>BSBK01010330.1:0-622500 GCA_027943335.1 Chamaecyparis obtusa | reverse complement strand
ATTATCACCAGCCTCGATATCATTATCAAGCAGGACCATGGAAATAGGATCCATAACAATAGGCTCCATAATGACAGGACTCACAGGGGGAACCACATTATTCTCAGCAATCTCAGGGGCATTTTACTCCGAGTTGTCCTTGAGCCCAGGAGGATCAGGCTCAAGGGAAGGGAGGGATTTTTTGCATTTCTTCTTCCTAGAAGAGGAGCTCGGATTCTTCCTTTTTTTGACCTAGGCAGGGATAGGATCAGGAATATGGTCTCTCACATAATCAGCAATAAGGAGAATGAGCCCAACATGGAGAATTGGGAAATTCTTCACCCTAAATTTAGTAATGCTTTGGTTGAGCGAACACAAAAGGAAATAGGGAAAGGAAATCCTTTTGTCATGTCTACAATGGTTAGCTAAGACAAAATGGTAGTTATAAACCCTAGTGTACCACCCTTCAAGAGTGAAATAATCCATCATGACCCTGATGATAAAACCCCAGATTTTCTCAATATTATCCATATGGAATAATGTTATTCTAGAGCATATGAGTGAAAAGAGCTTCCTTAATTATGACTTGATCACATAATGATCTTGAAAAGTATCTATCACACATTCTCTTTATGTCATCATTTTCTTCACGTATTGTTAATATCTTTTCTACTTCATAAGGATCCTCATATGAATCTTTATAAATTTCATTGAGCAACTCACAAATATATTTCTTCTTTTAATTATCATGAACAGTTTTAGGCTCATCCAAATTGATAATAACTATAATTTCCTTTTTACTTTCATTTTTCTTCATCTTTTACCTTGATCCTTAGGTGGAGGGGACCTCACTAGTTTTTTGTATCTCTTCTTTCCAGAGATGGGTTCTTTCAGAGAAGCACCTATCAACCCAATTGTTCCAATCAATTGTTCAAATGTACCAAATTTTCTCTTTGTCAAATCTATGGGGCACTTGACAAGTTCTTCCATATATAGTACACATTCCTCCATAGTGATTTCATAACCAATTTATTTTAGTCATAATTTCATGTGAAGAATTTCTTCCATGAGGCAATGGTCTATGTCTACTAAGAATGTGATACTCTCTCTATTTTTCCACGCCGTCTTCTAGAATTTTGTACGTAGGAGTAAGATATTATCGTAATTCAATGAAATAGTTTTTGCATGCATAAATCTTGTTGTCCAAACTATTCAAGTAATAACATATATATTTTCCTATGGATGGCACCTCACTCCATACAACATTCTCCTTCAGTGCAAGTGAAATCATAAAGTAAAATACCAAGAAAACTACTAGGGACCCAAAACTAAAATAATACCCATCCTTCATTGTTACCATTAGATTATAAAATAATTGTAGTCTCAACAATTCACATAGATCAAAATCCTTACCTTCTTTCGCCATCTAATGCACAACTTATGCTACAATTGTTGGAGTGGAACCTTCCCTAATTATTTAAAGTAAATCTTGAACCTTTTATTGTAATCCACATACTTTATAAGAGGATATATGATTACATTGTAGACATGGAAAATTGGCAAAGGCTTAATTCAATCAAAAGGTGCAATTAAATCATCAAAATAGCACTAAAAATTAATAAATGGAACAAAGGCAATTCAAATCAAAGGAAAATTCAATTAAATGATTAAATGATTAAATAAAGCTTGAAAAGGGGAAAACACTAAGAAATTGATTAAATTCAATTAATGACATAGTTGTTGAAATGAAAAATCAAAATGAACCTCTTACCCTTCATGGCTAAATTTAATTACTTTAATTAATTAATAAATATGAAATTCCCTCAACAAAGCAAAAAGGAGACAAAATGGACACAAATCACTCACTTTTGTTGAAATGGTCCAGCCTTTTGAAACCATTTAAATGTTTGTCCCCCCATTTAGGGACAAAGCAAAGCCAATTGACCTTACCCAAGCATAACCATGGTTATCTCACTCTACCCCCTACCCTTGGGAAAATCTTATAAATAGAAGGCATTTTGAGGCATTATTCATCCACTCCATATCTTTGAATTGCAGCAAAGCTCTGTCAATTTGCATCCATATCACTCACTTATCATTTGTCATTGCTAATTAGCTTAAATTGCTTTGATCATAGTAGATTGTTCATCAAATAGAGCTAGAATTTGATAGAATATATCTAAATTTGCATATCATATAGCTTAATTCTCATCTTTAGAGTGTCACTAGTGAGGATCATAGCTGAGAGCCTCATTTACCACTTTATTTTAGAGATCCATGAGATGTTGATAGATTAATTGTGCATTTATTAGATTATTTTTCTCTAATTCTTGTTGTTCTTAGTTAATCTTGTTATTTCATGAAGGTGTAAATCACTCACACACAAATGGCGCCCACCGTGGGGCTCTAGGCCTCAAATTTATCATAATTTCCACGTTATTTGCAAAATTTAGGCTAGAATTGCATGATTTTGCTCACTGTTTGCAGGTTACAGGAAAGAAATCACGCCTGCCGGTAAAGAAATCACGCCTACAGCAAAGAGATGTCGCTTACAAAAATTTAAATGTCGCTTGGAGTCTGAACGCTCACGCTTCTTAGACTGCAGAATCACGCTTCTGGACAAAGAAATCACGCCTGTGGACATTAAATTCTCGCCTCACGCACAAGTAGCTGATGCCTTTGGCTATTTAGATGTCGCCTGGAAAGAATTAAAAGCCGCGGCCGAGGAATGAGTTTACGCCTGGTGTAAAGGGAGTTTACTGTATTTCGCATTTAATTTGTCGCTTTGAGTATTTTAAATGTCACTTTTAGTTAATTAAATGTCGCTTCTCTGAGTTAATTTGTCGCTTGAAATAAAGAATTCACGTGTTCGTTTAATTTGATATCGCACTTAATTACTTTAATCTCGCTTGAGCCCCTTTTGGTGACGCTCGCGGTTAAAGTAATTACGTCTTTGTTAAATTAGATCTCGCTTTTAGCATGGAGAATGTCGCCTGATTTAGCATTGATATTATAGCAGAGTAATTACTGTTGTCGCATGTATTAAAGATTTCACGCGTTGGCAAAATTTAATATCGCACTTGACTATTTTAATCTCGCTTGAGCTCCTTTTGGTGACGCTCGCGGTTAAAGTAGTCACATCTTTATTAAATTTTATCTCGCCTGTAGTTTGGATGATGTCGCCTGACTGTATTTTCTCTATTTTGTCAAAAATGATAAAATAAGGACTGTATGCTAACTTCACTGTCATTTTTTTTGTCTCAGGTACATGCTCTGTCACAGAAAAGTGCTCAAAAATTATTTTTTTTCTTTTTTGCATGCAAAAAAGAAACAAAAAAGGACGTCCTATTAGAGTATACCTTGCACCTTTTGGATTTAATTTGCAAATATTTGAGTTCAAAATAAATCAAGAGCATAATCAATTTGATCATTTTAAGCTTTTTTATTTTGGTTTCCCCTCACTTTGTATGAATTTGTGTTGACTAACTTGTTGGTGGAGGGAACATTTTGCTAAGGTAAGGGAAGGATTTGGAGAAAAAAATGAGAAAATCTACTACTTAAAAATGCGCCTAGCCTTTGCTAGCATTGTTTGAGGTATTTTTCTCATCAAGCTTGCAAACTTCCCTTAAATTGTGACATTTTCAAAGTTCAAAACATAGTTTAATCATAAAAGAAAAAAAATAAACACTTCAATTCTAAGAACCCCTTTGTCACGGGGTTGAAAAAGAACCAAATTGATTGTGAGTGTTTGGGATAAGGGAAAAGCAATAGGGATATGCTCTTCACTCTTTGAGTGAATCAAATTTCCAAACTTGCTCTACCAAATCCACTTTTCATGCTTTCAAATAAACATGTTTAAAACTTAGTGGGCTCACCTCCCAAGATTGCCTTAGAAGGGCCGGTGAGAGGGACAGCCCAAAGTGGGATACACTTGCTTTTGCCGCGAGAATCCGACCCACTATAAAATGAAACGCGGGTATCCTTAATGGGGTACACGACAAAAGGATTTTAGCTCTTTCGAACTTCCTCTAGTAGTCCTAACGGATTGCGCAAAATCATGCTTCGGTGCGTGTGGGAAGCCCCTTAACATACTTGGGGGATGAAAGGCTAAGATCTATTTTTGAACGGAAAACTTACTACAAAATGGTAAAAATAGCAAAAACTACCTAATAGAGCCATTTAAAAGCCAAATTTGTGCTAGGTAGCTTGCTTGGAAGTCTTTCTTGTGATCAAACCCATGGAAACATTTGAGAATATACACATTAGAATGATCTAGGGATATGGTGAATTATTGATGTGTGTGTTGAGATTGTCTTCAACTTTTCAAACAAGAAGTTCTAAAGTACTTGATCAAAATACAATTAAATTTTTAAATCTTATAAAATTGATCAATACCATTTACCCATTCCAAACCAACCCAACTGGATTGAAATTCACGAAGGAAGTTTATTTGGGAAACAAATCAATCCTATTATGGAGCATAATTATCAAAGTCAAGATCAAGATCTCCATAGGAATCAAAGTGATGAGGTTTCTGAAGATGACGTTGTTGAAGCATCCCAAAGTCCTGTGTTTCTGGAAATAATGGAATTACTTTTGAAGTGGGATAAAGACACATATTTTCTAGCTTTAGCTCAAGCAGGGGCTAAACTTCCTTATAATTATGACACATCAACCTTGAGAAAGAATGAGGAAAACCAAAGAGATACATCATATATAATATCAAGCTATTCTTTTCAAAGTGATGAGGTGTCTAAAGATGATGTTGTGAGAGCATCCCAAGATCCCGTGTTTATAGAAATAATGGAACGAATTTTGGACTGGGATAAAGAAGCATATTTCCTAACTTTAGCTCAATCAGGAGCTAAGCTTCCACATAATTATGACACATCAACTTTAAGAAAGGATGAAGAAAAGCAAAAAGATACTTTATCTAAAGAGCCATCATTAAGATCAATTTGTCCATTCCTTTATGATGATGGGCCATCCATATCTTCATCCTCCTCACAAAAAGAAGCATTTCAGAGAAACAAAGTTATCTCAGATCAAAGGAAATTGCATAATCAACCTATTGGTGATCAAGATAATAAAGAGTATGGAGTGAAAAATACCACTCTCAAGCAAGATCTAATTCAAAAACCTCCATATAGCAAGAGTAATCCATTCATCCTTTGTCCATCTCCTAACAAGGTTTCTCCCTGGATGACTTGTACACCTTTCATCCTTCATCCATCTCCCAAACCTCTATCTAGCAAAGACCCTCCCATAACTAGCATTCCTTTCATTTTTTCTTCATCTCCCAAAGCTCCACAATTACCCAAAATTCCTCCATCAAAGAATGAGCCTAATGATGATACTTTTCCCATTGACTATGTCTACCCTCAAGGGCTACCTCTAAAAGAAACCCAAGCTAACTCACATCTTGCTGCAGATTGTTTCCATGCTTCAAAGATCTTAGAACCCAAAGCTTCATGTGCCTCAATGCCTATTATACCTATTCATGAGGATCCTACACCATTCTTCCAAACATTCCCCACACATATCCAAACATCTACCTTATCCTTAGAAGTGGCTCCATGTCAAGAAGATAACCCAAAAAGAAAAGAAACAAATATTGATAAAGATCAAGATCAAGATTATATACAATCCCCTCCCATATTTGATGAAGGTCCCATATCCCTTGAACCTTGTGATGATCCCCTTGCATCCTTTCATGTCTTTCAAGATGATGTCCTTCTGTTCCAAGAACAAAGTACCCTTCCAAGTTCCATATTTTCTCCACTTCCCAAGCAAGATCAAGATATCCCTTCCATAACTTCCAATGAGCATATTGAAAATCAAGAGCAAAATACCATCGCTACACAATTCAAAGATCCTTGTCAAGATCAAAGTATCCCATCATTTCCTTGTCATATTCCTCCATGTTCACCTCAAGAAACCATCATTCTTCCAAATCCCTTGCATGATAATGAATCCCTTCAAGCTTCAGTTGATCCTATCAAATGTGTTCCTATCAAAGCTACTCATGAGCCTATTATTATAAAGATAAATCTTAAAGATGAGAACGTTGACGATGCAGCTCCTTCCAAAGATATTGATATCCCTTTCACACCTTATATTCCTCCATTCAAATACAACCACATACCTCCACTATCTTCCAAATCCATTTTGGGTGCCTATGTCCCAAAACAAAAGTCTTCATTCCTTCCATCCATACTAGGTCCATATATTCCCCCATCAACCATTCCTATCATCCCTGGCTATCCATTCACTTACCCTACCATGTATCAAGATCAACAAAGACACACATACTTGAAGAATGTCCAAACACCAATCCATATGAACCATCCATATTATTCCTATTCATCCACAATTCCTAAGTCTTTTGGAAGCAATGTTGATGTGCAACATAAAAATCATAAATCCAAGAATCCATATGTGCATAAAAATTACAATGTCCCATCTAATCGACATGTGAATGAAAAGAAAAATGAAATATCCAAAAGGCCGCAAAGGTCCATCAAGCAAAAAGAAAAAAATAAAATGTGGGTTCCTAAATCCCTCATTGAAGAAATGCATTCAAAAGCATTCCAAAAGGAAGAAAAATCAAAGAATATGTGGATTCCCAAGTCATTGTTGAAAGACTTGCACACAAAAGATGAATCAAAATTGACATTCAAGCTTCCAAAGGCTTCCATTCCATTTTCTTCCAAACATCCTTCATCTTCTTATATCCAAAAATCCACTACCTCAAAAAGATCCTTACCTCCATCATCTATTGTTCCTCCATCATTCCACCACTCTTCAAAGTGTGTGTCAAAGTTGAGCTTGCCAACATTTCCATCTTCAACATACCTTTTTCTTATCCTCACATTCATTTTCCAATGCATACTTTCCGTACTTCCATCCCTCTTATCAATATCTTTGAGCATCCTAGTCATATCCATGGTTTATTATAGCATATCTTTCAGAGGAGCATTGTCCAAAGATTCTAATGTTGGGAAAATATTGAAAAATACAAAAAAAGAAAAAAACAAAGAAAAAAAGAAAAAAAATGAAAAAAGAGAAAAAGTGCCTTGGTGAAAACCTAGCAATAGGCACCTTGGTAGCAAAAATAAAAAGAAATAAATCTAGGGTGAAAACCACTTCTTGTGGCGCCTTAGACAAGTACCATGATGAAAACCTGGCAAACAGGCGTCATGCATAATTTTTCCTTCTTGCACTCCACACTTGGGGGTAAGTTTCATCCATGCCATCTTCCATCTTCCTATCATTTACCTCACTTTCATCCATATTCCCTCTATTACCTTCGTCTTGACAAGGTTGAACACATCCATGAGCATTGAGTATCTTAACGTCCGTTATCCTTTCCATCAACTTATGTACTTGCTGCATCCATGTTACCCTATCATGATCTTTCTTATCCCAAATTCACCTCCATTATTCCTTGATAGCTTTTTCATAATCCCAAAACATCCCTTCATAGCCTCCATCACTCCTTTATCTTGATTGTGTTATCTTATCCACATCTTACCCAAATTGACCCTTGGTCTTGATCAAGATGAACTTTAAAAAAAAAAATTGTTATCAAAAACTTCTTGACATGTCCACTTCTTTTGGATCACTCCTTTTCATGGCAGCAAATTGTTATCCTATACACTATCTAGCCCTGCACAATTGGCTTCCATGGCTTATCCAAAAACATGCTTCACATTGCTATATCATTTTTTCCTTAGTTTGGGTACTCTTGAGGAGATAGTCCTATGGGTCACATTCGCATACTTCTTCCATCATAGCCTTTCCATCTCTAATCCATTATCTTGAAAATCCATCCTTCATGTCCTATATCTTGCTAAGACATTGGGGGCAAACCAATGTGATCTTGTTTGAGAGCTGGTAAAAAGGAAAGCATAAAATACTTTGAGCTGCATCTTGCATAAACCGAGCTTCGGTAATATTTTGGAAGTTTGTCCAAGTCCAACATTTTTTCTATCCAACTGGGGCATTTGATATGAATCAGCGGATTCAATAGTACAATATTTAGTCACATCAGAGAGGGAATTATCAGAGCTTCAGAAGAGAGTGATTTTCATGAACCTTTGATGGATATCATTGTTCACTAACCAAGCATTCAATTACCACAACTTGATCCATGAGCCTTCATTGACTTTATTATTCGGGATTAAAAATTGACAAAACACTTTAAAGATCAGAATACTTGGAAATACTTTTTGAAAATCATGAAACAATGCAAAACACTTGAAGCTTTCTTTTGATGATCTTTACTTACATTGATTTTTATCACATCTTTTTAGCTAATCGATGATGTTTCGACTAGATTGGCAATGATGGAGACATGATATTTTTCTTGCCTTTGAGTGACTATCTTGAGGGATATCCAAAAACTTATGTGAATTCATCTAACGACATGGTCATCAAAGAACCATCGAGGACTTTCATATAGGGTGGAAGGTTGACCTTTGCTTGTTTATGCAACATTGAATTCGTTGAAACTGGTATTCATACTCTCATAGTTGGTTTATTCAACTAGTGTGGGTTGTACTAGTTCAAAAAAAGAGGTTACCAAATGCGATAAAAAGTGGTATTCATATCATCATGTCAGTGGGCAGTGGTGATTGTACTTGCTTTCCGGTCCCAAAGTGCTCAATGATGAAAATTTATCCTCAAGGCATTTATTTGCTAAAAGCTAGTGACACTTAGCTGCATTGCATTGCATTATCATGGAAGGTTAATTGCATTATCATGGAAGGTTAATTGCATTATCATGCTAGATTAATTGCATGTGCATTTGTTTGTAGTATTTTTCCAAGGACAAGGGGGTTCATTCAATTGAAATCTTGATCAATCATAAAATGGGTCATTCAATCAAGAATCAAGGAAAGTCCATAAATCAATAAGTGTCCATAATATCAAAGATCCATGAACTTTGTTTAATCAAAGATACAATGTCATCAAAGTGATACATCCAAGTCCTGATCAATAACTGAAATATCATGATACAATATCAACAAACTAAAAGAGCTCCATAATCAATCATCTCAATAACATATACTCTAGCTAGGTCAAACTCATGACTTAAGTCCAAATATCCAAGAAGCTAAGGTCCGTATATATATATATATATCATTTACGGAAATGTGCCTGTTTCACAAATCAAGGGAATCATATCAGTATTCTATATCAATGAATCATCTTACGTCAATCAATCCTATCAAAGTATCAAGCAATCACACCCAGTACCATCGTTCGTGTCTCTGTGTCCTGAGAACGAAGCAACAGTATCAAATTATATCAGTTTTCACACTGATTGATTTATCCTATCAGAACTATCCTATCAGATTGACAAATCACATTCATTGGTACCATTATCCTGTTATCCTAATCACTTGTTTTGCTTAACTACAACAGACCTATCTATCTTGGATATGCAAATTTGTGAGTCATGGCATATCATCAAACGGTATCAGAAATCAAAACATATTCCAACTACTTAAAAATCTTTCAAATCAAGGACTCAATATGTTTTATTTCTGAGGGGGCATCAGAGTATCAAATGGGCATCACATCAAAAACATTTATCAGTGGGGCATATCATATCATAGCAGTATCATATCATATCATATCAAGTATCATATCAGGAGGCAAATCAATTGCATATCAGTTTCATATCCAATCTGTCATCATATCAAACCTATCAACATATCAGCAATCAATCAACCCAGGACCTTTATCAATTAACCCAGGACCTTTATCAATTAACCCAGGACCTTTATTAGTGAACCCAGGACCTATCATCAAACCAGGACCCATATCATATCAGAGGCATCAGAATCATATCAGCACCATCATCAGAGGCACATCATCATCATCAGGAAGTACATCAATCAGAACGATCAGAGGTATATCAGAACCAGGACCTGAATCAGATCATCATACTAATGAAATCTTTGAATCGGTGTTCTTCGCACATCGACTCAAAGAGGGGCATTTGTAGACATGGAAAATTGGCAAAGGCTTAATTCAATCAAAAGGTGCAATTAAATCATCAAAATAGCACTAAAAATCAATAAATGGAACAAAGGCAATTCAAATCAAAGGAAAATTCAATTAAATGATTAAATGATTAAATAAAGCTTGAAAAGGGGAAAACACTAAGAAATTGATTAAATTCAATTAATGACATAGTTGTTGAAATGAAAAATCAAAATGAACCTCTTACCCTTCATGGCTAAATTTAATTACTTTAATTAATTAATAAATATGAAATTCCCTCAACAAAGCAAAAAGGAGACAAAATGGACACAAATCACTCACTTTTGTTGAAATGGTCCAGCCTTTTGAAACCATTTAAATGTTTGTCCCCCAATTTAGGGACAAAGCAAAGCCAATTGACCTTACCCAAGCCTAACCATGGTTATCTCACTCTACCCCCTACCCTTGGGAAAATCTTATAAATAGAAGGCATTTTGAGGCATTATTCATCCACTCCATATCTTTGAATTGCAGCAAAGCTCTGTCAATTTGCATCCATATCACTCACTTATCATTTGTCATTGCTAATTAGCTTAAATTGCTTTGATCATAGTAGATTGTTCATCAAATAGAGCTAGAATTTGATAGAATATATCTAAATTTGCATATCATATAGCTTAATTCTCATCTTTAGAGTGTCACTAGTGAGGATCATAGCTGAGAGCCTCATTTACCACTTTATTTTAGAGATCCATGAGATGTTGATAGATTAATTGTGCATTTATTAGATTATTTTTCTCTAATTCTTGTTGTTCTTAGTTAATCTTGTTATTTCATGAAGGTGTAAATCACTCACACACATACATATCCTTCTAAACTTCTCTCTGATCTCTTGATATACCAGTTATTTATGCAACTTCCTTATTGTTAATTGATTTCATGATTGGTACAGAACCAATTGAGCATAAACTTGTCACATCTTTGATCATATCTTTAGTTATGTGGTAGGGCCTATTGATACAAATGTGGTCATCATGTATTCTTCTTAGTACAATTTTGATTACTTATTCATTAATTACCATTGAAAATTCACTCCATATATCCAAACCATTTTTTGAGATTCCTTGTATCTCATCTCTTGAAATTGAATCCTTAATATTTCTCAGCTTATTATTGCCATACTATATTTTTGTAAATATCTTCAACATGGATAACCCTATTAGGTAATGTAAAAAATGCACCATAAAATGAAACCCTAGTTGGTTCTTTCATAAAAGATTTGAATTTTAGAAGGGACTCGTAATCAGAATTCACAATTATTGTGAGATCCATATCTTTTCACAATTTATGAATTCAACTCCCAAGCTTCCTTCAAACTTCAAAATTTATCAATTCATAGAGATGATAACCATAAATTCACTGTGTTTGGCTTTAAATGTATTTAGAGTTTTTTTAGAAAAACCATCAAATCATTCAAAAAGATGTGAAAAATATTTTATTTGCTTAGCACAATGCCGTCTCCTTATTCCACATATTTTCACAATACGAGATTTACTATAATTGATATCTTTGATAGCTTTGTTTCTGAAAGGAAATACAAGAGAAAAAAATGAAATAGAAATCCAACGAGGTATGTTTATTGAAGTGATGTTACCAAAGTAGAGAACAACTTAAATAAATCACCCAAATATTGAAGAGGAGACAGAAGATATTTTGAACGGGGAAAAGAAAAGAAAAACCCCTTTATGTATTATGAATGAAGGAAAAGCCTAGAGAGAGAGAGAGAGAGAGATCATTGCAATGCCCATAGGAGAAGAAATGAGAAGAGAAGCATCTCTTAAATAGAGATGAGGAGAGGAATTACAAAGTAACTCCCATATCTATGAATGCCACCATTCACAATATATGTATGCAATGTGTCACCATCCTCATAATGAGGATAAACTAATATTCCTTAATAAAGGAAAATATAAGAAATTACATGTCCTCATACATGTACAAGAGGAAAAATTATATGTGGATATTCTAAAGGAATACCCCAAACTAAATACAACCAAGGAAAGATTAATATTCTAACACCCCCCCTTAATATTTACTTACTTGGGGAGTTTACATCAAACTCTTCAATTGGTTGCAAGATAAGATTTTTACAATGAGAGAAATATATCTTTACAATATTTGCAACTTGATCTTCATCTTTACAATACAAAAGAGAAATTTTATTTTCTTCAATTTTAGCTAAATCTAAATCTTCAAGTAGTCTTCTTAACCATAGGGCTTCTTTAGATGCAACGATACAACCTTTATATTCAACTTCGATAGATCCAAGAGAAGTGGATTGATGCTTTTTAATGTTCCATGAGATTTCACCTAATCTAACAAAGAAAAAAAATCCACAACTAGATTTCCCATTATTGGGATGTCCCCCTAGATACGAATCAGTACATCCTTTGAAAATAAACTCACAAATTACATCATAAAAATAAAAAACCATTAAGAGAATGCATAACACATTTTATTTTTTTTGTAACTTTAAAATAAGATTGATGAGGTTTAGAAATGAATCTAAAAACTAAACCAATAGTAAGAGAAAGTTTAACAATAGATCTATGCTTCCTTTCTATTACACTATTTTGTTGACGTGTGTAGGGAATGTATAACTCATTCTTAATACCAACTAAATTTAATTAACCATTGAAAATACTATTGACTTATCATAATCAATTATAAAAATTATGAGTGTTAAAATCATATTGCCTTCCAAAGATATATGAGAAATCCAACAAATTTCAAGAACTTCATCCTTACTATGAGGAAAATTGATCATTCTGATAAACATCAACTAAAGTAAGTGCATACCAAATCATTGGATGGAGGGATTATCCACGGGCCCCAAAAGGTTACTATGAACAAGGTGCAACTTAAGTGTCCTTCATGGTTAACCTTGTAAACAGGGATCCCTACACAACTTACTAAAAAAATGCAACTATGTGCATACAAATAGATGGTATAAAACCATACTAAAAAAATGCAACTTTGTGCATACATATAGATGGTATAAAACCATACTAAAAAATGCAACTATGTGCATACAAATAGATGGTATAAAACCATACTAAAATTGATAGCAATTCATGCTAATCAATGGAATCGATAATAATACGCATGAAGACAATATTTTAAGATTACACATAAGACTTCAACAAATTATGATTTAGCATCATCAATGAGTTTAGTGCTTTGGGTCAATCATATGACATATTTTTATAAAATTGATTTAAAGTTAACATAATTAAGAAATATTGAACAATAGATTAGCTTGGAAGATAAAAAAAAATTTAACACATTTTGTGTAATGAAAAATGATATCCTTAAAAAAATCACAAACAAAATAATTTTTTATTTTAAAATGTTAATAAAAAGAATTTATAATTTAGAAAATCAATTAGAAACTTTAAAATCAATATTTATATCAAAATAAAATAAATTAATATAAATAACTTTATTTAAAACTATATTAATAAACTTTAATAAAATGTTATAATTAAGAGAGACTTTTGTATATAAATTTTAAAACTTTAAACCAAAAAGCATTTGAATTACTAAAAGCTTAAAATTTATAAACCAAATAACTTAAATTCAAACCTATAAATTGTGTGAGGAAGAGGCTTATAATAGGACAAAACTTGAATAAAGGTATTAATGAACTAAACATTAATACATATCAAGCAAAGAATAATATTATGAACTCAAAGCACAAAGATACCATCAATGATCGCTAATGCAACTACAAAATTGCAAAACCTTATAGAACGGTTACAAGGAGAATAGTGTTGGAAAGATTAGAGTGGGGAAAAATTATAGCCAAAAGAAAAGAGCAGCACTCAAAGATATAATTTAAGGAAACAATAAAAAATATCTAATGTCAATGGGCCCTTAGTCTACTGGTGAAGTTGAATGGCTCACAATGAGCCCACCAGGGATCAAGTCTTGCTGAGTGCAAGGCTCTAACATCATAAGGAATGAGGGCAGGAACTTGCAGGTTATAAAGGCAAAACATTAAATATTATATTCTAAACTTATATTAAAGCTATAAATTTTTGAATAAATTTTATTTGAATTTACTATTATGGAAATAAGCCAAAATAGCTTTTAGAAAAATGGTACCAAGCACATAGAATAGAGAATAGATGCAACTAAATAAAATACAGAAGAAACAATTGGACGTCAAAGGGTTGATATAGGAAGTTGGGGTTTCAAAAAGTGAACAAAAAGGAAATGCCTGACTCAAGACTAAAAATTAGGAGAAAATAGGTGGACTCAAATGATTATATAGAAATTAGGAAAATGAATTGCCAAAATCAGCGACAACATGGATTCTAAAATTTGAGAACAACAAAGGTACAAATGCATCACTAAGAAGAAATACAAAGGCAATACCAGCAGAGAGGTATGCAAACTATAGAGGCTCAGAGAAGTAGGTGTTACCAACAACAAAATGATTAAAAATGATAAAATAACATTGATTAAATGCTAAAAAAATGATACAAATAAGGTAAGAGGAAAGTTTTAAGAACCAAAAAAAGAATGAGGCAAATAAAGTAGACATTCCAACTAAACAAAAGAATGATTTAATGATTCAAACAGAAACAAAAATCATAATCTTTGCCAAATAAGGCAGCAGATAATAAAAGGAATCCCGTATTACAAATACAAACCAATAATTAATGAGTTGCAAAGGCGTTAGAAAAAAGGTAGAGCTCTAAAACATAAAGTTTCTATGTTGATTAGAAATAAAAATTAGAAATTTAGAATTATTAAAGTTCTACAACACTTTGAAATAACAAAGATTAGAATTTTAAAACTAGTGAGAGAGAGTATAATTGTGTGTGTGTAATTTTAAGAGCATGGCTAAACTAAGAAACAATAAAAGTTAGATTTTTTTAAAAGGTGCAAAACAAAGTCAATGAGGAGAAATACAGAGGATGTGAATCATAACAGAGAACATGAACCATAAAAAAATAAACTTTTGTTAACAAAATCATGCAGATATATAAACCTGCAAGAAAATTAGTTAGAACAAAGTACAGTCCACAGATAGACAGAAAGCACTTTAAAAAAGAGATTAGAATTTTTAAAATCTTACAACATATTTGAATATGAATGATATAGCCTGCATAAAAAATCAGAGAGAGAGAGATTTATTATTAAATACTACAACTATTTTTGTTTTTAAAAAAAATATAGAATAAGTTGTAACCTTTCATTTGACACAATAGAGGATTAGCAAAATAGTTTTGGTGGCAAGCCTTCCAAAACTTAAAAAAATTATAAAAACTAAAAGGTGAGCTTAAAAAATGAACAATGACAACCTTCGTCAAATTCAACTCAAATAAGGATTAGTAACCTGCTCTGATATCATGAGAGGACATACAAGAGAAAAATTTGAAATAGAAATCCAAGTATGTTGATTGTAGTAATGTTACCAACATAGAGAACAACTTGAAAGAAATCACCCAAAGCTTGAAGAGGAGACACAAGATATTTTGAACAAGGAAAAGAAAAGAAAAAACTCTTATGAATTATGAATGAAGGAAAATCCTAGAGAGAGAGAGAGAGAGAGCTCATTACAATACCCATAGGAGAAGAAATGAGAAGAGAAGCATCTCTTAAATAGAGATGAGGAGAAGAGTTACAAAGTAACTCCCATATATATGAATGCCACCATTCACAATATGTGTGTGCAATGTGTCACCATCCTCATAAGGAGGATAAACTAATATTCCTTAATAAATGAAAATATTTAAGAAATGGCATGTCCTCATACATGTACAAGAGGACAAATTACATGTAGAGATTCCAAAGGAATATCCCAAACTAAATACAACCAAGGAAAGATTAATATTCTAACAGTTTCATTATCCTATAAAACATATCATGTTGTGGTGTCAGCAACACTTTCTTTAGCATGGGGGACATATCTTTCTTCCTTTCTAGCTCCCCCTAAGCCAAAGTACTCTAGATCAATTTTTGGAGATTATTTTTGCACTAGACCTAGTTGCAGCCACATTGTGGGATGTGTTTGCTTCTTTCTTCTTCCATATCTTGTTCATTTCCTTTCTAGAATTCTTCTATGTCGATCCTTTTAACATACTCTTTTTGACTTGATGACACATCATAATTTTGAATCTTATTTTTGTAATATTTGGCAATGTGTCCACTCTGATTGTAATTAAAACATTTAATATTACTATATCCTAAATCTTTTGTAGCCACTCTAGATCTACATTAATCAACTTTCTGTCCAAATCTATTGCATAGTTGACATGAATATCCATAAAAGGGTTTGTTCCTTTTATTTGACTTGTACGACTACTAGCTGTATGACCAAAATTCTTTCAAGTAAAGCATTGAGTTTTCTTATTCATCTTACTTCTGCATTCTACAAACTTATGTCCAAAATTATTTTTAAAAAAAAGAAATAACCATTGAAATATGGGTACCTTTGAGAATTTATTTGTTTGATCGGAGGTTTTCTTGTTGAGTTCTTTGGATGTCAAATTTTATTTCCTTGTGTTCTCTCTTCACTTCTTTGTTTTGCATTAGTTTCCTTTTATTTGTCTTTTCCTTTGGTGATTTGAATTAAACATTTGTCAGTCTCAAAACCTAATCCTCCTTTATCTTTCAAGGTTCTTTGAGCTACCATAATTTCATTGAGCTTTAGAGTACTCACCTTTAATTTGTCTTCTGATTTCATATTTACTACTTCCTATTCAAGCTTTACATAGATTTCTATCTTCTGTTTGATTATTACATTTAGGCTTTCTTCAAATTTATTTCATTCTTCAATTCTTAGTCTTAGATCGACAGTTGTTTCCTTTTCTTTCTTTAACTCCTTGCTGACTTCCCTATGTCTTTATTCTAACTTCTTGATCTGATCTCTCGACTTTTTTATGCAATCCTCTGTTTCTTTTATGTTTTATTTTAGATTCTTGTTTTCGCTTTCTCAATTCTCCAGATCATCAAGAGTAGTTAGCGATTCTCCATCAATAAGATTTTCATCAATGTTTTCCATAAAATTTATTTTGTTCAACCTTCTAGGATCTCTCTTGTGGGATTAAGCTAAAATAGGGGACCAAGCTCTAATACCAATTGTTGAACAAATAGAATATTGAGAGGGAAGTGGATCAGTATTCTCTCAAACTTTTAGTTTTACTTTACTTACTACACATTCATCAATCATACCATTCAGAAAATAAATGAACACAATAGAACACTAGATTTATATCATGGAAAACCCAAATGGAAAAAAATATAGAGAGGGTTAGCTCTCAATATTGTATAACTAGTTATATAATATTGCAATGCTCATTGCATGACATACTGTTAGAGGGCTCACTACCTAAAGAAAGAGAGAAACTCACTACTATCTAAGATAATACAAAAGTGAACTATTATATATGCATCTAATGTGTTTGGATCAATTCCCATGTAGTTCATAATACTTCATCAGTAATTGCACAATCTTTTGTTGAAGAGCACCTTTTTTGCGTATTTGTACACACACACACACACTTTATTCTTCAACACATGCACTTACTTATATATGGAGTTCAACACTTATTTCATGTTGACTATAAATGCTTGACCCAAATAGGCGGCTGAGGAAATATATTTCAAGTTAGCTTCCACACGTCAACCAAAACATTTATCAAGATCATATCCATTTGGTTTTACATGCTTTGTCCAGTCCTTAATCTCATCCCAAATATGTAGAACCAAAAAAATTCTCACCTAATGAAGTGCATACCAATTAACCAACTATCCTATTGTAGGAAAATAGAGTAATTAGTAGACTAAGTTACCACACCAATAAAGAAATACATCTGGAGCACCAAAATTCATGAACATCTATAAATTGATGTATCATAGATACACCAACATATTATCTAAAGCACATAAGCATAATTGTTTTTGCAAAGAAATGAGAAGCAAAATAATGTTAATTATATCATATAATATTTGACAGAATAAATCAACAATAGTGTATCGACATCAATGACAACCAAAATTGTTAGAGTAATAAGTTAGTTTGTTTATTAATTAAATAATATTGATTTAATTATTAAGTCACTTATTACCTCTTTCTTTACTTAAGCTAAACTTTAGGCATATAATAATTAATTACTTTATTAATTATTATTATGCAACCTAGGTTTCACCACCCTTTTAGGGTTTCAGATCTCCTTTATAAGGATTGATCTCTCTTGTAAACATAACACATTCATTTTATTTTATTTCAACTTTTGTTTTTGCACATCAAGAATGTCTCCTCTTTCACGGATCATTGCGTTCAGTCCTCCATAGCTTTTTCTTCTCTCTTTTTGTGGCAGGTGTTTGCATGCAGGTATTCTTGGGAGCTATGGGTTGTTTTCTCATCAACTCCAACATGGTATCAGAGCTTCAGAGCTTCATGCCCCTATTCTCTTCCTAAGAGATTTAACCTTGTTTGTCATATTTGTAATTTTTGAAGGATTTTTTGTCGAATCTAGGGGACCTCTTTTTCTGGTCACTTTAGGCTCAAATGGACCTCATTGTTGCATTCAAAGCACCCAATAACCCCTATTTCCATATAAAATTTGTCCAATTTGGACAACATTACATTTTAGGGAAAATTTATTTTGCACCAGGTCCATACAACCATAGCACGCTTCTCGAGGCACGTGAGCCAAAAAAAACTAGCAAAAAAAGGTTTTTAATAAAAAATTTTAGATTTTATCTTTTTTTACAAAAAAAATTCCTAAAACTTTTTTTAAAAAACATACGTACCATTTGTTTTAAAAGGATGGAGATTTTGTTTAGAGGTATGCCTACATGTGTAGGTACTGAGGTCATCATCTGCAGGCCAAAATTTGATGGCCATCAATCCGTCACTCCCTTTGATTCTTTTGTTATAAAGAGCAACTTGTGGTTTTTTGCCCATAACTTTCACATACGGTGTCGACATCAATCAAACGAGATATCGTCGGAAAGCTCTTTCCGAGCTCTATCCAGATCTAGAGGTTTGAAATTATGATTTTTCTTTTATGATGGTGTTTTTTCTATCAACGCCAGAAGTTCTTATTGCACTCTGGGAGCCATATCTTGTGCATCTGAACTCCTTTTTTGGAAAATGAGATATCGTTGGAAAGCTTGTTCTATGAACTTTCTAGTGCTACGAGTCATTTTTATAGATTCTACTCTAGGTATATTTTATTTATTTATTTACATTTTTGCACTCTAGTAGATATCTTGGATGTTTCAGGTCCTGGGATCTCTTTCCTATATGGGATGGCTCTTCTTTGGTTGTTCTTCTTATTTCAATAGCCTTAGCTCATCTTTGAGAAATGTATACATCATTTTGTAAGCATTCTTTTATGCAAATGCACTGAGATAAAGTGTTATTTTATTGCATGTTTGGGATCTTGCACATGTTTGTACCTTTTGTACTCACACTCCATTATAAAGTGCCATGGGGGGTTTGATGTTTGCCTTTGTTTTCCATCTACCTTTGTCAAGTTAGTCTTCCTTCCATGACATTAGCCTCAGGATATATTTATTTGTGTTTGTACTCTCTCTGCACCTTCGATGTTCCTAGTTCTTCATCATGCAGTTCATATTGGATGTTCTTTTCAGTGTATCTATCACCTCTCCCTTGTCAGCATTATGTGGGGTTTCTACTATTGGTTCTTATGCTTCCTTGGTTCGATGGAGTGAACTATGTATTCAGTATTTGTTCCTATGTACTAGGCGGATGTGGTAGCTGGGTACCTACGCATTTCGGTGAGATGGATCATTTACCATATGGACACTCTTTCATTCCTATTTTTTGAGGCACTCTTCCATCTTTGATTATCAGCTCTTCGGGATTTGGTATTTTATACCATATGTATCTTCGAGTTCAGTTGTTTTCCTTTGTTTGCCTCTTGATTCGAGTAGTGTCATTTGAGGGCACTCATGCAGATTATAGTCTTCTCTACCTAGTCATGTTCTATTTGAGTGGAGATTCTTTAGATCAACAACTACTTCTTGATAGAGTTTGCAGCTTCTTTCTTTAGTGGTGTTTTGTATGTTCATTTTTTGTTCCTATTTTTTAGAACATTCCCTAGTTTTGGAGGCTTCTTCAGTCCTTCAACTAGTCTTCATCTCTTTTTGGAGTAGAGTTTTTCCCATGTGGTTTTCTCTATTTCTCTACTTTATAGAGACTCTCTTTTGTACTTGAGTACTTGATCAGGCCTTTGTTGTCGGGACCCATTTGCTTTCAGTAGTAGTTCTAGGTTTTTAGCTACTCCCTAAGTTTATCTTAAGAAGGGGGTGTTAGAGTAATAAATTTTTTTTCTTATTAATTAAATCATAATCATTTAATTATTAAGTCACTTATTACCTCTTTCTTTACTTAAGCTAAACTTTAGGCATATAATAATTAATTACTTTATTAATTATTATAATGAAACCTAGGTTTCTCCACCCTTTTAGGGTTTCAGATCTCCTTTATAAGGATTGATCTCTCTTGTAAACATAACACATTCATTTTATTTGATTGTAACTTTTGTTTTTGCACTTCAATAATGTCTCCTCTTTCTTGGATCCTTGCGTTTAGGCCTCCATAGCTTTTGCTTCTCTCTTTCTATGATAGGTGTTTGCATGCAGGTGTTCTTGGGAGTTGTGGGTTGTTTTCTCATCAACTCCAACAAAAATAATATTATCCTTCATCAATGATAACAAAATGTTGATCCTACCAAAGTAGAAATCATTCAAGAGTTACCAATACCACAAAGCAACAAATATTAGGAGGTTCTTCAGCCATGCAAGTTAATACATGCATTTTATCAAGGATTTTAGTAAGACAATATCTCCTTTAAACTATACATTATTGACAAAGAACTCTATATTTGAATGGTCTACTAATTGTTGGCAATCATTTGAATCACTCAACTCAGATCTAACTCAAGCACCAATGTTAAGGGGACCTAATTGGAATTTTTCATTCAATATGCACATGGATGGATTTGATTTTGAAATAAGAGCCATTTTGGGACCAAAAGAAGGAAATTTAGAGTATGATACATATTATATTAGTAAAAATATGCAAGGGGTTGAGATAAATTACACTGTCACAAGAAAGGAATGCATGTTGTCATATATACTATCATTAATTTTAGATATTATATTTTAGGCTATCCTATTTTTGCTCACACTAACCATGCAAAAATTAAATATCTTAGGAACAAACTACTAGTTAATGACCACTTGGTTAGATGGCTCTTTCTATTGCAAGAGTTTTATATTACAATTGTGGACAAAGTGGGGAAAGACAATATGATAGAAAACTTTCTCTCTAAACCGCAAACTTCATTAGATGATCCAATCGTAGATGAGTCATCTCCTAATGAAATTTTATTTTCTCTTGTTCCTTATGATGCATGGTAAGAAGATATAGCTAACTATCTAGTAACAGGGCACATTCCACATCTTTCTCCCAAGGAGAATAAATAGTTAGTCCAACATACCTTTTCTTATTCCTAGATAGTAGGCTCTTGGTTTTATATTGGACTTGATCATGTTATGAGATAATGTCTCCGGGAGGATGAAACATTTGATATTTTGAAAGAATGTCATGATGAACCTTGTGAAGGTCACTTTGCTACCAAAAAGACAACTATATAAGATTCTCAGTACAAGGTATTACTCACCAACCTTGCACAAAGACTCAATATAGTACACAAGGAGATGTGACATATACCAAAGGATGGGAAGACCTATAAGAAGTGATAAGATGCATTTGCAACCATTATTGGTGGTTACATGATTTGCCAAAAGGGATCTTGATTTTATTAGACCCATAGAGCCAAGTTCAAATGGGAAATCTTATATTTTTGGTATGTACTAACTATTTAACTAAATGGTTTGAAGTGGACACTAAAGTAGCTAAGTTTTTATATGATAAATATTTTCTAGGTATGGTATACACCAAGAAATGGTCACATATTAGGGGCCAAAATTCACTTCAGATCATTTTTTCCAGTTGGTCAAGCAATATGAGATCCACATAAGAAATCCACTCCCTGCCATCCATGGTCTAATGGACAGGTTGAAGTTATAAACATAGAATTTGAGAATATCCTAATCAAGACATTGCAAATTCATAGGAGAGATTGTGTTGCTCAATTACTCGAAGCAATTTGGACACATAGAACAACATGGAAAACTATCGTGAGGTTTACCCACTTGAGTTGGTTTTTGGGAAAAAGGTAATTATTCCTATTGAATTTGAATATAAGACACTATGCACAACATTGTAATTAGATATGGATTTAACACACACAATATGAACGCCTGCATTAGTTAAATGCACTTGATGAGTTGAGGTTGTCCAACATACTCAACTTATTCAATAGTAATGTACCTGATGACATGATCAATATATCAAGACAAAGGAGTTTCATGAAGGTGACTAGGAATTATTATATAACTCACACTATAAAGATCGTAAAAGTAAGTTACAAAATCTCTAGTTGGGTCCTTATCAGATTGAATATGTGTTTTGAAAAGGGGATGTAAAGCTCACTATCATTGATCTTGTTAACTTTTTATTTAATGTTCAATGGCTACAAACTCAAGCTGTACAAAAATCCACATAATAAAGAAGAGTTTCTTTATCATTTATAGACCTAGTTCATCACATCGCCTTAATCCACACCTACCTCACCTGACCCCACTAAACCATCCACTTCCATTTTTCTAGAAACTGCAAATATTCCATCCACCTCTCACAAACCCATTTATGCAGATCCTTCATTACATGTTTTTGTTGTTGATGAACCATTTGGTCTAACCATAGCCATTGAAGATTCCTAAACAAAGTTAACAAACATATGCACACACAACAAAATGATCATACCTCAATATTTTTGTATTTCCCTTTTAATAAAGATCAACAATACATGCAACTACAATATAAGTACCAACCCTATTATTTTGTATTTCAAGGGACCTAAATCCAATTTTCAAGTAGAGTACCCTTTTCAATGGGCTCTCAAACCCGCAACAACTTCCATATCTCGGTATCTTTCTGAGCATGCAACCAACTCTTTGTCCACAAATTTTTAAATTTCTATATCAAGTTGTCCAATCAATGCCTATCATTACTATACACATTTTTATCATATCACCCATTTCCTAGCTAATCCACATACCTTCTTTGAACACACTAAGAAATTTTGAGATATGTACACACATTTTGATTTGAATCCTTAAATATTATTTAATTTCTATTAATTATTACACTCACAAATGTTACATTATGTATTATACCATATATTGTTTTATATGCTCCATTCATCATTCTCGTATACCTTCCTTTACTTTTATAATCCGGGGACAAATTATAGATTAATTTGTGGGGAGGGGGTAAGCCCTATGGATTTGTGTGAATTAAGTATCATTAGTATTTGAGATTGGATAAGTCATGTCATTAGAAGCCAAGTTTTAAGCACTGTAAATCCAACATGTTTGTATGTCATTAGCCCTGATTTAATATTATGAGTTGTAGCATTTGCAAGTTGGAAATGTAATGATGATTTGTATGTGCAGAGAAGTCTTGCAAGAATTTTTAGAATTAAATGATATTTTAAGTTCTATTAAAAGAATTTATCTCATAGAAAGAAGAAAAATCATAAAGAAGGCACAATGAGTTTTGCGAAGGAGACTGAGAATTAAGCCAGCTCATACATTGCAAGGTACATTCAAAACAGAGGACACAAAGCAATTCAACTAATATAAGATTTATCAGTGAGACTATTGGTCTAACTTTAAGGAAGGAATACTTATGTAGTAACAGTTTAAAGGCACGTAGATATGGGAAGGGACCCAATTTGGTGAGAGCTTATTGATCGAACAACACTACTTGAAGATGCAGATAGCTTATCGTTCTTTAAACAATGAGGTTGGGTTCATTATTTTCTAAGGAGGACTGAATAAAATTGGACACAATTGCAATATCAACTCAATAGTATTATCCTTCATGTAATAGACTACTCCTTTTATGCTCATTTTTAGAGCGACATGGTGAATCCACTCTAAAATGTTCTGAGAGAAAGCTTTCAAATTATCTATCATGGCTTATGTTGATACCTATAACAATATTGTTTGCAATCCTCAAAACACACTCTCTAAGATGACAAATTTGTATGGGAGAAATGAAAGAAGGGAAACCCTAATTGTGAAAGCTATATTAGAAACATAGGGTTCCACATGTCCTACTCCATTGGTGTATTTATGGTCACTCTTCCAAACTGTGTGTGTGTGTGTGTGTGTGTGTGTGTGTGTGTATGTGAGAGAGAGAGAGAGAGAGAGAGAGAGAGATTTCAAAGGGCATAATTGCAGCATCGACTCAAGAATCTAATCATTCAGGTAACAAAACTACCCCGTACATGGCTTCTTTCAAAGAAACATGGTGAATCCATTCTGAAATTTTGTGAGAGAGAAATATTTCACATTGTTTGTCATGGCTTATGTCAATACCTACAATTATGTTGCCTATAATCCTCAAAACACACCTCTTTAAGATGACAAATTTGTATGGGGGAAATGAAAAAATAGAAACCTTAATTGTGAAAGTTTTGTCAGAAATAGAGGGTTCCAAGTGGCTTGCTTTGTCAATGCTTTTTTGGGTACTCTTAATGAATTTGGAAACTCTTTCAAACTAAGAAAGGGAGAGGGAGAGAGAGGGAGAGAAGAGAGAGGGAGAGAGAGAGGGAGAAAGGGATAGAGGGGAGGGAGAAAGGGAGAGGGGACATGTTCACGACAATAAACATAGATATAGAGAATAAATAATTATGTGGCTTCAATTCTCATAGACATGTTTTTGGATCTGACTAAGTCTAAGAATATGATAAGAGAAATAGTGACAAACCTCATTAATTCATAATCACTCACAAAACAAAATCTAGATTGTCCTTAGGGATATTGTTTCTAGCATGGGCATCCCTCCAAACAAAGGCCTTGTGGATTAACAATAGAGGTGTAATGGATCTTTAATCTCCTTTCATCATTTTAACTTGTGTATGTTCCAAGGTTCAAAGGCACAAGACAACTATTAAGCTTTTGAAGTGTGTTGGAGACATTTCTTTCACTAAATTACGATATACTAGAACTTTGTAACACTAAAAAAGGATTCTATAAGAATTTTTTTGATTCACAACAAATATTGAAAATTAGTTTTGAGTAGTTTAATCTCTAGTGACCTCTTTTGTTAAGTTGGACTTTTCTTCACGAAAAGATTATATAGTATTTGTCTTCCTCATAAAGAGCATACAAATTGTAGATATTTGGAAGTCTTGATACAATAGAAGTGGCTTCAAGGTCATAATTACTATATGTAGCTAACTTTGTGCACCCTAAGCTCATAAACTATACATCAAATTTCAATGATTTTTTTAATTGTCTTTGAATGTGACTAAATTGCTTATAACTATTGTTTGGCTTTTGGGTAGTAAAGATGAACATTAAGGGATTTGTTATCTGCACAAGTGTCAAAATGTGGTCATTTCAAAATGGTATCTCATACATATTCATTATTGCCCTTTTAACCACTCATTTTGACAATATAAAAAAACTATACAACTATCTTAACTATGCACAAGTGCCCAATAATCATGTCCCATTGGTACCAATAGAGTTGCACAATATTAAAAAAAAAAAAATTAAACAATAAAGTTGCACGATTGATGTAATTGCCAATACATGATTTAGATGAGAGACATTCTACAAGGGCAAGGTGGATTGTAATGACTAAGCACGTTAATGTTAACTAAATTTTTTATTTTTTTTAACTTAAATTTGACAACTATTTACACATCAAAAATATAAATAGATATGAAATAAAAATGAATATATTTTAAAATATTAATTGTCATTTCATAATTAGCAAATTTCTTTTAAATATTAGAAATACTAAGAATAATTAATTCATTAAAATATATATTTTATAATATTTTTTAGTTGTTATTATTTTTAATAATGATAATGAAAAAAAATTACTATAAAAAATAGATGTAAATAATTGAATTGAAGTTAAAAAAAAATTGTTTTAAGGTCTTTTTGTTGGCTGGAATTAGATTGGAATTGGGATTGTAAAATCTCGAAATTGACATTTTCCATGTTTGTGTTCAAAACATGAAACTCGAATAGGGATTTGTTAATTCCTATTTACCCCCAAAACCAACATTTGAATCTTCCATCTAAATAGGTAGAATTGGAAAATCAATTCCAATTCCACTTAAATAGAAATTGAGGGTAAAACAAAATTTATAATATTTTGAAATTTATATGCAAACAACATAATCCAATCCACTTAAATAGGAATTGGGTAAAGCAAAATTTATAATATTTTGAAATCCATATGCAAACAACATTTTCCATCTTCTCAATAAGAATGAACCAAACTATTGTTAGAATTTGACAATTCCAACTTTACTTAATTAATTGAAACATGGGCGGGCTTATTTTTGTCTAGCATGTTAAAAAATTCCAAAAAGCAAAGCGAATGGTTTGGGGACGCGTGTACTCGTGTGCTCTACTTGATTCTAGAACCGTCGAATGCCACGTCATTATTAGACGTTTCTGGAATGACGAGGATCTCCCTATTTTAACCACATTCTTCATTCTCTCTCGTATCTGTTTTTTAATTAGCGAGAAAATAGTAGGAAGAAGATTTCTTTTATAGTTACATTTGAGTTGTGTTTTCTCTGGAATTTCTGTTGATTATACAATCTGTGAGGAACAGAGATGGGCGGAAAAGGAGAAGGGCCTGCAATTGGAATCGACCTGGGGACAACATATTCATGTGTGGGAGTTTGGCAACATGATCGAGTGGAGATAATTGCCAACGATCAGGGTAACAGAACTACGCCCTCCTATGTGGCATTCACTGATACTGAGCGTCTCATCGGAGATGCTGCCAAGAACCAGGTTGCAATGAACCCCATCAATACTGTTTTCGGTTAGTACTGTTCTTTCTTACTTATTTACCTTGCAACATTTTACTTTGCTGTTTATCTTGATTTCCCAAAGATTTAAGTTTGTTATGCAATTCTGTGAGTCGCGTGATCTGAATGATGAGTATTTTCCCCTTATTTTATTATGCAAATTTGTGAGTCGCATGATCTGAATGATGAGTATTTTTCCCTTATTCTTCCTTTTGATTTACTTACCCTGCAACATTTAACTTTTCTGTGCTTCTTATTGCTCGGAAAATTTGAATATATTATAGAATTTTGAGTTTTTCTTTAATTTTCTGAAGATTTAAGTTTATTATGCAATTTTGTGAATCGTACGATCTGAATTATGAGTGTCTTCCCTTATTCTTCCTTCTGATCTATTTACTCTGCAACATTTAACTTTGCAGTGCTTCTTGTTGTTCGGAAAATTTGAATATATTACAGGATTTTGAAAATTGCATGATCTGAATGAGGAGCATTTTTCAATTATGTGCGCTGATATGAAAATTTGAATTTTGTGGATTTCATGATTTGAGTGAGGGCGTTTTTCCCTTAGTCTACTTATTTATTTATTTCTCTACAACATTTAACTTCGCTGTTCTTTATGTTTTTCTGGAAATTTCTTATGCAATTTTGTGAATTCTATAATGTCAATGATGAGAGCTTTACCCTTAGTATTGGGTTTTTTTATTTATATACCCTGCAACAATTTCTTCTTATTTTATGAAAATTTGAATTTATTGTACAATATTGGGAATTGTTCTCATCTTCTTTTTTTCTTTTTATTCTTTCTATATAATATACATTAATTTCAGTACGAAACCCAAATTTCTACACCCTGCAACATTTTCTTCTTATTATTGTGAAATTTTAAATTTATTATACATTTTTGTGAATTGTCCTTAACTTATTTTTTTTCTTTTTTACATAATATACATTAATTGCATGACAAAACCCAAACTTCTACTGTATTTTTTTTAACTCTTTTTAATAAGTTCTATCTAAATAATCTTTTTCTTCCTTTTAAAATGCAGAACACAAATAGAGCAGAAAATATTATGATTTTCAATTTTTAAAATATTACGAATTTCAATTTTTAAAATGTTGGTTTCTATACTGCAATCTCAACAAGTAAGCCAGAGAATATTATGAATACCCCAAAGTTTGAATATATTTTCATAATATACATGAATTTTAGTATTTTCTTCCTATTTTTAAAGAAATTTATTTTGCTTAAATCAGCTATGATGAATTTGATTTCTTTAAATCATTTGATTATTATTTTTTTATATTAAAACCATGTTATATGGGGATCATATAATAAAGCCTTTTTTATTTTGGGATTGAACATTCAATGTTCTTGTATTGGAAGCACCAATCTGTAGATTCAAGCTTTGGATTTTTGTCGTTATATGAATTGGAGTTCTATTAATTTAAAAGGCTGGACTTTTAGACTTGTTTTTTTCCTTTCAAGACAAGCAGTGTAATCGCTCCCAATCTTTTGAATTTTACACAACGAATATAATCAATCGGTTGCTGAATGTTCCATTTTTCTATAAAACAAATATAAAGAATAGGTTTAAACTTTAAACTCATTGCAATGATTATATGCGTAAAGCTTGAAACAAATTTTCTTGTCTGAAAGAATTTTTTTAATGAATGCGAAATATAATAGTAGCTACAGTAAAGAAATTGAAAAATAAAAGACACTAAAGATTCAAGGAGACTACAAACATAAGATCTATTTTTTTATTGAATGACTGCGAAATATAACAATAGTTACAATAAAGAACCTGCAAAATAAAAGACACTAAAGACTCAACAAGACTATAAACATAACATTACAGCAGTATAAAGTGACTATCCTTGAGATGCTCCCCGACTTCACTTAAAAAAGGTTTTAGTAGATTGACGTCAAATGATGACGTGGTTGCTTGTATTGATTTTCGGACTTAAAATTTTTGGATCGTTTTTACGGTTTAGCTATTAGGTAGTTGTTTGAGAGTTGCATTCCAGGTATTTGCCTGTACTGTTTTCATCATTTTCTTGTCTGATTAGCAAGGGGCAGCAAATAATCACTAGTTTATGAATTGGTGTAATTACAAGGAGTAGTATTTGCGTAATTTATGAGCTGAGGAAAATAGTTTTTGACTATGTCTGTGATGCCTGTGAAATGTGACAAGTGCTTCTAAAGCAAAAACATGTGCACAAATCATATGAAGGGATGCCTAAAAGTTCGTATTAATTTATGAACCTGACTTAAACTTTTGAGGAAACGCAACATTTATGTGAATGTTTTCTCAAAAATTTAAGTCAGATTCGTAAATCATATGAAGAGATGCCTAATAGTTTAAGCCGGATTCACAAATCATGGTAAATCGGTTAACTGGGATCTGCGAATTAGAGATGTAAAGAGTATTGTACACTCTCCAGTGTTTGCGCCATCTTCTGTTTTCCTCCTCCAAACAAGTTTTGATTGTTTGGTTATTTGTCTTGTAAATATCCAATCTGGGTTTCTCAAAAGAATAAGTCAGATTTGCAAGTCAAATGGAGGGGTTTTTTATTTTAGTCAGACTCATGGATCATATGAAGCGAATTAGTTGTTAGTTTTTTGTGATTGTATATTGGATACTAAATGTCTCGATGTTCTTGACAGATGCAAAGCGACTGATTGGCAGGAGATACTCTGATGCATCTGTCCAGAGTGATATTAAGCTATGGCCATTCAAGGTAATTGCAGGGCCAGGTGATAAGCCCATGATTGTTGTCACCTACAAAGGTGAAGAGAAACAGTTTTCAGCAGAGGAAATATCCTCCATGGTACTTATCAAAATGAAGGAGATTGCTGAGGCCTATCTTGGGTCAACAATTAAGAATGCCGTCGTTACAGTACCTGCATATTTCAATGATTCTCAGAGACAGGCAACAAAGGACGCCGGTGTGATCTCTGGTTTGAATGTTATGAGAATCATCAATGAACCAACTGCTGCTGCCATTGCCTATGGGCTTGATAAGAAGGCCAGCAGTGTGGGGGAGAAAAATGTTCTGATTTTTGACCTTGGTGGTGGGACATTTGATGTTTCCCTCTTGACAATTGAAGAGGGTATCTTCGAGGTAAAGGCCACTGCAGGAGACACTCATTTGGGAGGTGAAGATTTTGACAACCGCCTGGTAAACCATTTTGTTCAGGAATTCAAGAGGAAGTACAAGAAGGATATTACTGGAAATGCAAGAGCTCTTAGGAGACTGAGAACTGCCTGTGAGAGGGCAAAGAGGACTCTCTCATCTACTGCTCAAACTACCATTGAGATTGATTCTCTGTATGAAGGTATTGACTTCTACTCCACCATTACTAGAGCCAGATTTGAAGAATTAAACATGGATCTCTTTAGGAAATGCATGGAACCAGTTGAGAAATGTCTCCGAGATGCAAAGATGGATAAGAACTCGGTTCATGATGTAGTGCTTGTTGGTGGATCAACTAGGATTCCCAAGGTACAGGCCTTGTTGCAGGACTTATTCAATGGCAAGGAGCTCTGCAAGAGCATAAATCCTGATGAAGCTGTTGCCTATGGAGCTGCTGTCCAAGCTGCCATTTTGAGTGGAGAAGGCAATGAAAAGGTACAAGATCTCTTGCTTCTTGATGTTACTCCTCTGTCTCTTGGTCTTGAAACTGCTGGTGGCGTTATGACAGTCTTGATTCCTAGAAATACTACAATACCCACCAAGAAAGAGCAGGTATTTTCTACCTACTCAGACAACCAGCCTGGTGTATTGATTCAAGTGTTTGAGGGTGAGAGAGCAAGAACAAAAGATAATAACCTGTTGGGCAAATTTGAACTCTCTGGGATACCCCCTGCTCCTAGAGGCGTTCCTCAGATCACTGTTTGCTTTGATATTGATGCAAATGGAATTCTTAATGTGTCTGCTGAAGACAAGACTACAGGTCAAAAGAACAAGATCACAATTACCAATGACAAGGGTAGGTTGAGTAAGGAAGAGATTGAGAAGATGGTCCAAGATGCTGAGAGGTATAAGTCTGAAGATGAGGAACACAAGAGAAAGGTGGATTCAAAGAATTCTTTCGAAAACTATGCTTACAACATGAGAAATACCATAAGGGATGAGAAAATTGCCTCCAAGCTGGATGCAGCTGACAAGAAGAAGATTGAGGATGCAATTGATGAAGCTATTCATTGGCTAGATAGCAATCAGTTGGCAGAAGCTGATGAGTTTGATGACAAGATGAAAGAGCTGGAAAGCTTGTGCAATCCTATTATAGCAAAAATGTACCAAGGAGCAGGGCCTGATATGCCTGGTGGAGGATTCGGAGGCCCAAGTTCTCCTGATGGTGCATCTGCTGGTTCAGGTGCTGGTCCCAAGATTGAGGAGGTTGATTAAATAGTAATGACTAGTGAATGATTAGCTTTGAGTTGTTAGTATCAGGAAATTGTGCTTCGCTAGTTTTTCGTTTTTGGGGTTGGTACTTAAAAATATCTACCTTGATACTGAAAATGCTTCTGAATTTTAATGCTTGTAGAATTTTCACCTGAAACTGCTGTTCTCTGTTTTTATTTTGGAAAATGCAATTTGAATTGGGAAGTATATTTTCTACTGGCAAATCTCATGTTCATATTGTTATTTATGGATAGCTTACACAAATTCAATGATGTAAGTATTTAGGAGTATAGCATGATGGATGTTGGTATTTTAGGAGTATTAGCATTTCAGGATAGTCTTCTCAATCTATTGAACAAAGCAAATTGCTCCATATTTTAATTTTTTTTTTTGGTCTATTGAACAAAGTAAATTTTAAAAAACAAAAGCTACTCAATACAATTCAATTCAGTCCATAGAGTAAAAGCTACTCTCAATGCAACTCAGTCCATAGAGTTAAGTGGAGTTTACCAAAATCATATTCAAAATATATTAAAGCTACTCAAAATACAACTCAGTCCATAGAGCTAAGTGGAGTTTGCAAAAATCAGACGATAGAATATGATTTCAATTGGAATAATTATTTTTGAAGATCTATAGTTAAAACATTTTTCTTTGATAACTCTTGTTATTTAAATTATTTTTTAATTTGAAGCAGTTGATTTATTGTCAAACATTATTTTTTTTTAAATTTTGAACAGCAAAACATTTCATCTTTAAAGATATTTTAAAATTACTTAGAATTACATTATTGTGCAAGCCAAAATCAAGAACAACTTATTATTATTAGTTCAACTTATGATGTAAACAATTTATTTTACCAGTTCAATTTATGATAAAACTTAAAAAAAAATTTATTTTATAGGAAGAAAAGGTTACATAAAAGCAATGGCGAGACTAGACAAACACATGGATAAAATCATATTATGTAACTAGAGATATAACATTAGACAATTTTAACTTAAAATACAAAATAAGAACTGACATTGGTTGTAGTATGATTCGAAATGTTACAGTTTTACGTAAGTTTTTATTAGATTACACACAAAATTGTAAAATATATTTGGTAGAGATATCAATTATTAAGAGCATTGTCTCCTCCAAAATAAATGGTCTTGTTAACTTAATAACTTGGTTTTATCAATGAAAAATATATTCTATTTGTCCTCTCTTTTTATCACTATGATACTCATTTATGTAAATGAGTCTTATAATTAATTGGTTTAACAATATATATTTATTTTACAACTTTAAAATCTATTTGTTATTGTTAGTATAATTGAACACTTGAAAGTTTTAAATGATGATATATGTTATTCTACATTTTCTTATTGTTTCTTTCGCTTCATTAATGCAAAAATCAATTCACCTTGAAGTTGTGCAAAGGTGATACGAAATATAATTGCCAATGTGCCAACTCATAATCATGTGGCCAAGGATGTAATGCCTTCCATAGTTTGATTTTATGTGTTATGATTATTTTAGGATGATGAATTATATGTTAGGATATCATTGATGCTTATGGTTTTACTGACCCTATACTTGTATGTGTATGGTTGATGTGTATGTTTTGTATTTCTGTTTGACGTGCTTAATGTGGTTGACGGACAAAGTCGTAGTTACTTGTTTGCAAGATTCACACAATCAACCGATCCTTGTCATTGCTTGTTTATATTTATACATGTATGTACATGTTCATCTTTTATGCAAGTTTGTAGGTATCAGACATCGACTTCCCTGAATTGTCATGATGAGTGTGCCTTATCCCAAACCATTGATTGTCATAAATATTGAGCAAGTATCTGTTTTTATCCATCTGAATTCGTCAAGGTGACATAAATTCGTGAGCCCTTCCTTGGTGTTTGTTTGATATGGAGTTAGTTGATTTTTGTGTTTTGTGAGTCGAGTGGATTTGTTTGTGTGAATTATTTGATTTAATTAATTAAGTTAGGAGTAATTTTGAGATTGGAATATTTATATTTTATGAATGTGGAAATATTTGATATAGAGTATATTTAATTATTAAGGGTAATCAAATACCTTTGTTAATTAAATGATTAAATTAAAATATTTAAATTTGAGAATTAAAAGATTTATTTAATTATTAAATCCTAAATTTAAATTAAAGGACATAGTTGATTTATTTAATATTTAATTTATTAGTTTACATAGTTAAATTTATGCTAAAGTATTTATTGAGTGATTAAATAATTATATGCAATTTAAATTACATTTGGTTTAAGGGTGGGCTGAGTAAGGAAGACATTGAGAAGATGGTCCAAGATGCTGAGAGGTATAAGTCTGAAGATGAGGAACACAAGAAAAAGGTGTAATCAAAGAATTCTTTAGAAAACTATGCTTACAACATGAGAAATACCATAAGGGATGAGAAAATTGCCTCCAAGCTGGATGCATCTAACAAGAAGAAGATTGAGGATGCAATTGATGAAGCTATTCATTGGCTAGATAGCAATCAGTTGGCAAAAGCTGATGAGTTTGATGACAAGATGAAAGAGTTGGGAAGCTTGTGCAATCCTATTATAGCAAAAATGTACCAAGGAGCAGGGCCTGATATGCCTGGTGGAGGATTTAGAGGCCCAAGTTCTCCTAATGGTACATCTGTTGGTTCGGGTGCTGGTCCCAAGATTGAGGAGGTTGATTAAATAGTAATGACTAGTGGATGATTAGCTTTGAGTTGATAATATCAGGAAATTGTGCTTTGTTAGAAGTTTTTAGTTTTTGGGGTTGGTACTTAAAAAAAATATTCACCTTGATACTCAATATGCTTCTGAATTTTAATGCTTGTAGAATTTTCACCTGAAACTGTTGTTCTCTGTTTTTATTTTGGAAAATGCAATTTGAATTGGGAAGTATATTTTCTATTGGCAAATCTCATGTTCATATTGTTATTTATGGATAGCTTACACAAATTCAATGATGTAAGTATTTAGGAGTATAGCATGATGGATGTTGGTATTTTAGGAGTATAGCATTTTAGGATAGTCTTCTCAATCTATTGAACAAAGCTAATTGCTCCATATTTTAATTTTATTTTATTTTTTTGTCTATTGAACAAAGTAAATTTAAAAAAACAAAAGCTACTCAATACAATTCAGTCCATAGAGTAAAAGCTACTCTCAATGCAACTCAGTCCATAGAGTTAAGTGGAGTTTACCAAAATCATATTCAAAATATATTTAAGCTACTCAAAATACAACTCAGTCCATAGAGCTAAGTGGAGTTTGCAAAAATCAAATGATAGAATATGATTTCAATTGGAATAATTATTTTTGAAGATCTATCGTTAAAACATTTTTCTTTGATAACTCTTGTTATTTAAATTATTTTTTAATTTGAAGCAGTTGATTTATTGTCAAACATTTTTTTTTTGAAATTTTGAACAGCAGAACATTTCATCTTTAAAGATATTTTAAAATTACTTAGAATTACATTATTGTGCAAGCCAAAATCAAGAACAACTTATTATTATTAGTTCAACTTATGATGTAAACAATTTATTTTACCAGTTCAACTTATGATAAAACTTTTTAAAAAATTATTTTATAGGAAGAAAAGGTTACATAAAAGCAATGGCAAGACTAGACAAACACATGGATAAAATCATATTATGTAACTAGAGATATAACATTAGACAATTTAAAATTACAATATAAAATAAGAACTATCATTGGTTGTAGGTCTTGTCATTGTGGATCTTTGTGCACCTATCTTCTCTCTCCCTTCTTCCTCTCTCCCCCCTCTTTTTATTTTATGTCAGATATGCAACATATCATTTTATGTTTCCTTTCTCTTTAGCAGCATCTTGATGATGGATCATGTAGTATTTAAAAAAATGCTACACAATCGAATTCAGAAACTGACACTTACAGTTTTAAGTAATTTTTTTTAGATCTACACACAAAATTGTAAAATATATTTGGTAGAGATATCAATTATTAAGAGCATTGTCTCCTCCAAAATAAATGGTCTTGTTAACTTAATGACTTGGTTTCAACAATGAAAAATATATTCTATTTGTCCTCTCTTTTTATCATTATGATACTCATTTATCTAAATGAGTCTTATAATTAATTGGTTTAACAATATATATTTATTTTACAACTTTAAAATCTATTGTTTATTATCAGTATAATTGAACACTAAAAAGTTTTATTTGAATGATAATATATGTTATTCTACGCTTTCTTATTGTTTACCATTTTAAAATGTCTGCATTAGATTTAACAACATTCTTGTTTACCATTTTAAAATCTATTCATTAGATTTAACATTAGATGCAAAAAAAATACTGGAAACCACAATTGTTGTTTTTAAAACTCATTGACCCATGTTTCATGAGTAGTGGTTCACATGAACCCACATTCGTGCCATCATTATTTTTCGCAAAGAGAAATGTCATCTCAAATTGCAAAATCTTTAGCTTCATTAATGCAAAAATCAATTCACCTTGAAGTTGTGCAAAGGTGATATGAAATATAATTGTCAATTTGCCAACTCATAATCATGTGGCCAAGGATGTAATGCCCTTTCCATAGTCTGATTTTATGTGTTATGATTATTTTAGGATGATGAATTATATGTTAGGATATCATTGATGCTTATGGTTTTACTGACCCTATGCTTGTATGTGTATGGTTGATGTGTATGTTTTGTATTTCTGTTTGACGTGCTTAATGTAGTTGAGGGACATAGTTGTAGTTACTTGCTTGCGAGATCCACACAATCAACCGATCCTTGCCATTGCTTGTTTATATTTATATATGTATGTACATGCTTGTCTTTTATGCAGGTTTATATGTATCAGACATCGACTTCCCTAAATTGTCATGATGAATGTGCCCTATCGCAAAATCTCAATGGTAAGAGAGGGGAGATAACATACAAATCTAAATTCCAACCCAAGTCATTGATTGTCATAAATATTGGGCAAGTATCTGTTTCTATCCATCTGAATTTGTCAAGGTGACATGAATTTGTGAGCCCTTCCTTGATGTTTGTTTGATACGGAGTTAGTTGATTTTTGTGTTTTGTGAGTCGAGTGGATTTTTTGTATGAATTATTTGATTTAATTAATTAAGTTATGAATAATTTTGAGATTGGAATATTTATATTTTATGAATGTGGAAATATTTGATATAGAGTATATTTAATTATTAAGAGTAATCAAATACCTTTGTTAATTAAATGATTAAATTAAAATATTTAAATTTGAGAATTAAAAGATTTATTTAATTATTAAATCCTAAATTTAAATTAAAGGACATAGTTGATTTATTTAATATATAATTTATTAGTTTACATAGTTAAATTTATGCTAAAGTATTTATTGAGTGATTAAATAATTATATGCAATTTAAGTTGCATTTGGTTTAAGGGTGGGTTGAGTAAGGAAGACATTGAGAAGATGGTCCGAGATGAGATGCTGAGAGGTATAAGTTTGAAGATGAGGAACACAAGAAAGAGGTGTAATCAAAGAATTCTTTAGAAAACTATGCTTACAACATGAGAAATACCATAAGGGATGAGAAAATTGCCTCCAAGCTGGATGCATCTGACAAGAAGAAGATTGAGGATGCAATTGATGAAGCTATTCATTGGCTAGATAGCAATCAGTTGGCAGAAGTTGATGAGTTTGATGACAAGATGAAAGAGCTGGAAAGCTTGTGCAATCCTATTATAGCAAAAATGTACCAAGGAACAGGGCCTGATATGCCTGGTGGAGGATTCAGAGGCCCAAGTTCTCATGATGGTACATATGTTGGTTCGGGTGCTGGTCCCAAGATTGAGGAGGTTGATTAAATAGTAATGATTAATGGATTATTATCTTTGAGTTGATAGTATCAGAAAATTGTGCTTTGTTAGAAGTTTTTGGTTTTTGGGGTTGGTACTTAAAAAAAATATTCACCTTGATACTCAATATGCTTCTGAATTTTAATGCTTGTAGAATTTTCACCTGAAACTATTCTTTGTTTTTATTCTGGAAAATGCAATTTGAATTGGGAAGTATATTTTCTACTAGCAAATCTCATGTTCATATTGTTATTTATGGATAGCTTACACAAATTCGATGATGTAAGTATTTAGGAGTATAGCATGATGGATGTTGGTATTTTAGGAGTATAGCATTTCAGGATAGTCTTCTCAATCTATTGAACAAAGCAAATTGCTCCATATTTTACTTTGTTTTGGTTCTATTGAACAAAGTAGATTTTAAAAAATAAAAGCTACTCAATACAATTCAGTCCATAGAGTAAAAGCTACTCTCAATGCAACTCAGTCCATAGAGTTAAGTGGAGTTTACCAAAATCATATTCAAAATGTATTTAAGCTACTCAAAATACAACTGAGTCCATATAGCTAAGTGGAGTTTGCAAAAATCAGAGGATAGGATATGATTTCAATTGGAATAATTATTTTTGAAGATCTATAGTTAAAACATTTTTCTTTGATAACTCTTGTTATTTAAATTATTTTTGAATCTGAAGCAATTGATTTATTGTCAAACATTATTTTTTAGAAATCTTGAACAGCAGAACATTTCATCTTCTAAAGGTGTTTTAAAATTACTTAGAATTACATTATTGCACAAGCCAAAATCAAGAACAACTTATTATTATTAGTTCAACTTATGATGTCAACGATTTATTTTACTAGTTCAACTTATGATGAAAACTATAAAAAAAATTATTTTATAGGAAGACAAGGTTACATAAAAGCAATGGCGAGACTAGACAAACACATGGCTAAAATGATATCATGTAACTAGAGATATAACATTAGAACTACTCGTTAAAACTACTCTGCAAATCGTGGCAAATGTTCTGGGCAGGAAGCTTGAGGCTTCCATCAGAAGAACCGTCAATGGTTTGCTCAAATTTTTGGGCACTCCCAACATTCCTCCTCATCCTTCTCGGTTGTTGTTGGATCCTGTTGTTTGCACAGACACTTCACATTCAGTGTCTCTTGTTCCGGATCTTAACCTACCCGCTCTGGTGGGTAATCAATTAGTAGACTTGCTTGATCTGCGAACGGTTTCACATTCCCAGCGCGCTGAACATTGGCAAACTGATAATGATGGGTGATATTCTTTTTCTCCATCTGGCCCTCCAAATGGTTGGGAAGATACTTGGTTTCCTTCTCATGGCTCTTCGGTCAATTGATTGCTTGATATGGTAGATATGGAGGAATGACCCTCTGCTGTTGAGCTCCACATTTTTGGATTTTGGGACTTGTTTGCTCGAAACCTCAAATGTACATGTGATTATCTTTTTGGATGGGAGATAATTGTGTAATTTTGTTGTTCATGTAGCTTTCACTATCAGGAAAATTGTAATAGGAGGATCTCCTCTAATTAAATATATGTAATGACAACAATTCTAGGTTTTCTTTCCTGATTCTTTCTTGAATGAGTCTTTGAATCAGAGTATTAATAAAATATATATACAATGGCAGTCCACTTTTGTTTAAAAAAAAATATTAGACAATTTAAAATTAAAATACAAAAATAAGAAGTTTTAAGTAAGTTTTTTTTTAAGATCTACACACAAAATTGTAAAATATATTTGGTAGAGATATCAATTATTTAAGAGCATTGTCTCCTCCAAAATAAATGGTCTTGTTAACTTAATGAGTTGATTTGAACAATGAAAAACATATTATAGCAGTTCTCTCTTTTTATCACTATGATACTCATTTATCTAAATGAGTCTTATAATTAATTGGTTTAACAATAAATATTTATTTTACAACTTTAAATCTTTTTGTTATCATGATTCAACTGTGTAGTTTTTAAAACTCATTGACCCAGGTTTCATGAGTAGTGGTTCATAGGAACCCATCTCTTATTATTCTGCATTCTCTAAAGCACGTCATACCTTGTCAAGACATCTCGCTCGTGCCCTCATTATTTTTTGCAAAGGGAAAGGCAATCACAAATTATAAAATCTTTAGCTTCATTAATGCAAAAATCAATTCACCTTGAAGTTGTGCAAAGGTGATAGGAAATATAATTGCCAATGTGCCAACTCATAATCATGTGGCCAAGGGAAGAGTTTAAGGGCACATCATCAGCCATATTGCACCTCCAAGTGGAATACGAAGGCAAGGTGATCACCAAAGTATAGCCCACCTTAGAAGACTTGAATTTAAAAATCCTTATAACCATAAAGAATATGGTATAAGTCATAGCCCAACCAAACAAATGAATATAAGTGTTCATCATAGGGTGAATTTTATCCTCTTCAATCAGAAGTTTCACAATAGGAGGAAGAGCCTCCATATTTCTCTAGCATCTCAAACTTGTAGAGGTACCCAAAATTCGCTAAGGCATCGGCCACCCCATTCCCTTCTCTAAAGATATGATAGATAGTCATAACACTAGCAAAAGACTAGTTAATTCTGACATTGCCTCTCACAACTTTCACCAGCAGTTTAGAATCCCCCTCAATAAAAAGAGTCCTAACCCCAATAGATAAATCAATCTGAATGCCCCAAAACAGTGTCATTCAATCAGCCTGATTGCTAGAAAAATCCAAAAGACACCCAGAGTAAGCAACCATCAAAACACTAGCATGATTGTGAATGACACAACCACTAGCAACTTTCCCATTAGGAGGCTTCCACCTAGTGTGTTTTATTATTAGTCTTTTTGAGTTGTCAACCATAACATGGCCCTTAGGCAAGCTCCAATTCATATCTATTTCATGGTCCATAGAGGAAGGTTGGGTATTTGGCTTGTGGAGTTTCATGACAAAGAGATTGTCAGACATAATCTTAACGAAAGACATGAACACCACATCCATGAGACATTCACAGTCCCCGAAACCTTTCTATTTCTTTCCCTCCAAAAGCTCCAACAGACATGGGGAAGGATGAGCTTCCACATTTGTTTTATTTATGGATTTGAAGAAATCTCATTCCACTCTTCAGGGAACTAATGTAGACCAAAGTTCATGACCCAATCCATGTTAAGCTTATGTAACACCATCTACTAAAGATCAACAACAAATTGACAGTGGACTAACTGGTGAGGAATAGTCTCCTCTTCCTACTTGCAGAGGTAACATCTATTAGGAAGTTGGAATCCCCTTTGTATGATATTGTCTTGAGAAAGGATTTTACTGTGGAGAGCAATCCACCAACAAAAAATTATCTTAGGAATGAGGTAGAGATTACAGACCTTACCCCAACAATCAAAAGAAACTTCATCTTTAGAGAGCATTTTGTAAGTAGAGATTACAATGAATTTTTCTTTGCAATCCAATTTACAAAAAAAAGTATCATTTCTGGGAAACAGAGGGATACGGGTCATGTTGATCATACCCTATAATTTAATGAATTTATGGTTGAAATGAGGGTCAGTCCTTCTACATTGAGTGAATTCATACTACAAATCCCTAGTTATATAATCACTGGCATATGTTCCAATTAGTCATTTTAGTAGTCCCCATAAGCCCTCTAAAGGTCCCATTGGACTCCAATTTCCCATCACAAATCCAATCATCCTTCCAAAATCTAATATTTTTTCCATCACCAAGTTGCCACTTCATTCCCTATTGTAAGATGTTTTTACACTTGGTCTTGGTTATGTTATTCCAAATTTTTGAGCCAGAGGAGGGGCATGGGATAGTAAGGAGTTTATGAAAGAAAATAATATTCAAGTATTTTTCTTTTATCATGAGACTCAAATCAATGTTTTCAACTGTCAATTTCCAGCCAAGTTTAGCAATTAAGGCTTTGTAGAGTACTGATTCTTCTGATCCCTAAGCCCCCCAATAATTTTGGTTTGCAAATCATTTCCCAGTTGACTAGAGACAACCTCTTCTTCTCTTCAATACTAGTCCAAAGGAAAGAATATTGAAGTCTTTCCATTTTATCAGCCATAGCACCAAAAATTCTGAATAAAGAGAGGAAGTAGACAGGTATACCCTGGAGGGAAGCCTTGAGAAGTTGAAGTTTCTTGGAAATGCTAAGGATCTTACCTTTTCAACTAGATGAATTCTTTTGCATTCTTTCAAGGATAGAGTTTTAGTATATTGTAGTGACATCCATGACCATAAGAGGGGGGCCAAGGTACAAACCCAAAAGATCAACATATTGGTAGCCCAGGATGTTCTTGACTCTAACTTGTAGATCCTCCTTACTATTGAAGAAGTATAAAGAACTCCTGCCATATTATGTTGGTCAGAGACATCAACATATAGGGTAAGAAAATACTTCCATTCCTTGGCCTCAATCACAGAGCTTTTTCCAAAGAGGATGGTATCGTCCATAAATTGTTGAAGAAGGGATAGGGATAATGTGGAGGCTACTTTGACCCCAAGAAGTCTTCTCTCCTAGGCCATCTTGAAAAGGTTCCGACCAATAAATTAAACCTTTATAGTAGAAGAATGAAACCTTTGGAGTACCATTGAAGAGGACAAAGAACTTCACTGTGCTAACACACTCATTGATAAGGTTGACAAACTTGTCACTGAATCCTATTTTGGAGAGAACTTTGAAAAAAAAATCCCAATTGACCCTACCATAGGCCATTGAGATATCCAACTTAAAAACCATACCTGATTCTCGAACCTTCTCCATGGAGTGGAGATAGCAACATCCAAGATTTGTCAACCAGGGAAAAATTCCTTTTAGCAACCCTCGATAGTAGCTACAAAGAAAGGCTTGATTTTGTTAACCAACACCTTGGAAAATATTTTGCAAAGATTGTTACATAGGCTTATTGGTCTAAATTCAATCAACTTTTAGGCTATGGGACCTTAGGAACAAGATCAATATAGGTGTTATTTATTTTCCTTATCAACTTTCTACTCCTAAAAAGTTCCTTGGTGGAAAAGGTGATATCACAGCCCATAATGTCCCAATACACTTGAAAATAGGTTGGGGGAAAGTCATCATGCCCTGGAGCCTTGAAAACCCCCATAGAAAAGACAACAACCCTCATTTCTTCATTAGTTACCCGAGCAAGAATTTGTTCATTGTCCTCGAGGGTGATTTTCATAGGGAAAGGCTCAAGCATAAGTTCCTCTCGACCATTCAAAGGGGGAGAAGAATCACATAAAACCTTCTTTAAATAGTTCACTATCAACTCACCCAACTTCTCATTGTCTTGGATGACTTGATTTTGATCATTCACCAAACTATGGATTGATTTTCTCTTTTGATGCCTACTAGCAGATCTGTGGAAGAAAGTTGTGTTTTTGTCTCCCTCCTTCAACCACTGGACCCTAGATATTTGCTTCTAATAAATTTCCTCCCTTTCAAGATTCTGCTTCCATTTCTTATGCCAGCTTTTCTCCTCAAGGTGAAGAGAGTGAGTGGGGTTCCCTTTAGCCATAACAACTTGTAGACTTTCTATCTTAGAGGAGATGTCATTTTTCTACTTGAAGATGTCACCAAACATGGGTTTATTCCATTTTTTCACTTTTTCCCTAACAATTTCAAGTTTTTGGGAGACTGTGAACATAGTAGTACCATGTATAGGAGTGTTCCACCAATTCTAAACATGATTTCAGAAGTCAGGATGAGAGGCCCAGATGATATCATACCTAAAATGGATCAGTCCAAAGGGGGGGCTTATCAATCCAATGTAAGAGCAGAGGGTTATGATAAAAACCTATTCTGCTAAGAATCTTTAAGGAAGCATTGCAACCCAGGTCTCAATTAGTCGAGACTAAAATTTTGTCTAGCTTAACCTGGATAATGTTTTCTCCCTTCTTATTATTAGTCAGAGTAATCCATTGTTCGCCCATCTTTTAAGAAGGAAAAAGGGAGGATTTAAAGTCCCCAACCACCATCCATAGAGAGTTTGGGCCACTAAAATAAGAGAGGAGATATCATTCCATCTAGCCAACCTACTGGCTCAAGAATTAGGAGCATAGACATTGATAAGCTTCAAATCCATAGAATCAATGGAGAAGGACACCACCAAGAAATTTGGGGAGAGGGAAGGGAGTTCCCCTTATCCTGGCTAGGATTCCACATAGTTACAACTCCTCCCGACACTGCACTAGCATCACTAACCAAGGAGGAGCCAGGCCACAATATATCAGAAATAATGGAGAAAGTTTTTAGAGTCATTTTAGCTTCTTTAATGAGGCCTATGTCTGCATACACATTTTTAATGCAATCTTTGATACAGTAGCATCTTGAGTTCTTGGAAATCTTGCATCAACCAAAAAAATATTTCATTTTCCTATTTTCCATTTCGTTAGTCGTTGAGTTTCTTCATGAATTTCCTCAGTTCGGATCATAATTTACTTTTATGAACCTCATGGAGTTTTTGTGGCGTTGTGTTTTACCTTCACCTAGCTTCACACCTCAATTGGTCTCTTCACATTTGAGATATCTTGGATTCTTGGCGAGACTTCACTATTCTTCATGTTCCACGACCAGTTTGTGTTTTATGATCTTGTGAAGGATTTTCCCAATTGGAGAAGCTTAGCAGATCATCTCTTGAGGATTCTATATCCATGACTGACCTACTCGATTATGTGTTTTTTCATCATGTTTCATATAATTATGAGAGATTATTATGATATAAGTCTTGGCCTATAATGTAATATGTTTTCCTATTCTTGGAGAATTTAATATTTTCTAGGCTGACTTGATGCTTGGAAAGGATTTATAAGCTATTGTAATTGAGAGAAAGTGATATATAGTATAAAAAAGATAACCTATTAAATATATAATCAAACATGTATGATTGGAATGTAAGACTGCATGTTGCAAGTCCATTGTAATTGATTTTCTGATAATACGAAGGTTGATCTTGCATACCTATCAATCTTCTATATTGTTCTCATTGTGTGACTCCTGCTGCAAGGATTATAGTTACTTCTTTGAGGTCCCTCCTCTCCTCCAGCTGCATCATTTGGTATCAGAGAAAATTTTCATTGTTTATGGAAGTGAGATCTTTGTTCCAAAGCTTGTGAAGTCTTGGATTGATTTGTTGTGGGGTGACAGAGTGGGGATCTAAGCTGCAATTATAGAGGATTTGTTTGAGATGTCTCATAGAGGACATGCTAGAGATGGAGGAAGGAGAGATGCAAATCCAACTATATTGAAAATGTTGAGACAAATTGCAGCTAGGTTAGAAGCTATGGAAACGACACAGAGAAGAGGTCAACATATTGAGGATGTGAGTGATGAAGAGGAAGAAAGAGTTGATGAAGCAGTTGAAGAAGGTGAAGATAAACCATAACTTGATCAAGGAGATGATATATTCTTAAGAGCCCTAACTAGGGCTAATGCTAGACCACATTTAAATCCACTTGATTATGATGTCAAGTTGGATTTAGATTAATTGCTTGATTAGATCACAAAGATGGAGAAGCAATTTGATTATGAAGGCACATATGGTGCTAAGAAGGTGAAGTATGCGTGTACCAAGTTGAGAGGACATGCATCCTTATGGTAGGATCATCTATGTACCAATAGACAAAGGAGAGGCGAGGATAAAATCAAATCATAGGATTAGATGGTGAACAAAATGAAGGCCGAGTTCTTACCTATTGATTACCAAGTAAGTTTATTTAGGAAATTTTAAAACCTAAAGCAAAAGGATCTTAGTGTGAATGATTATACTGAAAGTTTTTATAGGTTGGATATCATATTTGGTCATACAGATGATGAAGTTGAAAGAGTTTCTAGATATTTGAATGGTTTGAGGGTTTCAATTCAAGATGAAATTAGTTTGGTTAAATTGCAAAGTGTAGAAGAAGCTTACCAATATGCCCTAAAAGCCGAGGAAAAGTTGAATAAGAGGCAAGAACAAAGATAAAGAGGAAGAGGTGGAAGATTTCAAAGAGGAATGACATTTGCAAGATGTGGAAGATCTTATTCAGATTCGAATAAAGGTAAGGCAAAATTTAAAGAAAAAAAGAGTTCATATTGAAGAGATGATAGGAGTTTCCATAGAGGAGGAGGATCAAGTAGTTATGGAAAATATGACAAAGGAGTGTTTAGAGGAACCTATTTAAAATTTGGAGGAGAAGGACACCAAGCCTTTGAATGCACCCAAGGGAATTCAAGAAAGAGGACTGAGAACAAAAATATATCTTCTTATGTGGAGGAGACATCTGCATAATCTTTGAATCAACTAGAGAATCGAGAATCCCTAATGGTGAGAAGAGCCCTATGTCATGAGGAGATAAATGAAGAATAGTTTCTGAGGAAGAGTTTGTTCAAGACAAAATGCAAATTTGAAGGAAAATGTCACAAAGTGATCATGGCAGTAGTAGTTTGGAGCTTCAGAGGAGTTGGTGGACAAGTTGCAGTTACCAAGGTTGAAGCATCCAAAGCCTTATTAGATTACATGGATCAAGGATGATCATAAGATATTGGTAAGTGAACAATGTTTGGTAAAATTGAAGATAGGTGATCATCATGATGAAGTTCATTGTGATATTATGCCTATGGATATGTGTCATATTTTGTTGGGTAGACCATGGCAGTATGATAGACAAGCTTTGCATGATGGAAGAAGAAATATATATACTACTGTTGCAAATGGGAAGAAACAAGCATTGTTGTCTTTGATAGAGAAATCTAAGAATGAAATCTATAAAAGTGTTAGAGTTTTCTTGGTTGAAGGAAGGAAATCCTTGGATGGATTGAAAAGTGATAGTATGTGTTATGCTTTGATCCCTAAGAATCTTGATTTAGGATCAAAAGAGGAACAACCTTAGGAGATAAGGGAGTTTATGATAGAGTATGAAGACATAATCTCAGATAATGTGCTTGATGGATTGCCACTTGTGAGGAGTATTAGTCATTGTATGGATTTAATCCTCGGAGCTAGTTTACCTAATAAAGAAACACATTAGATGACACCTGCAGAGAATGAAGAATTGAATAGGAAAGTGTAAGAATTGTTGAAGAAATATTTGATCAGAGAAAGATTGAGCCCTTGTGTAGTACCTACAGTATTAGCACCTAAAAAGAATGGAGAATGGAAGATGTGTATTGATTCGAGAGTTATTAATAATACCACAGTATAGTATAGGTTTCCTTTACCTAAGATGGATGATATAATGGATTGTTTGAGTAGAAAAATTATTTCACAAAGATTGATTTGAAGAGTGGTTATCATCATATTAAAATTAGAGAAGGTGCTGAATAGAAGACAACATTCAAAACAAATGAAGGATTGTATGAGTGGTTAGTAATACCTTTTGGACTGACCAGTTCATCGAGTACTTTCATGAGGTTGATGAATGAAGAATTGAATAAATTCTTGGGTAAGTTTGTGATTGTTTAACTTCATGACATTTCGATGCAGCAAAAATTCCTTTAACAATTAACAGAAACATAAGAGGGCAAAATAAAATGATTTTTTTAAAAAAATTTCAATCTTTCTTTATTACTCTTCCAACTACTTTTTTGCAATGAGAGAAAATTTAATTAAGTACAAATCCAAAATTACTTTTTTTGGTAGTACTTTTTTCATAAAAACTATTTTTTGCCATTTTTGGTAATTTTTAAAACAACTCATAAAAAACTAAATTTTTATGTGAAGCTTCCTAAAACTAAGATAAGATTAACTGCCAACTAACCTTCAAAATTGGAAATAAGATTTTGAACTTATTAAAAAAAATAACCTTTCCAAAAAACTAAAAAGAACACTAAAATCTTAAAAAGCCACTAAAAGCTCCTGCATCATTCTCCTCTGATTGAAAGAACGTAACTCCTACAAGTTATTTTGAATGCATGCTTCTTTTCTAGATCCAATCCTTCCCATTATACCAGATAATTATTGTATTGACCCAAAGAAGAGAAAATTGAAGCCCTCTTGAATGCAAGTCTACTACTTTTTCATGGTCTTCTGAGTCTTTGGCTATTTTTCCTTCATCTTTGTAACTATCCCTTGATCCTTCTACCCCTTCTTTTTTTAACTTATCTCCTATTCAGTGCCAGCTCAACTTTTAGATTCTAAAATTCTATTTCTTGTGCATATACTTCAATAACATCATTATTTATGTCTTCACCATATTCTTAGTTACCATAATTTTCATAATACTTTTACAAATCTGTTTATGTTTCATTAACAAAAAAATCAGAAACATCTTCACTATCAACCTAATTATCAATAAGAATTTCCACTTGCTCAGTTTGAACATTAGATTCAAATAATTAAAAATGACAAGAAGGCTCATTTGCAACTATGTTTACCTTGTCTTCTTCAATTCTTGATGTCAAAAAAGTCACAGGTATACTCACCATTTCATTTTATACCTCTTCCTCTATTATTTTTGTCCTTTCTTTCATTTTCCTTTTTTGAATAATCTTTCTAATGGGCCATGTGATCTTCTTCTTAACTAGTAGGTGTCATTTTTGCACCTCTAGGGAAAACCTTGTTCCCAACTCTTTTAAGGCTTGATCCAACCTTTGTACCTCCTTCTTAAAATGTTCTAAACTTTCTTCATCATCTCCCTTCTTCTTCACACTTGTGTCTTTTCTCTTCTCTTATTTTTCTTGTTTCTTCTTTAGTGAGCCCTCACTCTGCAAGCACCTCTTCAACAAATCCATCTCTTCAAGCAAGTCTCTTTAACCTTGCTTCCACTTTGTATTTTCCTCACCTAGGTGTTTTCTCTTCTCTACCTAGTCTCTTGGAAACCAACTTCTCTCTTCAACCTACACAAACATGAACATAAAAACACCAAACTCTATTTTTCAAACCTTTTGAGTTTTGATACCAGATGATGCACCCAAAATTCCTTTAACAATTAACAGAAACATAAAAGAGAAAAATAACAAAGAAGATTTTTTAGAATTGTAATATTTCTTTATTACTCCTCCAACTACTCTGTTGTTGCAATGAGTGAAAACACTAAATTAAGTACAAATCTGAAATTACCTTTTTTGGCAGTTTTTTCATTAAAAACTATTTTTTGCCATTTTTGGTGATTTTTAAAAATAGATCCTAAAAAGATGAATTTTTATGTGAAGCTTCCTAAAACTAAGATAAGATGAATTGCCAACTAACCTTTGAAATTGGAAATAAGATTTCAAAGTTGTTAAAAAAATAACTTTTCTAAAAAACTAAAAAAAAAATACTAAAATCTTAAAAAGCCACTAGAAGCTCCTACATCACATTCTAATTTTTCAATAAGAGCTAGGAGGATCATTTTTTACATCTGAGACAGGTGTTGGAGAGATTAAGAGAAGAGAATTTGTTGATAAACATGAAGAAGTGTTCTTTCATGAAAGAGGAGACAACGTACTTGGGTTTTGTGATCTCGATAGATGGATTGAAGATAGATCCTGAGAAGGTTAAAGAAATTATTGAGTGTCCTACACCTGAAAATGTTGGATAGGTATGATCATTTAATAGATTGTCTAGTTTATAATGTAAATTCATTAGGGACTTCAGTTTGGTTTGTAATCTTGTGACTGAGACAATGAAGAGGAATGGGAAAGAATTCAAGCTGACACATAGAGCACAAAGGAGTTTTGAATTACTGAAACAAAAGGTAACTGAATAGCTTGTGTTAGCTTTACCTAATATCAATAAGGTATTTCAAGTGGACTATGATGCAAGTGGGAATGTAATTGGAGTTGTGTTAACTTAGGAGGGTATATCTATTGCTTATTTTAGTGAAGAGTTGAATATGACAAGAGAAGATATTCAGTTTATGATCAGGAATTCTATGTCATAACTCAAGCCTTGAAGAAGTGGAGACATTACATGTTGCCTAAGGAATTTTTGTTGTACATTGATAATCAAGCATTGAAACATTTGAACGTTAGGGTAAGTTGAACCAAAGACCTATGAGATGGGTTGATTTCTTCCAGAGCTACACATTTGTGTTGAAACATAGGAGTGGTAAGTCAAACAAGGTTGTTGATGCCTTGAGTAGAAGAAGGAATTTACTGACAGAGATAAAATTTTCAGTATTAGGATTTGATGAGTTGAAGACCTTGTATTGGGATGAATCTGATTTTATAGAACCTTGGAGAGCTTGCAAAAAACCTACTGCAGAAAACCAAAGCAAATAGTTGGATTATTTCATTCAAGAAGGTATGTTATTCAAAGGATCTCAGTTGTGTATTCCTTAAGTTTAATGAGGGATAATCTGATTAAGAAAAAACATTGTGGAGGATTAGTTGGACACTTTGGTATCAATAATACAATGGCTTTGGTGAGATAATTATTTTTGGCCTTAGATTTATAAGGATGCAAGGAGATTTGTTCAGAGTTGTAAAATTTGTCAAGTTGCCAAAGGTAGTTAGAATATTAGATTGTATACACCTTTGCTAGCACCAATTAGACCATGGGAAGACATTAGCATGGGTTTTGTACTTTGAATGCCTAATACCACAAGAGGTAATGATTATATATATGTGGTAGTGGATAAGGTTTCTAATATGTCACATTTCATTCCTTGTAAGAAAACTATAGATGCAATACATGTAGCATATTTTTTATTCAGAGAAGTTATGCAATACATGTAGCAGATTTTTTATTCAGAGAAGTTGTGAGATTTCATGGGTTATCTAAGAGTATAGTTTAAGACCGGGATAGTAATTTTTTTGGTTATTTATGGAGGATAATTTGGAAGAAGATGAATACTAAATTGAATTTTAGTTCTATTTTTCATCTACAAATAGATAAACAAATAGAGGCAGTAAACAAATTTTTGGGAAACTTGTTAAGGTTTTTGGTTGGAGAGAAGACTAGGAATTGAGATTTAGTCCTAGCACAAGTAGAGTTTGCAAATAAAAATTCAAAGAATAGGAGTACATGAAAGACACCATTTGAGATAGGCATAGACATTAATCCTAAAGGAGTATAAGAGTTAAGGGATATTAGTCAAGAAGTTAAGAGGAGTTCAAAAGGAGAAGAATTTTCAAAGCTTATGAAGTCATTGCATGATGAAGTTAATAGCATTTGGAGAAAACAAACTAGAAGTATAAGGAGAGAGAAGATACGAAGATAAGACATAAGGAGTTTTCAATGGGAGATGAAGTGATGGTTTATTTTAAGAATGATAGGTTTCCTGTTGGAACATATAACAAGCTGAAGGTGAGGAAGTTTGGACTGTGTAGGATCTTGCGGAGGTTTGATTCAGGGAATGCATATGAAGGAGAATTTTCAGATGACATGGACATATCACCTATATTAAATATTGCATTCTTGTATGAGTATCATGAGAAATTTTTTGGTGAACCTAATGAATTAGATGTTGAACAACAATATCCTAAGAAGAAGATGGATGAGATAAAAGAGATTTTGGATAGAAAAGTTGGAAAAACTACAAGAGGCAGATAGTATAAGGAGTATCTTGTGAAATGGAAAGACAGACCAGTTGAAGACTCTACATAGATTTCTCAAGCTGGGGTTGACCATCTTGGTTTTCCTTTAGCTCCAGGAAAGTGAGAGGATCACTTTTCAATACCCCCAGGTGTCTGATGCAGGAGAATCTTGGGTTCTTGGCAATCTTGCATCAACCAAAAAAATATTTCATTTTCCTATTTTCCAATTTGTTAGTCGTTGAGTTTATTCCTCTATTTTCTTAGTTTGGATTAGTTTCTATTGTGCAACTCATGGAGTGTTCATGTCGTCATTCTTTACCTTCACCTAGGTTGACACCTTGATTGGTTTCTTTGCATTTGAGATGTCTTGGACTCTTAGAGGGACTTCATTGTTCTTCACATTTCATGACCAATTTTTGTTTTCTGATCTCACGAAGGATTTTCCCAATTGGTGAATCTATATGGCTTGTCTCTCAAGGATTCCATATCTATGACTGACCTACTCATGGGTTCACTCATTGTGTTTCATCTATTTGTCGGAGATTATTATGATTTAGGTCCTAGCCTAAAATGTAATACGTTTTCCTGTTCTTGAAGAATGTAATCTTTCCCAGGCCGATTTGATGCTTCTGAATGATTTATAAGCTATTTTAATTGATCCTTTAGAGGTAGTGGTCATAGTAATGAGAGATAGTTAGTGAGACAAAGTGATAGATAGTATAAAAAGATAACCTATTAAAGGTTATATTATTTCAGGCATGTATGCCTAAAACATAAGACTACTTGTTGCAGGCCCATTGTAATTGATGTTCTGATAATAAAAAGTTTGATCTTGCATATCTATCAATCATTTTGTATTATTTGTGTTGTCTGACTCTTGCTACAAGGATTGGAATGAATTCTTTGAGATCCATCATGTCCTTTGGTTGCATCAGTCTTTTAGAGTATTCTGTTTATGGGGGTTGTTGAGGCCCCTTAGGTTCCAAGAGATGAACTTTATTTCTTGTGTTTGATATTGGAATCTAGGGTTATTTTCCCACCATTAGCGGTTTCTCTTGCAATTTCCTTAGTTCTTTGGGTTTTTCATGAGGTTCCTCCTTTATTATTCTTCACTCCCACATCAACTTTTTGAGATCTTGTCTTGTTCCTCTAGATAGTTTATTCTTCCTCTATAGAGAAGAGTTTGGAAGACTCAAGGGAGAAAGTGTCCAAACCATGTTTCATAGATGACACAACCAGCCTCGAGAAAAGTGGAAACCCATTCACTTGAAATGGTTGTAAGGGAGTTACAACCTCCAACATGGGTGAGTTATGATTCTCTTTCTTAAGCTCGTTATTCAAATTGCAGAGTAATGAATAGGTTTCCAGTTTCCATTTGTGCTCGAATTATTTTGTTTTTCTCTGAGATTGCTTCTGTTAAGATCATGGCTATCTCAAGACCCACCTTTCCCAAATTGGGAAAAATGTCTTGCCTGGTTAGTACAATTCCAAAATTGGGTGATACATCATTAATTCAAGTAGATATGAGAGAAATTATGGAAAGAGTCAAGAACCCTGAGGAAGGCTCCATGGCTGATAAGATTGCTAAAAGTGGGTTAATTGAAGAAGCAACCTTCCCTACTATAGTGCCTTTCCTTGAATTGGTGCTTGAGTGCATGAATAAATATAAATAGATGGAGAGGTGCATTCGTACCAATAATGGAGATATACTGGTCATAATTAACAAAGATATTGTAATGGTTGTAATAGGAATCCCTAATAAAGAGTCGTATGAAGATTTGTCAATAGGGACTGCTTATTATGTCTTCTCATAAAAGAAGTCTCTGTATAGAAATGTTATTGCTCAAAGTTGGATATTGAAGGTGCAAAAGGGATGCTCTTGTTTACCTAAGCCCTTAACCAGAGAGCATTTGATCAAGGAGGTTAGAGACATTTTAATCTTACACAATAGAGTTCAAGGAAACACTCACTCCTTTTACTAGGAATACTGGATGTATTTATTCATCCAAGTATTGTTGAGCAGTGATAGATTTATAGATTGGGTGGAGGTAATTGCAGAACGGTTACATAAATTCCTAGCCCATTTCGCAGGTATGACGAGGTTCTACATGTCTTCTTACCTTCTCTATATTTTGGCATGTACAAGAGAATGGAATGGACTGCCACATGAACCCTGGGTTGAAGGGATGAGGATATACAAGTATCACCCACATTTACAATAGAGGAGAATTCCTAAGAATTTTAGGTAGGTAATGATGTTTTCACAGTAAAACTAGTTCATGAATTGCAAGGAAATGTGAACAAAAGAATGTCTAACAAAGAAATGCAAGTGGTTAGTATTTATGGTAGGTACTTCATTCAGTTTCCATGATTTACATATATCAAGGTTGGAGGATTTGAAGGCGAACCTTTCAGGTTACCTAGGTATGCCCTGGATAGCCATGTTTTAATAGAAGTAGCTAGATAGTTAGCTCATGTGTGTAAGAGGTTAAAAGGAAAGAATAATTATGGAATAGTCTTTCCTGTGGAACTGGGATTTTATAGTTGCCAAAGTGTTTCTGATGCATTAAATCTCGAACTTGAATTCAAAAGACTGGACTTACAAACTTACTCGGCGAGGCTCAATTTTGACAGCGAAGGTTTTGTGATGTCTCACCTAGGAATTGAAGACGGTTTCTCCCATGAGCCTCAATTGGAAGACTTCTGGGAGGATTGTACTGATGAATTTGAAGTAATGAGAAGATTATGGTCAAGGTTTACCTTAGGGAAGATTGTTTCTATGAAGTTAGAAATGAATATCAAAGGAGTTACTAAGGAGGAAGGTGAAGAAGTGTTGGACTCACAATTCATTGAGAAAGTCCAAGGGCTATCTATCCCAGAGATAGATTGGAGTAGACAAGACGAAGATAATATTCAAACTAGGACCTTCAATGTAATTCGAAGGACAAAAAAATGGTTGCGAGAGAAAAGATTGGGGAAAAAAATTGTTCAAAAGGGAGCAACCTCTACTGATGCACGTGTCTATAACTCTGCTTCAAAAATCCTTGTTAATACTACTGACCAATCAGTTACCTTTGATGTTGCAGGTTTAAGTAAATCTGGTAAAACTTCATCTAAGAAGGAAAAAGCTTCTCCTACAGAGCCTTCACCTTCTCATGTAACCCGTTCTACAAGTAAAAAGGAGAGTAAAAAGATTTGAGAAAGGAAATAATTCATTGACTTGCATCCTGTGGAGGAGGTCCTCGAGAAAATGGAGAACCAGGCCAAAGAGACCCCTACTACAGAGAAGATTAAAATTGAGAAAAGTACACATGAAGACATTGACACCAATGGTGATATGGTGCTAGTGGATTCAAGTAGTGTTCAAACACCTCCATCAAAGGGTTCTACAGTTGCTCAAAAATGGCTAGAGGCTTCACTTAACAGAAATACAACATAGTTCTTGTATCTATACCCATTGAAGACATGGTGAGCAAGTGCCTTGGCAAAACACCTAAAAGAAAAAAGCCAAAAATAGAGGCTATGTTGGAAGCTGATGAAGATATAGGGCACTAGATGGCGGAGATAGTGAGGCCTACCACATACAATAATCCTGAAGATGTCTCATCTCAAGATTTCAAAATTATTAAAATTGACTTAGGCGTAGCCTCGAGGGCAATTGATGCTAAGCACTTAGAATCCTCCACTAAAAGGATGATATATCACACCTGAAAGGATGAATGTGATAAGAATGAGATGAAGCAATATCTACAAAACATGGCAAAGTACATTGAAGATACCCATAATCCAGAACCTCAACCCCTATCGCAAATACCCTTATCTTTTGATCCCAAGTCCCTTTCTAACCAAAAAAGGTTAGATCAGATTCAATGGAACAAAATGATATCTGAGATATTCAATGATTGGCTTGAATCCATAATGCAAGGAGGGACGAATTATATCACTTCTCTGAGTGATATATACTAGGATTGCACCACTGTCAATAATAAATTAGAAGCAAAAATAACTTCTTGGGATAAAGAAAGAATCAAATGGATGGTTGTGGTTGCATAGATGGGGAATGCCCAAAAATTTGGGGTTATGAATTTCCTAGTTGAAAATCCAGTACATGGGATGGATGATTATATTTTATATGTTTCAAAGAAGAATATCAAATGGAGGAATTCGATTATCAAGCAAGGAATTGAGTAATTGATGAAACTATCAAAAGAACCGGTTGGCTTCGCAGACACAATGCACAAAGATCTACAATGTATTGATGTTCAGCTCGTGGAGGAGGATGGACAAACCATTCAAGACATGGAGGAAATGATCAAGTCCTTTAAAGGAAAGATTAAAGAAGTAAGAAATACAAAATCCTTGACAATATAGGACTTCTCCAAGGTAGCAAGGATTGAATCCACATTAATTATCTATCTTTATCATTTGGAAATGCATGAGCAGAAGGTAACACAAGTCCAAAAAGACAAAGATGTGTGGAAGAAAAGAATCAAACACATAGGACTCCCTAACTACCAGGTCATCGTTAGTTTCTTGGCAACACACTTGGAATGGAAAACCCAGTGTGGAGCATCGGTTGGACAGGAAAAGTTTGCAGATTCCTCAGCCTGAGTCTCCTCCTAATCGTGGTTCTAGAATAATAGCTCGAGGCGTTCTGGCTCATATTTTCTATTTTATGTTAATTTTAGTAAAAATTGCTTCTAGATAGGAACTCCTGGGGGGAGTTAGTGGAACTAAATTTCAAAGACAGTTTAGCCCAGTGGGCTATATTTTTTGATGTTTAAGACTTTGAGAGGATCGGTCATTTTGATATAGATTAGATACTTGGTGATTGTCATAGGTAATTTTGGTGTGGTGAAAAGACATTAATCCATTAGTTGATGAAAACTACTGCTATTATAAATTTGTGCATTTGAAATGAATAGATAATTTTTTATTGGAATTTATCCATTCTCATCAATAGTTTATTGCTTTTTGTTGTTTATGGAACTATATTGAGTGTGATGATAAAAGTATGATTTGATTATTGTTTTATATATTCGAATGTTGTATTAAGTCCGTTGGTTTGATCTTTATGTTATGTGTCACCTAAATGTTAATGTGTATTCAATATCATGTTTATGGTTGAATGTGTTTCCTTTTAATGCTTTCTAATTAAAAGTGTTATTAATTTGTATATTTCCATTCATTCAATAATTCATTGAAGATCTTGCAAAGGGAGTTGTACGTATAAAATTCAGAGGGTTTAATCGTGAGAGATTACCCAACTATTAGTAGAAAGCTATAATCCTCATTCTTTAAAGGGGCATAGGGTTATTTTATTTGCATATAAATTTTTTGGGGATAAATTTTTTAGCCAACACACCACTGGCTAAACTTAGACTAAAAACATGCACTTGAATATTTTCATCCTCAAACAAAGACTTCTGTGAATCCTTCATTAAAGAGTTTAAAATTTTGAGTAATGCTTCTATAAAAGTATAATCCCATGACCTAGAGGGGCCACCCATGGGACCATCCACCCAGGGGGGAACATTTGTCTTTAATTTTAAAGTGATTTTTCGTTTTAACCTTACAGTCAACAATGACATGGCCAAGTTTGGCACACTTCTGGTAGTAAACCACAACATTATCATAGATAAGGGCTTGGGTGCATTTTCCATATTTAGAATGAAGAGTAATAAAATTAGAGAGGATATTGTTAATATCAACACTAACATAAAATCGAACAAAAAACAACCTGAACTTGGCCTGTGGAACCGCATTTGAAGAGACATATTAGCTGAAGGAATCTCGAATCCACTTGAATAATAGTTCATCCCAAAACTTGAAAGGAAGCCAGGGGAGTCAAATCCAGATAGGATTTTCCTTTTGAAGGTCCTTAGTAGGATCAAAGCCCAGTTTCCACTTGCAAAGACTAAGGGCATGTTTTCGATGGGTCCAGGAGTCCGTCAGAGCCTTTATTAAGTCCTCCTCCCCACTATTTTTGAAAAGGAAATGTTCCCCGAGCATAGCACTGGAAACCACACTTCCATTCAAACTCTAGTGGGCTGCAATCCAGTGACAAACCATATCAATGGTGGACAGAAAGAAAAGAATTGACCAACTAGTGAGACTCGTGGAAGAGATGATGTGATCCATAACCACATCTGGAAGATGAGTTTTAGTCTCTTTAGCCATATTTAAAAAATCATACACAAGGATAGAAGTATACAGTCCTAAGGAACCAAAGACCAATGCATCTTTCCAGTCAGACCGTGGGGACACCTTTTTAGATGTATCAACGAATTCCTTCTCAAATGTACCAATAATTTGAACTTGGTCACTAGGATCCATAGTCATGGAAATGGAAGTACCCTCATCATTAGCAAAAGGTTCAAAAGAGATTATATGGGGGCCATAGATCTCAAAAATAGCTTGAAGGATGGAATCTAGGGCCTCCACGAACTAGGTCTTTGCAGAAGCAAGAATACCATTGGAAAAAGGGTCCTAGGGGGGATGGCTAGGATCTCCAACATGAAGGGAAAAATGTGCCAAGTACCTAGAATTGAAAATTTGAAAACCAACATAGTGGGAAAGTTGCATACTAGCTTAATGTAGAAACAATCAATTAACAATATTATTATTTATTAAGAAAGATATCACATCTTGCATAATAAGTCATTTAATGAATGAAATTTATCTACAATATATTTTGTGGTTTAGTTTTTAATTTTTTTTACAAAATTATTAGATGTTCATAATATCTTATTTTTGGAATATTTTAATTTATGATTAAATTTATTCTTTTAAAATATGAATTAAAAATAGAGAAGTTTCATTTAAAAGATTTAATTAAAATGGTCCTATTTAAGAAAGGTCAGAAAAGTGTTATAGAAGGTGGAAGAAAGAGTAATGACCATTAAATTGCCACTTTAGATTTCAGTAAGAAATACAAATAAATAGTACTTGATAATAAAAAAGACAAGGAGAGGAGGATGTGTGATATAGAGATGAGAGTATGTGCATCAAGATGATGAATAAAAGGGAGCTAAAAGTGACCACCTCTTTTCTAAAATCAACTAAATTTAAATGTAAAGGAGTAATTTGAAACTCGTGCATCAAAATTGGAAGAATAAAAGTGATTTTTTAAGCAAAACATAACATAGTGTCTAGTGTTGTATTTTACATTTTGACCAACTCTTAGGTAGAAAGATGATTAAGAAAGAATATTGGAAGTTGTGTATTTGCTTGTAATTTTTTGTTAACTTTTTCTTTTAAAATTTTTCAAATTAGATGTATCTTGAAAATCATATACCTATGCATGCGGGTCACATAGCTTGAACTAAAATAATTTAAAAAAATTAAAAATGAATGTGTAAATAATTCAAAGTTTAGAATAATAATATATATTTATTTAAAATTTGGATAAGTAGCTTAAAATTTATTAAAATAATGGTACATGAGAAGTATGGAAATATTTGTTAAAGAAATTAAAAATATGTTAAAATGTTCACATCTTTAAAAAGTATGTAGTTAGAAAGTTTAGAAGTCATGTGAAATTATGGTGATAATTTTTTAAATAAACCTAATGAAGAGGAAGTTGAGAAATCTAATTAAACACCTCAAAAAGAGGGAAATAAAGGCTCCCAAGCTTAAGACTTATTATCCAAGTTTAAGTACATGCCAAAATACGTATATGTTATTTTAATTGAAAACACACACATGCTATTTGAATTAAAAATAGTGTGTACTTGGATAAAGGTACAAAGTTGTGTCACACTTTTATGATGGAAATGGTGGTGATTCAACTTTTTAAATTGAATTACTAGAAAGTTACATATATGTTTTGAATTTTGAAATGATGTAAACTAATAAAAATGTTTTTTAGAACATTTTATATTAGTAACTTAAAAAAAATCAATATAAATTTTAAAAATTACATATTAAAATTTAATTGATAAATATTGAAATGGACTATAGTAAAATTTGTCCCTTTTTCTTTAATTTTTTGTGTATTAATTATTTGAAGTTTTAGTGAAAAGATGTATTTTTTCAACACACACATTAAAACTTGTGTGCACTCAAATATAACTCTTTCAATTTGGCATCACTTTTTATTTTAATTATTTATCCAAAATAGATAATAATTATAGGATCTTAATATAGATTAATTTTTATATTGCATCATAATTTTATAAAATAAAAAATAATTTTTACTATTTTCCTTGGACAAGATAATTGACTTTAGATTTTAGTGATGACAACCTAGTTTTAAAATACAAAATATTAAAACTAATTAAAATATTAAAATATATATAGTTTGAAAAAAAAATAGATTGACCAAAGGGTGTTTTATTTTTTTGAAAAAATATTATTTATATGAGTAGGAGGTGTGTGTTTTTCTACTGAAGGCACAAGGTATGAATATTTATATTAATAGAAAAACTAGATAATTATATATAATAGGATTCTAAAACTAACCACTTAACTAATTTTTTGGAGTATACCCAATGGAACTAATTGTATAGTGCCAAATGATATACCAAAATAGTGTGGTTGATAGATGGAATGACAAAAAAATGATAAAGGTTTGTGTGCAAATGCTACAACTAGAATCCCCTACAACAAGATTAAATACAATAGTCGAGCGTTAGGAATATCTTGGCCATATATTTGGAATGTGTTTCATTATGATTTGATTCTTGACAATCTAGCTAAGAATGGATAATCCGGTTATAGTTTGAAAAGTCTTCATCGGGTAGGCAACTTTTTGATGTGGCAAATATTCTACATGTTGTGTTTTCATCATCTTGTTGGAGGATCATGAATACTCTAGTGAAATGAAAAGCTTCAGGAAGAAAGTTGATGCAACATCCAAATGTTCTCATTTGTCATAAATGGCATTTGAGTTGTAAAGACAACCATGCCACATAGAATTTAATTTCTTAAATAGTTGTAAAGTTTCTTAATACGTCAAGTAAGAAATAGATCAATAAGAACTTTGAATCACATTTGACATAAAGAATAGTACAAGAGCCATCAACTAGGCTAACATAAGTATACATATATCTTTACAATATACTACTAGGTCGAATACATCAAATACTTATTGAGAAAAACATGATGACCATCCAAGAAAGAACTCTTGACACCTATTCACTCATACGTGCATTAAGGATGAGAATATTGTTGGAGTGTCTTTCCACCCAAGCACAAAGCAATTATGCTTCCCTGGAATCCTTTCTAACATTAAAGATACTCGACCCACCTTGAGGAAGTAGTTGATTAGCAAAAGAGTTATGCAGATAAGAACTACACTTTTAGATAGTTCTAGGAAGGGGGCAAGGTGTTCTTATGTGTTAGACCTCACTAAAGTTCAATTTCTTTTGGCACGACCTCAAATCTTGCACCAAGATATGTAGGGCCCTTAAATGTGCTTGAGGTTATCAATCTAGTTGTGTATCAACTTTCTCTACCACCCTCTTTGGTTTGAAGCCTTGCCGATTTTCACTATTTTACTTAAACCTTATCATCCTAATGTGTCTCATATCTTTGATTGGCGTGCATTAGAGGTTCAGGATCCAGGGGTGGTACTGGTGGAGCCCACCTACATTATTGATCAACATATCATATGATTGCACAATAAGGATATTTTGTAGTACAAGGTCCAATGGAACCAATTCTCTATTGAAACCCCTACTTGGGAGGATGCAAAGGATACAGAGAGATCATTTTCTCATATATTATCATAGACTCTTTTATGTTTTATTTTCTTTCTATATATTTATGAGTGTGTGGTGTGATTATTTTGATGTGTTTCATAAGACATCGAGTCGATGTCTCTTCCTTGCGAGGAAGGATGTCACAACTCAATCCTTTTATTCCTACTTTTCAGGGTCTATGTGTGTGATACTTGGACTTGTGATGCTTTAGACTATAGTCATAGTGTTTTCCATTGATTATGATTCTATGTTTTTTACTATGTGATGATGTGACACTACCTTCTTGACTATTATGCTCAAGAGATATGATATTATATTTTGATGCTTAAACTTGCCAATGATGATGTCACCCATGGAATATAATGTTTCTAGAAATGAAGAATACATTAATTAATATATGTAACTCTCATTTTTATAGGAAAGGTAGTCCTTATAGTTGTCTGACATCATTTAACCTTGATCTAATAAATATGAGTTGTTGAAACATAGAATATTTCAAAAACAAAATTGGTGATTAACCCCAAAGTGTTATAAAATATGCATAATTTAGAAGACACTTTCAATTAGAAATTTTTTGGCCCATATCTAACTTATCTAGGATGAATATAGCTAGACCATGTATTTGACCAAATTTACTTTTAAGTTAGAAATAATTAATTTATTAGTGATGATAAGTTGGCCTAAAGTGTGATGCAAATTTATACTTTTACCCACTTTTAGTAGAGAGATAAGTATAAAGCTCGTGGGAAAAAAATACAGTGAGATAAAGAGGAAAAATTAGGGAAGGGGGGAGAAAGAGATATTTATGTTGATAAATAGGGGTAGGGAGGGAGGGAGTGAGGTATAGGTATGTAGAGGGAGGAAGAGGAGATTAAGCATGAGAGGGTGATACAAAAACAAAGGGGGAGAGAGACAGAGATGTATGTAGAGAACCAAAGGTTGGGAGGGAATGAGGGGAAGTATGTAGGGAGACGTAGAGAGGAGATAAAGATAATTAGAGAGGGAAGGAGAGATAGTGGTGGAGAGGGGAAGAGAGAGGTGAGAAAGATGAGAGAATGTGTGGTAGGTAGGTAGATAAGTGATTAGAGATAGAACGAATAATGAAGGGTGAATGAGATAGGTTTAAAACATGGGGAGAGAGGAGTGAGTGAGATAGAGAGAGGGGGGAGAGAGGGGGATGGGGAGAGAAATAAAAAGAAAGATAGGTCTAGAGATTGAGGGAGAAAAGTAGATTGAAATAGATATAGAGATCAAATAATGATAAAAGCTTAATGATTATTGAAATTTGACTAGATCTAATAAATTACAAGATCTATAGCTTAGGGAGAGAGGAGAGAGGAGAGAGTTAGAGAGAGGATAAAGATAGAGAGAGAGGAGAATACAAGTGATAGGAAAATAGATAGGTCTAGGGATTGATGAAGACAAATAGTGCAAGATAGAAAGATATCAAAGGTATGATGATAGGAACCTGCTAATTAATATGATTTAGCTAAGTATGAAAAATTATAAGATCTCTTAAAATTTAGAATCTACATAACAACTTTTAGATATTTGGAACCATTATCAATCATTCTACCAATATATACATAAAATATAATTTAAAGTATAAGAAAGGGAAAATAAAAAGAGAAAATATAATGTACTTTAATGTTATGTTCTATGTATATGTTTTTATGAGAAAACACTAAGGGGATGATAAAGTAATTAGCCTTCAAAACATGTATGTGCTTTTTGGAAATATAAAATATGAGCAAGAGCATGTTTGTCCTCAACCTTACATTGAGAAAAATGCATACACATTTTCACATTTAACAAACACATACATGCTGGGACTGGGGGCCTAGCTTGATTGGCGAGAGCTTATTTTTATGAAGCATGAGATAATGAGGTCTAGTCTCCCCTCATTCCATATGGTATCAGAGGATGTCTCACGCCAATGTCACCGGTCACATTAAAAAGTTCACCCAGTGTACTGCATTTTATAGTGGGTGCTATACCTGATTCTTATTGTCTAAAAAATACGTACATGTTGTGCTTATTCATAAAAACACATACGTATTTTTTTCTCATCAAAATATGTACATATTTTAATCTCAAATAACATGTATGCATTTTGGCTCATATTTTTTGAGCCATAACATGAATGTGATTTTTGAATTTCTAAAAAGAACATATGTGTCAAGGTCTTTTTGTTTGGGGCCCTTAGGGTGAGTGACCATGTGCACATACCTAGGAGGAAGAGGTTAAGGCCATAGGGTCTTAACTAAAGAGGCAATACAATACCACATGCATTCATATTGGGGGGTTTAAAATGGGCAAAAAAAAGGGGGCAATATATTACCTAAATATGGGGAGGGGGTTTTTTGGGGGTGGGGGGTGGGATTTATATAGAAAAATGGGCGTGGGGGGTACTAGGTGGGTATTGGAGGGGGTGAAAAAAAGGAGCCTGGGGAAATATTTTTTGAGAATATAGGGATTATTTAGTACTCCACGAATGCACGTGCTATGATTCAGGTTCACTAAGTGAAGCCCCCAAGGCTAAGGCATGTGAAGGAAACCCTAGCTCTGTGTTCTAGGTTCTAAATTTATATAATGTATGGAGAGATTTATGGGATTAATGTTGAGAGGTGTGTATAGATGAATAATTTTCTAGAGCATATACAAGATACACTAGAAACTTTATACTTTCCATTAAATTGATGTATCATACAATGCTAAACAATAATGCATCTTACAGAGAGGTTGTGAAAAGGAGGAGATTTTTCAAAAAGAATATAGTCGACAACATTCTCTTATAATTAAAAATAATGATACCATTGAGGGAGAAATAACTAATGACATTATTTTGGTTGAAGAAAAGAGAACAAAACTAACATAGACAACCAAGGAAGGAGAAGATGTCTATGCAATAGAGGAGAATTTGAGCAGGGAATCAAGTAAAACTAGATAATTTATGGTCCTCAAATATGTGGTTGACTAAATAGATAAATATCAATAGAGATATATTATTTTATTTTATTTAAGAGAAATTCTAGTTGAATCTAAATTTTATAAATGGCCAAAACAATAGGGAAATAGGGTTTGGGACATTGGAGCTTTGAGGGGGCTAGGTAAAGGGTATGCTTTTTATTCAATTAATTTGGGAAAAATGTGCACGAGTTGTGCTTTGGTTTGACACAGGCTATTTATAGGAAAGTTCTCTACTTGCAGACATAGACACTATACTTTTTGTTGAACATACCAACTAAGTGAGAGGGGGGGGGGGGGGTGAATCTATTATTCACAAACACTTTATTAAAATTTTAGTGATCCAGTAAATAAATTAACCAATCAAATAGTTAAGACTGATAAAAGCATGAAAGCACAAAAACCATCAACACAATGGACACTAGAATTTACATGGAAACCCAAATTGGGAAAAACCATGGAGAAGCTAATTCTCACGAAATGAACACTAGTTAAGGTGACACTGGTTAAGGTGATTTTTACAAGGGCTCATTGTCAATTTTCTCACTATTGGTTGGCTGACTGTCAATTAGACTAACTACCCTTATACAACAGATATATTACAAAGAGTTTTACTGATAAAATGTTAACTGATAGAATTTCATCTTCCTATGCATGAAATTGTTCCAGTTGATAGCATAATTATCCCCAACTATAACAAATTCAGTATAGATCACATGCCAACATATACCAAACCTCTGAAACATAGTATGTAATTCCTTCTCTTTGTACTGAAGCAATACTTCACTCAACTTCCTTCTGCTTAACTACCACTGCCAAATATATCCCTAAACAAACTCACACTATATCACATTCAATTCTTTTTTTCACTCGCGCATGCACACACACATATCAAATACAAAAGATATCTCTATTTATATACATCTGATAAGGTAGCCACATATGCAGGCCAAGCCACAAAACATGTCAAGCAAAAAAGATATAATTACAATTATATTTAACATGCTACCACCAAACCTAGATGTAGGTCACACATAAGAAATATCCATACATGTTACCATAAGACCTAAATATAAGTCATCCTTAAGAGACATATGCTTCATATCACTTTTATTGAAAGATAAGCGAATTTTGGAATCATTGGAACACCACAACCAAGTCCATGACTTGATCAACAAAAATTCTAAAACAAATGATAAAACCTATCCAGAACAAGATATAATTGTTACTCCATAGACATCTAATGAACTACATGAATGTCTAGGTAGCAGGGATACCGGGAAGATCTTTGTAACACATCAATCAACAAATAATAGCCAAAAATCCACTAATCTGCATTAATTAAAATATTTAAATGTACTAGAAAGATATATTTCAATAGTAGGAATAAGTACACCTAACAACATAACTCAAAATTGCATATAATTGAAATCCTGATATCATACCAACAACAAATCATAGGGGCTTCACTCAGTGAGTTTGGATTATAGCATGTGCATTCATGACATACTAAAGAATCCCCCTATTTTGAAAAAAATATTTCCCTATACTCCTTTCTTGTCACCCCCTCCCATTACACAACCCGAATTAAAAACCTCCCTATTTTTAGCTAGATGTTATATGTATCAAATTTTTCTTTAGCATTTTTATACCCCTTTATATTTCTATCTTATCTTATGATAAAAATTTGGCTAGGTTTTAATAAAAAATCTAGAGCTAGCGAAAGGTGTGTTAGGATTGCTAAATCAGAGGTCATCAGTCAACTTTCAAAGAGATGAACTTTGATGATATAAATATTACTCCTATAGAGGCCAAATAAATGGTCTTGAAAAATAATATGTTAGTTATTCTCGGGTTGGCATTAAAATGGATGTTTTTACTTGATCAAGTAAGGAAATAGAAGATCCCATGTTAGTGGAAGAGTTTAATTTTGAGGAAGAGGTGAATAGAATAGGGTATAACCCTCAAACTGAATTTCTTGTTGTATGGCCACTTTCAAGAGCACCAACATGCCTAAATTGTTAGATATGGCAAGAGAGATAGGTGAAGCTATTATATTGTGGACCATGAAGAATACTTCTCCATTGCAAGAAGCCATATAGACCTTGCATCATTGCATGTTTACTAGGGATAAGATGAATCATATGGAACATCGTCTGGTTATGTTAGAACCTATAGAAATAGATTAAATTTTGAGTCAAATTGTGATTATTTCCTCTTCTGTGGTTAGAGATTTTATTATAACTAATGTATAATTTCTAGCCTGTATGTTTAAACCTACAATTCAATAGGTTCTATAAACCACAAAGGTCCCATACAACTTATGTAGAACACCTATGGCTTACATAATAAGTCATATCCTTAACACTAACTTTAAAAAACTCCCATTTCATTATTTTGCAAGCTACATATCTCATTTTAACCAAGGGGTTGCAAAATAGTTAAGTCATAGCTATTTTGCAAGATACATGTTTCACTATAGAAAGAGATTCATGAAATAGTGAACGTACTTCCATTTCTTGAAAAGATGATATAACTTTGTGTAAGAGGTTGCAAAATGACAATGAAGGTATTGTTGCAAGGTGTGGGACCTTGGTTTCCTTGTGCTATGCTACACAACGTTTAGGGTTGTGACATGGCTTAACTCCCTCATGTGGACTCTATAAGTCTAGTGTTTGTATCAGGCATTTACATGTCAATATTTTGGTGCAATGGAAATCACACTTTTAACAAGTGGTATTGGAGCTTGGTCATAGGTTCAAACCCCTCACTTGTGCTAGGGGGTATTGTTGCAAGGTGTGTGCCCTTGGTCGCCTTATATTGTGCAGTGCAACACTCAGGTTTGTGACATGTCTTAACCACCTCCTATGGATTCTATAAGTCTAGTGGTTGTATCCAAGATCGATAGGTCAATATTTTGGTGCAACAACAATTACACTTGTAACATGTATATGTGTTTCTATTTTGTAGGACGACAATACAATAAGATTGTTAGGGAAATAGAGATGAACATAATGAAATTGTTGATTCATAAAAATAATCTATAAAGGACAAAGTGAGTTATAAAAATAGTGAAGTGTGTTTTTGTTCCGCCAAGGCCAAGATACAACCAAAGGGAGATGAGTGATTTGGAAATGAAGGCGGGGTCATATGCTACTAAAGAAAACAAAAGAGAAGGGAAATAACTATTGTGATATGGTGTCAATTGTCATTTCTCCACTGTAAGAAATAAAACATAATGTATCACCTCAAGTTAGATAAAGTAGTTAAGTACAATCACAAAGGCCACTTGAGTCCAGATTTTGAAGCCGGCAAAGTATAATTTTGCATGCATGAATTAAATGAGACAAGATGAGTGCAAGACACTTAGAGGTTGGCATGAAATTGAGAATTTTTGTCTAAAATCTTCATTCAAAGCTAGATAAGTAGTGAAGGAGAGCTCTACAACAAGGGTATTCTTAAATCTACAAGAAAAATGAATAATTAAGTACTCCATCACATCCTGAGCTGAAATTTAGTAGTTTTCTAGAATGACTAAGAAGAAAGAGGTAGCTAAAGGATCATAGAAGAAACCTAAAAATATTGACCCATTGAAAAGGCCTTTACATAAATCTATGTTAGATGCATTGCCAAGGTCATAAGACATAGGTGCTAAAAATATTCACTAATAATTTAGGTGCATGTAGGGATGGTAATATACATATTTCTAGAAGTAATCTATTATGGTATTTTTACAAAAACAAGGATACAAAGCTCTTGTGTCTAATCCATGGACATTAGATTTAGGAAAAATTAGTCCTAAATGTTTTCATAGATATAGAGCTAATTCAAGAACTGTAAGACCATTATTGTCCTAAAACTATAACATTTAGGGCTATGAATGGGGTGCCCATAGTAGTCATAACCAGGTCTATTATTATGGAATGTTTCATGTTAAACAAACAAGTCCTCACTAAGGTTGATAAGAAATAATTTGAGATGGAATATACGAGGCTAGTGAACACATTCAATATAGATGAAGTAGCTTACTATAGGAAGAGGGGAGAAAATAACAAAATTATTAGAATTACACGAAAAGAAGAACTTTGGGTAAGAGACTTCATGTTATTTTTCCAGAGAACCTATTATTCCTCGTTATATTTGTTGGGAGATGATGCTAAGGATAAGATGTCAACATACCTCTTGTTTATGTCCATGAGAATTCAAAACCATGAAATAAATATGGAGTTTGATATTGCTACCGAGGTTGAAAGGTTAATCCATACCCAATTAGCATCATGGAATAAAAAAAAGGAATTTAAACATTATTCTTTTTTGTGCTATCTGATTCTCTTTCAAAATAGGGAAATTGAAAACAACGGATGAACAAGGAATTAAGATACCAATACAAAAGTTGTGTTTCTTATGGGATAAAGATTGCAAGGATTATAACTACAAGCTCTTCTGAGATAATTTTGTTGTTCTGATTCTTAGGGGTATAGGTAACTCACTTGAGAGACTATCACTCTCAATCAGACAAGTATTGAGACCACTTTCCCATAATCCAAAGAAAGGGCATATCCATAATTTTTCTGATTGGTTTTGCAAAGGACAATACACTATCATTAGGGTGTACAAATGCCCCTAGGCTCCTCACAAGTTACCAGTATTTGTACCTGAAAGGCTTGCATGTTTAGAATTCATGTAGTAGATGTTATGAATTGAAAGGGAATTAATAGATCCAAGAAGGAAGGGGACATTCTTTCCCCATGTTTCCAAATTTGCAACATTTTCTATTAGGTCTAGCATTTTATAAAAATTACAATTTTTTTAAAAGATAATTATCAATTTCCATCAGAAGAGGAAAGGGTATGTGATCCCGAGGACCACATTCACTCTATTGTCAAATGTATATCACATTTATAATACAATTAATAGAAGAAAAATAAAATTTATGCATGGAAAGTGGATTCAAGATCTGACAATGAAAAGGAACAAAAGAAACTAAACCTATATATGATTAAGAATAAAGAAGCATAGACCTAAAAACAAACTTATCATTTAGTTATAAGAGGGAGCCACTATAATCCAAAATCTTAAAACATGGATGTCTCTTAATTATATAAATCAATGCAATGAAACAAAAAAATACAATACCCTAGAAACAAAGCCACAATAAGTACAAAATAACATAAGGCCCAATAAAAAATTATAAAACAACAAAATGAGAAATTGTGCAATAAGTAACTATATATAAGGATACATGTGAGCTTCTCAAAGGGCATAGGGATAAACTTCTATTCATTGACGAATGTGTCCTTATAGTGAGATAGTAAAAGTGGTTGAAAGTAAACAATGATTTCTTTTCTTTTTTGTTATTTTGGACATTCCAATCCCAAAAGAAAGATATAGGTTGTTTAAGGTCTCTCAATTGGACCAATTACCGAGTTTGCATCAAGCATAAGACATGCTAGACTTAAAGGAAAAACTCAACATGAAATCCCAAAATAGTCCTACCTATGAAAAAGTTAAAAAAAACTTATCAAAATTAAAAAAAACCCAAAGCATTGAACCAAAAAAGACCTATAAGTGGGAGACAATGTTTAAAATTCACACTTCCTTTTTGAAATATACCAAAGAAAGTGCATCATAGAACTCAAGAAAAAAACATGTTGAAACATATGCAAGTTATTATATAAGATTTAGGTCCTAAAATCAAGATATTAAGACATTGTCCCATAAGGTCATCAATTCATTTGGGCTAACCCAATTCATTATTCATTTGCTCAACCTATTCATATACTATGAACAAGAAAACAACTTTCTTAACCAATAATATTCTTGAAAAGGGCAATTGTGCATACAATAGATCAATACCCCTTTCGTTAGTAACCAAATAAATAATATTGTTCAAATAAAATCACACTAAATATCCTAAATATCTAGTACTTTTAATATCTTACAATTGGTGATTGATAAGGAAAGGCTCCACTTCACTTATTATTTCTTACAATTAATTATCCCCCAAATTTGACTCTTGGATTACCTTAAAGTTGGTAAAGCATTGATGAGTAATTCCCTTCAATCTATTGTTTGACATATCCAACTCTTCAAGATTAATTAAATTGCATAAGCTTGGAAGTATATTGCCAACTAGCATTGTCATTAACCATCAAATGCTCTAGATCTAGAGACCACATAGATGGTATGTGTCCAATTCTCAGATACATCCATACTATTATTCAAATGATTTAAATATCATAATTTGAAAAAGAAAAAGCACTTCAAAACTCCAGTCATCCGTCAAATCGATAAACCCCTCAACTCGTCCTCAACAATGAACGGATATTATATAAACTCCAGATTTCTAAGTATTATATATAATTAAGGTTTCATGGCTGGCTTCGCTACAATGAAGATGAATGGTACGAGTGGCATACAGATGAATGCAGCTGCGGTGCCTCATACTTTCTTCAAATTTCAGAGAATCAGAGCACATCGAATCGCATTGCATGTCTCCAATTCAAAGGAAGTATCATCATCTACTTCTTTGATGAATAGAAGAGCTGCAATTCTGGGTTTGGTGCTATTCCCTCCATTAATTCAACCCACTGTGCCATCTCCTTGCAAAGCAGAGGATGACCTGGGTGAAGACCAACAAGAAGAGGACAGAGTTGTCCAGCTTTTTCAGGTTCTTCTCTGTTCTTAACATTTCTTTGTTTTGTGATTGAATTCAGCGTTCGGGATTTTGCAGTTAAGTCCAAACGATACAGCATGCTTTCTGTTATTAAGCCGATTCAAATCTTTTTGTGATTAAATTCTGTTGATTGGTAAATGGAAACATTCAGCTACCCAATAAATAAATTACCTGTTGTTAACGTAGTATATGCAGCATGTCCATCTAGTTATGGTATAATGTTAATGAAGCAACTTATCTTGGTTCAAATCTCATTCATAGAGATAGTGCATAATTTCAACAAACATGTGGTAAGGTTATTTCCTCTAGATCAACAGGGCCTTCGTTTTCTTTTAATATTGTATGAGAGTTGTCTACAATTAAACTTTCACATGAGATCCATCACAAAAACTCATAAAAAATAAATTCAAATATAACAATGACACAAAAAAAGTCTAAGATCTCCAAGAAAGAATTCAACAATACAACAAGACTAGTTTGAACAGATCTCCATGATTCTTCATTTCTTTTAATCTTGTATGACGTTTTTTTTCCCTATAAATATGCCCTTACATGGGACCTATCACTAAAAACCATAAAAAGATACAAATATAATAGCTGCAACAAAAATCTGAAGGTCTCCAACAAAAAGTTCAACCATACACTAAGACTAATTTTAACAGGTCCCACAGGGTTCATAATCACTATCGCAGCCATATAAATTCAAATTAATCTGTGTTGACCATTTCTTAATCTGCATCGACCATTTCTTCATCTACATCATTCAACTTATTGCCATTTTGAGTTAACAGAGATCTTAAGAATGTGGCTGAAGCTTCAACCCACACCACATTAGCAGCAAATCATAACCTCATCCATGATTTGCAAAGAAAAGAAACAGTATCTGCATTGTTGAAATATTATATGCCGATGTTTCTGAAATTCATTGAGAAGACATTTTCGGTAAAATTATGACATGGCAGTCTTTCCATGATCCGTTCAACCCCTCATCCTCCTTTATCTCTTGACACGCCTTCACCCCTTGTACCGTAAAGCCTAATAGATGACAATATAATCTTTTGTAGCTCCCTTTAAAATCTGTTTGTGGCACAAACTTAGTCTAGAATCCCGTTGAATTTTTCTTTTTATTTTTGTCTAGGAACGTCACCAATTGGAGAAGAGAATTTTTAGGATTAAAGGGCCTTTTGCGTAAGTTTTAAAAATATGGAACGACACTCTAATGGATTTTGTGGATGTTACCTTTCATTCATAGCACTTCCACACCTTGATAAATCCCAAGTGAGCTTCAAGCTCTAACATTTTGATTTTCATTTCTCTTTTCCATCTTATCATGCTCACTATTCTTACTGGTGCCGCTCATGTTTTGTTTTGTGAAAAAATATGCAAGTGCACATTGAAAATAGAAAAAAAGCCATACATTTATTCCCTTAAACTTTGAAAAGAAAAGACAAATGGAAGATTCACTTGCCTTTTTCTTTTCTCTTGCTACCTCACTCCTCATTGCTCACCAATGTCAATATTTCCAGTTGCACCTTCAAACCCTGCTCAATTTTGTTTGGTTCCAACCTGGCTGCAAATATTCTTGGCATGGAGAAATGGTTAAAATGGGATAGGGAGGCTTTTTTGTTGTTGTTGTTCCAGGGCTACGAATGGTTTGGAGGCTCACAAAATAGAATAATAAATCAATCTTTTTTCAAATTTGGACCTTTTTTAATTACAAAAATCTGTACAATGTAGGGGATGACTGACTGCTTTTGGGATGGTTTGGGGACGTCTAGTTGTCCTAGGGATGCTTGTCTGTCCCCTACATGCCCCCTGCCGATCCTCATATCCCTAAGATTTTTATGGCAATTTCTTAAAAAATGGGGATGGCTTAGGGGATGTGCTTGAGCTGTCCCTGCATTACATCTGGAAAAACCTAGGGGACGTGTCTCAAGGAACATAGAAGTTTAAGATGTTCAGGGAAATTTCTTAAAAAATGGGGACAGCTAGGGGATGTCCTTGAGCTGTTCTTGTATTACAACTGGAAAAATCTAGGGGATGCGTCTCTGGGAAACATGGAATTTTAAGTGTTCTTTTAATTCTTTCTCCTAATTTTTCACTTGATTGTTATGACCAAGTTTTGGAGACAAAACTTGATGAGTTTGGTGAATCTTTTGGATTTAAACTCACCAGTTGCTCGTTCTTGAGTATCTAGGCTTCATTTTAATTAGTTCACTTTGAGGCTTGCCAAGTCTAGGTGAGTCTTGTAACTATGATTTAAGATCACAACATAGTCTTCTGTAATGTCCCCTGTTGGGACCTTTCTTAATTTATCCTAAATTTCTCAATTAGGGTTTGGATTGTAATGTCCATGATAGGATTATTCATTTATCTCATTAGATTTAGTTATCTTTAATACTCATATCCAACCTTATTATTATTTGTAACTCCATGAAAGGAAGAGTAGACGTTATCCAAGGTGCCTAGAGACCAAGTACAATGGGCTCCCTCAAAGTTTACAAGTCCAAGCTCATATCCTATCTTGGGACTTCCCCTCAAGGCTTTTGGGACGCTGACCCCTACCCTATCTTGGGACAGATAGCCATTGCTTGGATTTAGACCAGCCCCTTCTTGGTAACATTACAATCTTCTCTACTTAAGCCAAATAGTAAAAGATATCTTGTATAATATAATTGATATAATTCCTATATATATTAAATAAATTAGAATATATAAAGACCTCTGATTTTGATAGAATGTAAATATAATATTTTTTTATTATCGTTGATTCATAAATACTTTCCATAGTCGCAATCTTGTTCCATCTTCTCTTCCTTAAGAATATACCTACTTATTCTCCTTATGTATTTTCCCGCAAAACACAATATTGAATTTCGCTGAAAGTCTTTTATCTTTTACTCTCCTTTGTTTTCCGTATATTATTTTTCCCTCCCTTGAGTTCCTCCTACATTTCCTCCTTTATTTTCTCCTATCTTTTTTCCTTCATTTTCTCCTAGCTTTTCTCCTTCCCTGTGTTTGTTTTCTTATACCTTTTTTTTCCCAAAAGTCATGTCTTTTAGATTATATTATGTTGTTTTGTTTATTTTTATTTACTATATGAATAATATATTATAAATAATAATAGATTATAATTATAGTGTGATTTCTTATTTATTATATTTAATAATTTATTAATATTATTATATTGATTCACCAATATATTATATTATACTATATTTATATATCATATTTTTATTATTATTATTTTAATAATATTTTATATCAATAATATATTAGTATGCTTATATATTATTTTATTATTTTAATACTAGATTATATTATATCATTTTATTTATTAAAATTTCTTTTATTATTTTATAAAATATTAATTTCTATTTCAAAATGGGAGCATCACATCTCCCCACTTCTAGAAGCATTGTCTATAAAGCTTGATGACTTAATAGAAGCACAATTGGGCTTCTGTGTTCTATTCAACAAGTTCAAATGTGCTGCTTCTATGCCATGTTAAAATCTTGCATGTTGCCTTTTTTGTCTCTTTGGTGGAGGAGGGGTTAGAAGGATCTCAATTTCTTTTTTCATATTGTTCTCAAGCTCTATTTTGTTTTCATTTTCTTCCTAATGGCTCGGGACATGCATTTGCGTGGTCTGAGATTGCTTTCATATTGCTTCCATCATTTTGTTGAAAGCTTGCATGATTATCTTTGTATTATCTTGCTAACTTGAGTCATTGTTGGTGTTTGCCTATATGGGTGGTTGAGTAAATAATTTTATCCTGTTCTATAACCATTATTACAAACTGTCTCATCCAAATTTTTGCACACAACAACACAATACATGAAAATAATCGACCATGATATTATTTGCACATAAATCACACAAGTTGGGAATCAAATACTAAGAGATCTAGGCTGTAGAAAGGGCAACAATAAACCACACCCAAAGACAGTCACATCAGCAATTTGGAGCCTAACCAACCTTGTCTTCTGTATCTATCCCAAATGTAAGTAATGTAATTGTGTAATTTCAAATCAATTAAATAAACAGTTCAATATTCCAGTCTATGTTCTTTATATTGGCAACTCTTCAAAGTATTTGACTGGTGAAGCTTGGTGATCTATGTCGTGATATGTTATAAATTGCTACTTATTTTCATGCTACTTATTTTCATGAGCGCCTTTAACACATAACAACTTAAAGATATTATTGATGCATACCTCATTTCTAGGGGAGAGGAAACATGGTAAGAATCCATTATGCAACTGCAAGGGGTTTGCTAATACTGCAAATGTACAAACCATACAGGGAAACTAATCTCATGGATGGCATACAGACTTGTATATTTCGCCGTAGTTTATCGTATACAGTAAGATGGATCTGAATATTGTGTAGGGATAATTGATATTATTTGCACACACATGCTATTTAATATCTTTGAATTCAGAATAGTTCTATGATTGAAGCAAAATATTTAAACCATTTGTTTAATTGTTGATAGCATTTGTATTTCTGATTGATCTAGAAGTTACTTCCTTGGAAATTTGATTTGGAGCTAAAATTTTGAAAAGGTGAACTGTTCTCTTGACATTGTTTGCAGCAAGTCTAACTATTTTTTCACTTTATACACTTATGTTCTGTATTTTTTTTCCTGAATAGTAGGATACAACCAGATCGGTTGTCTCTATAAAAGATATTGAATTGCTAAACTCCAGGGAAGTTAACCAGCCATCAACATCAGAACTGACAGATGCAAAAGTGGAAGGCACGGGTTCTGGATTTGTTTGGGACAAGCTAGGTCATATTGTAAGTTTTCTTCATATAGATCCAGCAGTTCTGAAGCATATGCTTTTTACTAGTTTTATTACTGCCATTACCAATTAGAGAATTATGCAGGCAACATATTTTAACATTACCTGCCACTTTTTATTATCTTCTAACCTGTTTACTTGGCTCAACTCTTGAGTTAAAACAAAATGTATGTATAAAATTTTCCCCTAGCATCAAGTTAGTTTTCACATTCATGGAATCAACATTACAGTTATGCTTTACTTTTATCTTTTGAAGAACTCTCGTGGATGCACAAAATAACAGGTTACAAATTATCATGTTGTGGCTAAACTGGCTTCTGATACAACTGGTCGTCAAGGATGTGAGGTTTGCACTAAATGATTGTTCTTGAATTGTTAGTGAGTATTTCATTGCTGGCATTGTTATTCTGCAGTATTTAGAAAAATATTTTATGCAATAGTGTATGTTTATGTTCATTGTCTCATGTAAGAACTATAGTATGATGATTTAATTTTAGCAATTTCTTTCTGGAGGTTGCCAGCCATTTACTTCAAGGTTGTCAATGCATGCCACATGTTTATTCAACTGGTGCCAACCTTTTTGTTTTTTAGAACATCCTTAGTATAACTCAGTTGTTTAGTATAAAACTATGTAAACAATTTAAAATTTCATGCCATATTGAGTGCTTCTTTTGCAGTTATTTGTATGCAGGACGATACATCATCACATTCCTCTTATCCAGTTTCTCTTTGCTTGCAAAGAAAACATAGATGTTCTTCTGCGGCCACAGTTTTCCATCTTGATTCATAATTTAGGTGATGAGAGCATAGCCTTAATTGACAAATAATGTTATTTATGCATGCTGATTTTCACTTGGAAGCATCATTGTTTTGTATAGGTTATCATCAGGTGTATCTCACATTGTGAGAATCTCATTTTCTTACCAGGACCTTGGCAAAGCTTCTCAATCACCTCCTTTTGTGCCAAGTTTCATATGTTTAATGGACTTTAAAATATACCATTTAAATCCATTTCATCTTGTCCTTGTACCAACACTGCTTGGTATGGCAATTTGGTTGTGTCCAATATGTCTTATTTTGGTCAGAGACAGGACAAATTGGCATAATTATACCTGCTTTTGTTGGCATCATGGTTTAAGAGGTTTGTATCCTTATTACTTTTAGTTCTAACAAGAAAAATTTCTGAATCTCTGATCCCTCTCAATTTTTTCCTAGGTTTCTTCTGAGAGGTTTGTACCCTAAATAGGACAATCATACAAACTATCGTCTGCACCCATGTTTTGCATAGAATGAAGATATTTAGTGTTTCCTATTGCATGTTTTTCCCCACAAGAATCCATTAATAATTAGAATTGACTTCAAGTCCTGAGTGTTCTCAAGAAGGAACCACCTCCAATCTATCACCACGGAATGTGATTGTTATATCTTCATCCCAAGAACCTATTGCCATTACCTTGTCAAGTACCTAATGCTGTTACAGCTATACATTTTCCTCAAGACAACAAGATATTTCTTGAGACTATCTCTGTGCTTTTTCAATAGGACAATCATCTATATCAAATTATCAATCAACAAGAAAAAATCAAAACCTACTATGAGCACTATTTTCCCATATTTCATGATCCAATATTATATTTCATCTATAAATAAGTCAAACAATGTAGGTGAGAGGGGACATCCTTGTTTCACTGATATTATTGTCAATTTTGAGTTTCCCGCTTCCATTTTCTTAGCATTTATAGTGAAAGCTGATTCTGCCAGAACTCTTGCATTTAACAGATTGATTATTTTCTCAACTTGGCTGGAATTCCTGTTTCCTTCATTCTTTCCCAAATTTATAATTGAGATATTATATCAAAAGTTCTAGCAGAGACTGCAAGTAAAAATAAATTTATTACCATTAACATGTGTTCTCAGTTACAGCTGTGCGAGTTATCAAATGGTTGATGGTTAAATGCATAGGTTGAAATCCTGCTTGAGAAGGAGCTGGTCCCTTATCACTTGATTGAACATATTCTTGTGAAGCTCATGCAAAAGTAGATCCTCTCACACGCAATCATTCTAGACTCTAGTGATCAAACAATAAGGATCATGTTCCTTTCCATTGACAAGATACTCAATATATTTCTCCACATCACCTTTTAAAATGACTTATGCTCCTTCCCCGGAGATCATCATGTTGAGTTTATTTCCCAGAATGTTTCTTTTGGAAAGAGTTCACAACTTCACATATATATGCAATCATTTCGCCTTCCTGTATATTACCCAATCAAGAGTTCAATGAATGTAATTATATCCAAACTCTAATAAGTTCCAACTTTTTCAGAGAAAAGATATGTTTTTCCTACATGGGATCTTGTTATATTTACCCATCTGGCATCTCTTCTCATATAAAATGCACTTACCAGTTCTTTTCTAGCATATTTGCATAAAATCTTATAATTCATTCACCTGTAATAAAATTTCTGGTAAACCCATCCTACTCCTTTTCATAAATCATATAGATCATGTGACATTCTTGATTAATCTTTCCATCTCTGGACAAATAATTATCTGCTTTAGGTAATTTAATCTCCACGCAAACTTTTCAACTTCTAGCATTTGATCTATCTTTAATCATTCTATATGGTAAAAAGAAAATGACACGAGGGGATTTCACTTTCTTTCCATCTGGGACGGACAGGTTTCACTTTTGGATGCAGATGGGAAAGTAATTGTGAAGGAAGGACAACTAATCGGCATTGATGCTGCACACGATTTAGCTGTTTTGAAGGTATATCTATGTATCACAGTTTTCATTACCTTTAATTTGATTATAACTTACAGTGATCTTTTAAAATGATATATGTCAGTATAACTCTGATGTATTTGTGGATTTGGTTTAAGGTTGATGTTCCAGAGAGCTCTCTAAAACCAGCAATCATTGGTACCTCCCAAAGTTTACGAGTAGGGCAGAGCTGTTTTGCTATTGGAAATCCTTATGGATATGATCACACTTTGACGTCAGGGGTATATCACTAGCTCTTTGCATAAATAGAAATATTTAAGTGAAATTGTCTAATACAAAAATAAAAATGGCATTTGTCTGAAGAGAGATATATCTATTTCAGTTGTTTTTAATGCATTTATAGATATGTTTTTTGGAATATTCAACCCTTTCTGTCTTGTGATTATTATGAATTAGAACAAACTGTGATTTTATGATGGTAGCATTGGTGGTAAGCTCAGGTTAAGTCTAATTAATCTATAAAATCAGAAGCATGTGGATGAATCTAAATAAAATATGCAAAAAAATGGCCATTACTATCTTTTTGATGTGATGTAAAATCATATGCTTTTAGATTAGCAATATGAAGCAGCCTTTACATCTTTTTTTTTGGATTGGTAAAAGCAGACTAAGGGGTCTACACCCATTTTATTGAGACCGGGATTTTGAGCCTGGCCCAAACCAGGATTGGCTATAGATAGGGAGCCACCTCCCCAATGAACAAAGCACCCCAGTGTGAGGACTCATTAATAGGTCAATACATTATATATTTCTACTTGCTCCAGCTTTGGTCTGCGAATGGGTACACATATCAAAGGTTCCATCCTTCTTTGTCTTATTATCCCTCTTCCCTTTCACAACTCCCCAACCTTCCTCCAGCATTGCAGCCTACTTTTTCCATGCCATTGCATCATCGAAGGGAGCTTTTCTCTCTCTTGGACTATGTGACCACTCGCCTTGGTCCTTTCCTTCGCCATCATGGCAGCAGTCAGCACCACCATTGTCTTGTTTCACCGTTGTTGTGAATCTTGAAGCCTCTGAGGTTGAAAGGAATCTTACCCTCATATCCGAGCTCTGTGACCAAGCTTTTTTAGCCTCTTTATTCCCCTCTAAACAACCAACAAGATTAACAGTATTAACCACCTTTGCCTTAACCCCTTCTAAGGCATTCGTGACTTCGGGAGCCTTGCCCTGGTGGTCGTCTTCTGCTCCCTTTCCCTTAATAATCTCTGATGATTTAGTGCTTTCTTTTTTCACCATATGGAGCTTAGGATTTGCCTGTTGTCGGGATATTTGAATGTACCGGTTATTATATTAATAAAGTATTATGTTAGCCTTGGTCGTTAGTGACCAAGAGGTTAGACAGTTATGTCACGACGTTTCGGTTGTGGCCCTTCGGGTACTTTATATACCCTCTCGGAGGTTGGACACAGGGGAGATTATTGTATGATCATTACGATGTAAATGTACTTCCCAGTCTAGAATGATTAATGAAAGTGGTTATTATTCTATGATATATTTTGTGTTTATTATATTTCTTGTACTATGTCTGTGCAATACTAAGTTTACCCCAAGCGGCCAAACATCTGGCACCGTTGCCTAGACGTACTCGGCAAGAGAAGTGAGGAAAGGATTTATGCCCAATGTTTTAAATAAGGATAGAAATAAAAAGGCACAAGATGACGAAGGTGAAGCCGCACAGAAGGCTTTGATCTCCGCACAGCAACGTGAACGTCGGTATAGGCTGAGGCAACTTGCCAAGGACTAGCTTGCCGGAGGGTTGCTCGAAGGTGTTGGCATTAAGCAGGATTGCCACTAGTGACAACACTTATTTGCATCCTGAGTGCAAACCGAGCAGAACAGTGCAAACCAAGCAGAACAGTGCAAACCGAGCAGGACAGTGCAAACCGAGCAGAACAGTGCAAACCGAGCAGAACAGTGCAAACCGAGCAGGACAGTGCAAACCGAGTAGGACAGTGTAAACCGAGTGACATTATGTCTACCGAGTCACAAGTATTTACCGAGTTCGAAACTTACCGAGTGGTTAGTATGAACCGAGCCTTCACTTCTACCGAGTGCATGACGATGCCGAGTAATGCAGTGGACGCCGAGTATCAGAAAGTCACTGAGTTAGTTTGCAGGAACCGTGTAACCATACTTGGGCCGACTTAGTAGCACTTATGTTTATTTGTCAAGCCGACTTTGTAATTGTAATTAATTGTTTAGACTTGTATATAAACAATGTTGTACAAATACCAAGTAGTATGGAATGTGAAAAAAAAAGAAGAGATAAAAAGGCAGAAACTAGTGAATTACAAAGGGCTACTATACATAAGGAGCAGCAGAGACAAATTCATCACAGAAGGTGATCAGTACATCAGCGAATCTCATTCAGCAATCCAGTTGCAAAGTAAGAGATCTACTGTTTCATCCTAATAGGTGAATCAGCTTGAAATCCTTTAACCAGGTAGACTTAACAGTCTTTGTAAAATCTCTTAACCGAGTGCATACTTCATTGTATGTTTGTAAAACCTCTAACAAGGTGGACCTAGCAGTCCTTATTGCTCCTAGCAGGGCAGATCATCAGAAGTGATCAATGTAAGCCTTAACCGGCCAACTTTACACTGCAGTATTAAAGCTTTGTGGGTTTCATCCCCACCCCAGTTTTACTTTCTTTTGGAAGGTTTCTGGGTAACCAAATCTATGTGTCATTGTTGTGAATGCTTTTATGTTTCATGCTTTCTATATGCAAAAGGATAAAGTGAACTATATGTTAATACATCTGATATTGAAAGAAAATTTGAAGTTACTGATTCACCCCTCCCCTCTTGTAACTTGGTTAATTCTTGAATATTTCCAACAATTGGTATCAGAGCTGTATTGGTTCTCAAGATAAAGCTTAACTAGCTTGAGCAAAGATCCAGGACAATGGAGGTATTCAAACTGAACAAGGTGATTGAAAATGAAAAGCTAGATCTGGAAATGGCCATAGCTAAACTTAAAGAAGCAAAAGAACATCTTTCCCAATCCCTAAGAAGAAAGAAGGAACTTGCAAATCAGATGAATGATCATAATTACATTGAAGAAAAGATTGAAGATCTTTTTCCCTCAGATAGCTCAGATGAAGCAAACAATGCTGTCAAAGAACTCCTAGAAAAGAATGGGTCTCTGCAGGAAGAAGTGAGAAAATTAAAAAGAGAACAAGAACTACACTCAACAAGATTTTGTGAGATCTTAGAACAAAGAAACAAGTTGAAAGATGAATTAGATGGAAGGAACAATGAAGTCCAAAATAAAACCCTTCAGCTAGAAAACCTAATTGATCAGATCTCCCATACAAATGAGGAAATTCTGACTCTAAGATCAGAAATAGAAAGCACAAGAGAAGAACTAAGATCTGAAAAGCAAATCAATCTAAATTGGTGGATGACCTAAACACCGAAAAACAAATCAATGAAAGAATGCTGAAGAGCCAAGAAGACTTAAATCAACTGCATGATCAAAATCTTCATAGGCAAAAAGGAAAAGCAGGACTTGGATACAAAGGAGAAGGTGAATCTTCTAAGCAAGGTACTCAAAGGAATCAGAAACCTACTTGTAATCATTGTGGCAAAATAGGACATACTTCAAATAAATGTTGGAGCAATGAAAAAGCAAAATTCAATGGAAAATGCTCCAACTGTAATCAGCATGGTCACAAAGCAAATGAATGCAGGGAAAACCAAGATTCAAAGGTAATTGTCACAAATGCAACAAACAAGGTCACAAGGCATCCGAGTGCAGATCCAAAACATTCAATCCAGCAGAACAAATTATGAAAGCAATGTTTGGATGGGATTACAACACTTGGTGTAGATGTCATTACTATGGAGAATATGGACACATTGGCATGAACTGCATAAAACATCATCTAAGGAAAAGAGATACTACCATAAGATGTTTCAAATGCACTAAACTCGGTCATATAGCCAAAAATTGCATGAATGCTAGTGAAGTTGAAGATGGAAAGAAGAATGAAGCAACTAAGATCAGGAAACAGATGAGACAACAGTGGATTCCTAAATCTACCGAGAAAACCAGTCCAAGTAATGGAATGGGTGGCTCTACCGACTCAAACTAAATTCCCAAGAAAGCACTGGAACTGTATTCTCATAGACAAATTTCAAGCAGTTCCAGAACTGAATTAAAAGAAAGATCTAAATCGGCATACAAGATGCAATAAGATCACAGGAAGGTCGGTATCAGTTTTCACCGAGCAAGGTCGGGAGCTATCTAATATGATTACCAAGCGAGGTTGGAGCAATATGAATTCTCAAGTTCACCGAGTTGCGAAGTCTTTACCGAGCAATTAATTCATAGTGGGTGACAGTCTGTCGGAATTCATACCCTAATTTCTACTAAGCATTAATGACAGAGTTGTAAACAAAAGGCAAGAAATCAAACTCATTCTTCACTGCGAACTTTAGCATTTTGAGAGCAGAAAATTTCCAGAGCAATCAAGCGATTCAAATACTTTTGCGAAAAGAATTCTCTGTGAGCTACCATGGCATCATCCAGCGCTTCAGCGAAGAAAGGAATAGAAATGATAATCCAAGGGGAATGGAGAGCACCAGATTTCAAACTCGTGCCCGCAATTGCAGCAACCCTAGACCCGAACGGAGCTCAATCTCAGATTCCTCCTAAGGTACTACTTGTTAACGATATTCGCAATCATTTCAATTGTGCAATTCAAGAGATGGGAAACCTAGAGCTAGATATTGTGCGTGAGGAACTGTGTGTGAATGGTGTTCTAAAACCAGAGCACAAACATCTGGAAGACAAGGGATTAGTTCACATTACACATTTACCTCGAAACTTTCGGGAGAAATGGGTTAGATACATTCTCAGCCGTGTACACGAAGGCAAGATTTGGCTTGAGCAACCCATAGAGATCACTAAGAAGATGATTCACCGAATCACTGGTCTTCCCATGTTAAACAAAGTCAAATCTACCAAAACCCTAGGTCGGCCGGAGCTGGAGAAGAAAACCCTAGCCGAGTGGGACGGTAGAGGCATGAAAGTAAGCCGCATTACTAATGCTGAACTGAAGTTTGGAACACACATCATTGCTCATAAAATATACAGTTCAAGTCGACAGAATAGTGTTCCCTGCGAAGCCATAGACCTAGCATACAAAGTGGTAAAGAATAATTTATCATTTGACCTTGCAGATTTATTGTTAAAACAGTTTAACAAGAACATGGAAAGCATTCAAACTTCCAAAAACAATCCATGTAAGTTTGGATCTCTACTGGTCTGTTTATTTTTCTATGTTCAGAAATTCTTCCCTTCCAAAGGAAAAGTAGTATGGAGAAAGGATGTGCCAATTCTTTATGAGATAAATGAATATATTTCAGGAATGGGTGAAAATTTTGAGAACATCATGGATAGTTATTTTGAGTCTTTCAAGGAGAAAATGAACGACAGATTCCGGATTCCACAGAAGTTGGTGGAGGATTATAAGGATGATATTTGTTTCATGGTGGACTGTGACAAAGTATACATTCAAGCAGCTAAACCGAGGATTGTACATGTGAAACCTCTTCCTTATGAGGTAAACATTGATGAAACAAAGAATATCATTGAAGCCCTCCTTAATCAACCTGTTGATCCCAAAGCTCCATATTTTGGGACATATGAAGAAGCAAAAGTGAGAATTGAATTAAGTATAAAGCTTCCACAGGCAGTAAATAAAGGAAAAAAGAGGATAGCCAAAATGCAAATGCTAACCGAGGGCAGAGGACAAGACATTGAAGAAGAGAAAAAGGATGAGAAAACAGAGGAACCAGAACCTGCAAAGAAGAAAGGAAAGGTATTCATCACCAAGGTACCTAAGCCTCCCACTGCCGTATTTACAAGGAGAAGTGCAAAGGGTAAGGCAGACAAAAAGGACAAAGATATAATATTCAAAAAGCCTCCTCTAACCCTTCAAGAAAAGATCAAACTTTTGAGAGAAGGATTTGGAGTAAGTAGTATAAAATCTTTAAAATATGAAACAAGATCGGAAACAGAACAAAAGGAGATTGAAGATGCTGTCATTGAAAAGATGGGACAGTGGAAATACTCTCCTGATGAAATAGCCCAACAGATTCCAGGAGCTTTATTAGATCAAATAAAAATGAGATGGGCCAATGCAAGGCAAACTGTAAAAGACATATTTGATCAAACCCTGAAACAGTTAATGCCGAGCTTGAAAAATGATGAAATAAAGAAGGCATTGAAGGAGAATGAAAATAAGATGACACTGAAGTTCAATACTTGTTTAATTCTGATTAACAATATTGAATCGGTTGTGAAGAGCGCAAATACCACATGGAAGAACATATACCATCTTCACCAACCGAGTACTGAATCAGTTATAATAAAAGACATTGAAGATGACAGTGATGAACAGGAAGAAGCCACTGAGGTAGATGATACCGTGAGGATAGCGGCAGAAGTCATTGCATCACTTCCTACCTCTCCAGCAAAAGTTGCTACATCTAGCCTGGAGACATCTTCAAGCATGGTTGTGACAACTTCAACATTTGTCCAATCACCTATAGCAACAACAGAAGTAACTACCATTTCTTCTACCGAGTTGCAGTCTCCTATTTCATCAAGTTTTCCAGCAGTAAGTATTCCAGTTTTTTATTCTACAAGTGTAAATACTTTAGGTTTAAGTTCTCCAGTAGACAGTATACCATTCTTTATAGCCAGTCCTACTATGTCTACCATCACTACTACTAAGGCATTAAGTACCATAATAGATAAGCATAAGGCTCAACCGAGTATAAGATTTTTGGGCAAGAATATAGTAGAGGATATAGACCTAGATGAGGAAATAGAGATTCCAACATTGGATTTTGCAAATCTATCAGCGGATCAAATGCAAAATATACGTGAAATCCTCCAAAGGAAAGCGAAGCAAAAGAAGCTTAAAGAGGAGAGAGACAAGGAATATAAAATCATTACGGATGCTAAGGACATTTTGTCAGAAGCATTAGGTATTAAAGTAGACTCCTCTCAACATGTTTTGTTACAATTAGCAGAAGCGGTAAATACGTACAATGAGGATTCATCTGGGACAGACAAGTTAGTTGAAAAAGCCGAGAAGAAATTCAACAATAAAGTGCTTGAGCACATTGCTCAGCACATAGCTATTAATCAAGTATAATTATCTTCAGTTTTGACAAACATTGAATCTTCCTATTCGAATGTTACCTCTCTTTTGGCCAAACTATGCAATGTTGCCGAGTTCACCAAGGATGTCAAGGATAAAATGAATAAAATTGATGAGGATTTGAAGATTAGCATACAGAAGCTGCAACTTGAACCAAGTTCAAACTCTGCTCATCACATGAAAATCTCATTCCTATCAAATATGTAGTCAGAACTACTGAAAGAAGACACAAGGATCCGGTCCACACTGCTAGACATTCAGAACATGATCCTTCCCATCATGAATACAATGTATAAGCACATTGAACATTCCAAAACATTAATTCATGACAATCAGTTCTCAATAGAAGATCACATGATTGCACTCTCTGCAGAAGTCCAAATTGCAATCTAAACATGCAAGATTCTGCAAGAAAATTGGGACAGAACCCTGGCACTGATAATGAAGGTACTTTCTGTTTTTCTATCAAATTTTGGATTCTCCCTGTAAAACACTTGTATATACACCTTTGGCATTATCGTCAAAAAGGGGGAGATATATATAGAAGAAAAAGTTAGTGCATTGAAAGGGGGAGATAATTATAAAGCCCTATGACAAAGACAAATTTTGAAAAATCAAAATAAATCTCAGCATGGTTCATGTATATAAGTTTTGGGCAATAAGTGTTTTTGTCACTAATGCCAAAGGGGGAGATTGTTGGCATTAAGCAGGATTGCCACTAGTGACAACACTTATTTGCATCCTGAGTGCAAACCGAGCAGAACAGTGCAAACCGAGCAGGACAGTGCAAACCGAGTGACATTATGTCTACCGAGTCACAAGTATTTACCGAGTTCGAAACTTACCGAGTGGTTAGTATGAACCGAGCCTTCATTTCTACCGAGTGCATGACGATGCCGAGTAATGCAGTGGACGCCGAGTATCAGAAAGTCACCGAGTTAGTTTGCAGGAACTGTGTAACCATACTTGGGCTGACTTAGTAGCACTTATGTTTATTTGTCAAGCCGACTTTGTAATTGTAATTAATTGTTTAGACTTGTATATAAACAATGTTGTACAAATACCAAGTAGTATGGAATGTGAAAAAAAAAGAAGAGATAAAAAGGCAGAAACTAGTGAATTACAAAGGGCTACTATACATAAGGAGCAGCAGAGACAAATTCATCCCAGAAGGTGATCAGTACATCAGCGAATCTCATTCAGCAATCCAGTTGCAAAGTAAGAGATCTACTGTTTCATCCTAACAGGTGAATCAGCTTGAAATCCTTTAACCAGGTAGACTTAACAGTCTTTGTAAAATCTCTTAACCGAGTGCATACTTCATTGTATGTTTGTAAAACCTCTAACAAGGTGGACCTAGCAGTCCTTATTGCTCCTAGCAGGGCAGATCATCAGAAGTGATCAATGTAAGCCTTAACCGGCCAACTTTACACTGCAGTATTAAAGCTTTGTGGGTTTCATCCCCACCCCAGTTTTACTTTCTTTTGGAAGGTTTCTGGGTAACCAAATCTATGTGTCATTGTTGTGAATGCTTTTATGTTTCATGCTTTCTATATGCAAAAGGATAAAGTGAACTATATGTTAATACATCTGATATTGAAAGAAAATTTGAAGTTACTGATTCACCCCTCCCCTCTTAGTAACTTGGTTAATTCTTGAATATTTCCAACAGAAGGGAGCCTCGGAAGTGGTACGGAAGGTGCAGAGGCCGACGGAGAACAGTTCACTTCGCCGGAGCATCGGAGAGTGCGGAGCAGGGAAGAACTACTTGAGCAAACACGATTGAGAAAAGTCTTACTTCAGGAAGAGCGAGACCTGTTTGAAGATTTAACCCGTACACCAGGTGCGGAGGACTGAGACCACGAAGGGAACCGTATGGTCGAAGGTGACGGTACTACCGGAGGTGCTAGTGATAGTACGGTCGAAGGCGCTACGAATGCACAGGCGAACCCTTTGTTGGAACCAAGGACTCCACATAGTACGGTCCCACTAGTCACGCAACTACCGCAAGGGCAAGTGCTACCGGTGAACACTACACACAATACTCAAGGAGGAGGTAGTGTTGGAGTACCAAATCCCCCGCGGAGGCAACAACCTACCATGGCTGCGAGTAAGCAGAAACTGCCCAAGTTCATAGGCCAAGCGAAGGAGGATCCTGTTCGGCATTGCCGGACCTGTGAGACTATATGGGCTGCCAATGGAGTCATGGACCAGGATGAATGGATCCGACAATTCCCCGCGACATTGAGGGAAGGAGCCATTGACTGGTACTCGGATGTAGACAAATCAGGCCTGACGACATGGAATGATGTGAAAAAGGCCTTCCAGATAGAATTTCAGTTATTAAGGGACGACAATGAGATTTTGGCGGAGATTTACAATACAAAGCAGACGAAGAGTGAGTCTGTTCGTGCCTACGGGCGGCGACTAAAGGAACTCACTGGGAAAATGGAGTCAACCCCAGCAGACGAACTCAAGAAAAGGTGGTTCGTGGAGGGTCTAAAAACTTCCCTTTGGAGGAAAATGAAAATTGTCCCGCCCACGTCGTACAGGAATGCGTACAATCAAGCAATGGATTTGGAGAGCGAATATAAGACCTCCAAGAAGACTAAGTCTTCGGATGATGAATCAGAGGCAGAAAGCAGTGAGGGCGAATCGAGTAAGAGAGTGTTGGCCCTACAAAAAGATCTAGAGAGGATGATGAAAGAATTGAAGGCCACCAAGGGAGGCTCGAGCAAAGCAGAGGAAGACACCGTGTGGTGCACAGACTGCAAAGAAGCAGGCCACACGAAAGGTTCTTGTCCCAAGAAAGCCTTTTGCGACATCTGCCAGATTGCGGGACATTCCACCAAAGAATGTCCCTACAACTTGAGGGCGAGAAATCAACAAGTGCTCTTCACCCAGGAGCAACCCTCCACGTCTGGGACTGGTGGTCAACAAAATGCTACATCATCTGGCGGGTACAGAAACAACCGATAGGGAGGCTGAGGCAATGATGAGAACAAGCCGTGGGTCTAGTTGACGCGAAGGGGAGGCCCATGATACAGTGCAGAAGCTGTAACCAATGGGGACATTATGCCCATGACTGTTAGAATGAGGTTACCGCTCCACTAAAACTGTGTCGGTGGTGTGGACTGGGGGACCACGAGGATACCAACTGTCCGAAGCCCGGCTGCAACATCTTGGACATGGAACGAGGAGGCACTGAGAGGGTCCTGACAATCACACGCGGGCAAACGAAGAAGGCCACATATCCTCACCCTCCGACGGAGAAACAAAGGATGCTCGAGCCGAAGGTCGAGATTGCGAAGGGTATGGAGGACCGAAGGGACTCCACAAACGTCGGCATTTCTACTCGAGCAATGGCCGAACAAAATATTTTAAGGCAGATGATGCAACTGGAGATACCCGTAAAGGTCAAGGACCTATTGGAAACTATGCCGCATCTGAAAACGACCCTATTCCTAGGCCAAAACATTCCAGCAAGCACGGTTGAACGGACGGAGGTTCCCGGCAGCTCCGCAGTCGACCTCATGATGTTATCAATAAATAATGGACAGAACCCCGCAGTGGTGGAGATGGGTATCTTGGGTACCATCCTCACAAACACGATCGTAGACGGTGGATCTGGGGTGAACGTTCTACCGGAGGAAACCTAGAAAAGCCTCGTGAAGCCAACACTGTGGCCGCCGACCTTCAACCTACTTGGGGCTGACTAGCACGGCATCAAGCCCCTTGGAAATCTGATGGCACAACAGGTAACCATCGGGACCCAACCATTCATCCTCGACTTCGTAGTAATTCCCTTGAAGCAGAAGGGGTATGACGCCATCCTAGGGAGGGGGTGGTTGGTGACTGCCAGAGCCAACCATAACTGGAAAAAGAACATCCTATCATTTGAGAAAGGGGGAAGGAAGTTTGTAATAGACCTCACAACGCAGATGGTTGGAGAAGAAATGGAATCCTCCTCAGATTCAGACTCAGACAACGGAATAGACGGAGGGGAAGAAACCATGGAGCCCGATGCCAAAGGGATACTGAAAGTGGAGGATGATACAGATTCGATGGATGGTCTATTCCACTAGCAGATGGACGATTACGAATTATTTCTGCCTTCCTGCAACATACTGAAGATTGAGGAAGCCCAAAGTGAGTTCCCTTCGGAATATACAACATACTGAGAAGGGGAAGTCCAGATGAAAGAGAGCCCTGCCCATGAGTTTTGGAAGGAGGAACCCATCTGGTACAAAGAAGCAAAGTTGAAAGAAATAAACCTTAGGGATGAGAGAAATTCGAAAACCATCGTCATGGGAGACGACTGGAATCCTGTGTGGAAGACCGCAGCCTTCAAAATCTTGATTCTCCTTCTTGTGTATGGGCAAGAGGCCATGGTCCCTGTAGAATTTATGGTTCCAAGCTTTTGGATTGCCATTGAAAATAGACTCAGCGACAGGGAGAGGGAACGACTACACACTCTGTGGACTCTCGACGAACGGATACATGACGCCAGCAACGGGACCAAATTGAAACCTTCCCTGGAGAGGATGGACCCGAGAGGAGGGACAGAGCAACTGAGAGGATGGAAAATGACTCGAGCGGTCAGGCAGGCGACCCAAGAGCTGTCCGTACGAGCGACCAGAGAAGCCTTCGGACAGGAAATTGAAAAATACCTGTACGGCTAAGCATGACCGTATGGTGGGAAAAAAAAATAAAAAAATAAAAAAATAAAAAAATAAAAGGAAAAAAAAGAAAAAAAAGAGAAAAACACGCCGTACGGCCAATGTCGGAATGATCGTATGGTGAAGGAAAAATAAATATTAAAAAGGAAGAAAAAAGAAAATGCACTGTACGATTGTACGACAAGGGAAGACATGACAACACTGCACGACAAGCTGACCGTACGACACTTAAATAAGTGCGGCCAACTTATAAAACACGCGACCGTATGGCAAGGATCTGTCCGTACGGCGAAGGGGTGCACATTGAGACTTCCGTACGGTGCCAGTAGGAGAAGTGGTGTTTCGTTCGGCCAGTTCACGCACGTGGGGTAGTACAGTAAAAGGCTAAGTTGCCGAATCGGGTACAGACACGGGTACGTGTACGTGGATACGGTACGTAGATACGACATAATTTTTTAAGGGGTTGGGTACGTTTAGATACATTTGTACAAAAATATATATAAAAATCGTAAATATATATATTTTGCAGCATAAAAACAAGAATTAAGAAATAGTATACTTGTAATATTAATTATTTCATATACAATTTAACAAATTAATATTATAACAAGAAATAATAAACATAAATTAAACAATTATATATTATATAATGTTACTATTAAAATATATAACAATTTGAATTGAGAAAATAATTAAATAGAACTTTAATAATAAATTACTAAGATTCTGCAGGGATTCCAAGAAGTACCCGATTCCGGTACGTATCGTACCCGGAATTGGTAGTTAAACTGGACGATTCAGCAACTTAGGTAAAAGGGAGTGATTGGGTTTTTAATTTTTATAAAGGCAAACAAACGCAGAGACGGCATGAAGCAGAAGGAAGAGGAAAAAGTGGCCACCGTACGGTAACCAAGTCAGACGTAGGTAGAAAACAAAGAGGCTGTATGGCTCATAAAGTCACACAACCCCACCGTACGGAGAAGAGAGGCGATGCGTGTAGGAGTCACGACAGGGTTCGGGCCGTGCGGTCACACAACATTTAAACACACCGTACGGTGTACGGAAAAGGCAATGATTTTAGTGATTGCACGTTGAGCCAGAGGATATCCAAGTAACCAAACGGCATCAGAGAGGGCACGTGAGGGAGAAATAGGAGTTGCCGTATGACATACAGAATGTTAAAACATAAGTCCGTATGGTTTAAAGTAAAGGGAAAAGGGAAAATAAATAAGAACAAGAAAGGACTGGCAGAGGGAGAAGGTTCTAAAACAAAACAAAAAAAACGATGACAAATACAAACAGCTCACAGTGAATAATATATGGTACTGAAGGGAAAGACATAATGAGGTAGTGAGGAAAATATAAGCGCTTGGCAGCAAGAGTATGGGATCGGTAGAAAATCACAAAAATGGTGTGTTCCATGAACTTCAGTTATCAGCCTTTGGAGAGTGTGACCAGTTGATGAGACCCGGAGTTGCTATAGGCATGGAGTGTCTGCATGCCGGAGGTGGAGAGAGCATTGGAGCAAGCCTTTCGAGAGGGGTATTATGCTTTGAGGCACTCAGAGTAGGTGTTGGCTGGACGCGAGACTGTCTTGGTGGATGCACAGAGAGCTCGGGAGGAGCTGACCACCTAGTTGGAGGCAGTAGAGCGACACTTGGCTTAGCGTACCCAGGAGTTGGAAGCAGAGAAGGCAACCCAGGTGGCTATCGAGGTTAGATTGGCTAGGGAGACAATATTGTGTTAGTGGAGGCTACAGTTGAAAAGTATGTTTTGGACAAGTTGCCTATCTTTGATCATTCTTTTTGACACATTGTGCAGCCACATGGCTTGTCTGAAAGCAACACCTACATCTAAATGTGATACCTTCAAAATCCATAGGTTGCAGCCAACTGCCACTTGTAGATTTCAAACATAGCTTTGTTGGAGGAGCCTTCTTTATGTCTATCTCAACAAGGATGTGAGCATAGGTAGTATTTAGAAAGCAAAGGGAGCCCATATCCACCCTTAGGAATTTACCTATGATACTGCCAACAGCCTCAAAAAGGATTCAAACCAAAATGCAGCGATAGGTTAGGGAGTCTTACCAAAACAAGTATTCTATCAAAAGATTTTATGGTAGGGTTGTGTTGATGGGTGTTTTATGACCATACCAACAATAGAATAAAATATTGAGATATTCTATCCTCTCTTGAGCAAAATCATGTGTATGCTAAGATTGTGAAAGATCATACAATAGACTCCAAAGATCTTTTATGTTAGTTCTTGACTGTGGATAAGCTCAATGGTTGATGTGATATGCTAGTATCACAAGGGGACTTACGTACTCGTTCTCAAGATGATTCAAATGATACTAGCTATGGGAACTTTTCAAAAGATATGGCAGTGAAAGTACTTTTTTTGGGGTTTTTTCACGATATATGCTGAAAATAGATGAGAGTAGGGTTGAGAGATCTATGCTAATCCTAAGAACTTGAAAGATGAATACTGTTATGATGCAATCTACCAAACTTTGCTTTGCCAAATTCAACAACTACACAAAGTTGGTGCAATCTTTAAGGGTTGTGCAAAGAATTTTCATATCACAATGAACACCATCATAATGAACAATGCACATTTAATGATAGAAGTTAAGCAACCATAAAAAAGGGGGGCTCAGGTTAACTTTACACGACAACTTACAATCAACAAACTACCAAAAGTATGAACCAAGAAATTCATCAAACACCATTACATTTCTTCATTGAAATCAAAGCACTTTATCTAACAAATGAGAAATTAGAAAGACACTATGCAACAAGTTGAAATAAACATGAATCCACCATATCTTCAATGAAAACTGTTTTTATTTCTCCAAGTCTTACAACAATGTCTTCCCCTTCTACTCTACTTCTACTCTAAGGAGCAAGAGCTAACTATCTGCCTATTTGCCTATCTATCTATGAATCTTTCTAATCTAATCTGATCTAACATATTACAAATGAGAAGGCAAGGCCTTTTTATAGATTTTCAAATTACAATGTGCGGCCAAGATTGAAATAGAATAGAGGGCCCAGATTTAAGCCACCTTAGCCCTAATTAGGGTTGGGGCAAGAGAGAATCTGTGTCATAAATGAGCGGGTCCACATGGATTAATCAAAAGAAGGGTTTCCACTTAGTGGGAGAGTGGTCAAAGATGAACCATAATTGCCGAAGGTTCCCACTAAGCATTAAATGGTTGTTTGCCCAGAATAGCTTGTGCCTGATTTTGTTCCTTGAATGTAATGAATTTGGATATGTTGACTAGAATACTTTTGATTGGCCGGTGAAGATGATTGGGTGTCATTTCAGCATGTAGGGTGCCATGTAGACTCGGGTATTTTCTAACTACATCATTTTGGTAACCAATATCCAACTTTGATCACTTCTTTTGAAATTATCTCTCTTTGATCATTTTCTTCCTTCCATGTACCTACATAGGAATTTATCTTCTTGAAATAGATTGGACCTTTTGACTTTTGACATTGTATTTCAGAGGGACTTCAAGATGTTGCCTTTTTCCCTTCTATCCTTGTACTTGAACTTTAATCCTTGAGGTCTTGAATCATGAATGCCTTGACCTAGATTGCTTGAAACTTGTACGTCTTCAACACTAGAACTAGAATTCTAGGACTTGAATGTCTTCCTTGAACATCTGGAATTGAAATTCTCCCTCCTCTTTCTTCTTAAAATCTCAAGTCTTCTCTCTCCAAAAACTCTCTTTTTCTTTTATCTTCATTGACATTTCTCAACCGATGGGCACACACTTGAAGAGGGTGAAATTTGAGATCTGGAGGGGAAATTTCCATACTTAGCCAAATTTCATCTATTCCTTGCAATTTCTTCCTTGAGTGTACATGAGCTAGGTAAGCGGATGTTGAACACTTAGAAAAATTCTTTAGCATAGGCAAATTGATGCCCATGGGTGCAAATTAGACAAGGAGGCGGATTCTTGGTCTTTGAAGAAAATCCATGAGCATGTAGGATTTGTGCTCTTAGGTGCATTTAAGGAATAGAGACAAATTTTCCTTGGAAGAATTCCTTGTAATCAATGAATTCCCTCCCTTGGGAATGAATTAGGCATGGAGGAGGAATTTTCCAACACTTAGCTATTTTTTAATCTTTCCTTGTCCTCTTGAGCGCATTTGAGACATGGAGGAATTTGGAATTTTGGAAAAAATTCCTTGCACTCTAGGAATTCCCCTTCTTGGGCACAAATGGAGCATGGAGAACGATTTTTTTGTTTTGAAGAAATTCCTTGGACTGACATAATTCCCTTTCTTGGGTGCACTTTGAGGGTGGAGGAGTGTTAAGGTTTTAGGATCATTGTAAATGTAATAGCATTGTCTAATTGTTTGTGTTTTCCAAATGCAACAATCTCTTTCATTTATATTGAGATAGAGCCAAGAAGAGACATGTCCCTTCATGGGACATGTCTATTCATTATTAATTAATATAATGACAATTATGATTATACACACACACACACACACATATATATAATCTCTAATATTTATTTAATAATAATATTTATATATATGTATATATATTTAAGTATATATATACATCTCATATATATATCTTTAAGTTAGTATTGACTCATAATGTTTATTCGACTGAAGCTACAAAACATCAACACTCCCTCTTAGCTAGGGAAGATAAAATCCATCAATCTAAAAGAGCAACACAACGTTAATTGTTTTGGGTCCTTTCAAAACCTGTTTTTACTTAATCAAAACACAACGTTAATTGTGAAATTTTATTTTGATATCACATTACTATGATGTCAGAGATATGGATTGACTAGGAATATCAAGTCTCATGATATTCACCATAACCCATAGCTTTATAAATATCATCTCATGATATTGGGAGTATTTGTCACAGAATATCAAGTCGCAAGATATTCTCCAAATACTTAGAGTAATGGCCTACCAACATCAAGTCACATGATGTCCACCAAGTACTCAAATGTTTACAAAGATATCATCTCATGATATCAGGAGCATTGGCCTGCAGAATATCAAGTCGCATGATATTCACCAAGTGCTCAGAGTAATGGCCTACCAACATCAAGTCACATGATGTCCACCAAGTACTCAACAAAATTATAAAGATATCATCTCATGATATCAGGAGCATTGGCCTGCAGAATATCAAGTCGCATGATATTCACCAAGTGCTTAGAGTAATGGCCTACCAACATCAAGTCACATGATGTCCACCAAGTACTCAACAAAATTATAAAGATATCATCTCATGATATCAGGAGCATTGGCCTGCAAAATATCAAGACACATGATATTCACCAAGTGCTCAGAGTAATGGCCTACCAACATCAAGTCACATGATGTCCACCAAGTACTCAACAAAATTATAAAGATATCATCTCATGATATCGGGAGCATTGGCCTGTAGAATATCAAGTCTCATGATATTCACCAAGTGCTCAGAGTAATGGCCTACCAACATCAATTCACATGATGTCCACCAAGTACTCAACAAAATTATAAAGATATCATCTCATGATATCTGGAGCATTGGCCTGCAGAATATCAAGTCGCATGATATTCACCAAGTGCTCAGAGTAATGGCCTACCAACATCAAGTCACATGATGTCCACCAAGTACTCAACAGATGTCCATAGGTAATGTGCACTTACCATAGGAACATTCACATCATCTATTATGATCTGTTTCAGCCATCACAAGATGTCTATCACAATAGAAGATGCCATCTATTATGATCTGTTTCAGCCATCACAAGATGTCTATCACAATAGAAGATGCCATCTATCATGATCTGTTTCAGCCATCACAAGATGTCTATCACAATAGAAGATCAAGTTATTGCAAGATCGTCACCTTCCAATAGCTTTTGCAAATACAAGTGATAATCATTTGGAAGTCGTCACTTCCTCATGATTTACACAGGGGGTAGGCCCATTAAAAACATTCATGATTCATTAGTATAATAATCAATTATATCAATTTTACCTCAGAAGTGTTTCACCTTCAATAGTGAACTCCCTCTCAATCAAGATTGTCACACGTTGAATTAACCATTTGCTCCGTCTAAAGATCAAGTTTATCAACTTCTTGACATCTTATGAAATTTCAGACTCCCTTTGCATCTAGTCTCAATCATCAATTCGTTTGCAAGCATCAAGTTCTTTCTCTCTTGAATGCAATTATTTTGTGCTTCTATCCTGAAGGTATGCCAGAGAGAGATTACAAATAGCTCACTAAACTATCTCGACCAGAAATACCAATGATAGAAGCATACAAGATTTTAATAACCAATAGTATAGCATGAATTAAAAAACTTAAAAAACCACGTGCATTAATAAAACATGAAATACTTATCTTTTATAAATTTCAAGTATTTCATTTTGTAAGGTGAGCCCATATAGAAAATATCATGCAAATTCACAAAATGATGTCGCCGTTCTTGAACATTCCCATAATTATTCGCATGACCTATCATGAATATCCAAAGGTTCTATACACTATGACCACTTTCAATATGATCGGATCTCCCTTCAAGCGGTTAGGCTTTTAAAGAAGGAACCTCGCTCTTTTACAGATTTTTTTTTTTTGCATAGACCCGTACATAGTCGGTCATAACTTTTGAACATGAATTTTTCACTCCAATCGCTCCGGTGAGATTCTTCTAAATTTGTTTATCACCAACATATCCGAAATTCAGAAAAATCCAACGGTGTATTTGTGAGATATGGTAATCGTACTAAGACTGTATTTTCTGAGATAGTCACACATTCACCATCAACAAACTACTCTCTTACATTTGCAATTTGGCTCTGATACCATGTTAAGGTTTTAGGATCATTGTAAATGTAATAGCACTATCTAATTGTATGTGTTTTCCAAATGCAACAATCTCTTTCATTTATATTGAGAAAGAGCCAAGAAGAGACATGTCCTTTCATGGGACATGTCTATTCATTATTAATTAATATAATGACAATTATGATTATACACACACATAGACACACACACATATATATATATAATATCTCTTGAGTATTATATTAATTTCTCTAATATTTATATAATAATAATATTTATATATATGTATATATATTTAAGTATGTATATACATCTCATATATATATATATATATCTTTAAGTTAGTATTGACTCATAATGTTTATCTGACTGAAGCTACAAAACATCAACAAGGAGGATATTCTCCACTCTTAGTGAAATTTCATCTCCTTCCTTTTCTGGATGTTCTTTAGACTTAACCATTTTTTTGATGTTTTTCATACCTTTCCACTTTTGAATATTTCAAGGATGTTTCCAGACTTACCATTTTTTGATCAACTGCCCAGCTTGCTCATTCTTCTGAATATAGAACTGGATATCTTATTATCTCTTTATCAATCGAAGTTCACCTATTGCCAAAATAGACCTGTCAAAAATAGACTTTCTAAAAATAGTAAGTTGTTCCAAAGTTAAAATAAGGCCAATCTTGGATGCAGTGAAATTTACTAAAAATAGACATTGATAAAAATAGTAAGTTGTTCCAAAGTCAAAATAAGGCCAATCTAGGTGGAGTGAAATTTACTAAAACTAGAAAATTCCAGAAATAGTAAGTTAATCAAAACACTCAAAATATCAATGGCACGCCTTTTTAGAAATGTTTTTTTCCTTTCCATACTTAGCCAATTTTTTTAATTTTCCATGTAATTTGAATGCTTGAGTGCACTTTTGGGGTGGAGGAGGATTTTTTTCTTTGAAGAAGAATTCCGTGCACGTGGAGAATTTTGTCTCTTGGATGTTTTTCCTTAGCAGTGGAGGATTTTGATACTTGTGCGCAATTCCTTGGCAATGGAGGGTTTTGATTCTTGGGCGCAATTCCATGCCTGTGGCAGATTTTGTCGCTTGGGCGCAATTCCCTGACAGTGGAGAATTGTCTCTTGGGCACAATTTCTTGCCTGTGGAGGATTTTGTTCATGACTTAGTCATTTTTTTCAACTTTCCTTGCATATAAAATATAACATTTAAGTATAATTGTATAAGCCATATTTTATATAAATACTGTTATGATGTTTGAGAGTGGTTTCAAATCTCTAGGAGTTCTAATGGAGATTCTAGATTTTAGAAGATCCTAAAAATTTCCAGACTCAACTCAATTTCAGTAATCAACATGCTTCCATCAGTTTTCTTTTCCACAACCTTTTTCTTACCAAGTTTTCTAATAAATTTGATACTAGAACAAGGACTTTCCAAGAATTTTTACATCTTTTCCTGGATAGGAATCAAGAATCTTCAGAACTTTCCATGCTTTTTGCATTTCTCTCCTTCCTTCCAACTTAGATTTTGGTGATCTTGAATTCTTCAGACAACCATTTTTGCTATTCCTCCATGCTTTCCCAACTTGGTCTTGGCCAACACTTAGTCACTTTGCCCATTCTTTGTTCAATTTCCATTGTGGGTGCAAACTAGATGGTGACATGAATTTTTTTAGGACTTAGTTATTTTTGTCATCTTCATGCCCATTTTGATCAGTACTTAGCCAAATTTGGTTGATTCTCCACTTTTGAACATTCTATGACTTAGCCATTTTTTCCAAACTCTTCCATTTTGGGTGTTCACAATAAAATATTCTCCACACTTAGTGAATCTTCATGTCCCTTTCCTCTTTTGGCTACTTTTTTCACAAATTTTCTTCAAACTTAGTGATTTTTTGAGCTTTCCACTTTTAGAGTGCCTTTTCAAACTTAGTGCTTTTTAGACTAACTGCATCATTTGATCACAATTCTGGATATAGATTTGGATACCCTTTTTCCCCCTCTTCAGCTAGAGCTCATTAGTTGTAAGGACAAGCCTGCCAAAAAATGACTTAGTATAAATAGTAACTTTGTTTAAACACAGAATTAGGCCAAATTGGAACACAACAAAACTTACTAAAAATAGACTTACTAATAATAGAGACTGTTAAAAATAGTAAGTACTTCCAAATTCAAAATAAGGCCATTCCAGGACAAAGTGAAACATACTAAAAATAGAAATTTGCTAAATTAGCAAATATGTCAAAATGTTCAAAATTTCACAAGCATTTATTTTGAAAGATCAATTCTCATTCACACTTGACCTAGTTCACTGTTTTTTATACGATTTCCATTGTAGGGGCCAAAGGCAGACAACATTTCAATCCTAAAACCTTGCCAATTTCACCCAAGTAGTTTAAGGGTTGGGAGATGACATTGACTACAAAAAGACTTGGCTTATTAAGAGAAAAAAGAGGGGGTCCCCATTTGTAATGGGGCAATGTGTGAAAAGGTCACAACAGGTTGAAAGCCAAGTACCAAGGTTTCAACATGAATTTGTCCTTCCAATTCCATTGGTACTCACACAAGAGTTTCTTTGTCTTGCTCTTTATAAAAAACAACCACAAAAAAACCATGTTCTCCGAGATAAATCTAGACATCCCCTTCTAGAATGGGGCTCTAGAACTTTGATAACCATTTGTGCAGTTCATCAAGGATTGGGCAAAAACCCCTTAAATCTCCCATTCAGGCCCATTTCGTAGAAATAATTTTCATTCTTTGCTGCATCTCGCCCAATATCCCCATCCAGACAAACAGTTGGCTTGCCTTTTGATGGCATAATGCATATCTTGCCCATTTCAACATTGGTATTGTTAAGTTTTTTCATGATTGTTGCAAATGTAATAGCATTGCCTGATTGTATGTGTTTTCCAAATGCAACAATCTCTTGCATTTATATTGAGAATGAGCCAAGAAGAGACATGTCCCTTCATGGCACATGTCTATTCATTATTATGTAATTAATATAATGACAATTATGATTATATATATATAATATCTCTTGAGTATTATATTAATTTCTGTAGTATTTATATAATAATAATATATATATATATATATTTAAGTATATATATATATTTGAGTATATATATATATTTAAGTATATATATATATTTAAGTATATATATATATATATATTTAAGTATATATATATACATCTCATATATACTAAATATATATATACATATCTTCACTATTATTGACTCATAGTGTTTATCCGACTGAAGCTACAAAACATCCACAGGTATTCACCCTCCCTCTACCCCCTCCAGACAACCTTGACCACATCTCACTGCTGCAAGAAAAGCCCTTTCGTTCACTGTAGGATATGTGATCTTTGTTGGTCCCAAAGAGGTTGGGTCTACCCTTCTTGGATGAGATAGAGACTCCATCTTGTCTAGATCCCTCAAATGGTGGTTTCTTGTGACCATCCCTACCAGACGAAGATGTTAAATTATAGCATCGAATTGATTGATATAATTATATTAATCTAATAGTCAATTATATATATATATATATATATATATATATATATATATATATATATATATATTAAGATCATTTGATATTTGTATATGTTACAATGTAGTTAATATTAACTATCGGTTATGAAGGGTCATGACCCTATGTAGCATAAGCCACGTATGGTCATGGCTCTTCAAGACATGACTATTCAAAGGATATAAATGCATATCGATGGCTGGTGAAAAGATCAATCACAATGGTAATCTATTTCAGTACAGCCTCATATATTCTCTATAGGACGATCTTAATGTCACAACATGGTATCAGAGCCTAACCTATAAGAGAAAATATATTTGAGCAAAGTATTGTAGAGAGAAGATAACACATCAAATCAAGAGGACACTAGTCGCGGCAGAAGAGGAATTTGTCAGTTTCAATTAAGGGGAAATTGTACAGGAGGAATGGGGAAGGAATCCAACCTCAGATTTGGAGTGTCAGTGAACTCTATCTGATAATTGTAGAATTATCAAATATAGACGAATTAATGTATTGGCCATTATAATATATGAACTGGGATCTTATGGCAGAGAAATAGAAAGGGATAGATACCAAAGAGGGATGGTCAATACAAGGGAGTAACATGAATTATCCTGAACGGAGGAGGCAAAAAAAAAAAAAAAAGTCAGAAGGAAAGCAACTACGCTAGCTGGGACACATCCTGGACATCGTTCAACACTTCAAACTCACAATCAACTTCCATAACTGTATCCTTGTGGAAGTGTCGGGCATGCTCACATTAGGCGTCTTGATCCATTGCATACGTAGAGTTCATACAACATATTGGCTTTAACATAGAAATATCATTGGCTCCTACGGTATATGCTATAGCGGAACCCATGCCTCAAAAATGATAGTTGGGGGTTGTTATACCACCGGAATTAGCATTCATGGGCTTATTCCTCTGTCTCATCTAAAGTAGACAAACTCGCCGAGTTGGAAAAACTCGCCGAGTTTTCCAGCTCGGTGATTAACTTGGCCAACTAATCGCCGTTTCAAACTACCGAGTTTTTGGAAAAAACTCGCCAAAAACTCGGCGAGTTTTTAGCAAAAACTCGCCCGCGTGAGCAATATACAGCCGCAAGTTAAAAAAACAACAGTTCATTGTTTTATTTGGATTTTTGCTGTCTCATTGGCGACTAGGGAATAGTTGGATTGACTTTCCAAGCCATTTTAAGGCATGTTCGAGTAGATTGAAGGCGGATTTGAGTGGATTGAAGGCGGATTTCAACCGTTTTTGAAGAAAAAACACATTTGCAGGTAGGGTTTTGCTGAGATTGTTTTTATTTCTTTTCAAACATTCTATTTTGTTTTTGTTGAATCTAAATGAATGTAAAATCATTTCTAAGTAGTAAGAAATGATTTTGAATCATTAGAACAAGATTCAATCGAGTTTTGGACAAATTTTTAAGAAAATAATGAATCTATCAATTTTTTTTTGAAGAATATCTTTTTAAAAAAAAAATATCAAATCCTACCAGTTTTTTTTTTTTTTTTTTCAACTTTGAATGATGTCTAAAAAGATTGAAACTAATTTAGATAGTTTCTAACTTTCTATTTTCTAACTTTGTTTATTTTATTTTCTAAAATATTTATTAATTTATTTTATGTTTTGAATTTCTATGTGTAGGGCAGCAGTTAACCATTAAATCAGCATGGCAAATTTAGGAGAAGTGTGGCCACAAACACCATGCCCTTCTGGATTTATAGGCACCCGGCCTACAAATGCTAAAGATAAAGCATGGAGGTATGCCTATGAAGCACCGAATGAGCCCGGGAAAGTAATTTGCTTAAGGTGTGAGAAAGTAATTTCTGGAGGCATAAACCGCCTCAAATACCATCTTGTAGGCATTAGCAAGCATGATACAAATCCATGCAAAAAAAATACAGAGGAGATAAGAAGATTTGTTAATGCCCTACTTGCAGCCGGGGAAGAGAAAAAATTACAAAGGGAGAGGGAAAAATTAGCTGTGAGGGCAGCCATAGCTGGAACTGAAGGTGTTCCTATAGACATTGAGGAAGAAGAAGAAGCACTTGAGAGCATAGTGGGCTCTCTTCGTGGCCCACGCATCCGCAAAAATAGGGCCTCTTTTACTGCTTCTGCTTCCTCTAGTAGAGTGCCACCAACACCATCAGCATTAGGGATAGACAATTTTTTTGTGCACAGGAATACACCTGGTGCACAACCATCATTAGAGGCCACTGGATGGAACAAGGAGGCACATGACAAAATTGATATTGCATGTGCTGATTTTTGGCTTTTCAACAATATCCCATGGAGACTGATTGAGTGCCCCTACTTCTACTTCTAGGACTAGGCCCACTACTTCTAGTTCCTCTCCCAGTCCCTTCTTTGGTCATAGACTTGGGAAGAGGAAGATGTAATTCAAATTGTAATTTGTAATGATGTATAACTTTACTATTTTGCTTCCAGACTTCCAGTCATCAGCATTCCACATGAGAATGCGATTTTGTACCCACTATGCATTTATATATATCTAAACTTAGCTTGTTTCTTTTGTTTTCTCATTAATTAACTCATTGGATGCATCTTCTCATAGAATTTTGAAAAAAAAATGCATTTTTAATTAAATTTTATGCTATTTTTAAGTTGCCGAGTTTTTTGCCGAGTTTTTCCAAAAACTGGCTGAGTTCTCCCGAATAATCTTTTCCAGGGCTTGGCGAGTTTTGGGCGAGTGAGAGTTTGTCAACTTTGGTCTCATCAATCGTAGACAAAACGTAGGAAAGAACCAGAAACAATATATATCTGGATTCATTACATCATGAATGATCCTTATTCATCAATCTGCAGGTGACACATCATACATACTCAGATATTGACTATTATAAGACGGTAGCAGTAATATATGTCGACTGGTATCCAATTCAGTCAAAGCGTGGACATAGTGAGCATAGCGGGAAGAAGAAAGAAAATGGGAGGATCCAATCAACACACATCCTAGTCAAAAGGAACAAATACAAAGATCCAATCAGAATATTAACAGGAAAAAAAGCCACAGGCATACACCATACACAATGAAGTGTAATTGGGCAAACATCCTTCATATCCGCAAATGTCATTGGGAGATTCTGAGTGTGATATATATTGCAAAGCATCTAAGTTTGGGGATCATAACCAGCGATGAAGATATAAGACCAGAATGTTGATGACAAGATAAAAACGTCAAGTAAGGAAGTGATATTCATGAAAGAGGCGACGGTCATAATTGATAAGCGATAAAGATATAAAGATAAATCATTGCTACTAAGAATGGTGATATGAAATCATGTATTAAGATAGGTCGTATTTGATGAAGATATCGAGTACAATAAAAAAGATAAATTATTATACACACTATAAGGAAGTATTCATAGGAGATCGGATAGGGACTATCATTGATCATTGGGAGTTTTTAGGACATTAATTAGAGGAGGTATTGATCAGACTATCACTATAAGTGATAGGGGACAATCCATTCATAGTGTATCTCATATCAGAATACCATACATTACTATTAATATCCATATTATCGTATACATTTATATTGTCTACATCAAAGATAGTATTTATAACCTCATATAATCCCCATTACTTAGCCCAAGTACAAGTACCTGGATAGAGTAAGGATGAGAAATTGGAGTAATTGTCCCAACTTGTTGGAGTAACCAACCAGGAATCATTACAGCACTTTAAACAGCCAAGGATTCCATTTTTACCAAATTCCAACATTTCTTGCAATATAAACCTTGTTTTTTTTCCAATACTTAACCAATTCTTATCCACCTCTTTCAACTCTCTCCTTGGGCACAAATGAGATACTTCCAAGGATTTTGAATAACTTGAAAAATTCCTTGGCAATGGTGTTTTATTGCTCATGGGCGCACTTTAGATAGGGAGATAGAGTTTTTGCTTTGAAGCACATTCCTTGAGCATAGTGAATCCATGCCCTTGGGCGCTATTTAGCATGGGAGGAGGAATTTTCACCATTGAAGAAGTTCCTTGCATATGTGGAATCCACGACCTTAGGTGCTAATGAGACTAGGTAGTGGATTTTGAGGCTTTGAAAGAATTCCTTGACGAGTGTGAATCAACAAGTGTGTATTGGCATTGGAGGTGGAATTTTTATTTGAGTGCAATTCCTTAACACCCAAGGATTCACACTCTAGGGTGCTCTTTGAGCATGGTGAAGGAATCTTGCACTGGGAAGCAAATCCTTGACATCCAAGGATTAGCACTTGTGGGCACTCTTTAGAGGGTGTCATGGAATTTTCCATGACTTAGCTATTTTTTTAATCTTCGCCTCTTTCTTGATCAACACTTCGCCATTTTCCACATTCTCATTCAACTTCCACTTTGGGCGCACTTGAGGGGGTGTTGTGGAATTTCCCATGACTTAGAAAATTTTCTCATCTCTTTTCCACTTTTGGGCATTCATTGGGATGAGATCAAGGATTCCTCTTAGAATTAGTGAAATTTGAATCATTTGCCTGACTTGTTCATCTTTTTGGATTTAGAACTATGTACTTCTCTACTTGTTCTCGTGTTAGTGTTCATCAGTTCCCAAAATAGACCTGCCAAAAAAAAACTTACTAAAAATAGTTTGTTTAAATGCAAAATTAGACAAATCCAGATTTAGAGGGAGTTTGACACTTTCAGAAAGGTCTAGAAGTTGGCGAAATCCAGCCTCTAAGGAAACAAATGATTCAGTGAACTTGGACAAACTCGATCATATTGATTGAGAGGGAGTTCACTATTGAAGGTAAAACACGTGGATATAATCTCTGATTAAGGCATTCCGTACATCATGAGACTACAACTCATTGAGATGAACATCATACTAGAGGTCTTTATTATCTTCCCTCAAGTCCAAGAGGGAGTGTTAATGTTGTGGCCTTGGAAAAGATCAAAATGCATCTTATGCTAGCCGATGTAACCTTATGATTATTTAGATTATTCGTATTGGTTCTCTTAGGAAGGAAGGTTTGAAGTGACATCCTGCAATAACACTGAGTTGAGTATATAAACAGGGTACGCCTTCGTGACAGAGGGAGAAGTTAAAGGATCTGCATCAATAGACATTCGAGGATCTTGATTCAGAGGGAGTAGACCATGTTTTGTTGGTTCTCTAGTAATCAAGAAATTTTAGCAGAGAATTATGATTATTATCATGAGAGAAGGCTATATGTCAGAGGGAGAAGCTAGAAGATCAAATTAAGTTGGCACCCCATGATCTTGGTCATACAAATTTAGAGGGAGTGTACCAAGTCAAGATGGTGTATACTTTGTAAGCTTAGAATTCACCAAGACTATGAGATAGTACAAAGAAATACAATTCAGTGGAGAACAAACAACTGATATTCTCACCAAACCCCTTGCTAGAAAAGAGATTGTGTATTTTCAGATAACCTTGGTATGTTGAGGAGTAAAGCCTTAGTTGAAAAGAAGGTTTCAGCTTCTGTGATCCATCATTTTGTATCTTAAATGATTCTTGTCTTTGATAGACAAGTCTAAGGTGGAAGTCTTGGTTTCCACTCTTTGGGATGAGCCATGGTGGATCCACCCTCTGAGAAGAGTCAAGATGGATGTCATGTGTGTGACTTTATGGACCCATTTTTTTGTGTGTTATATTATGAAAGGTGACGATCTTTCATATGTGTTGGGTTACTATTGCTAGGTGACGACGTAGACAATAGCTTAACCTAGTGTTAGGTATGACTGTATTGTAGTCACTATTCCTGATACTAAATTTTTGAGTTGTTAAATCCAGTTCCGAATTGGTCGGGGATTATAACATGTGAATCAAGTTTTGATTCGGATTGCGCCGAATATCTTGATTGTTATCGCTAAATCTAGCTCCGAATGGGTCAGGGATTGCAATAACTCTTCTATTAGGATGAGTACATCATGATGATGTCCCGAGCTGTGTCAGATATCTTTATATGAAGTTGTGTGTAAGTTGTCATCTAATCCAGTTCCGAATTTAGTTGGGGATCATGATAACGAATGGTTCAAGTTTTGATCCGAATTGCGCTGGATATCTTGACACCTATATTTATCATTAAATCCAGTTCCGAATTGGTCGGGGATTTTGATAAATTTCTTATCAGGTTGAAATTATGTTCCGGATTATGTCGGAAATCTTGATTCAAAGTGGTTATGTGTTATTTAAAAGAAATCTAGTTCCGAACTAAGTCGGGGATTTCAATAACACTCACTTCTTGTGACTATCAATCTCCTCTTGCTAAGAGGGAGTGTTAAATTATAGCATCGAATTGATTGATATGATTATATTAATCTAATAGTCAATTATATATATATATATATGAAGATCATTTGATATTTGTATATGTTACAATGTAGTTAATATTAACTATCGGTTATGAAGGGTCATGACCCTACATAGCATAAGTCACGTATGGTCATGGCTCTTCAAGACATGACTATTCAAAGGATATAAATGCATATCGATGGCTGGTGAAAAGATCAATCACAACGGTAATCTATTTCAGTACAGCCTCATATATATTCTCTATAGGATGATCTTAATATCACAACATAAGAAGCCAACAAAGAAAAACTTTCTTTTGAATCTCTTGACGCAGAGAGATGACTCAACTAAAAATGCCTTGCACAGTCCGTGCTTCCTGCATGATCTTGTGGATGCTCCGTCCATGTGTCCTCTCTCTTTCTAATTGCATTCACCCTCCTAAACTAGGCTTGGTTTCCATGTGGCACCTAGGCTAGCTCTCGGTTCCATTGAAGAGCGTCAACAATATTTTGTCCTTGTGCGGAAAACCTAGAACGGTTTGGAAGTATAACACCCCTCTTTTATCTAGCAGCCTTTTCATCTTAACAACTTGTCACTTATCTCAAGATTGTAGATATTGAGTTGTTGATTTTTGTAAAAAAGTTAATAAATGAGTCAATCTCACAAATATCATGATTTGATATTAAGAATTCACAATTGGCGAATGAAGAAAAACTAAATTTTCTGAGTATTTCTTTTATGGCTTCCTAGTTGTGAATGTTTTTAAGTATTTGTTAATGTTATAGTGTCGGTCAGATCGATTTACTCAAGTAGTAAATTAATCAATTGGAATCATCTCGGAATAAAATATAATTAAATTTATTATTATTATATATATAAAATTGGGTTATATATATGTATATTAATTAATTATATATAATAATAATACATAAATTATTACTTGCTTTATTGACCGATACATATCATTAAGGATCACGATGCTTATATCGTGCGGCTTAAATAGAGTTAAGGTATTGTGACACAATGTTATATGTGTTACGTAACACATATTACTATATGTGTTATGATATGTATTACGTATCGTAACCGAGACATACTAATCTCTGCTCTGTGAGAACCATCGTATATCAGCGCCAATACATGTGTGTTATGAAACGGTATCTTCAGCAGCGATTAAGGAATAAGAACATGTCTCATGTAGAGACATGTTCTCTTATTGATATTTATAGTCAGTGAATCTGTATTTGAAGACACATAAATAAAAAGTAGTGATCTTCCAAGTGCAGAGTTTTATACATAATAATATATACATCAAATACACTGCCTTGTATAAAGTAAAATAATATATCACCTCTGATCTAGGATACTTAACATGGTATCAGAGCAGGTGTGAAATAAAAGATCAAGATCAAACTTTTATATTAAATGTACCTAAATATATCTTTGTGCAATAAAATTACTATATTCATAAAAATGGTGATCGGAGTTAGACTTGAGGACAGACTTGAAGGTGCCTCGAATTTCGTGGCTTGGGAATTTCGGATGTTACTAACATTGAAAGAAAATGAATTAATCATAGTGGTGAAAGAGAAGGAACCTGAACAAAATGAGAAAGATGAAAAGATTCAATGGGAAAAGAACCATACGAAAGCAATGAAGGTGCTAGTAGATGGAGTGAAGGATCATCTAGTGCCTATAATAATCAGATTAGATTCAACATATGCCATGTTCAAAACACTTGAAGAAATGTTCAAGATAAACAACTCTAGTAGAGTCCTTACTCTCAAAAATCAACCTAGTCAAATAAAGATGAATCAAGGAGAGACTATCACCTCATACTTTATTGATTTGAGAAATCAACTCTCTGAAATTGGTCATGATTATGATAGTAAGGAACTATCAATGATATCTCTAAACAGACTACCTATCTCTTGGGAATCATTTATTCAAGGCATTAGTGCTTGGCCTAAACTCCCCAAATTTGAACGACTGGAAATAGATTGCATCCAAGAAGAGTCAAGGTTGATATCCAGAGGGATCGGTGTAAATGCTCCTAAAGATGAGATTCAAATCCTTCACACTCAAACTCACACAAGAGGAAAGAAGTTTAATAACAAAAGAAAAAGGGGTAAGAACACTAATGGGAAACAATCATCCAAGAAAACGAGAGACCTATCCAAAGTACAATGCTATAGATGTGATAAATATGGTCATCTTGCGATGAAGTGTCCTGATAGAACAAAATTCCAAGCTTCTTTCAACGAGGTTAGAAATGTGGATACAAATTCAAAGAAACTTGTATTCTACTCTGCTCTATCTAGTCAAGTTACAAACAACATGAACACCTGGGTGATAGATAGTGGGGCCTCCAGGAACATAACAAGATTCCGAGAACACCTAGATTCTATTGAGGAAACTTTTGATGAAGAAGTAACTATTGGAGATGATACAGACTATCCAGTAAAAGGAATTGGGTCCTGTACCGTTCAACTCAAATCTGGTATCTCACTCCAACTCACAGGAATACTATTTGTACTTGGGATCAAAAGAAACTTAGTCTCTATTTTAGCTCTTGAAGACAAGGGATACATGATCACATTTATGGAAGGAAAAGTACTAGCTTGGCCCAAGAACTCTAACATTAAAAATGCTCACACTATTGGTATATGACAAGGATGTCTTTATAAACTATGTACTTCTCCTTCTCAAGCCCTAATTCATGAGTCAACTAATGAGAATGAAATTTGGCATAGGAGACTAGGGCATTTCTACTTTCGTGGTTTACCCTCTTTAGAGAAGATGGTCACTAGTCTACCAAAACTCAAAACTCAAAACTGAACATGTAGGGACCTGCAAAGGTTGTGCATTAGGGAAGAATACCAAAAGCACTTTTCACAATAGTGAAAATAAATCTAAAGATGTACTAGAACTTATTCATTCTGATTTATGTGTACCTATGTCTGTTCCCTTCATTGGAGGATTTCTGTATTACATTATCTTTGTAGATGACTACTCTAAAAAAACTTGGATATATTTTCTTCTTATTAAAACACTAAGAACAGACAATGGGAAGGAATACACTTCAGATTCTTTCCAAAACTTTTGTAAAAATACTGGGATTAAGAGTGAGTACACTGTTCCTTACAACCCTCAACAAAACGGAGTTGCGGAAAGAAAGAACAAAACTATTGTTGAATGTGCCAAAGCTATGATGCATGACCAAAACGTAGAAACTCACCTCTGGGCAGAAGCTTCTAGCATTATCGTTTACATTCAAAATAGATGTTCGCATTCTCATCTAGAAAACAAGACTCCTGAAGAAGTATTCACTGGAACTAAACCTAATATAAGCCATCTTAGGATATTTGGATGCCCAGTCTACATTCATATTCCTAAGGAGAAAAGAACCAAGTTAAAACCTTCCGAGAAGAAAGGAATTCTAGTTGGATATAGTGAAACTTCCAAGGCATACAAAATTTACATTCCAAGACAAAGAAATATTGAACTAAGCAGAGATGTGATCTTCGAGTAGATATTGCATTGAAAAGATCCAAAGATGAAAATGAAATGAATGATGATTTTCAAGAAGATCTCTCTCCTGATATTCAGAGCGAGATACAAGAGATCACTGAGGACAATGATTTCATTGATCACATGGATACCTTTGAAGAGACTAGAACAAACAAGAAAAGACCTCTATGGGCGAGGAAGATGATTGAAGAAGCAGGAAGATATGCAGCCCCTTCAGGTACTTCTAGAGCAAGCAAAAGGCCTAACAAATTTTCTAGTTATGTTGCACTAATGAGTCAGTTAATAAAATCAGAGCCTTCAAATGTTGAGGAAGCTCTTCAACACTATACTTGGAAGGATACCATGACAGAAGAATACAATTTTATCATTAAGAATGATGTCTGGGATATTGTACCCAGGACCAAAAATAAATCAGTGGTCTCATCCAAATGGTTATTCAAAATCAAACATGCAGCAGATGGAAGTATAGAAAAATGCAACACAATGTTTGTTGCTAGAGGTTTCTCTCAGAAAGAAGGCATTGATTATGAAGAAACATTCGCTCCAGTTGCCAGGTATACCTCTATCAGAACTGTAATTGCTATTGCTGCATCTAAGGGTTGGAAAATCCATCAAATGGATGTGAAGACTGGTTTCTTGAATGGAGTTATTAAAGAAGTATACCTAGAGAAACCTGAAGGATTTGTAGTTCACAATAAACAGTCTCATGTCTGTAGATTAAAAAAAGCATTATATGGTCTCAAAAAAGCTCCTAGAGCTTGGTATGAGAGGATCGATCATTATCTATCAAAACTTAACTTCTCCAAAAATGATGTAGACCCAAATCTCTATTTCAAAGTATTAGATGGAGACATGTTAATTCTGATTCTCTATGTGGATGATTTATTAATCATAGGGGAAGAGCACCTCATCACCAAATGCAAACAAGACCTAGCATCCGAATTTGATATGAAAGACTTAGGAATTCCTCATTATTTTCTCAGATTGAAAGTCTGGCAACAGGAAAATAACATATTTCTAAATCAAGGAAAGCATACTGTAGACATCCTCGAGATTTAGAATGATGGACTGCAAGCCCATGTCTACTCCAATGGAGACAAATTTAATGACTCGGAGCCTGCAGATTCTACCCTATATAGACAAATAATCGGGTCCTTGATGTACTTAGCAAACACTAGGCCAGATATTTGCTATGCAATAAATGCACTTAGTCAGTTCATGTGTGAACCAAAGAAAATACACCTAGTAGTAGCTAAGCACATCCTAAGATATCTTCGATGCACAATCAGATATATTTTGAGATATAAAGATGTGGACCTGAACTTGCATGGATACACTGATTCAGATTAGGCTGGAAACATTGTGGATTGGAAAAGCACCTCTGGATGTTGCTTTAGTTTAGGATCAGCCATGATTTCTTGGTTCAGCTGAAAACAATCCTCAGTAGCTCAAAGTTCCACTGAAGCAGAATATATTGCAGCATCTATGGGAGCACGAGAAGCAGTTTGGCTGAGAAAACTTCTAGTTGGACTATTTGGAAAACCACTAAAGCCCACCATTATTCATTGTGACAATTAGAGTTGCATTAAACTATCCTTGAATCCAATGTTTCATAACAGGTCCAAACATATTGAGATACCTTATCACCACATTAGAGACATGGTAGAGAAGAATTTGGTGGAGTTGGAATATGTTAGTACAGATGAACAAACAACAGATATACTCACCAAGCCTCTTCCGAAGACTAAGGTAGAGTACTTCAGAGGTAAACTTGGTATAATTGTAATTTCGAAGAATGAGTCTCAGTATCTTTGATCATTGTACCAATCAAATATTTCTTTGTTATCATGAGTGTTATTTCATGAATATATATGTGATTTGTGTGCATCATGAAGAAGTGACGACTTTTAATGATTGCACTTGTATATCTGATAGTTATTGGAAGGTGATGATCTTACAATAACTTGTTCTCATCATGATGGATATCATATTGTTGATATCTAAGCAGATTATGATGATGATGTCTGATAGGGAGACTCCTTATCTAGTCTTGAGTTGCCTAGAACTCACCTTAGGTCTCTCTTAGGACCTCTTAGGGCTTCCTCAATCCACCCCCACTCACTTGGAAAGAAGCTATTCTTTCCCACCTCTAGGAATCTTCCTATCTCCTCAGGTTACTCTCTGTTCCCTTCAAAAAGAACTCTCCTAATTCATGTTCCTCAAGCCCTAACCATAGGTTTGAATTGCAGGAGGCTAAGGGCTTCTATTAACTCACTTCTAGTCTCCTAACATGAGTCTTTGTTTGCCAAGTTTAGTCTTTTTCCCATCGCTAGCTGGTTAGCTATGTTTTAGGCCTTGTATCCTTTTTGGCCAATTAGGCCTCCTAGAACTTAGGAGCTGTAGTTTTTTGACAAAACTCCTCAAAGGACCCCCAAATATGGTTTGGCAGTTCCACTATATAACACCAGGCCTCCAAGATTTTCTTGGTCTTAACCCTCAACTCTGTCCGTACACCCTGTTTTGGGATTTAGGGCTTTTAGCTTGGTTTTAGACTAGTCTTTGATTTCTAGCCTCAAAACTTGGCAAATGGATTTCTTGGGCACTCCTCTTGGTTCTTGAGTGCCTGCAGATCATCAAACAATACATTCACGGCCTTCTTGGCTCATGACAACACTCCTACATTTTCTAACAACTCTTTCTTGCCTTTCCTAACCGGGCTTCCTTCACAGCTCGCCTAGGGCAAGACTCCATAAATCACAGCATGCACTTGCAGGGCCCATTCTTGTGGCAAACTGCAGCACAATGACTCTAGTCTCCATCCCCAAAAGGCCGTACAAAATCTACGGTGGGAAATGGAGCTAGGTCCACATCTTTCTACCTCTGTCAAAACATGATAGGAAACTGGACAAAACAAAAGTATTTACAAAATGCTTTAAAAACTACTCTAAGAAACATAATCAAAACTTGAAACACACTCTTACATGCTAGGTTGTAATTCCCAAGTGTTACAGTCAATAAAGTAATCCATGCAAGGTCTAAAGATATCACTGTTAATCAAAACTTTCACACTGTTCACGGTAAAAACTCCTTTGTTCAGTATCTCAGGTCTGTACAAATGACCACACCTCTAAAAAATTAGGTTTTACTTCCCTTATATATCCTCCACTCACGTGCCTAAGCCTTCTAGGCAACCCTAAACCTTATCAAGGCCGAAGACCTTAAGGTTAACACTTGTTGACAGCAAGATTTGAAAAATTGCAAATGTTGCTCGAGCAACATTTGCAACATTTTGACATCTTTTTACATCTTTTCACCTTTGAGGTGATTTAGCTTCAATCTAACCTATCTAACCTTAGTTAAACCTCCTAGGGTACCAAAGGACCCTAAAACATTAGAACAACATCCTGCCACTTGATGGCATCATCAAGTACAGTGCCTTAATTAAGCTAACTTGGAGGATTTTAACTACAAAGGAGCACTCAACTAACTTATCTACCACCATACTTGGTCAACATGACCTTATATATAGACATTGCCCTTCAAGAGGGTCTTACAAACCAAAATGGGCTAGCCAACTTGCTTACTAGGGGTGCTCCTGCACCAATGTCCTTATGGAAGGTGCACATACTTTATATACTTCCATTAGAGATATGAGTACTTGGTGAACATCATGAGACTTGATGTTAGCAGGCCATTACTCTGAGTACTTGGTGAATATCATGGATTTGATATTAGTAGGCCATTACTCCTGATATTATGAGATAATATCATTTTAACCCTTTTGAGTACTTGGTGAATATCATGTATTTGATATTAGTAGGCCATTACTCTTGATATTATGAGATAATATCATTTATCATTTCTAATATTACATTGAGGTAATATTTTATTCTTATTGTGTATGAAATTATGAATCTTTTCATAATCATCCCCCCTAGCTAAGAGGGAGTGTTAATGTTATAGCGCTGGTCAGATCGATTTACCCAAGTACTAAATTAATCAATTGGAATCATCTTGGAATAAAATATAATAAAATGTATTATATATATATATATATAATTGGGTTATATATACGTATACTAATTATATATATATATATATATATAATAATAATAATAATACATAAATTATTACTTGCGTTATTGACCGATACATATCATTAAGGATCACGATGCTTATATCGTGCGACTTAAATAGAGTTAAGGTATCGTGACACATAATGTTATATGTGTTACGATACATAATACGTATCGTAACACATATTACTATATGTGTTACGATACGTATTACGTAACGTAACCGAGACATGTACTAATCTCTGCTCTGTGATAACCATTATATATCAGTGCCAATACATGTGTGTTATGAAACAGTATCTTCAGCAGCGATTAAGGAATAAGAACATGTTTCATGTAGAGACATGTTCTCTTATTGATATTTATACTCAGTGAATCTGCATTTGAAGACACAAAAATAAAAAGTAGTGATCTTCCAAGTGCAGAGTTGTATACAGAATAATATATACATCAAATACACAGCCTTGTATAAAGAAAAATAATATATCACCTCTGATCTAGGATACTTAACAATATTCCTTAGTGTTTCTTAATGGATCTTCAATTTAGATATTTGTTCTTTACAAAGATTTTGTTGAAATGTTGTCATTTGGATTTCTCTCCGAAATGAATGGTTCTCTTTCTGTGCTTGTGTGAGTTCATAACTGGTGAGGAGTAAATTCTCATAGTGAGGGTTTCTTCTGAGCCTTTTCTTTTTGTGTTTGTTTTTTGAAAGGAAATCTTACAGTTTTCTCTTTAAAGCTTTTCAAAGAATGGATTGGATGCATATGAGTTGTGATTAATATTAGAACCTTTGAAATGCAATCAGAAATGGGTGTGATTAAATAAAAATTAAAGATCTGGTTATCAAGTAAGCATCTTTTGATAGAGATGTCATAGATCCTTTTGCATTTTCCATCACATATTAGTTGATAGACATAGTGTTGATGTGTGTTTGTAACGCTTGCCAACACATACTAATGTTATGGTAAATTGATGCTGTAGTAAACAGAGGAGACAAAGGTTCCTTAAATAGATTTACAAAGATGATGTTTCTAAACGAAACAATTGTGAACTGAAGATAGAAAAGGAAACTTCCTAAACTAAATAAGACAACTAAGATGACCATTAAAGAAACATTACAATATTTCAATACCCTCCCTTAATGGTCATTGTTCTACCAACCCAATAGAAGACAATCTGCAGGTCTTTTGGTCACAAATGCATAGAATGCTACCCCCTTTTGGTCACAGATGTATAGAGAAGGATGCCCCTTCTTGTCAGAACGCTCTACAAAATGAGCCTATTGCTGAGACCCTCCTTGATTCTGCAGAACTTCTGGAATTGACCAAGATAACCAAAATCCTTCCAACTTGATGTTGAGAAAACAAATTTGTCCCTCCTTGAAACCAGAGATACCAAGAACAACTTCTCAAACTGAAACCATGATTTTGAGGAAAAATCGGCAAACCCTCGTGTAGACCTTTTCCCTAGCAACTCTAGCTGTGATCCAAAACAACTGCAAGAAACCATGATTTTTCATGGAAAAAAACCGACAAAACCTTCCAATAATTTTATTTGGAAAAAATAAAAAAACCTTGAGACCAACAACACAAGTCATGATTTTTTTGGAGAAAGCCAAAACACCCACAAACAATTTTTGAGGAGAAAATCAATAAAACCAAACACGATTTTTGAGGTGAAAAATCGATCAAAACCAGAGATGATTTTTAAGGAGGAAAATCAATCAAAACCTTTAGACAATGTTTTAGGAAAAAATTATGAAAACCTAGACACTAAGACAACAGTGAGTAGATGACACAAAATTCAGGACATGGATTAGCATACAAAACTTCCTCTTTGACGAAAAATGGTAAAACTCTTGTACAAATTTTTTTTTGAGGCAAAAATCCCACAAAACCCACAATAATTTTTTTCAAGGAGAAAAATTATAAAACCATCCCATAAATTTTTGAAGGAGAAAAAATTATAAAAAATACCTAACACTAATTTTTTATGGACAAAAACTAGAAAACCCAACATAATTTTTTAAGGAGAATAATTATTAAAATATTAAAACCCAAAATAATTTTTTTACGGAAAAAATTATAAAAAATCCCTCAATATGTTTTAAGGAAAAATTTATAAAAGGGCCCAAACTAAGCTTCCTCTCCTCAAAGTGACTTCTTCCTGCACTAACCCAAACACGAGCAAATAGAAATTTGGGCGACCAAAAATGGTTGAAAAGAATCTAGAAAAATGTGAATTATTAATTCGCGATCTGTGTGACGGGAGGTTTGCAAAAAAGCAAACGCAAAGGAAAAAAGCGTGGAGTTGAGGAGCCGCAAGAAACCACAAACTAATAGAAACAACTATCAAATACAAAAGAGAACGACATAAGAACTAGGGCCAACACCAAAAATCTCACGGGATGTTTTCCAAGAAAACCTTGTCGCAAGCACAAAGACCTTGTCACGATTTAGCAAAGGAACCCAATGCGCGGGCACATAAAGAGACACAAAAAGCCCTTCGCTGATAGGAAACACATAAGAATCTCCAACCATGAACAACTATCGAATCTCCATGAAACGGGCAAAAAACCCTTAAAATCTGCAAACAGATTTTCAAAATGTTCACATGAACTTCGAACATGAATTATAGGATGGCCGTCGAATAGAGACAAAAAAATGCTCAAGTTGCAATAAGAAAAACCCCCCCGTCGCCAAAAAACTGTGTGCCTTCAAATTTCTACACAAAACCTTGAATGATTTTTTTTATTCACATAAAAAAATTAAAAAAACAAAATTTTGGGAAAAATTCTATATCAGAAGAGGCTACGAATTTTCGTTTAAAAAATTCACCAAATTTAATGAAAAATCATCGACTTGCTCTGATAACCATGTTATGATAAATCTGTTGATATTTGTGGCCTTTTCGGAAAGATCAAATCAATGACATGTATGCTGAGATGAATAAATAATATACCTATTATTCATTATTTATCTCAACATACATCTCATTAATTGTTGTATTAAACTCTGAATGAAAGATAAGAAACATCTTTATATTGTCCTAGAGGGACGACTTGTATTAATACTATGTGAAATATACTTAGCCGATTTAGGTCGGCTTTTTCCATTGATGTTGAGGTTTGTCTTTTGAATGTCTTCACACACACAGATATATATATATATATATATATATATATATATATGTGACCTATGGTGCAAATTATCCAAGACATAAAAGACATAACATGTCAAGGAAATTCGCTCTACAAGCAGATCCGAATTTGATTATTGTAGCAGTCATACATTGAATAATAATTATTCATTTCTCATACACATTAGAAGAAGATATGCAGCTGAAGATGGAAGAACATTAGGCTCAAAGTGAAGAGGAATTATTTGCTACAAATAGGGTATTATCTTGTCCTTTCTTTGTTAATTTTTGTCATTATTATTTTCAGTCTTAAAAGCTATCTATAGATTGTATTTTTCCTTACATAAATCTGAATATATTAACATGGTATTAGAGCCAAGTTAGAAAAGATCCATCTCAGATTTTAGGAAAACAATCTCAAACTTCTAAGGCTTAGAAATTATGGATAATCTAGTCCTCTATTCTGCCCTATCAACTCAAACATCTAATCGATATTCTTGGGTTATTGATAGCGGGGCTTCTAGGCATATAATTGGATTCAAAGAGAATTCAGATTCATTTATAGAAACTTGTAGAGAAGAAGTCACCATAGGAGATGATACCTCTTATCCTATCATGGGAATTGGGAATTGTCTTATCCAATTGAAATCCGGGATAACCCCAACTATCCGAAGTCTTATATGTCCTAGGCATAAAACGAAATCTTGTCTCCATATCAGCCCTTGAGGATAAAGGCTACGGAATCACCTTTATGGAAGGGAAAGTATTGGCATGGCCTAAAAATTCAAATCTAAAAAAAGCCTATACTTTAGGAATTTGTCATGAATGCTTATACAAGCTTGATACAACCTCTCTTCAATCTCTCTCAGTTGCATCCACTGATCCTTGTGAACTATGGCATAGGAGATTAGGTCACCTAAATTTTTGGACATTATAGGTTCAATCTAGTTGTAGGTCTTCCTAACCTACCCTTAAAACATGAAGGTGTCTGTAAAGGTTGCGCACTAGGAAAGAATATTAAGACTACCTTTAACAACAGTGAAAGTAAAACTAAAGAAATTCTAGAAATCATTCACACTGACCTTTGTGGGCCCATGTTTGTACCATCCATAGGAGGATGTCCATATTATATTGTATTTGTGGACGATTTCTCTAGGAAAACATGGATATACCTTCTGAAAAGCAAAAAATCAATTGAAGTTCTCAAGAAATTTAAAGAGTTTAAATCTCTAATAGAAAATCACCAATAAAATGATAAAAGCTCTTAGATCAAATAATGGAGGCGAGTACACTTTTGAGGTCTTCAGCACCTACTGTAAAGAAGCAGGAATTAAGAGGGAGTTTACAGTTCCTTATAATCCCCAACAAACTGGTGTTGCAGAAAGGAAAAATAGAACCATTGTAGAAGCTACAAGAGCTATGCTTCAAGACCAGGATCTTCTCACTCCACTTTGGGCAGAGGCATCTAACACTGCAGTCTATATTCAAAACAAATGTCCTCATTCATCCTTAGAAAATAAGACATCCGAAGAAGCATTTACTGGGAACAAACCCGACATCAGTCACCTAAGAATCTTTGGATGTCCTGTATACTTCCATATTCCTAAAGAGAAGAGATCTAAATTAGAACCATTAGTAAAGAAAGGTATACTTGTAGGATACAGTGATTTAGCCAAAGCATATAGAATCTACGTTCCGGGTCAAAATCAATTCGAATTGAGTAGAGATGTAATATTTGAAGAAGACCTTGCCTTCTCAAAATCTAAGGATAATTCATATGAGTATAATAATTTATCTCAATCCATTGATAAAATTCAACCTTCCGAGATTCAGAGGGAGAGAAATGAGATCACTGAAGATGCTCCTGAACCTATAGATATCCCATGCATTCCTAGCTCTTCCACTATCAACAAGAAGAGGCCACTTTGGGCCACAAAGATGTTGGAAGATGCAAAGAACTATGCAGCTCCTCCAGGAACATTTAGGGAAAGCAAAAGACCAAAGAGATATACTAACTATACTGCATTTATGAGTGAGATTATAGATTCAAAACCTTCCTCTTTTGAAGAGACTCTCTCCCACTAGGCATGGAAAGATGCTATGATAGAAGAATATAGATCCATTATTAAAATGATGTTTGGGACATCGTCCCTATACCTAAAGACAAATTTGTAGTATCTTCTAAATGGATATTCAAAATAAAATATGTTGCAGATGGAAGTATAGAAAAGCATAAAGCAAGATTTGTAGCTAGAGGTTTTTCCCGAAAGGAAGGAATTGACTATGAAGAAACTTTTGCACCTGTTGCACGTTATACATCTGTTAGAACTATAATTGCCATTGCAGCATCCAAAGGATGGAAGATTCATCAAATGGATGTGAAAATTGCTTTTCTAAATGGAGAAATAGAAGAAGTTTATTTAGAACAACCTGAAGGATTCATTATTCATGATCAACAATCTCACGTATGTAACTCAAGAAAGCACTATATGGGCTCAAACAATCTCCTTGAGCTTAGTATGAAAGGATAGATCGTTATCTTCTTGGATTAGGATTCTCTAAGAACGATGCAGACCCTAATTTATACCTTAAGATTACAAATGGTGATATGTTAATTTTAGTATTATATGTGGATGATCTTCTAATTATAGGTGAATAATACCTCATAGAAAAGTGCAAACTAGATCTTGCAAAGGAATTTGAAATGAAGGACCTAGGACTCCTTCACTACTTCCTTGGTTTAGAAGTATGGCAACAATCTAATGAAATCATCTTAAATCAAGGTAAATACACAATTGATATATTAAAAAGATTTGACATGATGGATTGCAAACCTATGTCAACTCCCATGGAAACAAATCTTCTCAAGTTGAGAGAAGCTATGTCTAGTTCAGAATTTGGCAAATCCTACTCTTTATAGACAAATTGTTGGATCCTTAATGTACTTAATTAACTCTAGACTTGACACATGTTATGCTATAAATTCTCTAAGTCAATTTATGGTAGAACCAAAACAACTTCATATGAGTGCAGTCCAAATCATTTTAAGATATCTTCGAGGAACCATAGAGTACGACTTATTATATAAAAATGAGAAATTAGATCTTCACGGCTTCTCAGATTTAGATTGGGCTGGATGGTCATCAGATCATAAGGGTACTTCAGGATGTTGTTTTAGCTTAGGGTCAGCTATGATCTCTTGGTTTACAAAGAAACAAAATTCCATTGCCCAAAGCTCTACTGAAGCTGAGTATATTGCTACCTCCTTAGGAGCTTGAGAAGCAATTTTGTTAAGAAAACTCCTTGTAGGATTATTTGGTCAACCCATGGAACCTACAATTATTCACTATGATAATCAAAGTTGTATTAAACTTGCTATTAACCCTGTGCTCCACAACATATCCAAACACATTGAAATACCATATCACTATATTAGAGACATGGTAGAAAGGAAAGCTATTAAATTAAAATGTCTGTAACGAGGAACAAACTGCAGATATTCTAACCAAACCCCTTGCTAAGAACAAAATTGAGCATTCTAGAAATAAACTTGGCATGGTGAAAATATGAGTATTTTGTTATACTAACATATTCATACATTTTCTTTTGTAGGCATTGCATATTTGAGTGTTGAGGATCTTACATATTTGAGCATCGAGGCTCTTACATATTTGAGCGTTGAGGCTCCTACATATTTGAGCATTGAGGCTCTTGCATATTTGAGTGTTGAGACTCTTGCATATTTGAGCATTGAGGCTCTTACATAATTGAGCGTTGAGGCTCTTACACATTTGAGCTTTGAGGCTCCTACATATTTGAGCGTTGAGGCTCTTGCATATTTGAGCGTTGAGGCTCTTGGACATTTGAGCATTAGAGCGTTGAGACTCTGTGATTATACTTTACATCATGAGATATTCTTGGGACATGATATGATTGATTACATCATCTAACTACATTATGTTAATTATGAGATTTATTTTGATCTTCCCTCAAGACCAAGAGGGAGTGTTGATATTTGTGGCCTTTTCGGAAAGATCAAATCAATGACATGTATGCTGAGATGAATAATAAATAATATACCTATTATTTATTATTTATCCCAACATACATCTCATTAATTGTTGTATTAAACTTTGAATGAAAGATAAGAAACATCTTTATATTGTCCTAGAGGGATGACTTTATATTGTCCAAGAGGGACGACTTGTGTTAATACTATGCGAAATATACTTAGCCGATTCAGGTCAGCCTTTTCCATTGATGTTGAGGTGTGTCTTTTGAATGTCTTCACACACATATATATGTGACCTATGGTGCGAATTATCCAAGACATAGAAGACATAACATTTCAAGGAAATTCGCTCTACAAGCAGATCCGAATTTGATTATTGCAGCAGTCATACATTGAATAATAATTATTCATTTCTCATACACATTAGAAGAAGATATGTAGTTGAAGATGGAAGAACATTAGGCTCAAAGTGAAGAGGAATTATTTGCTACAAATCGGGTATTATCTTCTCCTTTCTTTGTTAATTTTTGTCATTATTATTTTCAGTCTTAAAAGCTATCTATAGATTCCATTTTTCCTTACATAAATCTGAATATATTAACAAAATCGACGTTGTATTAAATAGAGGAGATGAAGGCTCCTTAAATAGATTTACAAAGATGATGGTTCTAAATGGAACAATCGTGAATTGAAGATAGAAAATTTAACTTCCTAAACTAACTAAGACAACTAAAATGACCATTAAAGAAACATTATAATATTATAATAAATAAAATATCAAGTATTCTATCCTCTCTTGAACAAGGAGACCTCAAATGCTAAATAATGTGGTCAATTATGACAACCCCAAGGTTTACAATGTGAACAATGTGACTTTAAAATGGATAGACTTAGTGAATGATGTGATTTTCAATTCTTACAAAGGGACTTACGTAATCATTCTACAAAACAACTGAAACTTGAACATTAGATATAGCAATTTAAGTGATGCTTTCTTCCTAAATTAATTTAAACTCAAACAAAAGACTTAAGGGAAAGGGTTTGGGAATCTAAGTGAACACCCAAGGACAATGATAACAATGCATAGTGCTTGGATATATGAGTTCCTTATGGAACTACTCTCTACTTAAACCAAGGATGAGCAATGCCATAAAAAGAGTGCAATCTTGTAAGGTAGTGAAAGATTTTCATATTGTAAATGATCCGTCCAAATACCCAATGCTGGCGCAATCCAAATGAACATCCACAATCAAACTTTTCCAAAATGAGGTTCAAACTAACCATGCAAGGTAACTTGCAATCAACAAGATACAAATGGTTAAATATCTCCACTTCTCCATCAAAATCAATGAACTTTAATAAAAATTCAAAAATTAGAAACCATGCAAAATGTAGAAACTCATATAAAGATCTAGCACATCTTCAATGAGAATTCTATATTAAATTCAACATAGTCTTAGCAACAAGTTCTGATCTCCTCCTACTGCTACTACTACCATTTGCTCCTAATATATTTTCCCCCTAGTATCTCCTCTTTTATTGGTTCCTTCAAATGAAGAGGCCAAGCGTTTTAAAGAGTTCCCATTTATAAATGAAGGGCCCAGATTGATTCTAAATCAATGGCTGAGATAATTCAATGAAAACCCTAAGTGGGTAGTTATAACTACCATCTTTATACATTTAATATCCACCAATTGGAAAATTACAAATCGCTTGAATACATGTTCTTTTAAGGATGCACCAAGGATAAAATTGGTTGTAATATTGAATTCAATGCCTTCCACATGTCTAGTTGTTGATAAGTCAAATTCGATGAACTTGGACAAGTTGACTTGGAATTGTTTGATTGGTTGAACTTAAAAATGAGTAGATGCCACATCTGTGTACATCTTTGTAACTTTCATACTTTTGTATCCCTACCAATATCTCTTGATACTCAAAATCATCTTTCTTCATCCAAGGCGGTCCTCCTTGAAACTCCTTTTCTTGCATCATTCTTTATATTTCCACTGAATGTGTTTCTGACTTTGATTAACTCTTTTGAAACTATCTTCTTCTTGCGAATTTCATCTTCATCTTTCACTATCTTCTTCTTTAATGACTTGAAATTGTTGATCTTCATGTCATTGAGTCTTCCTCACTTGCTCACCATCATTAGTTTCCTTGGTTTTCACTTCACATTTTGGGTCCTCTTCTATCCACTTCCTAGCATGATTTGATCTCTCTAATGTTATGAAGTCTCCCTTTCTCAATCATTCATCATTACTCCATACAATAATTCTTGAAAAGAAGAACACCTCACATCAATGTTGTGAATAAAAATGGAATCCAAGAGAATTTTGAAGAACATAAAATAATTTTCATGACAAACAAATCTTCAAAGGGATCGTGGATTAGAAATCATGAATTATGGATTGGGATTTTTGATCTTAAATTAGATTTTGGATATGGATTTGGATACTTGGATTATACTTTTGAATTCCTAGATTAGGGTTTAGAATTCCTGAATTTGGATTTGGACTTTAGGACCTTGGATTGGCAGGTATGGGATGAATCCTTGGATTGGAAATGAAGAAATCTGATTTCGTCCTTCAGCTACCTGAAAATTGACTTAAAACCTCTTGCAATGCTTGCTATAAATTCGGAAAATACTTAATTTTATGATGAAATTCGCTCAAATTAGGTTATAGATTGCCCTCCTCATCTCAGATTCGCACCCTTTGTTCTTAATTGCTTGGAAGTTAACACCTGCTGGAAATTCACATTCATCTACTGTATTTCACACTTCAATTCTGATTTAAAATTGTCTGGAATCTAATTTTTTGTTGTGAAATTGATCTTGATTTGATTCTAATTCGACCTCTTGCTGGAAAATTCATCTTTAATCTTAATTGATTCGCCCTTATCTGATTTGATTTTCCCTGATCATGTTTAAATGATGGAAGGAATGATGCTTTGATCTTTCATACGTGGGTCCTCCTATAAGGAATTTCAATTTGTTGATAATGGCTGACCCTAGAAGTATTTGTTTGTATTTCAGACTTGCATTTTTTTGATGTCAAATCATCTGAACTCTCCGTTGGCGGGATTTGCATGTTTGCAAGGACAAGCAAACTTGAGTCCCAGATAAGAGGGTAGATGATTAACTTAGTTCTCAACAAGAGGTTAGATGAGCACATGAGTTTTGAACTAATAGATGCATTCCCACACTTGATACTTAGATTTATCATTTTAAGTTTGGAATTACTTTTTTCAATTATGGATTTTCATTTTTTTATTACACCTTCTCCAAGGATTTTTTATTTTAGTTTCAGTTTTCTCATGCTTTTCAAATTTTGGATTTTAAATTTCATTTGATCCTTGGGGAAAACCAACCTCCTCATGGAATTATGGGTGAAAAATTGACTCTAGCATGGATTTTCAAGGGGAAAATCAACGGCAACAAGGATTTGTGAGTGGAAATTCGAGGTGGATGTGGATTTTTAGTGGAGATTTGACCTTAGCATAGAATTTTAAGTGGAAATTTGCTCTCAACAAGGATTTCTTCGTGGAAAATCAACTTGGTCAAGGATTCCTTGGTGGAAATTCGGTGGTGTTAAGGATTTTGAAGGAGAAATTCAAGCTAGACAAGAATTTTTATGGAAATCTTGCCTTGTAACTAGATTTTGAAAGGAAAACTCGCTTTTGACAATGATTTTTCATGGAATTTCAACTTTGTCCAAGGATTTCTAATTTTTTTCTTATTTCCCTTTTCTTGTCAAGTTAGTTGCAGGATGCACACCCTGTAGGTGCGCATTGGATGTAGATGTAACCTGCAGATGCGTGCTAGGTGTGCATAGGGTGCGCACCATAGTTTGTGGATGTGCACCGAATGTGCAACCCACACATCTGGGCATGCACACCCTATGCACATCCGCGGGTGGGGTCACTAAAAGTGACCAAAAGAAAATGCTAAAAAGTGTTTTTTAGTTTTTTTCCCTAAAAACCCTAAAACAACCCATTATGAAGCCATTCAACCTAAAAACATATCATTTTGTTTGTTCTTTTGCTCTTACCTCATTTTGTCTCTATTTTGGCATTTCGAAGGGCAGGTGGTTTTTTTTGAAGGAGATTTTTCATGGAGTGCCAAATAGCTTCCACAAAGGAGATTTAAGTGTCTAAGGTAAGCATTTAAGCCGTATTCTTTAATCTTTTGATGAATTTTCTCAAGTTTGTGATGACTTTTTTCAAGTTTGTTTCTTATTTTTAGATTGAAAGATTGACCGGTTGTCAAAGTTCTGTGGGTGCGGAAGGAAACCAAAAATTCAAAATTGATAAAGGATCACCTTTATGGAGACATATCACAAGAATTTCACAAGTTCCAGGAGGTGGGTGATATGTTTGGAAGTGTAAATTTTTTAATACACAATATAATAGCTGTTATTCTCGAGTGAAACTTCACTTTATGGGCCCTAGTGGTGAAGGGATTAATATGTGTGAGGGCCCAAATACGAAGGGGTTGTCTCCTGTGCAAATAGCGGGATTCATAATAGAACAAGAAGATGTTGAAAAATTGATTACAAAAGGAAAACAAAGTGCTTATACTTCTGGAAAGAAAAAAACAATAAATTTACCCATTGATATAGTAGTGGCCTCCAAAGATTCCTTCTTTCCTATACCCTCTATGGAAGTGGAAGATGAAGTAGAAATTTCCACCTGCAAGAGAGGTCCATTGGACAAGGTGTGTAAAATGGAAGTGTAATGTCCCCGTTTTTAGACTCATGGGATTAGCTTGGTTTGGCGACCCACATAGGTTAATCAGGTGATCAGAGGGGGTCAGATGGTGGAGCCAGCGTTGGGATTCCATTCTGGAGGTTCAAATTATCAGGTCTGCTCTTCGTTCGGATCATTTTGGTTGACTTACTATTTTTAGTAAGTGGTATTTTGGGCATGGCCAGGATTAGCAGGGTGTCTGCACGGAGCGTTAGATATCTCAGGATCGAGTTTCAGTGAATCTCCAGTTTGAGAGACTTACTATTTATAGTAAGTCTATTTTTAGCAGTGGCTATTTCTGGCAGGGCAATGCCTATTCCTAGCTGGGCAGTTGGACTTGGTGCTCTGTCAGAAGTTCGTTGATTGCAGTCAGACATTCAGTGGCTTATATTTTAAATGTGTTATTAAATTAAATTATTTTGATTTAATTTAATAACTTATGACTTTATAACTTAATGTTATAAAGTGAGATTATTTTTAAAGCCAATTAAGTGAAAATGTTAAAAAGTGCTTTTTCGAAAAAGCTATATATTCTACTCGAAAAAGCACTTTCATTCATCTTTTATGCAATCATTATTATTTTATTGGAATTCGTGACAAGGACAAAACCTGGCTAGGGTTTCGAGGACTGATTCCTCATTTCGTGATTTGAGCCATTGTCTGATAATGGTGAATTTCACAGCTGTGTATTTCTGAGATCACGATTCGAGGCTGAGGTATATTGGATTGTGGAAGTTAATTCTATAAGCTTGTTGTTGCTGATGAAATTGTATTCTTGATACAATACGATTTGAATTTCTGAATTCTTCTAGAGACTGCAAATTCATATTTCTGATTATCAAAGTTGGAGTGTGAGAAAGCTTATCGATTTTGAGTAAATCTGGAAAGTGTATTTCAGTATACAGCTGCGGATATAATTTTGGACCGTGTGTTGATAATTCTAGGCTGTACGTGAGCCAGCAGGGCTGTACAGCTATGTTCATTGTCTGAGACCATGAGAGATGTGTGCCGGCTTGGTAATAGCATCAAATGCAGGGCCTACACATTCAGCATTTGACGCCAAGCATTGTCTGCTACAACAGCCGCATCTAGGAAGGAGTCACGTGTGCATAACAGTTAGGAACTACGCATTTGCAGCCTGGACTTATACGTTTGCAGATTGGAGTTTTGTTGCAGCCTGGAGATGTACGTTTGCAGATTGGGGACTTTGTTGCAGCTAGTGTAATCATCAGGTGCATTATTAATTGCGATCAGTTTATAGAGATTAATAAATTGGAAGTGTGCATGTTAGATTGTAATAGAAGTTGATTGAAATAAATGTTTAATAGTTCAGGATATGTTCGGAGGACATAATAAAATTGAAATCTGATATTTCAAGTTTGAGCATAAATAATTATTATAATTATTGTTTGGAGCAATATTATGATGAATTGCAAAAAAATTCAAAGTTAAAATTGGATATTCAGAGAGAGCCAATTTAGGTTCTTCATAGGAAGCAAGAGATATTGCTGAACAAAATATTGCAGGCTGCATCTATGCCAATGGTCTCTCATTCAACTTGGTGAGATCACCATATTGGTGGGACATGGTGTCCGCAATCAATCGTGCACCTCCTGGTTTCACAAGTCCTGGGTATGAAAAGGTGCATACCACCTTATTGCAAAGAGAGACAAAATTTGTAGAGGCTTTGCCAAAACCAATTAGAGATTCGTGGGTTGAATCAAGTATTTCTATTGTTTTCGATGGATGGAAAGATTGCAGAAACTGTCCATTGATAAATGTTATTGTGGTGTCCCCCAAAGGGGCAATGTTTTTTGAGGGCAGTTTGATTGTGGAGAAGAAGTCAAAGATAGAGAGTTCATTTCCAAAATCCTCTTTGAGTCCATAAAGATGGTGGGTCATGAGAATATGGTCCAAGTAATTACATACAATGCAAAAAATTGTAGGGCTGCAAGTGCTTTGGTCGAGGCAAGATATGAGCACATTTTTTGGATACCGTGCGATGTGCACTCCTTCAGCTTGGTGATGCAAGCAATTGGCACCCAAATAGAGTGGGTGAAAGAAATATACCTAGAGGGCGAGGAGACCGAAATGTTTGTGACAAAACACCATATTTCACAAGCAACTTTCAGAACTTTATCGAGATTGGAATTGTTGAAGGTAAATTTCATTAATTTGTTTTCATTTATGTCATGTTTTTCAGAGTTGAATAAAATGTTTTTTTTAATATGTTACATATTTTTAATGTGTTATTAACTTACTATTAACATGATCATAGGTTGCTGAGACCCGGTTTGCATCTCATACAATTGTTATGAGAGGACTTGTGAAGGTGCGAGAGGTATTGGGTCAAATGGTTTTAGCAACCAATGGGGTGTATGGAAGCAGTCAAATTCAGAGAGGGCCCAAAAGGCAAAGTCATTGAGCTTGGATGACGATTGGTGGGCTCGTGTGGAATATGATGTATTGGAATTCACTGACCCTATCATAGCTATGCTCCGGTTTGCTGATACAAATGCACCATGCTTGGGGATGTCTATGATAGCATGGGCACAATGTTGGAGAAAATAAAAGTGGTAATAGAAAAAAGAGAATTATTCCAAAGAAACCCCTTTCAAAAGGGTGGAAACAATCGTTCTTCATTGCTGGAACAAGATGACCATGCCATTGCACTTCCTTGCATATGCCCTATCTTTGAGGCTCTATAGCAATGTTGCAGTCTCTATCCCAAGGAGATCACTACCATCTAGAGATTCTAAAGTTGCTAATGGGTATAAGCGGACATTTAGTAGACTCTTCAAAGATCCAAAAGTGGAGAAAAATGCTAGGAGAGAACTTGGCTTGTTTGTCTCAGGAAGAAATCAGACTCATGTTGTTAATGACCAATCCAAAATGGATGCTACTGCATGGTGGTACCTCCAATCTCTTGCAATCAAGATCCTCTCACAAGTAAGTCTTTTTTGTTCTTTTATACCACTTGCATTGTAGAATTTAGTTACTAGTACTTAACATTCTTTAATTTATTTTGCACTTTTTATTTTTTATTTTGTTGGTTTCCTCTCCAAGTTGCAAGTTCTTCTGCTGTTGAATGGAATTGGAGTACATACTCCTTCATCCCCTTAGTGAAGCGTAACTGGTTGTTTGGAAAACGAGCTGAAGACTTGGTCTATATTCATTCCAATTTGCGTCTTATGTCACGTAAGGATCCCCAATACAAAGAGGTAGCAATGAAGCTTTGGGATGTAGCAACTAAGTGTACTAACTTGGGTGCAATTGTTGATGATCTTGCTAGAGTCGCTATGGATGATGATGATGACATACCTATACATGGTGCTTCTTGATGATTTTTCCTTATAGCAATAACTTGTAGCTCTTCATGCTCTAACACTTCCAAACTTTGATCATCCCTTGCCACGATTTTGCTTGCTTGAATATCTTCCATTTTGACTTCCATTTCAACACATTCTTCTTTTGATGCAATGCATGAAAAGTCATCTTCTACTACGACATTTTGATCATTAGGCTCAATCTTGCTATCTTCTTGTAACTTATCTCCTTCACCATCAGATGATGTTGTAATACGTTCTTTGGTGCTAATCTTGTTTGTTGAATTAATATACTCCAGATATTGTCTGTAATGCATTCCTTTGATGACTCTTCATTACATATACTTGATTGTTTGAACCATCCCAATTCGCACTTGACTTGCTTGATGGCATTTTGGCATAATAGACGAGTGAATTCGGAATGTGATGCATTATGTATTCTACACCAACAAGGGAGAAAAATATCTTCTACACAAGTCTTTTTCAGCGCTTAATCCCTTCTTGATCATCTCCTTGAATCATATGAGAGTTTCATTTTCACCATTTGCAACTTCTAATTCCAGTCTTGCAAGTACTATTGGTTTATGTATTTCTGAAAAGGAAAATTTCTGTTGTAAAGCTAATTCCATCCTTGACAAAAATATCAAATAATGCATCTCACCATGCCTAGTGGAGTTATAGATTCTACACTTTCCTGGTAATGCAAATTTAGACAAACTTTGTGGATGTAAGTGTTCATTCATAGCCCACCAAAGTCGAAGAACATCAACTTGAAGATCATCTTGGCCACACGAAACATGAAGTTGCTGTCCATCCATTGAGAAATGTTTTTTATTTTATTTTAATTTTCACTTTTTTTTTGGATTTCTAACATAAAAGAAATCGAATATATCTTAAATTCAACACTTGAAAGCTCATACTGGTTCCAACTTGCTATAGATTTGAACATGAACATGAAAATGCTCTCTTTTCTTTTGCTAATTCGGTTGATAGCTTCTCCACTTGACAATTCTCAGAGTCGATCTTAGAATTATTTGATGCTTTTCTGGCTAATATAGATTCACATGATCCGACATTTGGCCTCTTTGTAGCACCAATTCTGTTGATGCATGTTTTGTGACACTTGCTAACACAAAATAAAATACCAAGTATTCTATCCTCTCTTGAACAAGGAAACTTAAAATGCTTAAAAATGTGATCAATTAAGGCAACCCCAAGGTTTACAATGCAAACAATGCGACTTTACGATGGATAGGCGCAGTGAATGATATGATTTGTTCTCACAAAGGAGTTTATGCAATTGTTTTGCAAAACAGTTGGAGCTTGAACATTTGATATAGAAATTAAGTGACACTTTCTTCCTAAACTAATTTAAACTCAAACTAAAGACGAAAAGGAAAAGGTTCGGGAATCTAAGTTAACACCTAAGGACAATGATAACAATTGATAATGCTTGGATAGACAAATTCCTTATGGAACTGCTTTCTATTAACCAAAGATAGGTCACAATGCTATAAAAAGAGTGCAATCTTCTAAATTAGTGAAAAATTATCATTTTGTAACTAATCCTTCCAAATACCCAATGTTGGCATAATCCAAATGAACATCCTCAATCGAACTATGCCAAAATGAGATTCAGACTAACCATGCAAAGTAACTCGCAATCAACAAGACACAAATGGAATGAAAAAAGGGATTCATCAAATATCTCCACATTTCTCCATCAAAATCAATGAACTTAAACTAAATTTGAGAAGTAGAAACCATGCAAAATGTAGAAACTCCTACAAAGATTTACCATATCTTCAATGAAAATACTGTATAAATTTCAACATAGTCTTGGCAACAATTTTTTATATCCTCCTACTGCTACTACTACTTCTCCTAATATATTCCCCCCCAATATCTCTTGTATTATCTATTCCTTTACAAATGAAGAGGCCAAGCCTTTTATAGACTTCCAAATTACAAATGAAGGGCCTAGATTGATTCTAAATCAATACCCAAAATAATTCAATGAAAACCCTAAGTGGGGTAGTTACAACTACCACCTTCATACATTTAATATCCACCAATGGGAAAATTAAAAATCTTTGAATACACGTCCTTTTAAGGATGAGCCAATGAGAAAATTGGTTGTTGATGAGTCAGATTCGATCAAATTTTGTGAATGAAAATGGAATGCAAGAGTATTTTGAAGAACTTAAAATAATTTTTGTAACAAACAATTCTTCGTAGGGATTGTGGATTGGAAATCATCAATTGTGGATTGGAACTTTTGATCTTGAATTGGATTTTGGATATGGATTTGACTTTTGGATTCTTAGATTAGGATTTGGAATTCCTGAATTTGGATTTGGATTTGGACTTTAGGACCTTGGTTTGGTGGATATGGGATGGATCCTAGGAATGAAAATGAAGAAATCTGATTTTATCCTTCAGCAACCTGAAAATTGGTATAAATCTGGAAAATACCTAATTTTATGACGAAGTTCGCTCAAATTAGGTTATATATCGCCCTCTTTATCTCAGATTCACACCTTTGCTGTTCTTAATTGCTTGGAAATTCATATTTGATCTGATTTAAGTTGGCACCTGCTGGAAATTCACATTCATCTACTGTAAATTGTACTTCAATCTGATTTATATTCTTCTTGAATCTGATTTTTCTTGGTGAAATCGTCCTTAATCTGATTGTAATTTGCCCTTCTGCTGGAAAATCCCCTTTAATCTGCATAGATTTGCCCTTATTTGATTTAGTTTGCCCTGATTGTGTTGAAATGATGGAAGCAATGGTGCTTTGACCTTTCATACATGAGTGCTTCAATTAGGAATTTCAATTTGTTGCTAATGGCCGACCCTAGAAGTATTTGTTCTCATTTCAAACTTGCATTTCTTTGATGTCAAATCATCGTAAGTTCTTAACTCTCCCTTGGTGGGATTCTTATATAGATTATATAAGTTGCTAAGAAAAAATTCCCAGTTAATAAAAAGAGGTAGACCAGTGTGGAGAATATAACCATATTCTATTGAATGGTTTACATAATCTGCATATATGAATGGTCATAGCCTCTACATAACTGCAAACACTAATCCAAGGCTGTCATTCTCTCAATCAAGGAAATGTGTGGCTCTAGAAGAAGCTATGCATTTGCAAGTTGATTACAGGCCACTTGTCAAATACTATTAAAGATATATGAGTACAAATACAGAATACCAAGTTAGAAATGGTGACAAATATAGAATACCATAGGCACTGAACTGAAACTTATGTAATCCTCACTATGCTTGTAAAGTGTCTATGAGTGCTTATGATAAGTAAATGATTATGAATTTTGTTTGTGTATATTTTTGTAATTCTGCTTCCTGTTTTTTTCCAGTACGAGTTTAGAATCTGGTGGCTGTTCATTTGTGTTGTACCTTTATTCCATAATTAATTTCCTTACAAGATTACATATCATGCATTGAAATCTGAATCAGATATTGTAGTTTACTTCAAACTAAATTTGTTTGGATTGTCTGATTTTCTGTTCTCTATTTAGAAATTTTAATTTTCAAAGCCATTCTTGTTTGGGTTGTCTGGGTTCCTTTTCTCTATTTGTGAAGTGCGCTAATTTCAAAGCTTATATGTAACATACACTGAAATTTGAATCAAATTTACAGTTTACTTTAAATTTATCCTTCCTTGAGTTGTCTGAGTTCCTTTTCTCTGTGCATAAAGTTTGGTTATGCTAAGCTTGGGATTCTTCAAACATTAAATTAATTCTAATTTCTTTTCCCTTCTAATCCACTTTTTGAAGCATATTCTGATAGAACGAAAAACCTATAGTGCCTTAGGCTTGTCTCTGTTGTAGTTTATTATAGATATTTTTGTATTAGAAAAATTGTTCTTATGGATGTGTAATTCTAGCTATGGACTTTTGGTCACTTTTTGGGAACATTACATACAGTGCATCAAACTAACTGTCAAAGAGAGAGAGAGAGCAGAATGGGATTTCTTAGGTTTGATGATTGCATTTACGCTTAGTTGCTGGATTCGCGTCATAGGGGTCGGATCCGGGTCCGGGTCCGGATTCGCTCTGGGTCCGTGACGGTCCACAGGCCCGTGCATGGGCCTTGCCCGGATCCGTCACGGACCCGGGGGGATCCAGCTTGAATCCTCGAGGATCCCGTGCGGATCCATGCGAATCCCCAGGGACCCGCGGCCTATGAAGGCATAAAGCACTTAATATGTCATTTAAATTTTTTTTTTTCATCTAACCCTAATTTCTTATACTTTAATTTATATTTGTATAAATACCAGTTAAATACATTCTAGGATGTTTGAGATAGGTTTCAGCTTCATAGGAGGTAAGATGCAAATTTTAGATTTTGGAGGTTTTTGAAAAATTCCAGACTTAGCCAAATTTCAGGATTCAACAAGCCTTTAGCAAGGTGACCTCCCACAATCCATCATGGCTTTCTAAGGTCAAACTGAAGCTGGCAAAAGGATTCTCAAAGGGTTTTAACTCGTTTTATCGCAAATCACTTGGTTTCGACCCCATCTCTATGATAGACTTAGCTTAGCTCTCGCCCAAATCCAGTCAGACATGACTTCCCAATAGGCCAAAATCACTCAAACCTCATTTGCCGAACCTAGGGACTTGAAAACAGCCACCAACAAAGACTACCTAAGACCTAGTTATGAAGACTTTGACATTTGGCATTGATCAATGATCAAGCATCATAGATTCATAGTATGAAATGATTTAGTTTTAGAATTATGTATATTTCTCTTATATTTTTGGCCATATAATGCATATATATATATATATATATATATATATATACACACACGAATCCAAAACGGGAATTTTTTTTTTTTCATGAATCCACGAACCAGATTCTCGAACCCGAATCTGTCCTGGAACCCGAATCGGCAACTAAGCATTTACGTCTAGATATTCATGGGTATAGAAACTGATTATGTTTTCATGTGAGTTTGATGCTTCTGGAACTATTTTTCAGGCTAACTCATTTTCATGGACTTTGAAAACCTCATGTTTACTATATTTTCATGTTTTAGATGCTCCATTGGAACTCAGTTTATAGTCACAGCAGTGGAATGACTTATTTGCAAGAGTGATGATGTTATGTGTTAATAAAATATGCTATGCAGGTTGTGAGTGGACTCAAACGGGAAATACCTTCTCCTACTGGAAGGCCCATCCTGGGAGCAATTCAAACAGATGCAGCAATAAATGCAGGTTTGCAAATTAAAAGACAATATTCTTGGTTATTGTATTGCATGCTGCTAGGTTTTGAGATGAGCTTTAAAGTATCCACAGATACCTTATGTTCTCAGCAGGTTATGCTCTATTCTTATATGTTCACAACTGATGTTAGTTTTTCTTTTTTCGATTTTTGGTGCTACCTTTTTTGTTGTTGCTTACATTGCAAATGCCCTGTTGCAGAGTTTACATTAATGGTTGAACATGGAATTAGTATTTGCTTGTAAGAGTTTGAATTTCTGGAAAAGGGTATTTTGACATCATCTTTGCTGATCCCTTGGTCTTTTTCTTGGTGGATAACAAGATTGAAAATAAAATATGATGTTTGTTCCTACACAGATCATGTTGCACATAAATAAATTACAAAGAATTTCAGTCACAATTTGAAAATGGAAATGAAGAGATTGAGACAGAAAATAACTATTAAATTCCTAATAGCCCTGTCAAGTTTCCAAACCAAATTGATGTAAAGAGTGGATCAAATTAAATTGACTAACTATTTGGAAATCCATTCTCATTTCCATTGTTGTGGATCAAATTAACTTGACTAACTAATCAGAAATCTGATCTCATTTCCATTGTTACATAATTTTTGGTTTATAGCAATTGGTTTTACATTTTGCAATGCCATTTGATTTGTTGAGTATAATCTCATCATACAGGACACAATAAAGTGGAATACTCTGAGATATGTAGTCAAACTTATGTAATGAGGAGGAAAGTATCCAAATTTGACTAATATACACACACAGGGACCATATCTTGTAATCTTAATTGGAATTGAACTAATAGCATGTAAAAGCTTCATTGTTGATTACACATGTCCAGATATGGGAGAAGGGAATCAGTTCCAGCAATGATTAATGGATATCCACTAAAACTAAAATGGAAGGGGCCAAACTGGAAGAAGATGCCCCAAACAATAATAAATTCCCTCTAAAAATATTGCAATCGCTCTTCAATCAGTATGCTTGCAGTCGATGTATACATACAATCAATGTGCAATCCAAATAAACGTGCAGTTTTGTAGTGACTACACAATAGTCGACAGATCACTCAATATTCATATTAATACTGGAATGAGAATACAATCATAGCCATGTCAAAGAGGTTACTTAACAATTGTCATGAATTCAAGGTAGGATTTATAAACAAATAGATTAGTATAAAAAACCTTTGTTACCGGGTGCACGAGTATTAGGCCTGGATGCGTTCGGAGCCAGATGTTGGTGCGGGAGGTGTTGTGGTGTAAACAAGAGCGCTTTTGCTCCCTGTGGATTTGCTGTGGTGCATAGGGATGCACACCACAACGCATCCACAGGGAGCAAAAGCACTCCCTATGTGCGCCCTTGCGCATCCGGGCGCATGGGGCATAAAAAAAAATGAAAAAACTTGTAAAAAGTGAAATATTTCACTTAAAACATGTGCTTTTTAGACTTTCTTTATGCCTTTTTCTCCACTAAACCCTAAAACGGCCCTAAAAGAGGCCATCCATTGTTTTAACATGTCATTTTGTTTGCTATTTTGCTCTCTTCTCATTTGGTTTCCATTTTGGCATTTTAAAGCGCAAGTGATTATTTTCAAAGAGGATCATTTGTGGGGTGTCAGATAGCTTTGACAAAGGAGATCTAAGAATCTAAGTTAAGCATTTGACTCTATTTTTGAGTCTTTTAATGAAATTTTTTTAGATTTAGATGAATTTTTTAAAGTTTGGGATGAAATTTTTCAATTTTTTTTCCAATTTTTTAAAAAGAAATAAAGAAACAAGTTTAGCTCTCTATTTTAATAATTTTGTATCTTTTTTTGCACTTGTTTGCTTGTATTTCTTAGCTTTTTTTATAATTTAAATTTTTTTAATTTCTTATAATAGCAAGAAATCAGATTGCAAGAATGGCCGGTAGTGCAAGTTCAGTGGGTGGGGAAGGAACCAATAAAATCAAAATTGATATAGCATCTCCTTTATGGAGAGTTGAGACATACCACAAGAATTTCACAAGTTGTAGGAGGTGGGGCATATACTTGGAAGTGTCATTTTTGTGATGATAAACCAAAAAATAGCTCATATTCTCGAGTTAAACTTCACTTTATGGGCCCTGCTGGTAAAGGGATGGGAATGTGCAAAGGAAAAGATAAGAAGGGGTTGTCTCCTGCACAAATAGCAAGATTTGTAAAAGAACAAGAAGAGGCTGGTAAATTGGTTCAAAGATTAAACAAACTTCTTATGCTGGTCCATCCGGAAAGTCCATCCGGAAAGTAAAAAATGCATTGACCCACTAAAACAGTTGTAGCCTCCAAATATGCATTCTTGCCTATACCGGAAGTGGAAGATGAAGAAGTACAAATTACAACCCGCAAAAGAGGTCCATTGGTCAAGGTATTTAAAATGGAAGCAACAAACATTGCTGAAGAAAAATTTGGACATTGCCTTTATGCCAATGGTCTTCCTTTCAACTTGGTGAGATCACCATATTGGAAGGAAATGGTGGCGGGAATCAATAGTGCATCGGCCGGTTTCACAAGTCCTAGGTATGAAAAGGTGCATATCACCTTGTTGCAAAGAGAGAGGAATAATGTAGAAACCTCCCTTCAACCAATTAGAGATTCTTTGTTTGAATTGGGTGTTTCTATTGTTTCCAATGGATGGAAAGATACTAGAAACTGTCCATTGATTAATGTTATTGCAATGTCCCCCAAAGGGGCAATATTTTTAAAGGCAGTTGATTGTGAAGGGGAAGTGAAAGATGTACAGTTCGTTTCCATAATTCTCATTGAGGCCATAGAGATGGTGGGTAGTGAGGATTTGGTCTAGGTAATCATAGACAATGCAAAAAATTGTAGTTGTGCAGGTGCTTTGGTTGAGGGCTGATACGAGCACATTTTTTGGACACCATGCACCATACACTCCCTCAACTTGGTGATGCAACAAATTGACACTCAAATAGAGTGGGTGGAACAAATATATGTAGGGGGGACGAGATCCAAATGTTTGTGATGAACCACCAAATGTCACAATTAATATTCAGAACTTTCTCGAACTTGGAGTTGTTGAAGGTAATTACTAAATTTTAATTTTAATAAATTTTATGCCATGTTCAATTATCAAATTGTATATAAGTTTGCTTAATATTTATTGACATATTGTTATTAACTTACTTAGGTTGCTGAGACCCGATTTGCATCTCATACTATTGTTATGAGATGACTTCTTAAGGTGCAAGAGGCATTGAGCCAAATGGTTATTTATGACCAATGGGGTGCATGGAAGGCTTCACATTTAGTAAGGACCCAAAAGATCAAAACATTGGTCTTGGATGACAGTTGGTGGGCTTGTGTGCAATATGTATTGGATTTCACCAAGCCTATTATGACTATACTCCGATTTGCTGATACAGATGCACCTTGTTTGAGGGATGTCTATGATGGAATGGACACAATGGTATAGAAGGTAAAATTTTCAATACAAAAACATGAGAATGACCCCATAGAATGTGAAACCTTAAGCAATAAGGTAGAATCAATAATTGATCATCGTTGAAAAAAGATGACCACCCCATTGCACCTCTTGCATATGCCCTATCTCCGAGGTACTATAACAAGAAAGTACTTTCTATGCCAGGGAGATTAGCACCATATAGAGATGAAGAGGTTGCTAATGGGTACACGCGAACATTTGATAGACTCTTCCCAAATGAAGAAGTGCAGAAACAAGGACAAAATTTGGCTTGTTTGCCTCAGGAAGAAGTCATTCTCTAATAGCTATTAATGACTAATACAACATGGAAGCTATCACATGGTGGTACCTCCATGGTCAACCATGTCGGTACTTCTAACCTCTTGCAATCAAGATCCTCTCACAAGTAAGTTTATTTTGTTTTTTTACTACTTGTATTCTAGAATTTAGCTCTTAACATTCTTTAATTTACTTTGCATTTTTATTTTTAATTTTGTGAAAACTATCTAGGTTGCAAGTTTTGCCGCTAAACAGAATTGGAGTACATTCTCCTTTATCTACTCAGTAAAGCATGACTAGTTGGGTTCAAAAAAGGTGAAGACTTGGTTTATATTCAAACCAACTTACGTCTTTTGTCACATAGGACTCCAAACCACAAGGATAGGGCAGCGAAGCTTTGGGATGTAGCCCTTGAGTGTGCCAACTTGGATGCAACCGTTGAGGATCTTACTAAACTCATTATGACTTATGATGATGATGATGATTACATCCCGACACATCGTGCATCTAGTGCAAGTGGAACCGCTTTGGGTTCAAATGATCCTGAACTTGTAGGAGCTAAAGACGAAAATGATTTTTTTGATAATCCTTATGATTCTGATTGATGAATCATGAACTACATTTTGATTTTGTAATTGTAATGATTTTCTGATTTTCATTGGAATTGTGCATATAGACATATATTATATGGCTTATGTGAATATTTGTTGTTTGCCCGCTGGGGTAAACTTAGTATTGCACAGACATAGTACAGGAAATATAATAAACACAATGTATCATAGAATAATAAATACTTTCATTAATCATTCCATACTGGCAAGTACATTTACATCGTGATGATCATACAATAATATCTCCCATGTCCAACCTCCGAGAGAGTATATAAAGTACCCGAAGGGTGACGACTGAAACGCCGTGACGTAACTGTCTAACCTCTTGGTCACTAACGACCGAGAGTAACATAATACTTTACTAATATAATAACCCGTACATACAATTATCCCGACAACATCATCCCCCCCAAAAAAACAAGTCATCTCCGACGACTTACAACAACAGGGAGATGAAATACACCACATAGAAGAAGAAAATCACTGAGAAGGGGCAGAGGGGCGTCCCTGAAAAGATGAAGTGCCGCCCTCCCCATCAATGCTGCGTCCAGTAGGTCTTTTCCGTCACATCCCATTCCTCCCGTGCCTGCACCAAACTTGTCTCCAAAACATACTGTTCAGCTATAGCCTCCGCTAACACCATAATGTCTCCCTAGCCAATTTGACCTTGATAGCCACTTGGGTTGCCTTCTCTACTTCCAACTCCTGGGTACGCTGAGCCAAGTGTCGCTCTACTGCCTCCAACTGGGTGGTCAGCTCCTCCCGAGCTCTTTGTGCATCCATCAAGACAGTCTCACGTCTAGCCAACACCTACTCCAAGTGCCTCAAAGCGTAGTACCCCTCTTGAAAGACTTGCTCCAATGCTCTCTTCACCTCCGACATGCAGACACTCCATGCCTGTAGCAGCTCCGATCTCATCAACAGGTCACACTCTCCAAGGGCTGATAACTGAACCGACTGGGGGTCTAGGGGGCAACGCCCCCAGCGGGGTCGAGGGGCAGCACCCCCGCAGGGTCCTGGGGCAGCGGCCCCGCCGCCAAGACCAAATTAACACCTTCAAACCCACACAGAAGTCCATGGAACACACCATTTTTGTGATTTTCTTCTGTCAGGCGCTTATATTTTCTTCACTACTTGCTTATGCCCTTCCCTTCGGTACCATTCGTTCTTCACTGTGAACTGCTTTGTTTTGTCGTTTTTTTTTTTTTTTTTTAAGAACCTTCTCCTTGCTGCCAGTCCTTCCTTGCTGTCAAGAACTAAATTCTTCTGTACTCTTTTTGATTTCCAGACTTATTCCTTGCCGTACGAAATGCTAAATTCCTTGGACGGTATTCCTGTTACACCTTTTAGTGCCGTACGCTTGCTCTTGTTTCACCTTCCAACTTTTAATTTGCCAGAGAAGGCCGTACGGTTCAGCTTTTATTACTTGCGAGCTTCTCTTAAAATTGCCGTACGTTGTTTCCTATGTATTCTTCCTTCGACCGTACGGTTGTAACTTTGCAATTCATATAGCCTCTGCACGGTCTTCACCTAAATATGAAACCTGTCATACAGTATCTTTATTAATGAAATGGCCATATGGACATCTCCCTCCTTTTCCTTTCCTCTGTTTGGCCATACGGTGCCTTTTTTGCTTTGCTTGTGATGTCCGTACGGTTAAATACTCATTCCCTTCGAACTTTGAAAGTTGCCACTTAATACTCATTAAAACTATTAACGTACGGTCATTTTTGCTTGACCTATGCCTTCGTCAAATCGCCTTCAAACTTATAAACTTGCCGTACGGTTATCATTTTGGACTTATACTAACCGTACGGTACCTTTTCTAAGCTACCTTCGTTTCTCCAAATTGTCGTACGGCCGTACGGTTTCATAAATATATCTTCAGCTTTTCTTTTTCAACCTTGCCGTACGGACCTTGTTGCTTGATCTGTGCCTTCACTTTTTTAAAATCGCCCATGCATACCTCCGTCCGATATTTTATGTCTTTGCCCATACTTTACGTCTTCGTTTAATACTTTTATGTCTTCGTTTATTTTGTATCTTCGCTTAATACTTTATGTCTTCGAACCTTATGTCTTCGTTTAATACTTTATGTCTTCGTCTTCAGACTTTATGTCTTCGTCTTCGGACTTTATGTCTTCGTTCATACTTTATGTCTTCGTCTTCGGACTTTATGTCTTCGTCCATACGGTGCTTTTTATGTGCTTGCTTGCCTTCGCTCCCAAGTTGCCGTACTGCCGTACGACCTTTATTGCTTCGTTTCAAAATTTTTTATTTTTTATTTTTATTTTTATTTTTTATTTTTTATTTTTATTTATTTTTTATTTTTTTCATCAATTGCCAGGCAGCTGCCTGTGCGCCTCCGACCTGTGATGATACGCTTTTAGTTTCGAACTGTTCACGACATCCACAATTTCCTTTCCGAAGACTTCTCTGGTCACCCATACGGACGACTCTACTTGCCTAACCGCTCGAGTCCCTCTCGATTGTTCTGTCCCTCCTCTCAAATCCATCCTCTCCAGGGAAGGTTTCAATTTGGTCCCGTTGCTAGCATCATGTATCCATTCGTCGAAAGTCCACAGAGTGTGCAACCGTTCCCTCTCCCTGTTGCCGAGTCTGTTTCCAATGGCAATCCAAAGGCTTGGAACCATAAATTCTACCAGGACCACGATCTCTTGCCCATACATCAGAAGAAGGAGAATCAAGAGTTTGAAGGCTACAGTCTTCCACACAGGATTCCAGTCGTCTTCCGTGGTGATGGTTTTCGGATTTCTTTCATCTGTCTCCGTACCTAGATTCAAAGGTTTCACCGTCGGTTCTTCATACTTCATAGCCTCCTTGTTTTTAAACTGATGTGTGGGTACGGTGTCCATTGTAGCTTCTCCTTCCTTATACTCCCCGTACTCTGGAGGATATTGATCTGGCTCTTCTTCTTCGACGCTTAATACATTGCAGGAGGGTGAGAACATCTCATAGTCCTCCTGCTGCCAATGGAACAATCCATTTAATGAGTCTGTGTCATCCTCCGAACAACATCCTTCGAGTTTTAGTATCCCTTCGGCATCCGGATCCATCCCCTCTTTGCCTTCGTCTCGTGGGTCATTCTCCCCTTCAGATTCGAATCCCGAGGAAGAGGCAAGTTCCTTGCTCACCAACTGGGTCCGGAGATCCATAGTAAATTTCTTGCCTCCGCTCTCCATCGAGAGTGTATTCCGTTTCCAATTGTGGTTTGCCTTCGCTGCCACCAGCCATCCTCTTCCGACTATGGCATCATACCCTTTCTGTTTCAACGGAATGACCACAAAGTCGAGCACAAATGGTTGTGCACCCACGGTGACTTGTTGTGCCATCAACGTGCCGAGGGGTTTAATCCCGTGCTGGTTGGTACTTAGCAGATTAAACGTAGGTGGCTACAGAGTGGGCTTTTCTAGCTTTTTCCATGTGTCCTCCGGGAGGACGTTTAGCCCGGATCCACCGTCTACTATAGTATCCGTTAGGATGGTGCCCAGGATGCCCATCTCCACCACGGCTGGATGTCTGCCATTGTTGACGGCGAGCAGCATTGGATTTGTCACCGAGTTTCCCGGTACGGAAGCATCCGTGTGTCTTGGTTTGGGTTTATCAACCTTTGTACCCAACAACACTGTCCCCAATTGAGGCATGGTGTATAGGAGGTCCTCCAGCTTGACAGGCACCTCCAGTTGAAGCATCTGTCGTACAATGTTCCTCTCCGCGTCTGTGCAGTAGGGTCCGGATGATTCGTGTGTCTCTCCCCGTTGGGCTTTCATCGCCCTTTCTATTTCCTCCCTTGCCTCCGTCATTCTCTGCTTCTCCGTTCGGGGATGGGGGTAGCCGGCTTCCTTCACTTGCCCTCGAGTAAGAGCAAGTATAGCTTCTTTAATCCGTGTGTTGCCTTCGATATCAATCAGATTGGCCCCTACGCCAGACTTCAGACAATTAGCATCTTCATGGTCCCCAGGGCCGCACCACCGACACAACTGCTGAGGGGCGTCATTATTGTTACACTCGCTTGTGTAATGACCCCATTGGTTGCATGCCCTACATTGGATCATTGGGCGTCCCTTCGCGTCATACTGGACCCTGTTACGGGTGGAATTATTATTGTTCCCTCCACCTCGCCGGTTGCCACGGTAACCTCCTAAAGATGCATTATTGTTTGGTTCCGTCCCCCCTAAGGTGGATGGTTGTTCTTGTGTATAGAGCACTTGCTGGTTACGCGCCTTCAGATTGTATGGACATTCCTTCGTAGAATGTCCCATAATCTGGCAGATGTCACAGAATGCCTTCTTGGGATAGGCACCCTTCGTGTGGCCGCTCTCCTTACAATCTGTGCACCACAGTTCATCCGTGCACCACAGTTCATCATCCTTGCTTGTTGTCCCCTTCATTGTCTTAAACTCTTTTAACATCCGTTCTATATCCTTCTGAAGGGCCGTGACTTTCTTCTTCGGCTTCTCGTCGCTGCCACTCTCCTCTTCAGACGTATCGTCTTCAGATGACGAAGATCTATTCTTCTTCTTTTTGGCCTTCTTATCTTCGCTTTCCAGGTCCATGGCCCGGTTGTATGCATCATTGTAGGATGTCGGAGGCACAATTTTCATCTTCCGTCGTAGCTTAGGATTCAAGCCCTCGACAAACCACCTCTTCTTTAGGCCGTCAGCCAGTTGGCTTTCCATCTTTCCGACTAATTCCTTTAGTTGGGGGCCATACGCTCGTACAATCTCCCTCTTCCCTTGCTTCGTTCCATAAATCTCTGAGACTATCTCATTATCGTCTCGTAGTAGCCGAAATTCCTTCTCGAATCCCCCCTTCAGGTCATCCCATGTGGTTATGTTCGTTCTATCCAGATCCGCGTACCAGTCAATGGCCACGCCTCTCAGTGTGGCGGGGAACTGCTTCATCCTTTCGTCCTGGTTAGTCACCCCGTTGGCTGACCAGATGGTTTCGCATGTATGGCAATGCCGTGCTGGGTCGTCCTTTCCATCATGGAACTTGGGCAACTTTTCTTTGTGAGTCGCCATAGGTGGTTGGGTCGTTTGTTGTCTGACACCACCGCCTGTGGTACCCGCACCCCCCCCTACTGTATTGCTTCTTGTAGTATTTACTAATGGCACTTGTTGAGCCTGCGTAACCGGTGGAGCTGTGTTGTGTGGAGTCGTGGGCTCCAATGGAGGGTTTATGTGCGCCTCCCGAGTGTCTTCGGTCGCACTATCTCTGGTGCCTCCGGCTGATCCGTCACCGTCACCCTCAACTGTATGGTTCCCTTCGTGATCACGATCTTCCGCACGTGGTGTACGGACCCAGTCTTCAAACTGGTTTCGTTCTTCCTGGAGGAAGGTCTTCAATGCTCGCGTTTCCTCAATTAATTCTTCACTACTTCGCACCCTTCAATGTTCCGGTGAAATGAATTGTTCCAATTCGGCTTCTGCACCTTTCGTGCCACTTCCGAGGTCCCCTTCGGGCAACCCTCCGGCAAGCTGGTCCTTGGCAAGTTGCCTGAGCCTACATCGACGTTCACGTTGCTGCGCGGATATCAAAGCCTTCTGTACGGCTTCCCCTTCGTCATCTCGTGCCTTTTTATTTATTTCTTTATTTAAAACATTGGGCATAAATCCTTTCCTCACTTCTCTTCCCGAGTACGTCTAGGCAACGGCGCCAGATGTTTGCCCGCTGGGGTAAACTTAGTATTGCACAGACATAGTACAGGAAATATAATAAACACAGAATGTATCATAGAATAATAAATACTTTCATTAATCATTCCATACTGGCAAGTACATTTACATCGTGATGATCATACAATAATATCTCCCATGTCCAACCTCTGAGAGAGTATATAAAGTACCTGAAGGGAAACGTTGTGACGTAACTGTCTAACCTCTTGGTCACTAATGACCGAGAGTAACATAATACTTTACTAATATAATAACCCGTACATACAATTATCCCGACAACGTTTGTCAACTATTAATTGGTATTTAATATTTATCTTTGGCATTTGGCATTGATCAATGATGAAGTATCATACATAATTACTATCAAATGATTTAATTCTGTATTTCTTTCATTTTTTGTATATATATAAATTTATAATATATATTATAAATTTATATATATAAAAAACGTACCCAAACACACCCAAAGCCCAATTTTTTTTTCACGTATTAGCGTACCAAGTTCTCATACTTGCATCTGCATCCAGATTCGAACCAATAACTTAGCAAAAAACCTATGTTACATGGGAACATGCCCCTATTTTTGGCCCTCTAGGAAACATCCAGGAAATGTGACCCCTGTAGTGCCCCCGTCCATATCCCCAAAATGTTGTGGAACATTTTAAAGACCAACACAAGTCAATGTTTTTCTTAAGACAACAAAGTAGAAATAAATCCAAGTGGCTTTTGACATTAACTAATGGTTTTAAGTTGGCACTAAGTTGAGCCTATGTTTTGTGCATGCATCAAAGTGTAGGAATTGCAGGCTTATTTTATGTCTCGGACAAGACATTTTCTGATTTCACTATAAATGTTGTTAAAAGTTATATAAACATAAAAAACATATAGTATATTAATATCTTTTGAAAAATTCATATATATATATATATATATATATTTAAAAATTTGTATCCTGTTGTCCCCTATTTTTGACCCTCTAGGAAACGTCCCAGAAATGCATCCCCTGTCGCCCCCTGTCCTTGTCCCTGAAATGCCATGGAACATAGTAAAAAACCCTTAAATGGCTTCAAAACCAGGTGATATTTATCTTGTTAAAGAGGTTTTCATCTACATTTTTCTTGATGTAGATGCCACAACTCTCTGTCTAGCTTTGAGGGACTAACAAAAGAAACTAGACCCTTTGTCCCTAGATCTAAGTTGCAAATGCTGAAAGATCAATGTAATGTCCCCATTTTGAGTGAGCATTGGAGTTAGTGGATTTAGCCTATCATTGAGTCCTTGAAGGCTAATACTGGTGATTAGAGGACCCTGTTGTGGGTTGTGGCCCCGTTTTGAGGGACTTACTATTTATAGTAAGTCAACATATGGTTCTACTGAGCTCAAATGATTTAGAGGAGTTATATGATGGTCTCAGATTTTATTTCCGGCTTCCGGTTTGGACTCTAAGATTCTTGGAGGGAGTGTCTATTTTTAGTAAGTCACCCTATCAGGTTCATTCATCATCTTTCATCATCAGGATCACTCTTGTGCTGTCAGATTTTGATTCTGATGCTTCCTCGGTCGTTTTCGCAAGATGGGTGAATTATGATTATTATTTAATTAAATCGGCTAAGGTTGCCATTTTTATTGGGAATGTATTTTGGGCATCTTAGTGTTATAGTTTGTTGGAACCGGGTTGAGAAGTTTTAAATCCTAAGCTCATAAAACAGGGACCCTATGTGTTAGAATATGGTTATTTTAATGAAAGGGTTTTTTTTCATCATTAAAGAGGAAATAAATATAATAGTTTATTATATTACAAATGTGCACATAAAGCAAAGTCTTTTGTAAGTGAAAAGTGTGTGAGAGAAGATATCTTTTATTATAAAAGCAATGTTTTGGGCAAAAGCAATTCATTCAATGATATCATTATTATGCAAATTGAAAGAATCGAATTTGGGGTGAAGTCACAAGGATTTGAGTGCTGCATTTTTCTCTTGGAGATGCATACACTTTGAGCTGGATGTAATTGCCAATGAATTGTGGGTAGATTGGTTGCAATTGACATCGAATGTGTTTGGAGGTTTTGTTTGAGAGAATTGTTCAAGATTTATGCAAAATCGGGTTCTTCAAGGAAGCTGCGATTCATGTTAGGAAGGCTGCGATTTATTTTTCAGAAGCTGTGTTTATTTCTTAAAAGCTGCGATCTTCTCTAAGGCAGCGTAATTCCTCTTAGGGCTGCATTTTTATTGTATTGCTAGCAGCGACTTTAATATTCAAAAAGGTGCACCTTCATGATTGATAATTTGAATTTGTATATCCGTTAGAAATAAATTAAAAAATATTTTCAGCTTGTGCATTTAGGGCTTGAAATTACTTTGCATGTTATGTTGGAAAATTACCAAAATATATATATATATATATATATATGTTCAAAATACAATTAAGTATTTTCCGACAAAGAGCTAGCTAGGTTCTTTACAATCAACCTTGATAATAGTAAGGTGATATCCATAATACTTATTGGGTAACGATCCTAAATTACAGTTCATCTTTAATGTGCATGAAGTTTAATCTTGTAGCTCTTACATTTTTTTTGATGCCCAGGTTAAAAACCATGCATCCAATCCTTTCAAAAATAAAAGCAAAAATTAAATACTGTATAGGGTATTTCTTAGCACTCCAGGGATGCTGGAAATGCCCCCAAATGTTTGGGGTGTGCCAGCCATCCTTGGCCAAAGTTTAGGACATTTCTCAGCACCCTCAATTTCTGAAATGTTAGGGATGCATGCTTTGTTAACAGCTAATGACTAATGAAAACAATACAGTAAGAAGGTGATAAAAGCAAATAGAAAACATATTTTAATGAAAAAATATAATTATTCCCACACTGAATCCATTTTGTGTAGCAGTGGGCAATCATACTTGTGAAGAGATGCATAACTGCTGGTTCAGAGCATATGATCATCATATTCAAAATTTACTGAAACAAGGACAGAATCACAGCATCTGTAGTGCAATAGAGTTGAACTTTTAAGGTTCTTAAATTTTGGTATTACACATGGCATAGAGGTACCTTTCTCATTCAGATTCCATTGTTCTTGATAATACTTAATACATAAAAAAATTGCTTGTAGATGGAATACAATATTTAAAATTGTAGGAAACTATATTATAATCTTAATAAAACATACATATGTACAAATCACCATGTAAATGTAGATAATAATCAACAAAATGGCATTTGCTATGTGAAAGATTTCTGAGAAAACTTCCAATCCATTTTGTGTTTATTAATCCATTAATTTGAAAGTGAGTCTGTTTTCAAATCACAAGTCAACAAGTCACTGCATCTGCTTTACAAATCATACTTTCGAGTTCACTTAAACCAAAGCTAAGAGGGTGGAATGAAATAACCAACTTGAAGCAAATTCTGTGTTTGTGGAGTCAAATATACACAATGAAGAATGTGCAAAAATGGCAATACTTTGTAAATTTTTGCATCTTTCGAGAACCACTTTTTGTCAATACTTTGTAAATGTTTGCTTCTTTGGAGAATCATTTTTGTATCAGAGTGAGCCAGAAAAATATGAGCATTAAGTAAATCATATTTGTGACAATGCAAGAATGATAAAAGTGCCATCATTAGCGAATTGTGATCACACGCATCCAAAACACAATTAACTTCATGAAACAGGCAAGACTTCAATTGGAAACAAAGAGCAATCTGGGCAGTAACAAATTGCTAGATATAACAGGGTGACAGTTCTGTTATTGGCATCAAATTTACAAGTGTGACAGTGGCAGTTTTGAATATTTCATGATGGTTGTGTATGGGGCATTGTGGTTTCATCCTGATATTTGTTGTGCTCTCACTCACATCAAATAGAAATAGAAGAGTAATGACAAAAAGTGTGTTTTATCAAGTCGCTTGGATTTTGGAGGCCCTTCAGTGCATGAAAGGAGAGGTCCAATTATCCTATTTGTAAGAGTTGCAAGCCTATTCTTAAGATGAATGAGAAAAGGGAGAGTTAATGAGTTCTAGTGGTTGTAGAAGTATAATCATTGCAGAGAGAAACTGAGTGAGTGTGGCAGTAGAAAAATTGTTATACATGCTCGATCTTAGCCTTCACTTAACGTCTTCTCCCAAGGAAGGAGAGGATGCTGAGCAGTGTAGCAGCTGCATGGGGGTCACATGATCAGCTGTTGAACAAGCATGCAGAGCAGACAACAGAAGCTAAATGTAAGGGATAAGGGAGATTGAATAAGAAAACATAGATCAAATTGTAGAGAAATGAAATGATTACGAAGGACCACCATCGTGTGAAAATTGATAAAACTATGCTAGTCAACCCCTTGGATATATCCAAAGATTATATGCATTTACCATCAAATCAGTCTAAAGCTCTACCCAAAACCCGTTTTACTAACCGAAATCATCCAACCGCAAGAATTCCAATCCCCTAGACTAGTCCAACCCCACAAACAACCAAGAGATCACACGATATAGTGTTAGCAAGCTCTGCTGCCACTTAGGATCTAAGTAGATCTTGTTATAAATGTGCACTTCAGAGGAAGATGCTCAGAAGGGTCATGTCTCTTCTTAATTAGGTTGGCTCCTAGCATTTCAATTAATAAAGGTTTTAAACACCACACACTCACACATACAGATATATACGTCTGTCTATATGTGTGTATGTATTTATTAAATTAATAAATATAAAATATAAAATATATTAATTTAAATTTTAAATTCAAAATTTCAATTTAGGTGCCAAGGCTAGGTCCTATGGGCCCATATTGTAAGGTATATCAACAAGTCCTATTTCCAAATGTTACATCCATGATCATCATTCTCTTATGCAACTGGTATATTTCTAGCAATTTGTTGTGAGGAAAAAATTGTAATAGCCACCCTAGATATTTGTTGAAAATATTGTCAACTGAAGTGAAGGTGAAAAGAACTTTCCACTTTTTGATTGTTGAGATCTTGGATTGGCAAGGTGAAAGCATATGATGTGAGGGATAATAATTAATTGGAAAGCAGTGTTGACAAGAAAGCACTAGGGAGCAAGCCAACTGATACCAGTTATTTATTAGGGTGCATAAACAGAATTGAAAGAAGTACATGTTAAGTTTTCATCAACTAGAATAGCAATAACACAAATATCAGATATCTAAGAACACAAATAAAAGATTGACACAAATATTTACCCTGGGAAAACCTTCCTACTTGAGGGAAAAACCCAGCCACACCCGAAAAATAGATCCTTTATTGTATGTCAAAACAAATACAAAGATCTTAAGCTTATGATTGTTGACACTTTACAATCAATCAACATATAATGAAGTTCAATCACTTGCTATGCAAATACAAAATAGATAGTTCTTCAAGTATCTCACAGATACTAAACAAAAGAAATGAAACACACTCTCTGATGATTGTACACAGATCATACAAGCAGAGGAGAACTAATACAAAACTTAAAAATGCTAATATACAATATACCCGATAGTCACATGTAATGTCCCTTCTTATTCTCCTTTTATAATTTCCTGCAAAACCAACGTTAGTACAAAATATTACACAATATTTATATGATTCGTACTCTACTCTAAGTTAGTAAGGGGGGGATTTGATTCTTAAGGCTACCTCTAGGTCGGGCTTCACAGAATTCCCGATTCTTGGCTTGAGGGATATAAGATCCACTCTAAGCAACTGGGTTGTCGACACGTCATCCCATAGAGCACTGGGCATAAGAATCTTTTGGAAGCAATAAATGGTATCCAAGCCTACGCATATGCATATGATTGGCATCCGTATATATACTGCTTGTATGAGATTATAATAATCTTGAGACTAGGGAAACTATAAGAATTTCCTCTAGTCCCCTCCAGATATGGGATCCGTCTCTAATGAATATAAGATTCATCTTATATGGTCTCCATATCATCAACTTGGGTGGACATATAAATGCACCAAAATTTATTGTAGATTATAACATTATATATGCAGATTTATAAAGGAAAATCCAAAAGCACAAAAGAAATGCATATAACATAATTATGTAAATCCTAATTGTATATATATATATCGATATATTTTTTATAGATGAAAAATAGAATTATTGGGTATATATAAATATATATTCATATTCATATATATATATAAATATATATTCATATATATAAATTTATTAATAAAATTTGTTTCATTAAATTATTAATTACATACCAAACTGTGTTGCTGCCGAAAATAATTATGTTTTCTCTGTTTTACTTTCTTCCTTAATATTCCCTGTTTTTCTTTTATTCCCCATAACTTGTTCTGCTCCCCTTCTTACCTTCGATGTAGCTGATATTAATATGTATGGGAGGGGGAGTCACGTCCCCTCCCATAAAGTCGCCCCCTTAGGGGTGCGACTGGTCGCAGCCCTAAGGCTGCGGTTCAGTCGCACCTCCTAAGGTGCGGCTCAGCCGACAACCCTGCCAACGATATACTATATATTATATTATATATTATAATATACATTATATTATAAGTATTAACTAGTTTCTTTATAATATATAATATATATTATATTATAATTTCTTTTTTATATTATATTATATTATAAATATTATAATATAATTTCTTTATATTATTATATATATTATATTAAATGATTATTATAATTTCTTTATGTTGATGTTTGTAGCATCGGTTAGATAAATAATACTGACTATATGATTATTATGAGAAATGATTTATTATATATATACATATATATCAATATATATAATAATTGATATTACTATATATATATATATATATATAAAGTTAGATTATAATTATTCTCATAATAACTAAATAGTTAAATTGATAAAATAAATTAATGAATAGACATCTCCCATGAAGGGACATGTCTCTTCTTGTCCTTGTCATGTATAAATACAAAGAGATCAATGTATTTGGAAAACACATACAATCATAATAGTGTGATTACATTTGCAATCGATCTCTGGAATTTAACATGGTATCAGAGCCAAGTTGTAAATGTAAGAGAGTAGTTTGTTGATGGTGAATGTGTGACTGTCTCAAAAAATACAGTCTTAGTATGAGGACCATATCTCACAAATGCACTGTTGGATTTTGCTGAATTTTGGATATGTTGGTAATAAACAAATTTAGAAGAATCTCACTAGAGGAATTGGAGAGAAAATGTCAGGTTCAAAAGTTATGACTGACTGTGTACGGGTCTATGCAAAATCTGTAAAAGAGCGAGGTTCCTCTTTAAAAGCCTAACCGCTTGAAGGGAGATTCAATCATATTGAAGGTTGTCATAGTGTATATAACCTTTGGATATTCAAGACAGGTCATGTGAAGAATTATGGTAATGTTCAAGAACAGTGACATCATTTTGTGAATTTGCATGCTATTTTCTATATGGGCTCACCTTACAAAATGAAATATTTGAAAATTATAAAAGATAAGTATTTCATGATTTATTAATGCACATAATTTTTGAGTTTGTAATTCATGCTATACTATTGGTTAGTAAAATCTTGTATGCTTCTATCATTGGTATTTTCGGTCGAGAGAGTTTAGTGAGCTATTTGTAAGCTCTCTCTGACATACCTTTAGGATAGAAGCACAAGATAATTGCCTTTAGGGGAGAAAGAACTTGATGCTTGCAAACGAATTGATGATTGAGACTAGATGCAAAGGGAGTCTGACATTTCAAAAGAGGTCAAGAAGTTGATAAACTTGAGCTTCAGAGGGAGTAGATGGTTCAGTCAACTTGTGACAATCTTGATCATATTGATTGAGAGGAGTTCACTATTGAAGGTGAAACACTTCTGAGGTAAACTTGATATAATTGATTATTATACTAATGAATCATGAATGTTTTTAATGGGCCTGCCCCCTATGTAAATCATGAGGAAGTGACGACTTCCAAATGATTATCACTTCTATTTGCAAAAGTTATTGGAAGGCGACGATCTTACAATAACTTTATCTTCTATTGTGATAGACATCTTGTGATGGCTGAAACAGATCATAATAGATGATGTGAATGTTCTTATGGTAAGTGCACATTACCTATGAATATTTGTTGAGTACTTGGTGGATATCATGAGACTTGATATTCTGTAGGCCATTACTCTGAGCACTTGGTGAATATTATGAGACTTGATATTCTGCAGGCCAATGCTCTCGATATCATGAGATGATATCTTTATGAACTCTTGAGTACTTGGTGGACATCATGAGAATTGATGTTGGTAGGCCATTACTCTAAGCACTTGGTGAATATCTTGAGAGTTGATATTCTGTAGGCCAATGCTCTCGATATCATGAGATGATATCTTTATGAACTCTTGAGTACTTAGGTGAATGCCATGTGTTGACATTCTGATAGGCCAATACTCAAAATATCAAATGGATAGAATCGCCGATGGAGGCAATCCATGTGAGGACTTGTGGATAGAATCGCCGATGGAGGCAATCCACACATTGAGACTATGTTTCTATTGATTACATCATGAGGATGATGCCTTTATTGTTTACATCATATAATTGATGTTGCCAAGTGTCTTAAGTGTTGACATTGGATTGATTTATCCTCCCTAGCTAAGAGAGAGTGTTGATGTTTGTAGCATTGGTTAGATAAATAATACTTACTATATGATTATTATGAGAAATGATTTATTATATATATACATATATATCAATATATATAACAATTGATATTACTATATACATTGATATATATAAAGTTAGATTATAATTATTCTCATAATAACTAAATAGTTAAATTGATAAAATAAATTAATGAATAGACATGTCCCGTGAAGGGACATGTCTCTTCTCGTCCTTGTCATGTATAAATACAAAGAGATCGATGCATTTGGAAAACACATACAATCATAATAGTGTGATTACATTTGCAATCGATCTGTGGAATTTAACACTTTATAATATATAATATATATATTATTATTAAATGATTATTTTATTATATATATTATATGTATATTATTAAATTATTATAATATATTATAATATATATTATGATTATTGTTAATAATTATATTTTAATAATATTTCTTAACGTTATAATTTTGCAATGTTCAATTTATTAAATTGGCAACATTGTTTGATAATAGTTCTATTTTAATAATGATATGACAGTAGCAAGTTTAGCAATCCTTTGATTGTAAGAGTTTTTAACATACATATACTTGTAGGGCTTTAATTTAGGGATATTATAGTTCCCCCATCTTCAATTTGCTTGTCCTCAAGCAATTTGAGGTTCTCCTCCCTTTCTTGTGTTACCAGGAGTTCGGTTAATGTTTGATTCCCTAAATTCCTGAGTGGGTATTCTCCTCATGTTCGGAGTCTTTCGGTCTAACCCTTTTTGTAGGCCCTTCAGTTATTGCCTCCATGTTATTCATTTGTCCTCTCTTGCACTGGTAACCTTTAGTCCATGGTGTTTTACATTTGAAGCACAATCCCTTTTTGATGAGTTTCCCTCTCTTTGCACCGGTGGTCCTTACTCCATGGTTGTTGGCATAAAAAACACTTGGATCTATCTCTCTTAGGTTCCTCGCCTTGATTTGGTGTTTTTGATAAAAGGCCTCTTGGTTTTTCCTTAGTTGTATCATATTCTGTCATTTTTGCCTTCCTAATGGCATCTTCAAGGGTTTGGGGTTCGAAGGGTCTCACCCTTTTCTTGAGGTGTTCTTTGAGTCCTTCAATGAATATATAGACCCTTCTCTTTTGAGATATATCGGGAACCATGACTGATAGACTCTGAAATTTGTTGGCAAATTCTTCAATAGTTCTTGTTTGTTTGAGGTGGGTTAATTCTTGGAAGTACCATTCTGGTTCTCTTTGGTCAAATCGACTAATGAGTTTTTGAGTGAACTCACTATAAGTGTAATACTTTTATGTCCCAAGGTGATGATTCCATGGTGCCGCCAATTGTGGGCCTCTCCGGTCAAGTGGATTATGGCAAATTTAATGGCATTTTCTTCGGTCATAGGGCTGAGGGAGAGGTAAGTGTCTAGTTTTTGAACCCAATTTTGAGCTGTTTCTTTTCCTGTCCCATCGAAGTGTGGTAGGGACATTTTACCTATCTTGGCTTTAATGTCTCTTTCCCCATGATTTCTTTTTTGACCATTACTTGCCAAGGTTTTGGTTTCATAGTATTCTTTAAAGGGAATGAGTCTTTGTATTTCTGGTTCTAAGCTAGCATACATTTGGGCAATCTCCTTTGCTGAGTGGGTGGATGGTTCTTCCCCTCCCGTGACAGGTTCTTCTCTTGGAAGAAAGGATGGTATAGTTGGTCTCACGGTGGAATCTTGAGTTGAGGGTTCATTCTCAAAATGATTAGAACGTATATCTCTCCCTATCGGAGAAACGGGTCGGCCATTATGGTTATTGTTATTGCTCATGTTTTGAATGGCTTGAAGAATCAACTGATTGGTTTGCTCAAATCTCTCATTAGTTTGCTCCATGAAATTTCTTAATTCGTTTTCTAATTGCTCGGCCATAGCTTTTGTGCCTTTCTTTTGTTTATATGTTTGCATGAACTATCTTCCACAGGATGGAAAGATTATGCTCTGATACCACTGTAATGTCCCTTCTTATTCTCCTTCTATAATTTCCTGCAAAACCGATGTTAGTACAAAATATTACACAATATTTACATGACTCATACTCTACTCTAAGTTAGTAAGGGGGGGATTTGATTCTTAAGGCTGCCTCTATGTCAAGCTTCACAGAATTCCCGATTCTCGGCTTGATGGATATAAGATCCACTCTAAGAAACAAGGCTATTGACACGTTGTCCCATAGAGCACTGCCCATAAGAATCTCTTGGAAGTAATAAATGCTATCCAAGCCTACGCATATGCATATGATTGGCATCAGTATATATATTGCCTATATGAGATTATAATAATCTCGAGACTAGGGAAACTATAACAATTCCTCTAGTCACATCCCTTCACATAAAGTCGCCCCCTTAGGGGTGCGACTGGTCGCAGCCCTAAGGCTGCGACTCAGTCACACCTCCTAAGGTGTGGCTCAGCCGACAACCCTGCCAACAATATACTATATATTATATTATATATTATAATATAATATATATTATAATTATAAACTAGTTTCTTTATAATATATAATATATATTATGTTATAGTTTCCTTTTTATATTATATTATATTATAAATATTATAATATAATTTCTTTATATTATTATATATATTATATTAAATGATTATTTTATTATATATATAAAATTATCATAATATATTATAATATATATTATATATATATATATTATGATTATTCTTAATAATTACATTTTAATAATCTCTTAACGTTATAATTTAGCAATGTTCAATTTATTAAATTGGCAACATTGTTTGATAATAGTTCTATTTTAATAATGATATGACGGTAGCAATTTTAGCAATCCTTTGATTGTAAGAGTTTTTAACATACATATTGTGATCGATGTGAACCTAACCTGTTAGGAACATGCGTAGACAGTCAAAAGTTAGTCAGAAACTGCATATACCAAACATATAGAAAAATATTCACAAGCCACCTCGGATTGAGCTAAAACGGGAGCACCTTGTCATCGTTTGATTTGCTCTTATAGGAGGGATGTGGGTGTGCTCTCGAAACACAACGAGTATGTCCCCAATGCTGTTTAGGAAGGATTAGGATCATTTGGAAGCCATGAAAACCCCAAAATGGCACAAAACCAGGTATGGTGAACCTAGTTTGCCCCTAGGATTCCGAGGGTCAAACGAAGCAAATGTAGATTCTAGATTAATGAATGCTATGCAAAGTTGATTTTAACCAAAAGATGGATATGATATGAATGAAATTGATTAGTATTGCTTGAAATAAACTAGATTAATCCAATTTACCTAAGCTAGGATGAGTTATAAAGCATAAAAGAGAAGTAAATCTAACAATACCAGATACTATGCTAAGTCTAGATGAAAATGGACATAATAACAATGCTATGAAAATGACATGTGAATTGGTCATTTTCTCTTGGAAGGGAGGCTATTTATAGGGTTTGAGGAAGGGCTTGGGTTAGGAAGGGTAGTTAGGTTTTAGGACCAAGGGTTAGGGTTTAGGACCAAGGGTTAAGGGTCAAGGTCAAAGGGATAAGGATGAAGGGTTGCTCACACATGTGTGAGCAACACTAGGGAAGAGTGCTAGGGGACAAGGGTGGAAGGAGAGACATAGGTCTTCATTAAGAGGTTGTAAGAGCCATTGAGCGTGTAAGGGGTCATTAATGAGCATGTAAGGTTCATTAATGAGGGTGTTGACCCAAAGTCAAAGGATGAGGGTTTAGGCTAAGAGGGTTAGGAAACACCTCTTAAGCAGGGTTAGGGAGTGATTAGGAAAGTGAGGATAGGTTTAGGGTTTTCTAGAAGATATCTAGGGTTTTAGGTATTTAAATCAATAGTTAATTTATTTTAGGAGGATTTGGGATTTGAGACAATTTATTAAATAAATTAATAAATTGGAAGGATTAACATTCAAATTGATTTTAAATGTTTTTGGGAAGGATTCCTTAATTAAATGTTTTTAATTAAAATAGGAGAAGGGATAATGACAATAAAAATTAATTAATTAATTAAATAATGATGATGTCATCAAGTTTTTTATCAACTAAAATATTTTTAATTGACATATGAATTTTTAGGTGTCTACATTTTGCCCCTCTTTGATGCGATGCCACAAGTGGCGTGGCGTCAAAGACAAGAAAATAAGATGCCGCAGGCTAGAAAAGATGAATAAGAGGTTGTGCCCCCTTGAGAAAATAACACAAAGAGTAAACTCTGTGGAATTTTCTCGAAAAGGATGCAAGTGGGAAGGAAAAGGATGAGAAAGGATGGGAAGGGGGGATAAACAAATGTCCTTCCAAGAGCAAATATGGATGAATGCAATATGATATGAGATGCAAGATGTAGGATGATGCAAGATGCAACATTAATCTATATGATGCGATCGGGATTTGGGGAGCTTGTTGTGTAAATGTGGAGAGCACAACCTAGTTTGATATAGTAATGCTAGAGACCTGCCAAGGTTACTGGGAACTCAAGGCCTTGTCACCAGCGTTGCATAGGACTGACACAGAAAACAAGCACGCAAAGGGTTGCCTTAGCATCACACATGAAACCTGGAGGAAGCATGGTGGAAACGATGCTGAGGAAACCGCAAACAAACGATTGACACACAAGCAAAAAGATGATAAAAAAGACCTTGCCCCAGATTGTCCTCATTCGTAGCGCACCATGATATAAAGGATCGTTGCGACTTTGAGGAGAGGAACAACGAGAAGCCGTAAAAGATAAACAAGATCCAAAGGACAAAATCCAAGATCAAAATGATAACTCCAAAAGACATCCTTTGCCAAGGAGAAAGATTGATGGACTAATGGGGGGGAGATTAGGTCAGAACGTGAGGAAGGATATCCAGCACAGACCTGTTTGATTGATGATGGAAGATTAGGCCGGACATGAGGAAGGATACATCCTGCAAGGACTCGTTTGATGAGGAGAATGCTGTGTTGTTGTTGGCAAATGATAAATCAAGGATAATCACGTGATCAAGGATAGTCGACAAAAGATGTTGCCGAAGTACAGGGCTGGGTGAGACAAGTTCAAATGATCAAAGTTGCTACAGGACTGACGAGGATATGTACAACAAGACGCGACGAGATATAGTACAAGGGGAAGGCCTAAAAGATAACAAAAGATCCAAAGGAACAAATGAAATAACAAGTATCTCACACACCTTTTGCCATAGGTAGGATGATGGATGATGGATGCTTTGATGAGGATTGATTGATTTGATTGGATTGGATCGGATCGGTCTGATACGAGGAAGGATACATCCTGCGAAGACCGATGATGGATTGCTGAACTAGGATTCCTATGACAAGGGATAGGTAAGACACTCGAACCTCAAAGGGACCAAGGGATGATTGCTGAAGCCCTTAGCTGGATAGGTCATGACAACACAAAGGCTGACTAACGCAGAGGATGAGACCTAAAGATACATATGTACAAATGAGCTTAGGTGGAGACATGACTGACGCTATGGTACAAGACACAGGATGGGATGTACAAGGGATTGGGGATGAAGCTGATGTTGCAAAAATATACAAGATGATGCCCCAGATGGGCTGGAAAGACAAGATGGAGTGATAGTGGATAGGGTGACGATGGATGATGTGTCCTGAAATGACATGGATTGGGAAGGAAGCATCCCAATGATGATGATTGGATTGAGATCAAGGCTTGCAACAAGACCAAGGACTTGATTGGCTGGGTTGACTTGATGTTGGATAGCTAGAGGATATGGATAGGATTCACATGCGTTGGAAGATTGCTAGGAATATTTCGATATGGATGGGATGGCATTGGATTGCATGGAGGGTAGCCTATAGCTAGATACCAATGACAAGGGAAGTACTAGGTGATGGAAAGATGTAGGAAATGCTGAGGGATGAATGCTGAAGGAACTTCTGAGGGATGAATGCTTTGGGAAGGATTGGGAGGAAATGCTTAGGATTGCTAAGGGATTAGGGATAGAGGAAAATGCTTAGGATTGCTGATAGAGGAATGCTTGGGGATGAAGATGGAGGAAATGCTTAGGGATTGGATAGAGGAGTGCTTGGGGATTGGATAGAGGAAATGCTGAGGGATGTATGCTTTGGAAGGATTGGAGGAAAATGCTTAGGGATTGATGTTGGAGGAACTGCTGAGGGATTGGGATGGGAGGATTGGAGGAAGACAAGGATTGGGATATGGAAGATAAGGATTGGGATGGAGGAAGATATGGATTGGGAGATGGAAGTTAAGGATTTGGATGGAGAAAGATATGGATTTGGAGATGGAAGATAAGGATTGGAGAAAGATAAGGATTTGGATCAAGGATGGGGAGACGGGAAGATGGATGTGATAAAGTCTCCAAGGAATATGTTACCAAGGAATAAGATACCTCTTCTCAAGATAGTTCATGCATTCAGAGGCATTAGGAAGGGGTATGATAGGATGGAAGGTAAGATGACAAGAGGATGAGGAAGATAGATGGAAGCTAGGATAATAGGTGGATGAGGAAAGTGGATGGAAGATGATCTGATAGGAAGGATGGATGGATAGAGGATAGGGGTGTCAAAAGCATGTATATTTGGTGGTCTCTGTTTTGTTATCAAGATCCGAAGGAGGATGGCGGAGGTAATAGACAAATGGGATGGAGGAGATGTTGGATAGGATGTGCTAGAAGGAAAATTGCCCCTAGTTTGCGGAGAGGAACTGGATGGAGGGATTACACATGATGCCTGTTTGCTAGGTTTTCATCATGGTACTTGTCCAAGGCAATTGAATTGCCAAGTTTTCACCATTGGACGAATGTTTTTCTTTTCTTTTCTTTTTTGATATTTTTCTTGATTTTTTGACTTCTTTTATGGATTTTTGGAGTTTTCGCTGACTGTTTTTCTGATTGGATGTTGGTACAGCCTTATTGGGATGGAAGTTTTTATGCAAAGGCATGTATGAGATGGGGGATGGGGTGAGAGATAAGGTAAGATGACAAGAGGATGAGGAAGATAGATGGAAGCTAGGATAATAGGTGGATGAGGAAAGTGGATGGAAGATGATCTGATAGGAAGGATGGATGGATAGAGGATAGGGGTGTCAAAAGCATGTATATTTGGTGCTCTTTGTTTTGTTATCAAGATCTGAAGGAGGATAGCAGAGGTAATAGATAAATGGGATGGAGGAGATGCTGGATAGGATGTGCTAGAAGGAAAATTGCCCCTAGTTTGCGGAGAGGAACTAGATGGAGGGATTACGTATGACGCCTGTTTGCCAGGTTTTCATCATGGTACTTTTCTAAGGCAATTGAATTGACAAGTTTTCACCATTGGACGAATGTTTTTCTTTTCTTTTTTTTTTTGATATTTTTCTTTATTTTTTTACTTCTTTTATGGATTTTTTGACTTTTTGTTGACTGGATGCTAGTACAGCCTTATTGGGATGGATTTTTTTATGCAAAGGCATGGATGAGATGGGGGAGATGGGGGATGGGGTGAGAGATATGGTGGTAGAAAGAGTTTGGATGGAATGATGGAAAGTGGGCATGATAGGGAGATGTTGTCAAGACCAACATTGACACATGTTGTGAGATGGGTGGATGAAGTGGATGGGATGTGGAGGGTACATGTGGATATGATAGAGGAGTTATGATAGGAGATCCTGGGAAATAAGGACCCAAAATAGATTTAGGAGATGGAGAAGGGGAATAAGTAGCGGTTGGATTTGCAACTTTGGATGCCGTTATGGATGTTTCTTTTAGATGCATTGCATCTTTTTGCTTTGGGATCCACATAGTTTTTGCTTTTTCTTTGATGGGCCTTTGTGGCCTTTGGGATGTATTGGATTTTGCTTTTGCTTTGATGGGCCTTTGTGGCCATTGGGATGTAGCGGATTTTGCTTTTTCTTTGATGGGCCTTTGCGGCCTTTGGGATGAAGCAGATTTTGCTTTTGCTTGAGCATGTCTTTTAGAGTGGACATGGCAATCCTTAGGTTTTTGTGGATAGTTGCCTTTATGCATCTTGGATATGGCATCCAAATTATTGCAAGGAGCATTGGAAGGAATATGAGGAGGTGTGTGAGATAGAGGAGATATGGATGGAGAGATGGAGGGAGATTGGTAGATAGGATATGTGGTAATGTGTCTTTGTTGATCTTGACTAGGAATGTATGGAATGGGATTCTTGTGCTGGGTTTTAGGAAGATGGGATTGGTGGATGAAGAATTGAGTAGGATAAGATTAGAGATGATATTTTGGGATGTAAGGGCCCAAAATGGATTTGGTATGTGAAGGATATGTGATGGTAGACTTTGGGATATAGGGACCCAAAATGGATTTAGAGGATGAAGGAGGAATGTGATAGGTTGTGTTGGTTTGCAATGATGGAGGAGGAGGAATAGTGTTGTATGCTTTGGAGGGGTGACGAGATGTGATGGTGGGTTTGGAAGGATGCTTGAATTTGGCTTTAGTTGTACCAATATTTTTGGAGGAAGTGTCTTCAAATGTGTGACCAATACCACATGATCGTGGATGTTTTTTGTCTTGGATGGGCTCCAAATTTCCTTGTTCATGAGCACCCAGGCCTTTGCCTTGATAATTCCATTTCTTGAGCATTTTATCCAAGAAAGGATATTTCTGACTTGGGGAATAAGATAGACATCCAGTATCAGTTACCGTGGTGGAAGATATGAAACTGATTTCTTCTTCTTTGAGTGAGCTGCCAGTGACAAATGTAAGTGGACCAAGAGGATAGAGTGATGGAGGTTGGATAGGTGTTAGAGGATCATGAAGCGGAGAGGATGGGATGATGGGATCTTGACTGGGATTGGGAGATAGCAATGGATCTTGAGATGGAGGAGTGGATGGGAGCAATGGATCATGCAATAGAGGAAGTGAAGGAATAGGATCTTGAGTTAGAGGAAGTGAGATGGTAGGATCTTGAATTGAAGGAATTGGGACAGTAGAATCTTGGATTGGGGGGGATGGAAGCAATGGATCATGCAACAAAGGAAGTGAGATGGGAGGATCTCTATTTGGAGAGGATGGAGACAATGGATCGTGTAATAGAGGAAGTGAAGGGATAGGATCTTGATTTAGGTTGATGGATATTTCAACATGCTTTTGGACAAGATCTTGACTTGATAGGATTGGTGTGGATAGAGTGATGGGGGATGTATGGATGGACTCTTTAGATGGTATGGATGAAAGGATGGGAGATTCTACAATTGTGATGGCGGGAAGAAGGGTGAACTCATGAGGCTTATTGGATGTAGTTTGGATAATGTTAGGAGGAGGAGATACGGATGGGGATTGGATGGAGTCAATGGGTGGAAAGGACTCAATGATGCTAGGAGACGGAAGAGGATCAACAGATGGGATATATGGAAGAAGGATAATGGATGGGGGTGATGGAGGAGGAATGATGGATATGGGAGATGGATGGGCATCATTACTGATGGCTTCACATGAGGGAGGGAGATAATATGACTCATCAATTTTAGGAGAGGGATTTGTCGATGGCTTCCTTGTGAAACTCCTTGGAGACTTCCGTGATGGAGTTTGGGATGAGGGATCAGATTGTGTAGAAGATGGGGAGCTAGGATAGTCCACACATGAAGGTGGGGTGGTGGATTGTGAATTCGGTTGAGGGGATGACTGCACAGAAGCGGAGGTGGAGGATGGCATGACTAGATAGTTCACATTAGTAGGCATGGAGGTGACTTGTGAAATGGATTGACTAACTGATGGGATAGGGGTGATGGATTGAGGTACAGAATATGAAGTGGATTGAAGGATGCATTCTTCTTGTGCAAGGAGATTTGTGGCAATGTAGGTAGGAATGGAAGATGTTGGATTAAGATAGGATATAGTGGATGGTGGATTGAGGTAGAATGAAGGAGATGGAGGAGAGAGGTAGGATATGGTGGATGGTGGATTAGCAATAGCACATGGATTATGGTGATGGATTGGAAGACTAGGATCTTGGTTTTGAAAATGGGTTGGAGGATAAGGAGATGACAGATATGGATTAGGATGTGGGGGATATGCAGGTATGACATAGTGAGAAGGTGCAGATAATGGATTTCTCTTGTCAAAGGTATGATAAGGAGTACTAGTGGGTATGTATGGAGAAATGATGGGGTAATTTGGAGGAATGTTTGGATTCTGAGGGATGTTTGGAGAAAGCTTGCTAAGGTTTTCAAAGTACTCATCATGATCAACAAGACTATCATCATCATTGGGATAGGATGGAGTGGGAGAAAAGATGTGGCAACCAAACTCATATAATAGATTTGAGACATGCTGACTTGCAAATTGAGTTGGATAGGGATGAAGGATGAGATGGGAGGAAAACTAAAGCTCAGATTAGGATGACTGTTAAGATTAGTGCTGGGATTTGGATTAACCTGAGGATAGGAGGAAAGACTGACTCTAGAAGAAGATGAAAAAGGGGATGAGGGATGACCAAGATGACTTTGCTAGCCTAGGATATGGAGAGGAAAGGAGGACAATACTGGATGAAAAAGATGCGGAATGAGAGCAAGACCATGATTATGAACCTAGGATGACAAGATTCTGGAGGCTTTGGGAGACTTTCGGATTGGAGGAATGGACTGACATGGCAAAAGATTTGTGTGCAGAACTCCTCGTTTGTGTATGTTCAACAGATGTTTGCATGGGTCTAGCACAAATCGAAAACACATCAAACAAGAACTACCTAAAGACAGGCTAGTATCAAAATCTTTGCTCATAGCTTGGTATCCCAAAGGAATACAAATGGTGAGTAATCTTAAGGCAATCCGGGAAACCACTTGGATCGGTCCTTGCACAAAGATTTTGATACCTTCAGGAGTAGATCGGATGGCCTTTGATTAACAAGTGTCTGATTTGATCCGTGGCGTCCTCCCAATCAGTTTGTACGCGCGTGACTCACTTAAGAGCCTAGTTGACCATGACGAAATAGTAGGGATATTCACCTACCTCGGGCTACCATCAACACGCCTCGCCTGAGTTTGCGGGGATATAGGCAAGAGTTTTCTCTATGCCTTGTTTCTATACCGATCGGGGAAATACCGGTTTGAGGTCGTTCTCCAAAGAGGAAGCGCTTTTCTCTTTGGACAGGCCTCACTAGAAGTAAAACAAATGAACTTGTTCTGGTCCAATTTGTTTTACGTCACTTAGATTATCAAGGATTTGCAGAATTTGGAAAACTCCTAAAAGCACATCAAAAAAAGAGTTTTTTTCCCAAATTGATTAAGTGTTTTTCAAGACCTTCAAGCGCATATGTTTAGGTTTTGATTTGTTCATTCCTTGAAAACCGAAAAAGCTCTTGAAATGATTTGCAATAGTTTTATTCTGAGCATTCAAGATTGAATTTGCCTTTAGGATCCTAATTTGAACTTGATTTTGATTTGAATTGCTTTGATCTTTTCTCCTTGTGCACTCAAGATTGAATTTGTTTAGGACTTAAATGAAATGACTTGATATTAATTAGGTTCATCTTTTTTGGGTCATTCAAGATTTGGTTTTCACTCTAAAAGAAAGAGAAATTTGAGATTGCTTTTTTGATTGTTCTTTCATTTTGTTCATTCAAGATTGAATTCTAGGGTTTCCCCTTTAAGAAAGTAACTTTTGCAAATTGATAATCCTAAGAGTTTCCAAGCTTTTGAATGTTCATTTTAAAGCCCACAGTAGATGTGAAGTTTGTTATTTCATCTTTACTCATGCACTCAAGATTTGGTGTTTTTAGGGTTCAGTTTTAAGCCAAATGAATGAGGTGTTCCTAGATTGCCTTTAGGAATGCCTAAAACTTTAAAACACTTAAGTTTGTTTAGATGAAGTTCTTTTTAACCAAAAACAAAGCATGATGAGTGATTTTGATCACTTTAAGATTGATTAGGATTGAGTTTGAACCGTTTAGGAATGATATGCAGATTAGTCCATTTTAAGCACTCAAGATTGAATGAAGGGTTCTTTTTAAGCTTAAATGGAGATTGATTTAGTTCCTAAACACACAAATGAGTTAATAGGTCTTAGGACCTTGATGATTAGGTGATCAACTTGCCTTCCAAGTACCTGCAAACAACCAAGTTAGAAACTGCAAATTTGAAGCCTAGAGGCACTAGGAGGCCCAAATGAACCCTAAAAACCAACAAAAACCAAGTTTAAGGCCTTATACATGCCCTCTGTTTCCCATACAACAATGCAAGATAGGGTATTTTGTGGATCAGTGTCGTACGAGTCAGTACAAGGTCCCATACGACATTACAGGGGTTCCCATACGACAAATAGTGCCAGAAGGTGGTAAAAGGGGTCAAAAACACTCGCAAAAGCTCATATGACAATATAAATAGTATAGTACAACAATCCATGGGTTCCCAAACGACAAACCATGACAGGAAAGTTTTTTTGTACAACTCTGCCTCCTAAGATGCACGGGACTTGTCCAAAAAAGTGAGTTTTTTTACAAAAAAACCTCTAAAAAAGTAGTTTGAAGAGCGTGGTGGGGTCCCACCGGGTGTGCCAAAATGTGATCGATGTGAACCTAACCTATTAGGAACATGCGTAGAGAGTCAAACGTTAGTCAGAAACAACATATACCAAACATATAGAAAAATATTCACAAGCCACCTCGGATTGAGCTAAAATGGGAGCACCATGTCACCGTTTGATTTGCTCTTATAAGAGGGATATGGGTGTGCTCTCGAAACACAATGAGCATCTCATCAATGCTGATTAGGAAGGATTAGGATCATTTGGGAGCCACCAAAATTCCATAATGGCACAAAACCAGGTATGGTGAACCTTGTTTGCCCCTAGGATTCCGAGGGTCCAAACGAAGCAAATGCAGATTCTAGATTAATGAATGCTATGCAAAGTTGATTTTAACCAAAAGATGGATATGATATGAATGAAATTGATTAGTATTGTTTGAAATAAACTAGATTAATCCAATTTACCTAAGCTAGGATGAGTTATAAAGCATAAAAGAGAAGTAAATCTAACGATACTAGATATTATGCTAAGTCTAGATGAAAATGAACATAATAACAATGCTATGAAAATGATATGTGAATTGGTCATTTTCTCTTGGAAGGGAGGCTATTTATAGGTTTTGAGGAAGGGCTTGGGTTAGGAAGGGTAGTTAGGGTTTAGGACCAAGGGTTAAGGGTCAAGGTCAAAGGGATAAGGATGAAGGGTTGCTCACACATGTGTGAGCAACACTATGGAAGAGTGCTAGGGGACAAGGGTGGAAGGAGAGACATAGGTCTTCATTAAAAGGCTATGAGAGCCATTAATGAGGGTGTAAGGGGTCATTAATGAGCATGTAAGGCTCATTAATGAGGGTGTTGACCCAAAGTCAAAGGATTAGGGTTTATTCTAAGAGGGTTAGGAAACACCTCTTAAGCAGGGTTAGGGAATGATTAGGAAAGTGAGGATAGGTTTAGGGTTTTCTAGAAGATTGTAAAGAGCTTGACTAGCTCTTGGCTCCAGGAAATTCAATTCTTTGAATAGATAACACTTCCACAAAATTTTATCAAGGAAAATATATAACTTGGATATTTCTTCACAATTATAATATCATAAATTTCAAATAATCCATTTATAAATTAAACTCACAGGTATGAATATACAAAGAATTTGTAAATTCAAATTCTAAAAATTAATTCCATCAAAAAATGGCACCTGGCAAGCAAAGCATGCATGCTGAATGATGAATAAACTCCAGGTGTTATCACGTAGCCCTAGGAAGAATTTCACAGCTCAAGGAATCAAAATGCTGCCTCCTAGGAAGAACTTGCAGGCAAGAAAGGACTCCACACAGCTGTTTGAAATCAGAACGTGGCTCGCTGAAATTGAAACGCAGCTTCCAAAATAATTAATGCAGCCTGTATTTATTGGTAGGCAGCCGTACAGTCAATGCAGCAATCATAAGGAGATACATCAGCGTCCCTTACTCAGTAATGGCATCCTGATAAGAGAAAATCGAACCTAGCTGTAGAAGTAATGAATTCAATTTATTCTTGAACCAAATTGATATACATTAGCATCAGTTCGCATCCATGAATTATCAGAATTTCTTCAATAGAATCAAATGCACAATTCACCACCACAGGAATGATTCAAAGTGCAGCAGAGTGGAATCAGTCCTCAAACCCTTGTTGAAAGCTCTCAACAAAAGACTTCATAATTTTTATCGAAATGAACAATGGATCCTTTTCCTTTCACAAAGCATTGCTTTTATAATTCAAAAGTGTCTTCTCTCACACTCTTTTCACTTAAAACACTTTTTATACTTAGGCACATATTGAATAATATAATTTATTAATTCATTTGGCTCCAAAAAAGGCCTTTTCATCAATATCATGAAATTATGACACACAAGGTCCCTGTTTCTTGTGCCCAAGATTTAAAACTTTTCATCCTAGTTCCAACGAGCTATAACACTAATGTATCTAGCATATAATACCAACAAAAATGGCAACCTTAGCAAATTTAATTAAATAATAATAATAAACCACCCGTCTTGCGAAAACAACTGAAGAAGCGTCCGAATCGAAATATGTCTGCACATGATTGATCTAGATGATGAAAGATGATGAATGAACTTGACGGGGTGACTTACTAAAAGTAGATGCTCTCTCCAAGATTCTTGGAGCCCAAACCGGAAGCCAGAAATGAAAACCGAGAGCATCATTCAACTCCTCTAACTCATCTGAGCTCATCGGAACTATCCATTGACTTACTATAAATAGTAAGTTCACACCAATGACCCTCTAAACACCTTGCCAGACCACGAGGATCAGAATAATGACCTGGCACCATCAGATCAATGACTTGCAAAAAATGGGGACATTACAGTCCTCCCTCCCCAAGATTGCTTGTCCCCAAGCAATCACCGGAATAAGAAACATCACAATCCACCTGGATCCCACAGAAAAAAGTATACTGTGCCACTGACATCAACTGTAGTCTCTTGTAACATCACCCAAAATACAAATCGGATAACTCTGTAAAGAGACCCAAAATAACCACTCACCCAAACTTCTGTACTGAATCTGTCTCTGCCCAGATCCCGAAAGAAGTGAACTTCAGGATCATCTAAAACCAAGATGTATGGGAGACTCAGATCCCATACACATTGAACTCCCGCTGTGCTCCCAACTGACTTGTACTGAGTGTGTAGACCATTTGCACAACAGTGATGAACACCCCTAAACAAAGCTGTACCAGGACCCGGATATCCACACACTGCATAATCTTTGTAGTCACCATAACTCTGCAAGTCACCTGGTATTGACTTGCAGCCAAAACTCCCATCAACTACTGATGGTGAGAACCCATCCCATAATGGATGATAAGGACTAGGAGCCAAACTACCCTTGCGAGGATGAAATCTTCTACCTGTGGGTCAAACAACAAATGATGAACATGCCCCACCGTATACAGCCGGTCGGAATCCCCAATGTCTATCAATAGCTCATCATTGCCAAACTGGGAATCATGGGATGGCTCCAATCTTTGACTCCGCATAACTGCAGGCAGGGTAGGAATCTGAGCAACCCTCTCAACAAACCCAACGTCGAAATCCTTGTGGGGAAGCATAGTAGAAAGAGTCTCCACAATCTTCCCTACCAACCTCCGAATAGCACACGAACCTCGAATGAGAGTACCCTTAGACACTCTATAAGAATCTTGTCGCACATCTGCACTTTCAAGTAAATACTCTATAAATGACTCGGTGTAGTAAAAATTATAAGTGGAAGCATCAAAATGCTCCCCCGCAATCCACAGCTGATCCCTCTGAAAATGTGGCACAGCCCACTGTACCATGCTATCAGCTATGTGAGATGATTAAATAGATTCACTCCCAGCTAAGGGAAGCAAATCAACCTGAGAGCTCGACTCCACTGGTACTCCTACCTCATCCGAACCAAGAGCTCCCATATCCTGAACATGTGTGTGTGCCACATCATCATGTTCCTCATCACCACCCATAAGAGAAAACTCACCACCAACCACCTCAATGTGCAATCAAACTGGGTCTGGGGCTGGTGTGGACCGCAAATGCTCCAATTCCACGGTCACCTCTAGCTGGATCTGCGACTCCTGAAGGGCCTGCTGAGTGTCCTCTAAAACTTTAGTAGTCGCTGTGAGCTCCTGGATAAGCTCACTCACCTCCTCCTCTCTATCCATCAGTGCCTTATAAGCTGTACTCCCCCACTCCACCAAGTGATCTCGGTTGGCTACCATCTGTAAGTAGTTATGTCTCAAAATCTTGACAGCCTCACGCAAAGTATGAATCTCTGTCAATGAGAGGTAACCACCACTGGCCTCATCTGTCATAGGAGCACCCCAACCATAAATAGCCAACAACTGACAAGCAGCATCAAAATGCTCAAGAGTAGAAGTAATATCTCTCTTATCAACTCGCAACTGGCTAGTCACATGATGACTCTGCACAACATGCCTCCTACGAACAACCTCAAACGCACTGTCTACACTATGAGAGGAAGCTGTATACAACAAACTCCCCTCAAGATCACCGTCTCTCTGTGTACTTTTATCTGAGTACACATCTAAAAATTGAGTACAAGCATCGGACACGTCCTCATCTAACCTCGGGGAAGCTGTTGCAGAATTTGACTCAACACAATCTCCAGCTACCTCATCCTCTGCAACCATCTGAAAGTCCAGATCCTAAGACACATCCTCATGAGTTACCGAAGAAGTAACCCCGTCTCTAAAAGTGGAAGCCCTGGCTGTAACAAACTCTTGCCACTCATAAGCTCCCCTGTCCTCATCTGGTAGTCCCTGTAACACAGAATCCTAGAACCCACCACCACCATATGACAACGCTGAATCTACACCCAAAGTCAGATATAGAAAGCCAAAAATACTACAACACTCATCATCCTCGCTCTCAGCATCGGAGATATCTGCAATGCTAGTGTCCACATCATCTATCCGCATCTCCTCTACTAACTCTGGCTGCAAACATGACTCAATGTCATCATGTGAATCAACTATACAGTGGCATGAAACTACGTCGCCCAAATCAACTGCAACACTCCCATCCTGAGTGTCATCACCAGAAAGCTCCATGCACACATCCTCAACACAAGAAAAAACCGTTGTCTCCTGTATTGATCCCACACTGTGATTGCTATCATAAATCTCTAAGCTGTCAGAGCTCATACGCTCCTTGCAGTCATCACCCAACATCTCATAGGGGGTGTCATCTCCAATGCTACTCACATCATCCTCAAAAGTGTCATCATATGTGTCTATGCTATCAGCTCCCACATCTCCTATTGAAATCACAACTGCTGACACGTGACTCTGCACACATGACTCAATGTTAGGCTGTGCACCAATAATGCCGGAGCATGAACTGTCATCAACTGATCCCGTTGTAATGCCTAGATCACCAACCTCACCACTGGGAGACTCCCTACATGCCTCGGTCCCAACTGAGGAAGCAACTGCCCCCTGAACTGGAGCAACACTACTACAGCGGACATAAACATCTCCAATAATAACTCCCTCCATGAAAGAGTCTGAACTTTTAGTGATAACTGCAACATCAGCTGCCTCTGTACAATCCGTAGTGACTGCTCTGGGAGCCTTAACCCGGTGATGCTCAGCATTGCTGTCATCCAATGGCACTAAAACATCCACTGGTTCTGGTGTAATAAATCCATCATCAACACTGTGAATGAGAATAGCAGGTGCTGAACTAGATGTAGGAACATTAGCATCATGGACAACTGTTGGAGAAAACTCTAGTCTTCTCCCCTGCAAACTCAATGTCGGCCTTCTAAAGGCAGAGACCATATATCTCGCTGCCCTATCTACTGTAACTGGATCTGACAAACTCTCTGCCAATCTCTACTGATGCAGTCTAAGTTTCTCCATGCTTTCTACTAAAGCATTTAATTCCGCTCTATTTCCCTTACTGCTATGATGATTTCCGGAATTGGATCTCTTGTATTTATCCGTAGCTAGGGAAAATGGAAGTGCTAGTCACTTTTAAAATACTTTTGAAAATAAATGATTCCAAACCCCACAGGATGGCAGGAAAAAAGCTCTGATACCACTGTAAAGAGCCTGACTAGCTGTTGGCTCCAGGAAATTCAATTCTTTGAAATAGATAACACTTCCACAAAATTTTATCAAGGAAAATATATAACTTGGATATTTCTTCACAATTATAATATCATAAATTTCAAATAATCCATTTATAAATTAAACTCACAGGTATGAATATACAAAGAATTTGTAAATTCAAATTCTGAAAATTAATTCCATCAAAAAATGGCACCTGGCAAGCAAAGCATGCGTGCTGAATGATGAATAAACTCCAGGTGTTATCACACAGCCCTAGGAAGAATTTTGCAGCTCAAGGAATCAAAACGCTGCCTCCTAGGAAGAACTCGCAGGCAAGAAAGGACTCCACACAGCTGTTTGAAATCGGAGCGTGGCTCCCTGAAATTGAAACGCAGCTTCCAAAATAATTAATGCAGCCTGTATTTATTGGTAGGCAGCCGTACAGTCAATGCAGCAATCATAAGGAGATACATCAGCCTCCCTTACTCAGCAATGGCATCCAGATAAGAGAAAATCGAACCCAGCTGTAGAAGTAATGAATTCAATTTATTCTTGAACCAAATTGATATACATCAGCATCAATTCGCAGCCATGAATTATCAGAATTTCTTCAGTAGAATCAAATGCACAATTCACCACCACAGGAATGATTCAAAGTGCAGCAGAGAGGAATCAGTCCTCAAACCCTTGTTGAAAGCTCTCAACAAAAGATTTCATAATTTTTATCAAAATGAACAATGGATCCTTTTCCTTTCACAAAGCATTGCTTTTATAATTCAAAAGTGTCTTCTCTCACACTCTTTTCACTTAAAACACTTTTTATACTTAGGCACATATTGAATAATATAATTTATTAATTTATTTGGCTCCAAAAAAGGCCTTTTCACCAATATCATGAAATTATGACACGCAAGGTCCCTGTTTCTTGTGCCCAAGATTTAAAACTTTTCATCCTAGTTCCAACGAGCTATAACGCTAAGGTATCCAGCATATAATACCAACAAAAATGGCAACCTTAGCAAATTTAATTAAATAATAATAATAAACCACCTGTCTTGCGAAAACAACTAAAGAAGCGTCCGAATCGAAATCTGTCTACACAGGATTGATCCAAATGATGAAAGATGATGAATGAACTTGATGGGGTGACTTACTAAAAATAGACGCTGTCTCCAAGATTTTTGGAGCCCAAACCGGAAGCCAGAAATGAAAACCGAGAGCATCATTCAACTCCTCTAACTCATCTGAGCTCATCGGAACTATCCATTGACTTACTATAAATGGTAAGTTCACACCAATGACCCTCTAAACACCTCGCCAGACCACGAGGATCAGAATAATGACCTGGCACCATCAGATCAATGACTTGCAAAAAATGGGGACATTACAAAGATATCTAGGGTTTTAGGTATTTAAATAAATATTTAATTTATTTAAGGAGGATTTGGGATTTGAGACATAATTTATTAAATAAATTAATAAATTGGAAGGACTAACATTCAAATTGGTTTTAAATGTTTTTGGGAAGGATTCCTTAATTAAATGTTTTTAATTAAAATAGGAGAAAGGATAATGACAATAAAAATTATTTAATTAATTAAATAAATAATGATGATGTCATAAGGTTTTTTACTTTTTTATCAACTAAAATATTTTTAATTGACAAGTGTATTTATAGGTGTCTACACATATACTTGTAGGGCTTTAATTTAGGGATATTACAGATACTCCTTATTTGAATTACCTTCCCACTTGAGGGAAAAACCCAGCCACACCCGAAAAATAGATCCTTTATTGTATGTCAAAACAAATCCAAAGATCCTAAGCTTATGATTGTTGACACTTAACAATCAATCAGCATATAGTGAAGTTCAATCACTTGTTATGCAAATACAAAATAGATAGTTCTTCAAGTATCTCACAGATACTAAACAAAAGAAATGAAACACACACTCTCTGATGATCGTACACAGATCATACAAGCAGAGGGGAATCGATTCAGAGCTTAAAAATGCTAAAATACAATATACCCGATAGTCACAAATGCAACAATGTCTTTTCTTTTGCTGAAGCTACACCCGAAAAACACACTGAATGAATAATAAAAAATCATGATACACATGTCATATCGCATACATGACATGGCACCGTAAATGAGAAGAGCCCGAAGTTGAAGAGACATCATCGGCTGTTACAAAGAGAATACGACTAGGATCCTCCAACAATGCCACCTCCACGCTAATGTTTTTCATCGCATAATATCTTCAATTGACCTTAGATAATATTCGAATGATGTTGTTTGGCAATATGGACAGTTAAGTAGTTGCACAACCGAGGGTAGGTAGTTAACGGGTGCGACGGTTCACCTCGCACCCCCTCAGTCCCTATTTGTATGAAATCTCTCGATGGAAGAGACATGTTATGATTATACTCCTTGTACATGGTCATTTATGAGCAATGACAGATACTTGAAGTTCTCTCTCTTATGTTGTGTTGTGTACTTACTATTCTGTATGATTGCAACAATCTAGTTTACCTGTGAGGGAAAACATTTGGCGCTGTTGCCGACCTAATCGGGGAAGTGACGAATGTCATGGACTACTGGGAATAAATGGGACTCCCTGTTAACGAGAATGTTCGCACCAACGAAGGAGTTATAGAGCTCTTCCAAGGGGAACATGTGCTAGCGACAAACTTCCACATTTTGTTTCAGACAACCATAGAAACATTTGTACGAAGGGAGGTTGTATGGGCGGAAGTTGCCGAAGATACTGTTTGGAACACATTGAATGTCAGCCCCGCTGCCAGCAGACTGTTGCATAACCTGCCCCATTTGCTTGCGCAAGCATCCCTTGTGCAGACGAATCAGAGGGAGGAAGTTGAGCAAGAACAAGGACGACAACAGCTCTTGCGAAATTTTGCTGAGAATAATCGTTGGGAAGAAGAACGTGATGGAACCCGACGAAGGGCAAACCCATGAACTGTAAACCCTTGGGGAGGGAAAATAAAGAAGTAAATCTGTAGTGACAAGGTCACATAGTTGACTCGTGTTGTATGGAGATATGAATGAATAAAAGTGTTTTATTTTAACGTGATGTGTTGCTAGAGAATTTATGCCCAATTTAGTGAATAAAGATAGAAATAAGAAGGATAAACCAAATGCCTTAGAAGCCACACATGAAGTGTTAATCCTCGCACAACAAGTAGAATGCCGACGGAGGTTAAGGCAACTTGCCTAAGGACAATTGACTAAAGGGTTGCCCGAAGGGTATCATGGAGGTGTCACGGGAGGTGACTACGGGGTTGTTACGGGAGGTGTAGCAACTGAAGGGGAACACTCGCCAGAGAATTGGCGTGTAAGAAGTAGTGAAGAGTTACTAGAGGAGACACGACAAAGGCTAAACTGGATTGAGGAAACAGGAGAGTAGTTTATAAACCTATCTCTCACACCACAAACAAAGGGAATCCGAAGCCGAAGTGACCGGAGGGAATGGGGAGAAGTGAGGGAAGTTGAGGACACTGGAGCGAGGAGTGTTGGAGGGACACCGCACGATGGTCAAAGCAACTCGTCAGGATCGAACCCAACCAGTTTGGGAGCACAACCAACAAGCTCCTGTCAACCAACTAGAGGGAACATAAATATGTCTCAAAAACAGAAATTACCAAAGTTCATAGGCGAAAGGGAAGGAGGATCCCGTGAGACCTTGCTGGACCTGCGAGACTATTTGGATAACAAACGGAGTTACGGATAAAGATGAGTGGGTCCACCAGTTCCCAGTGACCCTTCGGGGAGTTGCCGTGGATTGGTACTTGGACATGGACAAGACAAAGATAGGTTCATGGGATGAACTGAAGAAGGAATTCCAAGCAGAATTCAAACTGCTTCGGGATGACAATGAAGTAGTTGCAAAAATATATAGCTCGAAGCAAGGAAAGAAAGAAACTGTAAAAGCCTATAATCGAAGGCCTAAAGAATTGCTGGGGAGGATGGCAACCGATCGATGAACTAAAGAAAAGATGGTTCGTAGCGGGATTAAATGCCTCCCTCCGGAAGAAGATGAAAATAGTGCCGCCTACGTCATATGTAGACGCGTACGACAGGGCAATGAACTTGGAAAGCGAAGACAAGATGTCAAAGAAGAAGTAAGAACTCATAAATTAGCTTTACATGGCAACAATGCTCATCATGACCAACTTTCTTGCCATATGAACAAGTTGGCCTCTTCTTTTGCGAATTTCCCTTCTTGAAAGAGGATAGAATCTCCTTGTTGATGAGAAGAAGATTGTGCTTTGTCCTTGTGTGGCTTTTCCTTTGATTGCTTTTGTGTCTTTTTGGATCCTTTTCCTTGATTTCCTTTACTAGCCACCAAAGCTTGTGACCTAGATGACTTGAGAATGCCCATTGCGATCAACTTTGATTTCTCAAAGCATCAACATCTTTGTGAATGATTTAAATGATGGTGTACTGTAAGAACTCTGCATAGTCAACTTATGAGTTTGAAAGTTGACTATGGCAGCTAGAAACAAAAACTGCATACTCAAAAGGAAGTTTATCCAACAAATTGAAGACCAAGGATCTTTCTTATTGATGCCCCAATCTTTGAGTGGTGCTCTTAGCTGATTTGCCTTAGTCACAGTCTTGGATTGTATCAAATTTATTAGGATCTAAATTTGTGAGATCATTATCAACTTTGTATCCCATAATCTTATCAACTTTTCCATACAATTGAGTATTCTACACTTATTGATATGAAAGATAAGATCAGCTAATAGATATTTAGATAAACTTAAAGAATTGATACATCTCAGCTAATACATATTTAGATAAACTTAAAGAATTGATACATATTTCCTCAATGTTTTAAGAGCCATAGTACTTTTATTAAGCAATTCATTTTCATATTAAGATCTAATTTAGGATCCGATAGTTCTTGAAGAGTTCCAGCACTATAGTGAGTTAATCCTTTTTCCATTAATTTGCTCCATGCATATATTTTCCATGTTGCATAATTATGTGGAGTTAAAAGAGGAAACTTAGGAAGACCCATGGCTAAAAATCAAAAGAGCACGAGAGAGAGTTGAAAGCACGATCACACAACACATCCCCCCAAATTCACTCAATCAAAGAAACTCCCCCCACCCCGCCGCCCACAAATATCAACGATTTGACACTTTATACTTAGTGTGATTATAATGGCCACTTGTTAAACAAAGGCTTAGTAGAATTTTGATTTAAGTGATTAATTGCCATAATCAGGCTATCTCAGTCTTAGATCACTATGCAAAAGACCAAACTATGATCTATGTATGACAAGTTCATAAATAAGCCAAACAAAGCCATATGATGAAAGTACAATTTTTTATCATAGTTACTTCAAACTGATAGCACCAATGTGAAGTACAAGTTAAATTACGCACTTTCAAAAAAATGGCATCTGAAAAGAAGTCTGTATGAGCCAGAATGAAGCCTTGAAATTTGCAAAAACTGAGATTACGCAGCAACACATGAAAAACTGAAATTTCTGAAACAACTAGGCACCAAAATTGGAAAATAATTGTGCCAATAAGAGCAAAAAATTGTAGCTCAAATTAAAAATTGCTAGGAAGGACTTAAAGTGAGTAAGTTAAAATAAAAAACTCATTTTGAGAGGGGGGACAAATTTTTCAAAACACTACTAATATTATGTTGACATCATTATTTTACGCAATTAATTTTGACAGCCATCTAGCGGTCAGCAAAAACATCCTTCTATGTAGGTGCTAACGTGGCACTAATGATATCACTCTTGACTATGCATTTTGTATGATGACTGGACTATATAGGTGCGGCATTTGGCATGTATAGACTAGTCCATGTATCGATGTGGCACAATGATGACATGTCATGTTGTGCAAGCAACTGCTAACTAATGACTTACCACGTGTCTATATGGAGGCCTGTGTGGTGTGTCGTGTGATTGAGCTAAGCCCACCTGGAGTTTGGGTTTGAACTTGTGTGGTGGTTTGAAGTTGAGCGCGGTGGTTTGGAGCCGAGCCTATATGTGTGGGGTGGAGCCAAGCTTGTATGTGTGGAGCCATGTGTGAGGGCTGTCTAGCAATATGTGGTACCATTGATGTGGGCAGTGAGGTCGGGGGTATTGCCTTTTATATAGGCTGGTTCCTTGTGACTGTGCAGGGGTCATACTTGTGTGTGCAACTACAAGTTGTTGCAGTTTTTGTTTATTTTTTTGAAATTTTTTAAAATAAACTTTTACAAATATAGAAAAACTACGAAAAGCAAAAGATTTTTTGTACATAAAATTTGCAAACAAAAAATTGTACATAGAAAAATTCATTTATTTATTTCGATTAGGGGAAAATTTTTGAGCGCTTTGGTTGTCCAACTCCAATTTTGACAATTTGATAGTCAATCTTAGCTGATTTGGTTCTTCTGGGAAGAACACAACACTACCATTGAGGGGGGGGGGGTGGTGGGTGAATCAGTAGTTGATGGTGTAATGCCCCCATTTTCGTGAGCATCAGAGTTTTCTTGGATTAGCCTATCATTGGCCCTCGTAGGCTAAGTCAGATGGTTATAGGTTTCCCAATTGGCAAAATAGGAGGCTCTTTCCCTTTTGGAGTACAGAAGCGTTCAGGAATGCTCTTTGTTTGGTTTAGTTTGGTTCACTTACTATTTATAGTTAGTCATTTATCCAACATTTCTATATTTGGTAGGGCACCTGGACCGGCCTCAGTAATAGGAGGCTCTTTCCCTTCCAGAGTGTAGAAGCGTTCAGAATTGCTCTTCGTTTGGTTCACTTACTATTTATAGTAAGTCATTTATCCAACATTTCTATATTTGGCAGGGCACCTAGACTGGCCTCAGTTGCAATGTTGACCCTTGGAACCATTGATTTATTCAGGTATTCAGGGATTTACTAACTATAGTAAGTCAATGGTTGTTAGAGAGGGACCCTTACTATTTATAGTAAGGCACCTTGGTTAGTAGTGAATTCAGTGGGCTACCTCTTGGTGAAGTCAGAATTGATTTACGATGATTAATGATGGAGTTGTAATAGTATAGTTATTATTAAAGTTATACTTTAATAATAATTAATTATTAAGTGTATATCATTGATTAAATTAAGGGGTGACTATAATAAAGTTATAATATAAAGTCACTTTAGTTCTTCCAGCTTGTCCGAGAAGCTGCTTCATGAGGAGGAATTAAAAGTAAAGAATGTTTTATCCCACATTGCAAAAAGTACAAGTATTCACCCACTAAAGAAGCTATATAAGCAAGGCTGTCCTTTCATTTGGGATATGTTATGAGAATTGGATATTGAAACTATTTCTTTGTTGTGTCTGGAAATCAGTGACTGGATATTCTAAGGACAAAAACCCTTGGAATTAGTGAAGGCTGACAGAAATCCATACCTTCCGAGATTGATGGATTCAAATCAGAATTCACAGCAGAGCTTAATGGTGTAAGTTGGGGAGTTTAATGTAGTTGTTCAATTTTCAGATTGTAATTAAGTAGCCTATCGATTGTGGATGATTTATTATTGAGCCAAGGAGATGTCACAAAGAAACCAGTCCTCTATCTACTTGGCATGACTAGTGTTTGTACATGTGATGCATTGAGACAATTTACAGCTACAGCTGTAGATGATACCATCATGATACAATGATTTGGGGCAGGTCATTTGAGCTATGAATCCGTAGTTAACAGGTGCACACGTCATGATTAAACCCTGCTATTTAGTATTAAAAGTCAGAACTGAAATGTTTGCAACTATGGACTGAGCATTTGCTAGTAAAATCTGAATAATCAGAATGTTTTGCATACTGTTCAAAGGCTGTTGATGATGTGGGCAGAGCTTCCATATTCTATTATTGAACATTGGTCTATCTATGGATTAATGCCAACTGTTTGATGTAATGTCTATATGTATATGCTCTATGAGAACTTGCATGAATGTAAGACAACTGTTTGTTGTAATGTTTATTCAATGTTTATGCTATTTCCCTTGAAAATCTATATCAGAATTGCAACTATTTCATTGTGTGATGTTCAGCAAGATATGAGACAAAAACCCCATGCAAAGAATTGGTCATTTGTTATGTGTTTGTGGCTCGAGAGTTTGGAAATGTCAAATCAGAACTTACACACCAACTGTTTGACGAAATACCAATACTACTAGATTGAGAATTTAAGGATAGAACTCGCAGGGGCCATTACACATGGCAACTTTTAACTTTGGAACAATTAAAGCTTTTATCCTTCAAATTGAAACTGAAAGCTGAAACAGTAAAGCAAAACACCACACAAGAAACAATTGCACAAGATTTGATGTGGAAACCCAAAATGGGAAAAACCACGGTGTGAAACACTGCTAGGATCTACTATCCTAATCCAACCTCATAGTTCGAAGAATTACAATTTTTAGGGTAGCAACCCAAGGAATCACTGAATCCCTTATATGAGCACTGACTCATCAATGACTTGAGCACCAACATAGAATTTACAAGAGTTACAAATGATTACAATTTTGTGATTTCCTTTTACAAATATGAATGAACAGAGATTCTGATTCAACAAAACAATTCAACCTATTTCTCGACAAAATGACTTCAATATGAAACACTTCCTCTGCAACTGAATTCAAACAAGGATAAAAACAGTAATCTTCTGCAAACCAAATTCAATCTGAAATAACAGCAACAAATCTTCTGCAAACTGAACCCAAACAAAATAATAACAGAATTCCTCTGCAAATTCAATATCTGAAACACTTTTTATGTGGTTTTAGAGAAGACTTGAAATACCACACTTCACTTTTAGCATAGATTTGTAAAACACTCCACAATCAGATTACTGTAAAAAAAAAAAGTTTGAAACTGATATACCAACACTTGCCTTCCAGTGAGTTACCTTTCTTTTTAAAAAACATTCTCTGTATATGCTTCAATTTTTTATTTTTTTTACACAGCCCAGATGCAATCCCTTCCACAATCAATAAAAATTCTTCTTTAAATGCTTATTATATTGCTATATCATCAACATATCTCTCTTTGCATACTATTCACATATCACACCCAGCATGTAATCTTTTACATCAATAAACGCCCAAAAAATTTCTCTTTCAAAGTATGTCTTTGTAGATTTAGGCCTTGTGAATCCAATGGTGACCTCAGATTTGACCCATCAAGCTCCAAATGTGATCTGCAATAGAAAGTTATGCAGGAGCTTTCCGAAATCCTCTAAAAAATGACTCAAATCTCTCAAATGACTAATTAAAGGTAATCAACAAGCTTTGATAGCATGTAAGATTTGACCATGGAGATACCCGTATAAGATCTAGAGACCTAATCGAAAGGACAAGAACAAGAGAAGATCAAAATGAAAAGGATAAATTGTATTCTCACCAAGAAATGCAGTAGAATGGAATAAATGTACACAGGAGACCTCCTAGTTATGTAGGTCAAGGTTAAACATAGGAAGTCATAATATTATGATAAGTGTCTTAATCTTATGACATATTATATAGAATGATAACTCATCACTGACCTAAGGTGGAACTTCCATTTAAAGTCCACTAAGTCCATTAAAGGTGGGAATGTTCCTATGTAGTCCCCAAGTAAACTTAAGTAACATGTGTGTTTACAACCTAGGAGAATAACTTACTAGGTACAACACCCAACACACCAACATTTCTAGGTACTGAAGTGCTGCAATTTGTACTTTCAAAACTGTGCAAGTGTAAAGGTTAGAAATGTATTATGTCTACCTCTTTGAAAGTATTTGTAATCAATTCATGAACTTCTAGCTTTGATTTTGTATGTATTTTTAGCAAATGTTTCGGATCACACTCCGTGATCTATCATCAAGATGTAAGAGAGTATATGATAAGTAAAAATCCACTCCAACATTCTTTAATAGTGCGGACTATATTGAAATTGTATTTTGTTAGTGGTAGAGAGTTCTTTGAGCAAAGATGAGTATAATGGTTCTTTCTATGTGCACATTTGACATTCTAGGATCAGTCCACATTTCTTGGAGAAGTTCATCATTTTGGTAAGAGTATCGATCTTAATATAGACTGATATCCTATGCTCTTAAGAAATTGGAGTGGGCAAAATTCATTTTTGACCTTTGAATGATTTTTTGTAACTTTGGTGGTTGTGCAGAAACTAATTGAAGAATTAAATGGTTAAATGTATAAGTTGTCAAAAAGTGAAAAATTAGTAGATGACTTATATTTAATTATTTGAAAAGGTAATTAATTAAGTTTGGAGGAAAAAAGTGAATATTTAATTAAAAATTTAATTACTTTTAGGGTTGGATGGAAAAAGATAAAAATAATATTGGAAAAAGGAAGGGATTTTATTCATGAATTTCTAGAAACCCTCATTTTAGAGAGCTTTGAGCTTTGCTTTTGGTTTCACCCTAAGGACGAAAACCATCCCAATTTATATAGAAATTGGAAGGCAAAAGCCTTCTAATTGTCATGGTCGGTTTCAAATAGAGGTCAAAAGTGAGTTAATTCAAGATTTTATATGGAGTATTAGCAACTTCAAATTCTGAAAAAAATGAAGTGTTTTTGATGCGAAAGTTGACTATGACACTCAGATATACCCCTGCAAAAACTTTTCTAAGTGGTCTAGCTTGAAGATGAATAAGTGAAAGCCCAATTATTGTTATGAGAAATGGCTTTGGGATTATGTTTATCTTCTATCAGTAAGTGCATTTGTCCATCTGCAGCTTCCTATGACCAGCTTGATAAATTTTCAGAGCACCTAATTTGAGGGTTCAATAAAGGTCTGCATTCGGCACATTTTCAGAATAGTTAAAGTAGCCCACTTTAAGGATTCGTTTTTCAGATTCAGTTTATTGTCATGATAAAAGGATTGTTCCCTAGTATTGACAACACTTTAGTGTACCCTTTTGCCCATTTTGAGAGCCCAGTGACCTTGATTGATTTTTGCCAAGCTCAAACCAAATGTAATTTATTCTAATTTTCTGTTTGCACATGTTCAGTTTGTCAGAGGGCCAACTTTGAAAATCAATATTTTGGAATCAATTGATTGTCATATTAAGAAGATTGTTTCTTGCAATTGTCTGCATATTAAAGTGCATCCTGGTCCATTTTTATAGCCCTAAGACTTGATTCAGTATTTTTTTGCGCCAGAACCAAATGCAGTTTACAGAGTGTTGACATCTGCATTTCCAGAAAGTTTCAAGATGGTCAACTTTGACCATTAATATCGTGCACATAGAATGGAATTAGGCTAAACCCCTTGTAGACGACAAATCTGCCACTAATAAAGAAATAATACTTTGTTTAGTCTTGTTAGTATTTGGTAGTGTAATTAGTTGTTCCTGAGAGGTTGTGTCATTTGCTGACAGTTGGCGGTCTTAACCAACCACCCGACACTATTTATGTATGGTTCGGGAACTAGTCCACATTATGATTGTACAAACATTACATTGAAAATAAAGCTATATCTTTCTGCCTGTCTTATGTGTTGTGTTATATCTAAATTGCTATGTTATATGTGTTTTGTTCATATTCTTGTTTACTCTGAGTATCAAAACATATACCTCATAGGGAGTAAACATTTTCGAACTTGGAGATCTAAAGGAAGGCCAACAGGCAGGATGGTGGAATAATAGGCCACACGTTCGAACAAGTGATAGTAACCGATAGTGATGTCGAGGACAACATGGAAGAAACACGAGAGGGTCAATTGATAGAGGACTTGTTGCATGAGTGGGAAGTTTTGGTCGACCAATACATGCAGAGGGAAGTTCGAGAGAGAGCGGTCCTTGAAGGCATTGTATGCAATGAACTCATGGTGCGACTGACAGTCTATGATCTTCTCAGAAGCATTCCAAGGTTATTGACTAACAATTTGATTGAAGTGCAAAAACAACATGAGGAGAGGCAAAGAGACCAATGTCGGCAGCAAATACCACAACAGTATGAAGAAAAGACTTGTAGGGAGGAAAAAGAGTGGGATATTGGCCGACGTCGTACCCCTGGCAATTAGTGCCCCTAAATTTGAATAAGGACTTGCGTACCTTATATAACCAAGAAGAGGGAGGGGCAGTAGGAAGATCTCTCTATCTAAGAGAACTAAGTGAGAGAAGACAATGGTTAAGAGAAATTGTTGAAAAGTCAGAGAGTCTAGCAAAAAGAAAGAGTTGTAGTGGGAGCCAAAATCACAGTCGAGAGAGAGAAAGACCTCGGCTATGTACATGAAGTGAGTTGGAAGAGGTCTCCAAAAACCTACCACTCCCGGATGACGAAGCAATCGAAGACCTCGTTGACCAAGAAAGCAACCAAGTGGCACGCTTGGCTTCTAGTGAAGACTTTGAGTCTCTAGAAAGCACTAGTACCACTAGCTTGTCTGTCCACTCAAACGAAGGGGAAGAGCGAAATTTCCAGATTGAGGTTGCTGAAATTCTTGGAAGTACCTTGCAATGTATTTGGAACCTATCTCTTGGAGAAGAACCGAGAATAGGGGACTAGACTGAAGACTCTGTACAGGAGGGAGTACAGACACGAGGGAGGTGACCAAGGTGTGGACAACAAAGGCGAATGTGTAGACGACTCACGCGTGGCCGGGTGGTGCAGGGCACCTCCCACCATGATGAGTTAATGAGTGTTTAGGGGTCTTAGGAGCTTGTGATAATTTGTTAGGAGTTTGGAATAAAGATCCATTGGATTGGATCCTTTCATTTGATTGTAAGAGCCAAATGAGCTCAAGGAAGATTAGTGGTCCATTTGGTCTAAATGGCCTTAAAAGTTTCTAGATGTTGGATGTTGTTAGAAATGGCCTAATTAAAGTCTGAGGCCCTTAAATGACTTTGTTTAGGACTTAGGAATCATTCCTAGTCTTTGGATAGGTCTAATAAGCCAAATGAGACCTTGGGCAAAAATTTGCTAAGCAACTTTGCAAAGTTGCTCGAGCAACTTTTGCAACTTTTTGTAAAGTTGCTCAAATGGTGGTTATGTTGGTTATAACCACTCATGCTTGGTATATGAGCATGAGGATGAAAGCTTTTGAAGGTTAATGAAGCTTTGATTCGAATTTTATGATTAAGAACTTCCTGTACGAACGCCATGTATTGATTGTTCACTGTTTGTAGGGTTTCACTATGAGTTGTACGGCCTGTACGGATTGATTGGAGTGATCCAAATCCATGGAGGTTTAGTTTGGTGTACCATCTTTATTCTGCATTAATTCATTTGTGTATAGGTTAGAGGAGTGTGATTTGGCAAGTCTTTCAAGCCATTGGTCTGTGTAACTCATTTGCAGAGCCACCATGCTTGGAAGAGCTCTAACTTGAACATCCACCGGTGGAAATGGCTGAAACCATGGGGGATGTTAGGTTAGAGTTTGTATTTGTAGTTTTTGTTTTCATTTGTGTTGTGGCACCAAGGCTTGAAGGCAAAATTGGAAGCCCTACAGCTGACTACTATAGATAGGTGAGCCAGGACAGGGTATAGAAGGAATTTGCACGTGCACCCATGACTTTGGGGAAAGAACTTAGATGCATTTGTGGAAAGCTCTAAGAGTCTCCTAAAGGATTCAAGTGGTTTGGAAAGGTGTTTGAAAGTTTGGTGACCAATTTGATGGTCTTTTATGCAGACTGGTCCAGAGGCCTAATTGATAGGCTTAAAACTAGGGCTTGCTAGTTAATAGGGTTGTGGGTGCATCCAGAATCTTAAACTTAGGATTTGGAAGGGGTTGATAGATACCTTGAGGATTTTCAAGGTCTTCTGTGAGGGTGTTTGGGATTTTGGAAGCTAGAAGCCAAAATTAGAGAAAATAGGCCTAATAGGATTTGAGCCAATTAGGCCTCCTATTAAGTTGATTCCTAATGACTTGGTAATGTATCCAGAAGTGTATGGATTGGTTCTAAATGTTATTGAAGGGAAAAGAAGCTAGTTGGAAGTTAGAATGAAGTGGAGGAAGATCCAAAGCAGGGGTTTGGGGTTCTAAACGAGAAGTCCTAGTGTAGGAGCTTAGTGGTTTGAAGGCCTAATAGGTCTTGGAGGAAGTGTATCTTCTAGATGCCAGCTATACCTTGGAGGAGAAGTTGGTGAAGAGGGTCTTTGTAATGTCCCTCGTCGGGACCTTACGTAAATTTCACATTTAAGCGTTTTTGTGAACTAATTTTTTGTATATCCTTTCTTAATCATAGATGAAATACTTATATTTCATCAATAATAGATTTGTTTATTTATTGTTAATTTATATCTTGATATATTATTTTGATTATCATTTATCTTTAATATTCTCTAGTATTTTTGAATTTGCTTCCTTAAGAATGAACCTGCAAGAAAGATGTTAGCAACAATAATATGGACAAATAAATATGAATAATTAACTAATTAATTAATTATCTACCCCAACTACTAACCCCTCCAAAAGGAAGTCTACCAGGTCGGGCTCATAACCTTAATAAGGACCCTTGTGTCCTTTGATTAAATCTTGCCGTCGTCCTCTGGAGCACATCCTTAGGGACTTCCCGAGCAAAGTCTGCCAGGTTGGGCTCATAACCTTAATAAGGACCCTTGTGTCTTTTGATTAAATCTTGCCGTCGTCCTCTGGAGTGCATCACTCAGAGCTTGTAGGCTGACCATAGGTCCATTCCTCTTCTTGGAAGAGATTTTCTCTATCCAAGGCTTAGTACATATGCATATGTGGGTCATCAGTGTATACTGGCTTAGTGGAGGTCTTAATCCCCCTTGAGAATTCTTTCTATAATTACTTTTGATAACAATATTACTATGTCAATATTATCGTTAATGAATTATCATTTATAAATCTGAAGTGAAATTATAATACTATTTATGAATTTGAATGAATTTATGCTCTTCTATATCATATAAGTTTTTGAATGACTAACCTGGGTATATATATATATATATATATATATATCCGAGTTATGTCATCCCTATATATTAAATCTGAATTACCATTATTGAAATACATATTCTAACTATAATATCAGAGTCTGAAATTATATATATATATATACTTACCATTTCGTTGAATTCGCTGTGGATGGCTCTGTCGTTATCCTCCTTATTCCTTTTTATTCTCCTCTACTCTGTTTTATCATTACTCTAATCGCACCCTTGCCTTTCAGACGTTGCCTCCCATATCGGTTGCCTCCGTTTATGACTTAGATTGTCGATGATCAAATTCCTAGTCAATCGGTTGGTTAGCTGAGTGCATTCTCCTGGTACTCTTATCAATGCTTAGCACCGTATCAGAGATTCCACTGAAACTATGAGAGGAGAGCCAAAGTTGATATACTTATGCGGATGAAGAGTCTGAAATAAGCATCACGATATTTGATATCGAGTTCTGTAATATAGAGCCGGTAGTATTTGGAATCTTTGGGAATATATATCCATGATCGAACACAGTGATATTATAGTTATTGATGACCAGCTTTGATATCGAGGGGATTATAATAGCAATACTCGTCCATTATTGTTGAAAGCTTGCGGTCTGTCCTCCCTCCTGATTGCTTTGAAACGTCCCTATATATATGTTGCTTAATTACATGTCACGGTCGTGACTTTTCAATCCCTTCCTATTTCCATCGTTTCATAGTCCACTGCTCCATCGATTTAATATATCTATTGATTTATGATTCCTCCTGCTACATCTATATTGATCGACTATTAATACCGTCGACTAAGTGATGTAGACTTATTATTGGAGTCGATCCAGTATGGATTATACGTTAATATTATTATTAATTATATTACATTGTTTATATATTATTGATATCATTAATGTTAATATGGATTGATATTAATATTACTATTAGTTAATATTATCAATATTGTATTATATTTTAATAAAATATTTTAACATTAATAATTATTAATGTTGATCAATGGTGATTAATATTATATTAATTTTGATTATTATGAATATTGATTTAAATAGATAAATATTTATATTTAATGTATTAATATATAATAGTATATATAATTATATTGTTCATATGTCAATCTATTAATATATTTTTATTTATTATTATATTGATAAATGATAAATTATTGTAAATATTTCTTTATTATATAATATTTTATTTATTCATGAATTTATATTTAATTATTAATTATTAAATCTTATTCGGGAATGGGGACATGGTCCTAAGTGGTGAAGATCACACTAAACTAATCATTGGATGATTAGAGAAGGTTAGGAACCTTGGGAAAAATACTAGGACCCAAACCCTCTGCATCATCGGGAGTGCAAGTGAGGCACTGAAATGCAGTCAAGAAAGAGACACTCCATTCTGGTCAGATACACACAGTGTCTACTGACCAAGAATGATAGTGAACACCTCAAAGAGGTAAAAGCTCCATAAATTTATAGGGGACAAATAAGAGGACCCTGTATGCCATTGTAGGACTTTCATGACAATAAGAGAAGCCAATGGTGAAGATGACCATGATTATTGGTTGAAGGCATTTCCTGCCACATTACAGGGAATTGTCATGGACTGGTACATGGATTTGCCAAGAGGCAACAAAACAACATGGAATGATCTAAAGGGGTATTCAAGGAAGAGTTCAAACTACTATGAGATAACAATGAAATAGTGGAAGAAATATGTGAAGCAAGGGGAAAATTAGAATTTACAGGCTTACAATCATAGGCTCAAAGAGTTGCTTGGCAAGTTGGAAAGTCAGCCAGCCGATGGGCTGAAAAAGAGATGGTTCATTGAAGGGTTGATTCCCTCGCTGTGGAAGAAAATGAAGGTAGTGCCCCCATTGTCATATGCCCACGCCTACAATCGAGCAATGGACATCAAGAGCAAGAACAAAACATCTTGGGGGAAAAAGAAGGCTAGTGACGATGATAGTACAGATGAGAGCACTGATTGAGAGTCCAAGACTGTACAGGCCCTACAAAGTGACATGATGCAAATGATGGAGCTGAAGGTGGAAAAAGAAAGTGCCAAGGAGGGTAAGGAGTTGTGCTGCACTGACTGCAAAGTCGAAGGCCACACGAAGGCTAATTGTCCAAAAAAAACCTAAGGCCACACAACAATTAAAAATCTAATTTAATATTTTAAATATTATTAAAAATAAAATTAAAAAACACTTCAATTGAATTAAAACATAAAATATAAAGATTTTATTTTGGAAGAAAAATATTAAAATCTTCTCCTATCTTGTTAGTAGGTGAATGCAATATATATTGTTTCACTTATTCACACCCAGAAGGGTGGGTCATGAATAAACTAGTTCCATTTATCCTCGCTATTTTGTAATAAAGAATCATTTAGATCGAGTATTGGATAAGGGCTTAAGAAATCCATAATAAGAATGCTTGCTCAAATGTCTCCTCTCTGGCGATGGTTGTGTGGAATATGGAAAAGATCAACAAGTATCCATTATGCCAAGAGATTTTATTATTGGTTAGATTTTGTTCCACAACATTTATATCTTAGTTTTTTCCTACACTTGGCTCATAATTTATCCAATATTATGGCCTTAAATCCAACATTTGTTGATTCCATCCTAGTCTCGTTACAACCCAATCTACATCAACCTAAGAATAACACTAAATTTTCTTTGTTAGTATATTTTATTAAAAAGCTATGCCCATTAACTGTATGAATTTAGGAGTATTCGTCCGGTTTTTAAGGACCATATCATAAAATTTTGACGAATTTCGAATTTTATGGCCGAAATTTGACAAATCCTATGACTTAGAGTGCGTGCATGTAAATGTACGCGTACCCAAGGGAATTTTTTTTTTCTGTACCGGGTTCTAGTACATACCCAAACCGGTAACTCAGTTTTGGAATTTATGGTAATGAACTTATCTCTTTGTATCTCTCTATATGTATCATTTTGATGATAAAGTTATTATAAATAATCCTGACATTTGAGTCTAAACAGATTTCTCTTTAAATTTGTGGATAACTTTTTTACAACTACCACTTTACACTATATCATTATTATATATACAACTATAAAATTTTGCTGATAGAGTTAATAGAAATGATCCCAAAATTTGAGTCCAAAACTGCTTCATTTTTTAATTGGTGCATAAATTTAGGTTAGAAATCATCCATCCTTTTGGAATATATGGCAATGGATCTACTTTCATAAAAATTGATTGCAAATGAAATAGGATTGCTGTTAAGCTATTTCTAAGTAGTACATTAGGATTTTCCATTTTTTTAACTGGAGAAATTTATCTTGGTTCAACAGGAAATTCAGGGGGTCCTCTAATTGATTCATTTGGGCATGTCATTGGTGTGAACACTGCAACCTTCACTCGCAAAGGTTATCTTAACACTCACAGTCAAAATTAGTTTCCTATTTATCTTTCTTCATGATGGTTGCAACATGAATCATATTTAGATGTTTGATTTTCTATTCAAAACAATGTAAGGTATTATATTCTAAAGAAACTGGAATATCTTATCCTATTAAGGTTGAGCATTCATGGTTTTATAGTCACTTAACCATCTCGATTATTTTCTCCATGGTTTGAAAATGCACCTTTGAATAAAGTTAATGCTATAGGTAATGGATATCTAACGTTTTCTATGTTAAAAGCTTTTAATCTTATTCATGTTAAGTTATTGAAAAAAAACTGCCAATTGTCTAGTATCTTAGCTGGCTTTGGTATTTTTGAATTTCTCACTTAAAATTCCGGAGTATTGAATTCTCTTTCGTGGTAAGATAATGGAAAACAACTAAGAGCTAATAAAATGTTCACATTGTCAATACCCTTGTTTTAGGAAAGAATTGTTCGAACCTGAATTTTTCAGCTGTATTAATTACAACTGAAGATTGAAAAATGTGAATTATTAGAACCTTGTGGCATATTATTAGGTTGATATTTTTATTTTTAAGGATATTTCACTACCTGGAATATTTTAATACTCAATATATAATAACGATTTTTTTGTTGTTATCCATCAAATTGGGTTTTTACAGAGTCCAAACCCTCTTACATAATGAGAGAAGCACCAAAAAGCACTGCTAGAACAATGAAAACAGCAAGAGACTAAGAAAAATGATGTAACCGTAACATAAAAATCATACCATAAGGTCAAGCTAATTAGGGCAACTCAAAAACATGGAAGAATGATCGACTCACGGTGGCAAGAAGTAAAAATCCATTGAGTTTCATACATGAAGAAAACGTCTCTTTCCATAACCTCATTAATGCAAGAATCTCACTGATAGAACTCCCAAGATTAGAGGCCAAACACAAATCAGAAGGGGGCAATGAGAAAGAAGAGAATATTTCCTTAGTCACTATCATCCTTTCCAAACCAGGACAGTCCAAGTTCGACTCCTTATAAACCTTTACCTGACCACTTGCTTTGTGTTGATACCTACCACTTGAAGACAGGTGACCAGTACCATCTAAAAGTGCTCAAACCTCTTTGACACAACACTCCTTGAACTTGTCAACATTAGATTGAGGTTGTGAGGACACCAATTGGACCTTCACTCCCTAAATATTTTGTTTACTTCGATTATTCATATGCTGTGTTTTGTTACATTTTGGACACATCATCAAGAAGTTTTCATAAGTATTTTGTTGTACCCATGTACCCAATTTCAAAGATAAAGTGATCGAAGACAAAAGCTTCTTGTCAATGTCCACATTGACTCCAAATCTTGCAAACAAAAAGCACTTTCTTGATTTGGTCATTGAGTGATGAATGAATAGGGTTAAATTGCTCAATTAGGCTAGCAATGCCCACGAACACTTATCCCAGTATTTCAAAGGCAATCCTAGAAGCCTAACCCAAACATATACTTGCTTAAAAGAATTCCATCCTTGAGTAGAAACCATCATTTGAGGCATAACCTTACATGACCAAGGAACTGAAGAGCACACGAATATACTGGGAGGGGGGGGGTGAATCAGTATATTAACCTTTTTTAAATTTAAATGCTTTTATTCAAATATAACTTCAAAATAAACAATTATGCACATGAACACAAATTTTACGTGGAAACCCAATATGGGAGAAAACCACAAAATAATTTGCTTTTATATATAATATTGTTTTTTTACAATGTTTTGTAGGCTCCAACCTACTAGAGGCTCCAACCTCTATATTTATGAGCACCAACTCACTGGAAGCACCAACTCCTACACTTCGCAGGCACCGACCTACTGGAAGCTCCAACTCCCACACTTCGCAGGCACCAACCTACTAGAAGCACCAACTCCCCCTGACTGGATTTTGAGCACCAACTCTTCTGCTTTCAAAATTTCTTCCACTTGAATGCTGTTGCTAATTCAACTGATGATGGACACAATCTGCTCACTCTAAGTCAGCCAATATTTTTCTCCTTATTTTCAAATATATGTCATTATGACAGTATTTTTACAACTAGGATACCGGTGCGTCCAGTATCACGCCAGGTGCGGGTGCGGGTGCGACTTGGTACTGGTGCTGGTCCGGGTGCCCTGTGGGTGCCACCCGGGTGCCAGCGCAGGGCGTGCGGGTGCGCGCGGGTGCCAGTCGCTGGCACCCGCGCGCACCCGCACGCCCTGCGCTGGCACCCGGGTGGCACCCACAGGGCACCCGGGCGCACCAGCTGGCACCCGCGGGCCAGACTTCAAAAATGCGGCCCGTAAAGTAAAAAACGCGGCCCATAAAGTTAAAAAACGTGTGCCATAAATGAATTTTAGGGTGCCAAAACCCTAAAACGGCACACCATAAACAATTTCGACCCAGCAATGAGCAAAGCCATAAACACATTCAGGCTTTCAGCAGACCGATTTTTTTTGCAGGAGACCAAAGTTTTTATTAGCAGCTAGATTTTTTTGAGCACCAAGTTTTTCAACAAGTTCAAATCGAAGAGGAAGGATCGTAGAGCAATCCAGAAGGCGTTTTTAAACACCTGAGGTAAGCATTTGGTCCCATTTCTTAGTTGTTTCATGAATTTTTTTGATGTTTTGATGATTTTTTTTAATTTTTTCAAGTTTATGAAGAAATTTTTTAAGTTTTTTAAAACTTTTTTTAAAAAAAACAGAAATAAACATTGAATGTTTAGCTATCTATTTATGTCATTTTTTTGCACTTGTTCGTAGTTTATATTTTAAACTTTGGGGAAGTGTCCTCGGGTGGTTATATTTTTTCACGTTCTCACAAGTTATAAAATTTAAATTTATAAACTATATCATTTATATAATTTTATATGCTTGATGTTCGTAGTTTATATTTTAAGTTTATATTTTAAATTTATATTTTATATTTATATCATTTATATAATTTTATATGCTTGATGACATGATGTTCGTAGTTTTTTTTTTAAAATTAAATTTGTTTATTTTCTAAGTTTCTTATTACAGCAAGAAACTAGACTGTATCAGTGTACTGTATTGTGCAAGAATGTCTGCCAGCGCCAGCGGTAGTCAGAGTTCAGTTGGAGGACAAGGAACCGATAAATTTAAAATTGATGTTGGATCTCCTTTATGGAGACATACGACAAGACTATCACAGGTTTCAGGAGGCGGTTCATATCTATGGAAGTGTAACTATTGTCAGAGTAACAAAGGAAAAGCATTCAACAGCTCATATTACCGGGTCAAACTTCATTTTATGGGCCCTGCTGGTAAAGGATTTGCAATGTGCAAAGGCACAACTGGGAAGGGGTTGACTGATGCACAAATAGCTTCATTTGTAAGAGAACAAGAAGAGGCAGATAACTTGGTTAAAAGATCGAAAAAAAGTTTTTATCAACCTGCATCAGGAAAGAACACAACCCAATTACCCACTGAAGCAGTTACATCCTCCAAACATCCATTCTTCCAAGCACCTACAGAAGGAGAGGAAGACGAAGAAGTTGAGGTTATCACCCGCAAAAGAGGCCCTTTGGACAATGCATTTAAAATGGAGGCACGAGAGCTTGCTGATGAAGCCATTGCACGTTGCCTCTATGCGAACGGTCTTCCTTTCAACTTGGTAAGATCACCATATTGGAAGGAAATGGTGCAAGCCATACTTAGAGCTCCAGCTGATTATACAAGTCCCGGGTATGAAAAGGTCCGTACCACTCTATTGCAAAAAGAGAGGACTAGTATAGAGAGAGCTCTTCAACCAATTAAACATGCTTGGAAAACTTCTGGTATAACTATTGTGTCTGATGGATGGAAAGATGCAAGAAATCGACCACTGATTAATGTGATTGCAGTGTTCCCCAAAGGGTCTATGTTTTTGAGAGCTATTGATTGTGAAGGGCAGGTGAAGGATTCACAATTCATTTCTAGAATTCTCATTGAGGCCATAGAGATGGTGGGGAGTGAGAATGTGGTACAGGTGGTTACAGACAATGCAAAAAATTGTAGGGGTGCAGGTGCTTTGATTGAGGGTCGGTATGACCATATTTTTTGGACACCATGCACAGTACACTCCCTGAACTTGATCATGCAACAAATTGGCACTCAAATTGATTGGGTGAAGCAAATTTACCAAGATGGGGAGGACATACAAATGTTTGTGACGAACCACCACATGTCACAATCCATATTTAGATCATTCTCCAAATTGGAGCTGCTGAAGGTAAACTCAAATTGTAATTTTATATTCATGTTAAATTATCAAGTTGTATATAACTTTGCTTAATATTTTATTATTTATTGACATATTTCTAACTTGCTTTATGCTTAGGTTGCTGAGACCCGTTTTGCGTCTCATACTATTGTTATGAGACGACTTGTCAAAGTGCAAACAGCATTGAGCCAAATGGTTATTTCTAGCCAGTGGGGTATATGGAAGACATCAAATTCAGAAAGAGCCCAAAAGGTCAAGGCTTTGGTCTTGGATGACAGTTGGTGGACTCGTGTGCAATTTGTATTGGATTTTACGGAGCCTATTATGACTATGCTTCGTTTTGCCGATACAGATACACCTTGCTTGGGCGATGTGTATGATGGCATGGACACCATGGTTGAGAAAGTAAAACATTCCATACAACAGCATGAGAATGACCCCATAGAATGTGAAGCCTTATGCAAAAAGGTGGAAGGAATCATTCATCATCGCTGGGAGAAGATGACTACCCCATTGCACCTCCTTGCATATGCCTTATCTCCAAGGTACTATAGTTCACAAGTACTTTCTATGCCAGATAGAGTTGCACCATATGCGGATGAAGAAGTTGCCAATGGATGCTACAAAGCTTTTGCAAGACTCTACCCAGATGAGGAAATGCATGACAAAGTAAGGCTAGAATTTGGCTTATTTGCTTCGGGTTTAAAAATGTCTCCATTTGCAATAAAGGACCAATACAATATGGATGCTATTACATGGTGGTACATGCATGGGCAACCATACAAGCATCTACAAGGTCTTGCAATCAAGGTCTTGTCACAAGTAAGTTTTTGTTTTATTACCACTTGTATTCTACAATTTGAATTTACTATTTAAATTTTAATATATAGTGTTTAATATTTTTTAATTTGTTTTTCATTTGTATCTGTATGTTTAATACTTTAATTTTGTGAACACTATCCAGGTTGCAAGTTCTTCTGCTGCTGAACGGAATTGGAGTACATACTCCTATATCCATTCAGTGAAGCGCAACCGGTTGGGCTCAAAGAAAGCTGAGGACTTGGTTTACATTCATAGCAACTTGCGTCTTTTGTCACGTAACCAAAATGAATACAAGGAAGGGTCATACAAGCTTTGGGATGTAGCCCCTGAGTGTGCAAACTTGGATGCAACGCTTCATGATCTCATTGCAATGACAGATGATGGTGATGATACCACGACACATGGTGCATCTAGCACAAGTGGAACCATTCTTGGTTCAAATGATCTCCAACTTGCAGGAGATAATGAGAATGTGGATTTTTTTGAGAATCCTTATGATTCTGCATCTGATTAGTGCATCTTGTGTCTTGACTCTTGACTCTTGGATCCGTGATTGATAAACATTGTGATTGAAGTTTGAACGATACTAGCAAGTTTCAATTTGAAATTTTGAATATTTATGTCTATGATATTTTATTATTTTAAGTTGAAGTTGTTGAACTAATATGAAATATTTTGAATCTTGATAAATGCTGAATGTGAAGTATCATTATTCTAATTCTGAAATTCATACTATCAAATGTTTTATTTTTGTATAGTTCTTGCACTTCTTTGCATATATATATATATATATATATATATTTTAAAAAATATATATATATATACATACGTACCCAAACGCACCCGCACCCCCTAAAAAAAAAATTTCACGCACCCCGCACCCGCACCCCGCATCCGCATCCGAATCCGCACCCGCATCGGCAACTTAGTTTTACAATAATAAAAAATCTGAATTTATAATCATTAATTCTTCTCTCCTTTATACTATGACTGCTCTTCCTTTTATCTTCACATGCTGACTTGTTTTTTAAAATGATTGATTCAATCAATATATATATCTTCATCTATCTAATGAACCAATAGGTCTTTTTATAAAAGACATGACCCTTTTACGTGTCTCATAATTAAAATATTATTAACTTAAAAATAAGTTAATATTCTCCCTTTTTAATCATATTAAACAAAACTCTAATGCCTTTCCATTATCGACAAATCACACAAAGCTTTTATAAAATCTTTTATAATATGCCGTCAAATCATATGAAACCTTTTATATATCTTCTCTGATCGCTGCATATAATATTTTGTTAACGCCTCATATTTATTAACCTCTGTTAATATCTACCGTTCTCTGTGTCTTCTCTCCATACGTATGCATATAATGATATTTTCAACTTTGATAAACACCTTTTACCAACCGCTGTATATATGCTGACGGTATAATTTATTTAATACTGCATATGTATTGAACCTTCAATAATATTAAGCCTTTAATAATGCTTGCTGTATTTGAACCTTCGATCTTAATAACTTTTTGCATATAATATTTACCGTTTTAATACTTTCGATATTCTTTATAATCTTTTGATGATGTTTGCTGTTAATGCTGCATAACCTTCAATAGTCAAAATACAATATCATAAACCTTTGACGGCATGGCCAAAAACACGGTATCAACAAACACCTTTGTCGCTGTATAATATTTGCTTTTTAAAATGTTTGCTGTATAATTTTCAAACCTGCTGTTCATATGTATATATATCTTTAACCACGATTGCTGTGTGTTGTTTGATATTATACTCTGCAATAATCTCAATCTTCGATATTTGTCTTTGTATGTTGTATAATCTTCGATACTGTATAATATTCAGACGTTTATATTTGTATAAATGTTAACTTCGCATCTTTTATTAATGTATTGATTCATCGCATCTTTAACAAATCGCTACTCTTTTAATCGTATCCTTTTGTCTTGTATGTGCTTTTTTCTTCCGTGCCGTTCTATTGTTTCATGCTATTACTTGTGCTAAGTGATTGATTGTCTCTGCTATGCATATTCGGAAGTCTGCTGTTATTTCCACTGATTTATTCAATTTAATTCTTGATTATATTTTATACCTTCAACAAGCACCTATATACTTATCTCAATTCTGGATGTATCTCTTACAATGGTGTTTTCGTTATTTTTGGATACGAAGGTCTGTAAACATGTAATTTTCTGTGTTTATCCTTACTTCATTTACAAGTCAGCTTGTCTTGGACAGACGTCACATTCCTTCTTCACTTAAGGCCGCTATCCTTATGACACAAAACTATCAATAGTGAGATTGGATTTCCATGCTACAATTACATCATTCCTTAGGAGCACCTCCCATATTGTTAAGTGGATAGTTATGGAGGAGCGGTCAATAAATTTGTCTTCATGCTAAAGTCCTTTCTCCAAGTCCAGAAAACAAATATTTATTTTTATCTTTCCCATCAATAAAGCCTCAGAAATGGAGTGTATTCTTATTACTAGCCTGGCAGATGTATTAAGCTTCTGTTCAATCACCAATGTCATAGCTACATGCTGGAATATATATATCAATGATGACTTCACATATATATCATATATCTCAGATATATCATATAATTCTGTCTAATGAATATAGATAAAGTGAACATATATTGTATCTACCCATGTCCTGGACTTTGACATCAATGACAATTTCCATCAGGAACTACACTCACCTAAGAGAATCCAATCACAATTGTTTGGAAATAAAAAGGAAAACAAGAAGAAACCTAAAAGCAAGGCCAAGATAACAATTTGGCTACAAATCTTCCATTTTCTTTGAGCCCAAGCTTTGAAATCATCAATATTGTGTCAAGCACTGAAAAAAAATTCCAAATAGGGAGTTCTTCAACTTGTCAGGGGCCCATCAACTACCTAATTAGTGATATTGAGAACCATAGAGGTAATATACAGTTCCACAAACCCTTCCCAACATTCACATCTTGGTTAGAGGCATGACTAGAATAGGCTCTTTATCTTATAAAATAGAAAGAAATAATGAGGGTGAGATAAACCTTGCACAGTCATTGAGGTCAGACATAGCAGTAGATTGCATCAAAGAAGTCCTTTCCTCACTTAAGCACAACCCAACACCTTGTTGTCCACTAAGGATTCATGCCTTAGCCACATCCAGGTCGGTAGGCTAGATACAAACATTCTTAGGCACCCCATGAGTGGACCCCACCATAGGAATAGGAACTAGCATAATGCCACAGGACAACTAGTCACAGCAAAGGAAAGGAGAAATCCCTTGTGAAGACCCTCCATTGAAGGCAACCTAAAAGTCTCGTGTATTAGATGTCACTGGAAATAACATAGAGCTTCATAATAAATAAGATATGCATGCTGCTCTTCCACAATTGTTCTTAGCTTCCACTCAAAAGTTCCAAAGGCTTTCAAAATCCCCCTCCTCATCCCATAATAGTCCATTCATCCTTAAAAGTGGGTGCCCATCTCCATCCACATCTTCGTTGCCCTCTTCCTTGCTTGTAGCCTCTTGCAACTCCCTGCTCTTCTTCTGTTTATTAGTTACTTCTTTAATAAGTTTTTATTTATGTACATCACTAATAATCACAAGGAGACCTACAATTAATTCAATCTACTCTTACTACTAGAGAGAAGAATGATGTTCAATGTTGAATATTCTCGAACACAAAGTTTATAAGTAATTGAAGCTTCTACAAAGTAATATTAGTAATATATTTTTGGTTTTATAGATTTTCACACTATATGTTTTACTAACTATAATCACCATATTGACCATTTGCGTGATTAATCATTTCTTATATGAACTTTCACTCGTGTACATCAGTAATAATCACAAGGCAAAGGGAGCTGTAAAGAACAAAATCGCATTCAAGCAATGCTAATACTAGAGAGAAAAATGATGCCAAGACATCAACACGGGGACATTTCACCTCTATTTTCTTGTAATCTCTATATGAGGCAATGACCATTGAGATCCAAACAGTAAAAATGCAATGTAAAATATGTATAAAACCTCAATAGCTTTTTAATGCCTCTCTTTGTGGTGAGTTTCTTTTATAGGGAACACAGAGATCAAGGATGTGTTCAAAATTCTTTACCACATGGTAAGGTGATTACTATCAACTCCCTTGAAAAAACAATATTTAAGATAGCCTTCCATAAGGATGGTTCTTGAGCTCTCTATCTAAAATTTTCAGCTTCAAAAGTTTATTTTATCCTAATATTTTTTTGATGTAGCTAGATATACTTTTGAATCCCATTGAAACCACTTTGGTTTCTCATGGACATTGATATAACTTTTTCCTTTTTCAAAAATTACATTGGGAACTGGAAATTATGTTGGGGAAATAATCTCCTATTCAAGAACGACACACCAAACCTTGTATAACCCATTTAGTCTCACAGTATGCTTGTTTTTAACACATTAAGTTGCTATAAGTTATGATTTTATTATTTTTCCTAGCTGTTGCCAGTTCTCTGTAGTTTTCTTCTCACTCCTCTTTTTGAATTGTGCTTAATTTTTTTTAACGAATTCAAATTTCAATCAATTCCATCTCATATGGTTGCTAGAATGCAGGCCATTAAAACAAAAAGATACAGGATTTCGCAAACATTTCAGTTCTCCTTTAATTGATTTCATTTATCCTGTTAAGAAGTTTGAATGAAAAAACTATGTCCAACAAGGATGCGTCCTTACCCCTTTGTTACCCCCATCCTTGGTTCATTGTCCTGTGCTATATTTTTATCATTTAAATACTTTCCCTAGGGTTTTGGAGGTACTTCTCGGCATCCCCGTCTTTCCCCTTCATTTCCCAAAAAGGAACTTGTTGCAACATAAGAAAAACAAAAATTTGCAGTTTTTAATTTAGGATCTTGTCCAGTATATAGTTTCCAATTTAGATACAGTAGAGAGATCGGAAACATTGGACACTAATTTTTCTATACAAATGTTTCCAGAAGCATCTAACTAATTCTCAGTTCTCTAGAGCTGTCATAACCTAATATTATGTAAAATATTTTCAACTAGAAATACTTGGTAAAAAGGTTCTTTTCTGTTATGATGTTCATTAAATCTTTCACATTTATAAAATAAAAGTTCCATTTACTTGGTATTAATTATGTTATGCTGATTACAGGATCAGGAGTATCTTCTGGAGTAAACTTTGCTATACCAGTTGATATGGTGTGGCAAAATGTGCCTTCCCTTATTGTTTATGGTAGTCTACGCACTAATAGATATTGATTTCTCTATTCATGTGAATGTTTTTACACTTGCTTAATTTCTTGGCTCTAAATGCATTTGAACTTGAAAATGAAGCTGACCTGAGTTCCAAAATGTGATGTTCATAATGCTTTGAATTTGTCATGTCCCTCGATTTGATTCTATTTTACGATATCACTTTTTGTTAAAACTGTTGTAATTCTTTCTTTAAACTACTAGTGAATAGTAATTAAGGGCATGTATGATGTTCAATAACTAACACTCGGACATGGAAAAAAAAATTCAGTTAAAATAACATTGGTGGAACTTGACTTAACACAAGTCTCCCTCCCACACCAATAAGTACTCACATCCAGTTAAGTGTCATTTAAACCAAACACTATGGAGGACGTGGCAAGTAAACAAGGTGAAAGATATTCTCCACCCACATTATTGCAGCAACCAAAACAAAGGTTTTCACCCACGTTTTCTGAACTGGCAGTTAAGAGAAAGAGGGGAATAAAGGAAGAAGTCACGACTTCTTCCATGTTCCCCCCAACCAACTCCACATCAATGTAAAGAGCCTTGCTGGCTCTATGCTGGAGACTTGTTTTTATTGAAATTGTTTTTGCAATTTTTTTTGTTTTTTGAATATATATATATATATATATATATTTTTTTTTTGAATTTTTTAAATAAATATAAATGATAGAAAATACTTGAACCGAATTGAAATGCAATAATTCAAACTCAGATTTTATTTGCAACTCCTCTCAATGTTTGCATTTTAATTTAAAAACAAATAAATATATCTAATTGACAAGTGTTATTTATTATCCTTGTGCACCTCTAAAAAACGTGACTGCTTGACAAGCTGTTCACAGCCCACTGATTTGTTGACGCCAGCAATAGTTTATGGACTCCCTTGCATCGGCAGTTCCTTGTGTGGAAATGTGTGAAGCCAATTTGGGACAGCAGTCTTCCCTTAAACAAAATGCTGCCTATAACAATGATTGCGTTCCCCACTATATTGAATGTGGTTTCCTTAAATGCCGTACGGACTCCAAAATTCAACACCTTACTAACAACCATCAACACAATTCATTGGCATAAAGAATCCAATTCGAAGTGTATAGAAATTTTGGAGAAATTGTCATTTTTTCAAGAGCATGATCAAACCCTCAAGCTCTCCTCCAAATTCGATTTTCCTTCACCAATTATATGCATAATAGGATGAATTCAAAATCTCTCAAGGCTTAATTTATTAAGCATTAAAAAATGTAACTTCTTCAATACACCACATGCTCCAAAGCTTCAAGCTCACACCTTTCACTTAAGAGGCTTCAAGGATACACCATTCAAAAAGAACAATAAAACTCACAAGTTATTAATTAAGTTAAGCTTAATTAATAACTCCATATGCAAATAGCTTAATTAAATACTTATGACACTTAGCTCCCTGAGCCTCCACCGCACTGCCAAAAATTGCAACCACCCAAAAATAGACTTACTATAAATAGCAAGTCTATCACAAAGACCCTAAAATCCAACTGACAACTCATGAGGGTTGCAATGATGAACTGACAAAAACATCCTCTTGAACCTTGCTAAATCAGAGACATTACAGTCCTCCCTCCCCAAGATTGCTTGTCCTCAAGCAATCACAATCCAAGATGTTGTAGTATATCCTCTGACTCCCAAGTTGCATCCTCAGCTGGTGACCCATGCCACTTCACCAAAAACTCCCTGATGACTCACTTGCGTAGATGTCTCTCTCTAGTATCCAGAATAGCCTCAGGGATCAACTCCAATTTCCCCTCATCATCCAATGGGGGTAAAATAGAAGATGGGACAACATGCCTTCCTAGCGCCTTCTTGAGGCGTGAAACATGAAATACATTATGCACCTTGATGTCCCCTGACAAATTGAGCTCATAAGCAACCTCACCAACCCGCCTGACAACACGGAAATGGCCATAATATCGAGGTTTGAGCTTCTCAGCTCCGCTCTTCCGAATGGATGATTGTATGTAGGGTTGCAACATCAAATATACCATATCTCCAACCTAGAAAGAGCGAGTAACTCTCCTCTGATCAACATATTGCTTTTTTTATTTTTATTTTGAGCCCTCTGGATATTATCCCGCAATGTTCCCATAATATCTTGATTGTCTTGCAGCAAATCACCTGCATCGGCAACTCTACTATCATTGAGCATCAAATCCAAAAAATCAGGAGGATCATACCTATACAGAGCTTTGAAAGGAGTCATCTGAATAGACATATGGTGAGTGGAATTGTAGCAATACTCACATAAGTATATCCATTTCACCTAAGCTCTTTGCTGAGCGGACACATAATTGGGAAGATAGCCCTCCACCCATTTATTAACAATCTCAGTCTGACCATTAGTCTGCGGGTGGTAACTGGTACTAGGAGTCAACTCAGTACCACATAACTTGAATAACTCCTGCTAAAAGTGACTCATAAAATGGCTATCTCGGTCACTCACAATATTCTGAGGTAAACCATGCAATCTGAAGACCTCCCAGAAAAATAAATCTGCAACCTATGTCGTTGAAAAAGTAGTAGTGATTGGAAAGAAATGAGAATATTTCGTGAGACAGTCAACTACCACATAGATGCAATCTCTATCCTAGGCTTTAGGCAAGCCCATAATGAAATCCATAGAAGTGCATTCCCACTTCCGCTCAGGAATAGGAAGTGGCTGTAGTAACCCAACTGGGTATGTGTGCTCCTGCTTGTTCTGCTAAAAAACAAAACACTCTCTAACATACTGCTGCACATCATGCTTCAAGCCTTTCCATGTGAATCGCTCTCGCACCTGCCTATAGGTTTTGAAAAATCCAGAGTGTCCAGCTAAAGGAGAATCATGGAAAGCTCTCAACACCACCTGTCTAACACTTGATCCTAGAAGCATAAATACTCTCTCCTTGTAAATGATCAACTCATTTACAAGAGTATACTTGTTGTCTTTTATGGTCTTATCAATAAAATCGGATGCCCATTGATCTCTAGCATAATCAACAATGATCAAGTGTCTCCAATCCACATATATCTTTGTCATAGTGCACAAATGAGGCCTCTAAGAAAGTGCATTAGCAACCACATTTTGAGTTCCCTTGATATAAGAGATATCAAAATCATATGACTGAAGTTTGCTAACCCACTTTTGTTGTCTCTCATTGAGGTCACGTTGTCCAAGGAAACACTTTAGGCTAAATTATGATTAGTTTTTATACAAAACTTACTACCAACCAAATATTGTTTGAATTTAGCCAAAGAATGCATTATGGCTAACATTTCCTTCTCATAAACACTAAAAGCTTTCTCAGGAACCCTGAGCTTCCCGCTCTCAAAAACAATGGGATGGCGATCCTAGGAAAGTATAGCACCAATGTCCTCACCAGAAGCTTCACAATGCAAATCAAACAGTCTAGAGAAATTTGACATCGCTAGAAATGGGCATGATGTCATAATCTGCTTGAACTTCTCAAAGCACTCCTGCCCCTGAGAGGTCCACTCAAAAGCACCCTTACGGGTCAAATTTGTAAGAGGAGTTGCATGACGAGAGAATCCTGCAACAAATCTATGGTATAAGGAAAACAGACCAATGAATCTTCTAAGTTGTGTCAAGCTCCTCGGAGTAGGCCAATCTAGAATAGCACGAACCTTAGCAGGGTCCATGCGCACTCCCGCAACATTGATAATCTGAGCAAGGTACAACAACTCAGTCATCCCCAAAGCACACTTGGACTCCTTGGCATACAAGGAAGCCCTATCCATAATATCCAATGCTATATCTAAATGAACCAGATGATCCTCCCAAGTCTTACTGTATATCAAGATTTCAAAGAAGACCAAAACAAATCACCTCAACTAACTTTGGAAGACTATGTTCATGGTGGACTGGAAAGTAGCTGGAGCATTAGTCAACCCAAAAGGCATGACTAAAAACTCAAAGTGTCCACAATGGCATCATAAGGTTGTCTTCTCTATGTCCTCCAAAACTCTAATATGATGATAACTGCACCTCAAATCGATCTTAGAGAAGAAAGTTGCACCATGCAACTCATCTATCAGCTTATCAATGCGTGGAATAGGATACCTATTTTTAATTGTTTTCTGGTTTAGCATCTTGTAACCATGGATAGAAACTCCTGAATTGTTTTCTCAATTTCATCTTTTAGGCGCTTAGGATGCCGGTAAGGAGTAATCATGATGAGCTTAATGCCCTCCTCTAACTCAATATTGTGCTTAATGCCTCTGTCAAGTGGCCTATCATGAGGTAAAACACTAAACACTTTAGAGTGTTTAGTCCTAAGATCCTATATGTCAGGATGATAAGTTGATTTCTCTATCTCATCAAGTGTGGGCAATAATCTACACTCTTCTACCTACTCAACTGCAACATGACTAATGAGGCGCTGCATACATCTAAGTGTGATAGTCCTCAAATTTTCCTCTCTAATAGCCTTAAGAATATGCTTTTTTCGACTTACCTCAAATCTCATTTCCATGTCCTCAAGGCTGAGATAGAATGCTTCAATGGAATGCAACCAGCTCATGCCCAAAACCAATTTTGTACTTCCCATGTCAACAACATAAAAAACAGACTTAAAGTCAGAATTATTCAACCGCATGGAAAGGTCTGGAATCATCTTGACACACTTAAGTGTGTAACCATCAACCACCTTGACTGATGCCTTCAAAGTTTTTTGTGTAAATGCCTCTCCTAGAAACCAATTGTGAATTAATGAAATTATGGGTAGCACTTGTATCTAGCAAAGCAATAACACACTGCCCTGCCAAGAGGCCCCTCAACCTAAAAGATCCCTCTTTCTTCATACTAGAGAGATATACTACCTTAAGGTTGGGATCCTCATCAACCTTTTCTTCATTAGTTGTTTCTTCATAACTCTCTTCCTCATTATCAATTTGTTGTCCTGCAAAATCAGAATTATGTTCATCCTCATAGTACCACTTCATAAGCCTATTTCTTCCCTTAAGCTTCAAAGGACATTCATGTTTTTCATCATATGGACCCCTGCAATAAAAATATAATATTTTTCTCTTCAAATCAATAAGTGTTTTTTGATCCAAGGGCCCTGTCATAGGTTTCTTAGAATCTGATCCATCTATTCCTTTTGGAGCAGCCTTGTTGTCATAAGAAGAGCTAGATGGTTTAGGAGGAAATCTAGTGCATGGAGCTGAAAACTCCAAGTCTCTGTCTTTCTTCATGGCTTCCTGCAAATATGGAGGGTCAAAAGACTTAACCCATCCCTTGAGAGGCTCAACTAACCCCTCTACAAACATCACATGCCTCCTCTCTAAAATATAATACACCATCACTAAAACTCTTTGGAACTCACTAATGAAGGCCTCCAAATTACCAGTCTGTTTGAGTTGTGCCAACTCATGAAAATAGGACTCTGGGTCCTTGTCAAACCTCTCAACCAATCTATCTACAAACTCCTGGTAAGAGACAATCTGATCATGGTGCAACAACACCAACCCATGGTACCACCAGTCATGGGCTATGCCATCCAAGTGCAACACAACAAACCGAATAGAATCCTACTTAGACATAGGACGTAATGATAAATATGTATCCAGCTTGTGAACCCAAGCTCTAGTTGTCATCTTCCCACTTCCATCAAAGTGAGTCAAAGTCAATTTGTTGGTTGCTCGTTTCAAGTCATTCTGTCTGGGCCTCTGTCTCATGTCAGGTTCGGGCCTACCTCTAGAATGCTCTCTCTTCTACGTCAAGAACTTGTCAAAGTTCAAGTTTGTTTTAATTGCTTCAGGTCAAGCATCCCACTGTGTGTAGTGAACAACATCATCATCTACAAATGGCGTTGGCTCTGACTCAACACTAGCTACATTTGAATCAGGCCTCAGAAAGGTGGGACGTAGAGGCCTATCACAAGTGCATGTAGGATCAACTCTATAATCTTGTCTATTCTCAGCTCTAGATCTGTGGGAGCTGACTGAAGCATCCTCTCACCAGGTAATAAAATACGCTGTAAAGTGTCAGATATTTGTTGCAAAACATTTGCAACATGATGATGTCCTTGTGCCAAATTCCTGAATGCATCACTAGCCTCTCTGTCCACATCATTACCTGTATTGTCAACATTCTTGTCACCCATATGACAAAACTGTGATCCCTATTCACCATCTTCCGGTGGTGGTGAAGCTCTACCCCTATGGGTATAATGCATCTCTCAAATGAATTTGTTTGCCATAACTGGACCCAAATTACCTGTTGGCTGGCAAGACTAGAGCTCTAATACCACTGTAAAGAGCCTTGTAGGCTCTATGTTGGAGACTTTTTTTTTTTTGAAATTGTTTTTGTAATTTTTTGTTTTTTGAACAAACACACACACACACACACACAGATATTGAATTTTCAAATCAATATAAATGATAGCAAATACTTGAACCGAATTGAAATGCAATAATTCAAACTTAGATTTTATATGCAACTCCTCTCAATGCTTGCATTTTAATTTAAAAGCAAATAAATATATATAATTGACAAGTGTTATTTATTATCCTTGTGTACCTCTAAAAAACATGACTACTTGACAAGTTGTTTGCAACCCACTGATTTGTTGATGCCAGCAATAGTTTATGGACTCCCTTGCATCGGAAGTTCCTTGTGTGGCAATATGTGAAGCCAATTTGGGACAACAGTCTTCCCTTAAAATAAAACACAGTTGATAACAATGATTTCGATTCCCACTATATTGAATGTTGTTTCCTTCAATGTCATACGGACTCCAAAATTCAACACCTTACAAACAACCAACAACACAATTCATTGGCATAAAGAATTCAATTCAAAGTGTACGAAAATTCTGAAGAAATTGTTGTTTCTTCAAGAGCGTGATCTAACCCTCGAGCTCTCCTCCAAATTCGATTTGCCTTCACCAAAATGATAATATGCATAATAGGATGAATTTGAAATCCTTCTAGGCTTAATTTATTAAGGATTAAAAAATGTAGCTTCTTCAATACACCACATGCTCCAAAGCTTCGAGCTCACACCTTTCACTTAAGAAGCTTCAAGGATACACCATTCAAAAGAACAATAAAAGTCATAAGTGATTAATTAAGCTAAGCTTAATTAATAACTCCATATGCAAATAGCTTAATTTAATGTTCCTGACACTCTGCTCCCTGAGCCTCCACCTCCACTACATTGTTGAAAATAGCAACCACCCAAAAATAGACTTACTATAAATAGCAAGTCTATCATAGAGACCCTCAAATCCAATTGTCAACTCATGAGGGTCATAATGATGAACTGACCAAAACATCTTCCTGAACCCTGCTAAAACGGGGACATCACAATCAATCAAAACTGAAGATTAAATTACACAACTTCTCTCTATCTAAAGATTAAATTACACAACTCTCCTTTAGTGGCTTATCAATTGCATAATATAAGGGAACAAATGAATTATAAATCACAAGGTTTCTCAATCTCAGAGGCATCCTAGAGAACATGGTTCTATCTCTTGTATCTATAGTTAAATCAACATCATACTAGTGTGAGGGAAAGAGAGTGCAAGGGAAACTTCTATTCCAATTGAAGGCGAATTCCTTTTCCAAGTGCTGCTAGAATAAGTTGTGGAGAACTGCTGATCAGTTTGGACACCTATCTCTTTCAACCATCTCCATCAAAACCTAATCTTCAATTGGTTTGCAATTTATTTTCCATTTTATATCAAGTCTCAAACATTGAATTGAATATGCAACATTCATAAATTAATTATTTAGTAGTTGATAATAAAATGCACATTGTAAAACTACTCACAATTAAGTAAAAAATCTAAATGCAATTTTCATTTCAAGAAGTTCAGTAATTAATTTCCCCTCTTTACCCTTAATGTGGTGCAAGGATAGTTAGTTTGGTAGGTAAGATTAAATCTAAAAATTGAGTAAGATTAAATCTGAAAATGTAGAGAGTGGTGCAGAAGCTGAATGTTGTCAGAGGGTATGCGAAGGGTGGAACAAATTCACATTTGGGGACATTTTTGTTAAGAAAGAAATCACCTAAAGACTAACAATAGTTCAGGATAGAATAGCTAGAGGGGACCACTTGGTTTCAACTCATGAGGAGGAAGATTTAAGAACTCAATGGAAGGAGAACCTTCACAGGGAAGAATATTTTTGGAAACAAAATCTAGAATTCAGTGGTTAAAAGAGGGAGATCGGAACGTAGCCTTCTTTCATCGGTTTGCAAGCAAACATAGGAGAAGGAACACTATACTAAGTCTTAAGGATGATGCTCAACTTAGTTAGATGGCTACAAACAATTTCTACAATTTTTTATAAAGATGATTATTGCACTGTTGATATGCTATTGGAAGACCAGCTGCTGGACTACCTCCCTGTGTTGTCAATGCCACTGACAATGCTCAAATCTTGACATTGGTGACTGTGGAAGAGATCAAGAATGTTGTTTCTTCCATGAGTGCTTTCAAGGCCTCAGGCTCGGATGGTTTCCCACTTGCCTTTTTTGAGGAGTTCTAGGATATTGTTGGCTTTGACATCACTTTGGTGGTTGGGGACTTTTTCAAGACTGGGAAGTTACTGATAGAGTTGAACAACCCTTTCATTGCCCTAATACCTAAGATACAAGAGCCACAAAGACTCTAATTTTAGACCAACAAGCCTCTGCAATACAGTGTACAAGATCTTTTCAAATGTTTTAGTCAACAAAATTAAACCCCTCTTGGATGTTATTACTAATCACAATAAAAAGGGATTTGCCCCAGGCCAACAAATGCTTGATATTGTTATCACAACTCATGAATTCCTCCATTCCATGGAGAAATGTCATCAACTGAGAATGGTGTTTAAGTTGGACACCTCCAAAGCCTACAACAGAGTTGGATGGGACTTCCTATTCAAAGTTCTAGGGAAACTGGGGTTCGACAACAAACTGATTAGTTTGATAAGGGAGTGTGTTTCTACACTGTGTTATTCAATTTTGGTCAGTGGAGTCCCAAGAGGCTTTTTTTGGAGCTACTAAAGGTATTAGGCAATGGGAGCACTGTCTCCTTATCTGTTTATCATCCTTGCGAAGGTTTTGGGGATGAATTTTCTATGGTTGGTGGAAGGGGGAAAACATCAAGGGGTTAGGCATGCATCAACTTTGCCTTTGGTCGTTTTGCAACAATTTGTTGATGATACCATCCTTTTTGTTTATGTCTTTGTGGTGGAAGTTAGAGAATGGAAATGTTTCCTAAACCATTATGCGAAAGTCTCGGGCCAATACATCATCTATGATAAAAGTAATATTTATTTCTTGAACACCTCTGACAACCTTCAAAATAAGATTAAAACCATCTTAGGCTATTAGCACTCTTCTTGGTAGATACTTACACCTTCCTTTCACTATTAAAGAGGTATGTAGCTCATTTTGGGGGTCAATTCTAGAAAGAATGCAACGCAAGCTAGCAAGATGGAAATGTCGACTTGTCAGTAGTGCTGGAAAATTACAATTGCTGACATCGTCACTCCAAGGAATTCCAATCTATTTCCTTTATTTATTTAGGATCTCTAGCTCTATGGCTAAAAAGCTATAAAGAATTCAGAAATTTTTTCTATGGACGAGTATGGAAGAAAGGAAGAGAATGGCCCTTGTTAGTTGGGATAAAGTTTTCCAACCAAAGAATATGAGTGGTTTGGGAATGAAGAAAATCTCCCTTCCGGTAGAAATTGGCCAAAAATTTGCACTTCATAGAGCTTACTGGTGTGATATAATGGTTGCAAAATATTTAAATCAAGATAGGTTTTATTGTGTACTTACTACCCAAGGACTCCCTTGTAGGTCTAAGATTTGGAATAGTATCCTTAAATGCAGGTTTATTATCAATATGGGGTTGAAATGACAGATTGGTAATGGTCAAACAATCCACTTCTAGGAAGACAGGTGGTTGGGGGACCAACCTTTGTTCTCTCACGCAATGTTTAGAAGCCTCAATGGGATTGTGAAGTGATTCTTTGGAGATTAGGTAGTTGATTACCTCTTGGAATTCAAGTCCTAGAAGACCATTTCACTTTGTTTCTTGGATCAACAACAACTATTGGTTGTCGCTAGGGAGTTGCAAGGGGTTTCTACAACACGTTAGAATCCCCCTATTTCAAAGAGCAGACAATATTTTATGGCGTAGCAATTCTGTGGGAAATTTCACAGTGAAAACTACCTATCATCTACTCCTGAGCGTGGTTGATAGTAATGAACTTTGGAAGAGGATTTGGAATCCTCAACTCCCTAATATCATTTTTTTCTAGTGGACAATCATGCAAAACAAAATTCTCACTAAATACAACCTTGTTAAATGAGATTTCTAGTTACCAAACCGCTGTGTTCTTTGTAAATGTGAAGAGGAGAATGTCTCCCATCTTTTAATTCACTATTCATACGCACATGCTTCGTGGAATATGGTGTTGCACAAGTTCCAAATGGATTGGGTGATGAATAGTGAGGTTTAGCAACTTGTTTTTAATTAGAAGGGGTTTTCCCACAACCCCTTATTAGACAACTTTGGATGTAGATTCCCCCTCATCCAAGCTGGAGTATATGGAAAGAAAGAAACCACATAATTTTCCAATGCCTTGAGACCTCGACCGATGATGCTTTCTAGATCTCCTATAAGTTGCTTTTGGAAAACTTAGTTGCTACTACTTGGTATTGCCCTTCTTCCCCTCCATCACAATTTGACAACTAAATTGCTAAGAATTGGGGCCTTGCTAACTCGTATGTGAAATTTGATAATTCAAAGAGAATGAAAAGGAAAAATACTATATAGTCTCCCCTGCTATTAGGATAGTATAGTATAAACTTAACTTTGATGGGGTTGGAGGACAAGCCCATGGCAATGCTACTGTCAGGGGGGTGACCAGAACACATTCTAGAGAATTGGTGGAAGCTTATAGTGGTAAACTAAAGGACTATACTAACAATCAAGCTAAAGGAATGGGCCTACTTTGGGGGCTTAGGATTGCACTATCAATAGGAGTCAAGGTGTTATCTATTAAGGGTGATTCCAAGCTTATAGTTGATGTTTTCAAAGGCTTTTCTTGGGTTAATTGGTCAATTAATGGAATTTTGGGGGACATCCATAGACTCCTTTTATACCTTGATCTTTTTGACATCAACCATTTCTTTAGGGAGGGCAATGTGATTGTTGATTCTATGGATTCACTTGGCTATAGCTTGCAAGATCTTAGGTGTTGGAGGAAATAGGATTCCCTCCCATATAACATTCAAATGCATCTATGGGAAGAGAATACAAATACAATAATTCACGATGGATAGCATCTTACCTTGGTTCATCTGGCGCCTTCTCTATACACCCAGGAGGTCACCTTTCTATTGGGGCCTTAACTTGGATGTCCTAGAGCAGGAATACACAACCGAAAGTTTGAATTTGATTTGGAATATGGATTTGCTGAAGTGGCAAGGTGATTTGGATACTTCATAGATGTGATAGTAAATTTTTATTTAACAACAATGCGTTGCTTATGTGGAGTCGAGAGAAATGTGGGAACCATGTGAACCCTAGGATGGGCCCTTCAAGGGGGACTTGGCATCATTATCTGATAACATGCACCTACTTATGCATTAATTATCATTTTCCTTGTGAAGGTGTGCATGTATTATACAGATGGACAAAAGGACCTTTGTATGTGGGAAATTGTAGCCTATGCAAGTTGATCTATTTAGGAGTATGACTTAATTATTACACTCGAGCTTGCAAGCAAGGCATATGTTTCCCTTCAAACCATTGGGATTTAACAAGAAGTTTCTTTAACCGTGTCCGGGTCTGTAGTTTCTTTCCTTGGGTGGGCCTTTCTAATAATCTTTTTTCTTATTTAGACATGGGTGGGGATTGTGTCTGCATTGAGCTTGGTAAGCCAGACGATTAAAAAAATGACCATACTATTTGGCATATCTAAAGCAAGAGGGGGGAGTTATGAGTTTATTGAGTCCATTAATGTATTTGATGAGGGTTTGTCCATGCAATTTGCCACATCCTAAGAGGGTCATAGAGTCATTGTTGGGGGATCTTCTTCAAAATTAGCGAAGAAGTGATTGCTAAGGTTACTGGGTTATCCTCAAAAGGAAGGAAATGGAAGAAGACAAGTTGGGTAGTTCATAGTGATAGCCCCAAAAGGTTTTTTCCTGGGGGTGAGGCTTTGATCAAGATGCAAGGAGGCTATGAAAGGGAATGATTGCAACCTATGTGGAATCAGGTTTGTCTTATGATTATGAAGTATTTCACTTTGGAGGGGCATTTCAAAGTTTATTACTATTATCATATACAACTCCTAAATCATTTTAGGAACCATGATATTATCTCCTTCCTATTTTTTTGCTGAATTCTCTTGAAAGTTTTGTTATGGAAGTTATGGAAATTGTTCCTACTTAAGGCAAGAAGCATATTCCCCTGCATCAAGGGCTAATTTATAGGCTTTATACCTTCCACTTGGCCATGTGTCATATTCCTATAGTAGTCTACGCGGCCCCCAACTCACACTCACCTCTTGCTAATATTATTGATGCCCTGAGACTGAGTAAGAAAAAGTGTATCCGTCACCTTGGAGCCCTTAAGATTTCATCTAGGCTCGAGACCTTAGAAACTCCCAATCCTACTAGTTTTGGTGTTGAATCAAGTGGATTAAAATGCAAAGCTTCCAAATCATTTGCCATGACTAAAAGGAGAGGAAAAAGTCTCCCCCGTACTAAGAAATCAAAATTATCTATCCAAGAGGTGATCAACGAAGAAGATGAGGCGAGAGAGGAACACAGTAACCTGATTGATATACAAGGGCAAAAAATTGATTGTTGACTATGACTCAGAGGAGAATATCAACCACTGGAGTGGGAAAATTGTGGCAAAGATAGGAATAGGGAAGCCGATTGATGGTGAGGGGGGTGAGACTAAAACTATTCACAACTCCAAGAAGTCAACAAATAACAACCCCACACATATCTCTGATAGCACAATGGAGGAGCTAGTTGATCTAACCAAGGACATGATGTTGGACGAGGACAATTTTATCTTTACTTCTAGCAAAACCACGTGTATTGAATGCCAAAACATTGCCTCAAAGTTGACCAAACTGAAGACTGAGGTTGTTGAGATGAGAACTAAACTCCTTGAGATGGAAATAAAAATGGATAGTATCTCCAAGTTTAGTCTCCGGGTTATGCACAATTTTGCAATTGCTCTGGGCTTGATGTGGCACAAGGTGCTTGGGGAGGATGGTGAAGATGAAGGCAATTACAAGAAACTTTTCAAGTTTCTTACAGATGACTGGATCCATGCACTCCATTAGTAGGGTTATGATATTAAGTCCCCTTTCCATTTTTAATTTTGGGTTGTGTTTATTAAGTACTTCTTGCCCCTACGAGGTTATTTGAAAAACTCTTATTTTTGTTATTAGTTATGTTAACTTGGATTGTAAGTCCATAATGAACTGTTATCTAGTATCAGATGTTTAGGCTACTTTATTTTTTGGTGTTATGTTAGGTTTAATTTGGACATTCTTTGCGGACAATGTTGAATCACATTGTTTTATAATATATGTTGTTCACTATTTGTTGTCAATAGTGGTTTGGTTCTACTTCTTATAGGTGATTAGCTTTTAGTAGTTGATGTTAGATTGTCGATAGTTTTACGCCTTCTGGTTGTGGTTTTGTAAGGGTCACCACCTTTGTTTTGCGGGTAATTAGTATAAAAAACATTTAGTGTATATAGAGGAATATTGAATGAATAGAGTGAATAAAATATAGTTAGTTCCAAATTAGCCATAGAAAATAATTATATCCAATAGTAATAAATTGCATGGACACTTATTTTGAAATTTGGAAATGAATTTTTTTGTAAATGCCTATTTGTGGTTAATAGAAAATTAGTTTGTTTACCTATATTTATTTTCGTGAATTTGCAATTTATAAACAACTCTATTTGTGTTGCCTATTCCTTCGGTCAGGAGTGGGGACATTCCCTTGGTTCCCATTTTTGGTGGCTCCTTGGATGTTTATGTTGTTGTTGCCTCTGATTTGGTGGGTGTTGTTGGTCTTCTTCCTCAAAATGGTGATTTTCCAGTGTTGGGTTTGTTGGATTGGTAGAATGTTGTTGCTAAGGTTGAGGAGGGCTCGATTACTGTGAAAGGAAAGAAAACAAAGTCTTCTTCGGCCTCCTTTGATATGCTTCTGTGTTCCCACAATGGAGGTACTAAAGGATTTTCTTGATAGGGCTGTGTTGTGGGTGATTGGGTTGGAGTTTCTTTGGTCCTCTTTGAGGTTTTGGGTTGCTTGCTGGCTTTTTGTGCAACCTTTGTTTCAGGTTGTAGGAGCCTATTGGTAATACCTTTTTTGTTGTTTTGGGTATGTTCTTTTTTTGTTTGATGGGCTTTTATGTTATATCTTTAGCTATCCTTCTGTAATGGTTTTGGGTCCCCTTTAAATCTTCTTTTTCCTTAATAAAAAAACAACTCTATTTGTGTTTGTGCAAGAATGACAACAAAGAAATATCATAAATCTCTCTCTCTCTCTCTCTCTCTCTATATATATATATATATATATATATATATATATATATATATATAAGGTAGATAGGAGAAAATCTTTACTAAGCCTCAAGCTTTGCATTATGGAAAATACTATACAAAGGCCCAGTCTTTATTGCTCCTAAAATTGTACCTAATTGAGTCAATTCAAATATAATTAGGTGACCACTTTTATGTTGACATAACATGTTAGAAGTTGATTTATTTGTTTTGGAATTAACGATGACTACAATGTGTTAAGGAGATACTTGACCCACCTCTGAGAATATAAAATCACTCTGATTTTATGCAACCTCACAAACTTAAAACTATTCTATTAAAGAATATAAAAACAAAGTTGTTGCTAAACATCGAACTCAAGTTTCTATAAAGAAACTCCACTCCACCTTCCTAGCTAAAACAAATAAATCAGCACTCCCTCTTAGCAAGGAAGGTGTTCTGCACAACACCCAGCTTATCCCTGAAGAATATAAACTTATTCTTCACCAAAGCCTTTGTTAGGATGTCTTCTATCTGTTCATCTATAGGAATGTACTGGAGTTTCACTATCCCTTTCTCCACACAATCTCTGATGAAGTGGTACTTGATCTCAATATGCTTTGACTTGTCATGAAATACTGGATTCTCAAAGAGTTTGATGCAACTCTGATTATCACAGTGAATGATAGTAGGATCTGACTTCTAATCAAAGATCCCAGCTAATAGTTTTTGAAGCCAGATAGCCATACTAGGTTCCATATACTCAGCCTCTACAGAACTTTGTGCAACTGACTTATGTTTTATGTTGTACCAAGAGTCAACTCCTCATCCAAAATTGAAACTGCACCCTGAAGTGCTCTTTCTCTCAATTCTGCTACCTACTCATTCTGCATCAGTAAACCCTTGAGCTTTACTCCATCCTATTGAACATACTTTAGCCCATAATCAATTGTGCCTTAGAGATATCTCAAAACATGCTTTGTAGCTATCTAGTGCACACGTTTAGGCTCCACCATAAACTAACTATGAGAGTTCACTGCAAAACAAATGTCTGGCCTAGTATTGACAAGATACATAAGAGAGCCTATCAACTGTCTATATAAAGTTGGGTCCACTACCTCTGATTTGGAAGCATCAATCTTCTTCTAGTTGGTCACAAGTGGCGTAGACATGGGCTTACAGTTCTCCATCTTGAATCACTTCAAGATATCAATTAAGTATTTCCCCTATCCAAGGAAGATTTCTCCCTCTCTATGCCACAACTCTAATCCCAAAAAGTTGTGCATCAACCCCAAATCCTTCATCTCAAACTCTCTTGCAAGATCCCACTTGTAGTGTGTTATGAGCTCCTTTGACCCTGTGAGTAATAAGTCATCAACCTACAATAGTATGAGAAGTTCACCCTTCACCTAAACATAGTACATGTTTGAATTTGCCTCTCTTGATGAAGCCCAAACTCTGCAAGTAACTGTCAATACGTGAATACCATGTCTTGGGAGCTTTCTTGAGACCATAACGTGCTTTTCTCAACCTGCGAACATGAGAATCCCTCCCATGTGCTTCAAATCCTTATGGTTGCTCTATGTAAATTTCTTCCTCAATTACTCCATTGAGAAATGTTGTTTTAACATCCATCTAGTGAATCTTCCAACCCATTTGAGTAGTTATAGAAATTATAGCTCTTATGGAAGAGTACCTGGCTATAGGAGCAAAAGTCTCGTCATAATCAATTCCTTTCTTTTCAGAAAATCCATTGCCACAAAATGAGCTTTGAACTTTTCCACACTACTATCTGCAACATGCTTAATCTTATATAGTCATCTCGATCCAACCACAGACTTATCTTCTAGTTGTCGTACTACCTCCCACACGTTATTCTTCATGATGGAAGAATACTCTTCCACCATAGCATCCTTCTATACTTGGTGCTTGGATGCCTCTTGAAAGTTGGAAGGCTCTACTTTAATCAATTCATTCATAAGTGCCACATAATCAGAATAACATCTGGGAGTCTTTCTCTGCCTAATTGAATCTTGTGGATCACCAACATATTCTTGGGCCTCTCTCAAAGTCTACTCAACTGCCATGTTTCTCCTCTTCTCTGTGATAGGAATATGAGGCTGAGGAGTTTTTTGTTCCTCCTGGTCATCATGTTCAACTTGCTTGCTTTTCTCTCCAACTTGTGTGGCTAAAGTTTGAGTAATTTGTGCTACCTCAATCACGATTGATTGCTCTTCCTCATTCATCAAGCTACGAGACTTTTGAAGAGCCCTCTCCTCAAATTTCACATCTCTGCGAACAACTGTTTTCTTGAGAGGAGGAATGTAAACTCAACAAGCCTTAGAAGTTTCACTGTACCCAACAAGGATACCCTTCTTTATAGTTGGTTCTAACTTAGTTCTTTTCTCCATAGGAATGTGACAATACACAAGGCATCCAAAGATGTGAATGTGCCCCAAATTTAGTTTTTTACCATTAAATGCCTCTTTTGGAGCCAATTTTCCTAATACTTTGTGAGGACTCCTATTCTACAAATACACAGTTGTATTGCAAGCTTCAGCCCATAAGAACCAAGGTAGGTCTTGATCATTAAGCATGGCCTTGGCTGCTCCAACTATAGCCATGATCTTCTACTCAACAACTCTGTTTTGTTGAGGGTTGTACAAAACTGTCAACTCTTTCTTGATACCTTCCTGAGTACAAAAATATTTGAAAGCATTCAAGGTATACTCTCCTCCATTATCAGACCTCGGTATCTTGATCTTCCTCCCTGTCTGGTTCTCCACAAGAGCCTTAAACTCTTTGAACCTACTAAAGACCTCATCTTTGTTCTTCATAAAATATATCCATGTCTTCCTAGATAAATAATCAATGAAGGTAACATAATACTCATACCCATTCAAAGATCCTAGTAGGGAAAAAACACAATAATTTGTCACCTTTTAGGCTAACTTATCAACACAACTGAATTTTAGTAGTTCTAACTAAAAATTAATTTTGGTCAAACATATGGTCTAGCTAGATTAATTCTAGCGAAGTTATATATGTGTTTTAACTTTTCCAATTGGAAATGTCTATTAAATGCATGTTTTATACCACTTTGGGTCCAATTAGCATAGAAATAAAATTATTTTAGAAAAATGACGTTTCAATAACTCCTAATATTTTTAATTATATTTTTAAAAAATACAAAAGTAACCTTTTGTAGAGATCAAAGTCAAGGATATCCTCATAGAGATTTTATAGTGTTTTAATTAGACAATCTATTTTAATTAAAAAATATTGTAAACAAGTATTTTAACAGTCAAGGAGATATTGATTCGAAGAAAGAAAAAAATACTAAATCATATTAAATAAATTTGGAAAACATATGATGCATTAGAGAAGAGAGTCTTCTTCAAGAATATATATTTCTTTTTTTGATTGAAATAAATTTGTTATGAAAAATATGGTGGGAGATTAAAACTCTCAATTTTAGGTAAGTTGGAATTTCAATTGTTATAAAAGAGAAAATATAGGTCACAAACCTATTTTTATTTCTTCATGCACTAGCTATATATGTCATCTATAACATATTTTGAAATTAAGGAAAAAAATGTTTATTTACATATAATTTTTTGGTGAGAACTAGACCCCTAATTTTCAGCATTTTTCAGCAACTGAAAAATCATCTTAAAATTTTAAAAAAATATATCAATTATCATTCAAAAAAATTATTAAAAATATTAATCATAAACTTAATTCATTTTAACATATTTAATTAGTTTACATCATCTTCAAATTCCAAACATAAATGTCATTTTTATACTATTGAAGTTGAACAACTTTGATTTTGTTAGCCTTTTCCTTTATAAAAGGGTGACATATTATTGTGCTTTTACCCCCTATTGACATAAGACCACACACATTTGAGTGTATGAGATCCAAAATCTCTTCAGATCTAGTGTCACTATTTGAAACTTAGTCTTGGCATATTTCCCAAGAGCACAACCCTTGCACACCTAATGTTTTTCTATCTCCATCTCAGGCAACCCTGTCACTATTTCCTTGAGCACATTAAGTGCTCCATGGTGAAGATGATCCATTCTCTTGTGCCACAATTCTCCTTGCCATCTACAACTGCTTACCACTGCATGTGTTGGCTCAAACTGTAACCGAAACAAGCTACCATGCCTGACTCCAATCACTTTTGCAACTTTGGAATCCTTGGGACGAATATAGACTTTTCCCCTTTCAAAGCTTATGATGTAACCCTTGTCTTCCAAAGTAGACATATAACACATCCTCCACCAAGGGTTTGCTAGGCTCCCTCTAAAACTTAACAGTGCCAATACCAGTTGCATGGTACTTGACATTGTCACCGAGCTCAATATAGAGATCCAGCTTGTTCTCCTCTAACTTGGTGAAGCAATTTTTGACTCTCATCATGTGGCAAGAAGCCACACTATCAATATACCAAACCCTATTGGCAATTGAACTTGAGAGACAAGCAATAAGTGAAAACTCATTCTGAAATTGCTATGCTAACTCGTCCACCCTAGCTATAGCAACAACTTGCTTCTTATGATTGTCCTTATTTTTCTTATTCTTATTTGGACATTGACTGGCATAGTGACCCATTTGATGGCAACAAAAACATTTTATGGTGCTTAGATCTTTCTTTTGCCGATTCTTTGAAGAAGTACCTTTTGTTTGCCCTTCATTAGATTTCTTCTTACCTTTGCTTGCAAGAGCAATATTTTCTTCGTTTTGACCCTTCTTTGTTTGGTCTCTTCGATGAGCACCTTCACAGATTTCCTCTTGAATAAAATCATCCCAAAGCCTTGCCCAATTAGGTAGCCAATCTCTGTCAACAACACACTTGACAAACACTTATGAGTGCTTCGAAAAACCATTCAAGGCTATACGCACCAACTCATCTTCAACAATTGTCTCTCCAACAACAACCAGCTCATCTCTGACTTGTGTGAGCTTGGACAAATAAGAGGTCACACTCTCGCCTTTGGACATCTAGGTATTATGCAATTTGTCCTTGAGCATAATCTTACGACTTTGGTAGTCGCTCTGATAAAGTCTTGTTAGCGTATCCCACATCTCCTTGGTGGTGTCTTTCCCTGATAGATGAGGAATTAAATGATCTCTTCTCCATCAAGAATGATTCTCTGAGCCTTGGCCTCCTTGAATTCATGTGAATCCAAAGTAATAGGATCATTCGCAGGTGGTGTCACTATTGTACTAGCATAGATCCACAACTTGTTCTCCTTGAGAACAAATGTAATTGGAACCTTCCATTGTAAGAAGTTAGACGCACCCTCAAGCCTATCCTCATATCAAACACTGGTTGCCATAGCTATAAAAGAACTTGGACACAAAAATCTGATTTTTTTTTTTGAAATATGTGTCACAAATCTTGGCTTTGTATTTAGAGTTTAGAGCTCTGATACCATGTTATTTTCTCATAACCCAATTACAGATTAATTGCACAATAAATTCATAGAATAGAAACTCTATCTGATTTAAAACAATCAATACTTTGGGTTAATTAGCAATAAATAATAGCGGAAGCAAAAATAATATTAGCCAATCACAAAATGGCAATAACAAGGATATACCCAAGAAACCCCAGTTTGGGAAAAAACCTTGCAAATGTTGAATCTTCTATTCATCCTAACACCGAACTTATTCTTGACAATACAATAAAGTTTACTTTAGCAATTTTACATATATAGAGCCCAACTGTTTTACTTAGCTTACAAGAAAAGAGAATTTCCTTTCTTTTGTTGGCTTTAAATCACATATATAATCACTCTGATTTTACGCAACCTCACAAACTTAGAACTATTCTATTAAAGAATTAAAAAAAATAAAGTTGTTGCTAAACATCCAAGTCGAGTTGCTTTATGTAAAGCAACTCTACTCCACCTTCCTAACTAAAACAAAAAAAATCAATAGTCTCTAGGAGCTTAGGGTGATGGACTGTCCCTAAGTTTATGTCTCTGACTAGATCAATAAGTTACCTATCCTATTTGAAGAATGGATACCCACCACATTAATAAATGGATGCCTAAGTTGTATGGTTGGATGCATAGCCTATATGAATAGATGGATGCCTGAGCATACATATGAATGAACAATTTATAACTTAAAAAATAATAACGAAAAAAGAGTTTGTTAGTTTGGGATAGCATGGAAGGGTTATTATAGAATTGATTAAATATATATTGTCTAAAAAGTTGGACGTAGAACAATGGAATGTATATTATATGGGTTATTTTTTAAATAATTTTTTTTAACAGCAAACAACATGCAGACACCAGCAAAAGTCTCAAAAAACCACAAAATTGATACCATAAAAAATGGGTTTGAAACCATTTTAAGCAATCTTTAAAAAAAAATGGGAAATGCACTATTTTGAGCAATTTCATTAAAAATTGAGCTTGAAACCATGTGAAAATGGATTTCCAAAACTATGAGCAATAGAAAAATAAACAAGTAGAAGATGACAATCTTGTTCTCCCAACTCTCAAAATTGATATTGTAACAAATATGTTTATTAACCATAATGGTGTTGGAAACTACAATTGAAACAATTGTTATATTGTCATTGATGTTAAATATTAATTGTTGAGACAGTTGATATCTAGTAGAGTACCATATTTTTTGATTGATTAAGAGGATTTGAAAAGAGGAGATAACAAGAGGACCTAAGGAAAGGTTGAGTTAGGTGATACTTCAATGGGTACTTGATTAGTTGGCACATTGGCAAGGTAATGTGTTGTTTATCTTTAACACTAAGTGAAGAAGTCAATAGATTTGAAGCATAGGCTTAACTGGGCAAAAGAGAAGAAATTTAGTTTAAGCCGAGTGATGCTAGTGTTGACTGAGAGCCAATATAAGCCGAGTAAATTTTAGTGTCGACCGAGCATCAGTAATTGCTGAGTGGCAGAAAATTAACCAAGCGAAGACAGTGTTTGCCGAAAAGAAAAGTTTTAGCGATGACTGAGTTATCCAGTGATGACTGAGTAGATAAACACAGTATTGACCGAGTGTCATCAATTTATAGTTTGTGAAAGAATTGAGAATCTCAACCGACATAGTTGAATTCTTGGGATATGTAAAATGTGTTGACATTATTAATGAATGGTATGGAGCATTTAATGCATGGTTAACCATTTTCCTATGGATTCAAGAAGTATGGAGATGTATCTAGAAGGATAAGGAGGAGAACAAAATGATGGAAGGATTCGATGAATCTGACCTAAACATAAGATCTACGGAAGAGATTAAGCGGAAAAAGATTAATCTGTCTGATCAAGGATGACTTTCTAACCATTGTATTGGTCAAAATCCTTTAATCAAGGTTGACCTAACAATCATTTTGCAAACCCTTTAATCAAGGTGACATTCTGATGGAATGTTCTTAAGCCTTCTAACCAGGCCACTCCTAACAAGGTGATTAAATCCTTTAATAGGGTCACAACTAACATTGTGTATTGTAAACCTTTAACATAATTGGCTTCTCACATAGCTCACTTCAAAAGAGTGAAAATTAGTAGCATATTACTGGTGGTTTTTTCCCATATTGGGTTTCCACGTTAAATCGTGGTGTTATACTTGTGTGAATGTTATTTGATGTGTTGTTGAAAGTTTTATATTCTGCAAGTTGATTACTTTTGGACAATGGATTGCAAGTTTTGTGTTACTGATTTATTCTATAGAGACCGAGTGAATTGATGAATAGATCTAAGTTTTTTGAAGAGTTTTAATGTTGAAATTGTACATCTGGAACTGAGGATAATTGATTCCCCCCCTCTTAGTTATTCTAAATCATTCTAACAATTGCTATCAGAGCCATTGGTTCTTGTAAGGAGAAATTTTAAAGGTACTTGAAGCTAATAATGAAGATGTACAAAAAGGAGGTACTAAAGCTGAACAAGGAGAACTTCCCTGCATGGAAAAGTTTGATGAAATTGCACCTAGTTGGTATTGGTGATTCAACAAAATACTATGTGTAAAATGATTATCTACCAGTTGTTGCACCTATGACTGCTGAGGAGATGAAGGAAAAATGAGAACACAATTAGTCAATGTTGGAGATAGCATCAACCCTAAGTTATTTTGAATTTGAAGACAGTATTGATCGAGTAGTTGAACACAGTATTGACAGATTGTCAGTAATTTACAGTTTGTGAAGGAATTGAGAATCTTAGACGACATAGTTGAGTTCTTGGGATATGTAAAACGTGTTGACATTATTAATGAATGGTATGGAGCATTTATATGCATGACTGAGTAGATGAACACAATATTGACTGAGTGTCAGTAATTTACAGTTTGTGAAGGAATTGAGAATCTCAGCTAACATAGTTGAATTCTTGGGATATGTAAAATGTGTTGACATAATTAATGAATGGTATGTAGCATTTAATGCATGGTTAACCATTTTCCTATGGATTCAAGGAGAAGTATTGAGATGTATCTATAAGGATAAGGAGGAGAACAAAATGATGGAAGGATTCGATGAATCTGACCTAAAGTTAAGATCTATGGAAGAGATTAAGCGGAAAAAGATTAATGTACCTGATCAAAGAAGACTTTCTAACCATTGTATCAGTCAAAATCTTTTAATCAAGGTTGACCTAACAATTATTTTGTAAACCCTTCAATCAAGGTGACATTATGATAGAATGTTCTTAAGCCCTCTAACCAGGCCACTCCTAACATGGTGATTAAATCCTTTAACAGGGTCACACCTAATAATGTGTATTGTAAACCTTTAACATGGTTGGCTTCTCACAGAGCTCACTTCAGAAGAGTGAAAATTAGTAGCATGTTACTGGTGGTTTTTTTCCATATTGGGTTTCCATGTTAAATCCTAGTGTTATACTTGTGTGAATGTTACTTTCAATGTGTTGTTGAAGGTTTTATATTCTACAAGTTGATTACTTTTGGACAGTGGACTGCAAGTTTTGTCTTACTGATTTATTCTATAGAGACTGAGTGAATTGATGAATAGATCTAAGTTTGTTGAAGAGTTTGAAAGTTGAAATTGTACATATGGACGTGAGGATAACTGATTCACCCCCTCTTTCAATTATTCTAAATCATTATAACAATTGCTATTAGAGCCATTGGTGGTTGTAAGGAGAAAGTTTAAAGGTACTTGAAGCTAATGATTAAGATGTACAAAAAGGAGGTACCAAAGTTGAACAAGGAGAACTTCTTTGCATGAAAAAGTTTGATGAAATTGCACCTAGATGGTATTGATGATTCAACAAAATACTACATGGAAAATGATTATGTACCAGTTGATGCACCTATGATTACCGAGGAGATGAAGGAAAAACAAGAACACAGTAAGGCAATTTTGGAGATTGCATCAGCCCTAAGTTATTCTGAATTTGACGACATCAAGAACTGTACTAATGCAAAGAAAATGTGGGACACTCTAGCAGCTATCTATGGTGGGGACACAAATGTGCTGAGAGCCAAATCTGAAAGCTTGAGAGGTAAGTTTGATGAAATGAAAATGTTAGGAGGTGAAAACATTGTTCAGTATTGTGGCAGAATTAAAGAGGTAGTGAATGCTATTAGAGGAGTTAACTGAAACATTGATGATGATACTGTTATTAGAAAAGTTTTGAGAACTTTACTTCCTATCTATAGCTATAAGAGTTTATGCAATACAAGAATCTAGATGTACTCTTGGTAATGTCCTAACTTTGGAAGGTCTTGTTGGTATACTTACTGCTTTTGAGTTGTCTAATTTTGATAACTTTACTACTCACAACATTGAATCTGCATTCAAGTCTCAAATAGTTCTTCATAAGTCTAAGAAAGGAAAAGAAAGATATGTGAACAGTGACAATGACATTGGCAATGATAATTCTGATGATGATCTAGATGATCTTGAGGCACTTATGGCTAGAAGGCTACCGAGAGGAAAATGAAAATTCAAAGGTAAACTTCCTATAATCTATTTTTCATGTAACAAAGTTGGCCATATTGCAACAAGATGCCATGACAGGACTAACAAGGATGAAAGAAGGGAAAGAAAGTATACAGATAAAAGAAATGACAGAGATCATAGAAGGTACAAGGACTACAAAGACAAAGGTAATAAATCTTGTTATATAGCTGAAGAATAAACTAACAGTGAAACTAGTGAATCTGATGATTGTGAAATAGAAGTTGTTTGTGTTACTATGAAAGATGACTCTGATGAAGATGAGAAAACTACACTTATTTCATATGTGAGTAAAGGTGATAAATGGATTATTGATAGTGGTTGCTCACATCACATGACTGGTGATAATTTAGTAAGTTTGAAATCTTAAATCATTACAAAGGAAGAAGTGTTAAGTTTGGTAATGATGCACCATGTCCTGTGAAAGGAAAAGGATCAATAGGATTAACTGACAAAATCAGATGTGACAATGCTTATTGGGTTGAAGGTCTTAACTATAATTTGTTGAGTGTTGCACAGTTGAACAGTACTGGTTACCTAGTTGAATTTCATCACAAGAAGGCTAAAATATTTGATGCCATTGCTGAACTAGTTGGAAGTGGAGAATAGACAAGAGGTAATTTGTTCTATCTAGACCTATCTGAAGAAACTTATTTATTTGCACAATTTGATGATGCATGGTTATGGCATAAGTGGTTGTATCATGTGAACTTTGACAATTTGGAAAATATTAGTAAGATGAAGAAAGTTAGAGGTTTACCAAAATTGAAGAAACATGATAATGTGATGTGTAAACAATGTCAATTGGAAAAAATGGCAAAGTCTAGTTTCAAGAGCAAGACATATACTTCTTATAATATTTTGGAATTGGTTCATATTGACCTTTGTGGACCTATTGGTGTGCAAAGTTATTGTGGTGATAAATATTTCATTCTGTTTGTTGATGACTATTCTAGAAAAATGACTGTGATATTTTTAAAAGAGAAATCTAATGTCTTTCAGTTGTTTAAGTGGTATTTAGCAAAAGTTGAGAAAGAAACAGGTAAAAGCTTAAAATGTTTGAGATTTGATAGAGGAGGAGAGTTCATATCAAATGAGTTCAATATATTGTGCAATGATAGAGGAATAAAGAGACAAATGTCTGCACCAAGGACACCTCCATAGAATGGCATAACAAAGAGGAGAAATAGATCAATTATGGATTGTGCTAGAAAAATGATAATAGAGAAGAATGTTGCACAAAAATACTAGAGAGAAGTTGTAAGTATAATTATTTATACCTTGAACTGAGTACAAATCAAGAAAATTACAAATGTTACACTTTTTGAATTATGACATGGTTATGCACCCAATGTGAAATACTTTAAAGTGTTTGGAAGAAAATGTTATATACTGAAGGACAATAGGAATGGAAAACTTGATGCTAAAAGTTATGAAGGCATATTCCTAAAATATTCCACTAAAAGAAAAGCTTATAAGTGTTTGAATTTTAACACTAACAAAGTAGTGGAAAGCGCAAATGATAGAGTTGATGAATATGCAGAAAATAATGAAGTTGAGTGCAAGCAAGAACCTAAAGATTACAAAACTTTTGTATACATGGAAGAAGGAGATGCTAGTAACATACCTGAGACAGAAAACAAAGATGTTGAGCAACAACATGAACCTGCCGAGTCACATGAAGAAAATGTCGAGCATCAGAAGGATGCTTTCAAGCAATCAGAAGAGGAGGCAGAGAATCTACAAGATGAACCTGAAGATCAAGAACAAGTAGAAAGGAGATCTGAACCTACTTTGGCACAATATGTGAGAAGACATCATAAGCCAGAACAAATCATTGGAGACAAGGAATCTGGAGTCATGACAAGAAGTAAATTAAAAGATCAAACATGCTTGTTATGTGAATTTGAACCCAAAAAAGTGAAAGATGCTTTAGAGAATGAAGATTGGATACAAGCCATTAATGAAGAAATAGAGCAGATAGAAAAGAATGAAACCTGGACACTAGTGCCAAGACCAGAAGACAAGAATGTTATCGGAACAAAGTGGTGTTCAGAAATAAGCTAAATGAACATGGAGAAGTCACTAGGAACAAAGGTAGATTGTTATGCAAGGGATATGCATAGGAAGAAGGCATTGACTATGGGGAGAGATTTGCCCCAGTTGCAAGATTGGAAGGAGTGAGAACTCTACTTGCATATGTAGCTTTTAAAGGATTCAAAGTGTATCAAATGGATGTCAAATCTGCATTTATGAATGGGATATTAGAAGAAGAATTATACATTGAACAAACAACATGATTTGTTGACCCAAGCAAGAAGAATATGGTTTGTAAACTACATAAGACATTGTATGGATTGAAACAAGCCCCCAGAGCATGGTATGAGAGACTGCACAATTATTTGATAAATATTGGATATGCAAGGACAAATGACAACATCAATTTGTACTTGAAGACTGAAAAAAGTAAAGGGATATTGTTATTTGAAATTTTTGTTGATGATATCATATTTGGAGGACAAGATGCCCTATGTCAAACATTTTCAAATGAGATGAAAACTGAATTTGAGATGTCTATGTTTGGTGAGATCAAATTTTTTGTTGGTTTACAAGGTTATCAGATGAAAAGGTATCTATATTACACAATCTAAGTATGTCAAGGAGATACTGAAAACTTTTGGTATGGAAGATTCTAGACCAGTAAGTACACCTATGGCCACTGGACAAAAACTATAAAAAAATGATGATACGGCTGAAGTGAATCAAACCTTGTACAGGTCTATGATTGGAAAGTTACAATATGTTGTCCATAGCATACCAGATATTTCCCTAGTAGTTGGGATTGTTGTAAGATTTTTTGCAAATCCTAAAGAGAATTGCATGATGGGAGTAAAAAGGATATTGAGATATCTAAAAGGAACATAGGACTATGGATTGTATTACAAGAAGAATGACAAGTTTGAACTGAAAGTTTACACTGATGCAGATTGGGCAAGAAATTTGGATGATAGAAAGAGTAAAAGTGGTGACACATTCTTTCTAGGAAAGATATTAGTCTCTTGGACAAGAAAGTTATAGAATTGCATTTCTCAATCTACAGCAGAAGCTGAATATGTAGCAATAGCAGTGAGTTGTTCAAATTTAGTGTGGATCAAGCAATTGTTAAAAGATATGAAGGAAGAAATCATTGAGCCTGATGTTATTTTCTGTGATAACACAAGTGCTATTAATATATCAAATAATCCTATAATGCACACTAAGACTAAGCATATTGCTATCAAATATCATGACTTGAGAGAGCTAGTTCAAGACAAGGAAGTGAGATTGGAATATGTGAATACAAAGGAACAGTTAGCAGATATATTCACAAAAGTATTACCTAAGGATGCTCATGAATACCTCAGAGGTAAATTAGGGGTGATTCCCCTAACTGAGGTTACCTAGAAACGTATAGGAGCCTTGCTAATCAGAAGATCTGACAAATTGATGCAAAGGAGGTCACACTTTAGGAGTTGCCTAGAGTTGTGAAAAGCAAAGCACAAGATGTTGATCAGTCATAAGCAAGATGACATAGAGAGTAATAATATACAGAGAACTGATATGAAGATATGTACATGATGAAGATGAATGCCTTTGGCATTGTTGTCAAAGATGGAGAAATACAGAAACATGGAGAGATTCAGAGGAGTTGTCAAGAGTAAACCTTAGAGAACAAAGATACAAGAAAGAGATTCAGTAAACTGATGAACATACAAAGAAAAATCTATCCAAGAGGGAGTTGATACTTGGATGAGAATCTGAATGAAGCTAAGGATATTAATGAAGACATGATACAAAGAGAGTTGACAAAAGTTGCTTCATTGTATACTCTTTTGGATTGTATGGTAGAACATGTGGTGTTTCCATAAATGTCAAAGAGGGAGATTGTTGGAAACTATAATTGAAACAATTGTTATATTGTCATTGATGTCAACCCTTAACTGGTGAGATGGTTGCTACCTAGTAGAGTACCATATATTTTGATTGATGAAGAGGATTTGAAAAGAGGAGATAACAAGAGGACCTAAGGAAAGGTTGAGTTATGTGATACTTCAATGGGCACTTGACTAGTTGGCACATTGGCAAGGTAATATGTTGTTTATCTTTAACACTAAGTGAAGAAGTAAATAGATTTGAAGCATAGTCTTAACTGGGAAAAAGAGAAAAAATTTAGTTTAAACCGAGTGATGCTAGTGTTGACCGAGCGCCAGTATAAGCCGAGTAAATTTTAGTGTCGACCGAGCATCAATAATTGCCAAGTGTCAGAGAATTAACCAAGAGAAGACAATGTTTGTCGAGAAGAAAAGTTTTAGTGATGGTCGAGTTATCCAGTGATGACCGAGTAGATGAACACAATATTCATCGAGTGTCAGTAATTTACAATTTGTGAAGGAATTAAGAATCCTAGCCGACATAGTTGAATTCTTGGGATATGTAAAATGTGTTGACATTATTAATGAATGGTATAGACCATTTAATGAATGGTTAACCATTTTCCTATGGATTCAAGGAGAAGTATGGAGATGTATCTAGAAGGATAGGGATGAGATGAAAATGATGGAATGATTCGATGAATCTAACCTAAACCTAAGATCTATGAAAGAGATTAAGAGAAAAAAGATTAATTTACCTGATCAAGGAGGTATAAGGATGACCTAATTGTGAGGTTATGAGTATGGTGGAAGAGGTTGATGCTATTGACTGACAAACCTAAGCAGAAGGCTAAAGAAGAGTTGTGAAGAGATGAACAGAGCTGAGGTGATTGCTTGAAGGGATTTTCGAGCATATCAGAGATGGAGATGGAAATGAAGGTCAGTCAGTAAATCACCATATGAGCATATTGGATCTATATTTGAAAAGTGAGTTGTATATTTCAGATTAGAATCTATTATTACTTTGTAATCATTGTATCAGACAAAATCCTTTAATCATGGTTGACCTAATAGTCATTTTGTAAACCCTTTAATCAAAGTGACATTCTGATGGAATGTTCTTAATCCCTCTAACCAGGCCACTCCTAACAGGGTGATTAAATCCTTTAACAAGGTCACAACTAATAGTATGTATTGTAAACCTTTAACAAGGTTGGCTTCTCATAGAGTTCACTTCAGAAGAGTGAAAATTAGTAGCATGTTACTGGTGTTTTTTCCCCATATTGGGTTTCCACATTAAATCATGGTGTTATACTTGTGTGAATGTTATTTGATGTATTGTTGAAAGTTTTATATTTTGCAAGTTGATTACTTTTAGATAGTGGACTGCAAGTTTTGTGTTATTGATTTATTCTATAGAGACCGAGTGAATTGATGAATAAATCTAAGTTTATTGAAGAGTTTAAAAGTTGAAATTGTACATCTAGACTTGAGGATAATTGATTCACCTCCCCTCTCAATTATTCTAAATCATTCTAACAAATGGGTCATCCTTTAGCTATTACATAGTCGGCCATGATTTAGTATCATTGTATTTTCTTTTTAGTAAAATTTTAAGGGTAATGTCAAGTGGCCTATTTTTGCTTATAGAAAAACTATTAAAATGGAGTGCCAAGTGGACTATTCAAGTTTGTTGTATTCATCTTTGTAAATATTTGCTTATAAAAGAAGCCTCAATTGTTATTTTAGTGCTGAAATTTTGATTTTTTCCATAGATGAAATAATAATGGTTTTTATTGGGGTTCCATCCTTAAAGGTAATGTAGATTCATACAATATTGTCTTAGTAACCAAGATTACTATCAACTATTTCTAATTGTCTCTAGTAAAAAATACAATATCATACTATCAAACACAATTAAAGGTTTAGCAAAATGGATAGTTGTTGAAGCATCCTTTTAATACCACACTGACATTGGATAAGCTCTCTCTCTCTCTCTCAAAATAACATTTAATACTACTTATTTTGAAATTATTTCTCTTATTACAATGAAGATCAATTTTAAGATAAATGGCAACATTACAATTTTATAATTAATTGCTTTAGTTAAATATACTAATCCATTATTCTATACATTGTTCACCAAATTGTAGTTAATATTATAATCACCTAAAACATAATATTATAGTTCTACCATTTAATGCATAAACAACATTTTCATTAAAACAAGGGACCAAACTAATCGTTTACATATGTATATCAGGGAAGATTTGTTTAGTGAATTAGGACTGGGGGATAGAAGTATATTTACTTCTATGTTACCCCATATAGTCACTCCATGACAAACTAGATATTTTGGCATAGCATGAGAGTGGTCATAAAAAGGCAATATCACCACTATAAAGCAGATATACATGACTTGTAAGAAAAATTGTTCAATGCATGAAAATTGTTCATTTTAACCCATGACCCTCTTGACAATGATTGCAAGCTTGTGAATAGGACAAAAAATCTGATTGAGTTTTATTAAATTCCAAACCAAATCACTATGCCATGTCAAGATAGAGGTGGATATTGATTTTTTTCATTTTAATTATTTTTCAAATGCTAAAAATCTCATGCTTGAACCTAATGAAAACACCGAGGAAAAGCCCCAAGAAAGCCTTATGATGGCCAACCCTCTGACTCCTCCTAGAAAGCCCTCACAACATATGCTAAATGATTTATTAGGTTGTCTGCAACAAAAGAAACCATTATTCCTGAGATAGTTTCTAGACCAAAGCCTTCACAACATGAGCATCATGCATCCCTTGCCATAGCCTTAAAAATTGTGATCAAAAGTGTCAACGCAGTTACAAATCAAATAACTAATTGGAAAATGTATAGGGATTTATGTCATGAGTAGTATGCAAATGGCGTATCATCTGATGCAGTGAAGCATAGAGAAAAAAACAAAACACAAATATGTTCTCTATTTGTTGAGCCTAATATGAATGAGAATCTTCCTCTCCATTCAAAGAAGTTTCCAATATATTGGTGTATTCACAAGGGCATAAAATATAATTTTTGGGATAGCTAGTGGATGGTCTTCAACCAACGACCTTGTAATAACTATGAGGTGCCTCTATGTTTTTTGAGAAAACTATATTACGAGTTTATCCTCAATCAAATTCCCAATTATTTTGATATGAGAGAGTTTTGGGATAGATGTGGATGCTCTACCCTAGATAGACTAAGAGCTTGATGAAAACAAAAATTGTCGAAATTGGATACCCATAGTAGTCAAACCTATTGTTCATGTCATGATCCCAGTAGCCCCAAAGGAGTCTATGGAGGTACATACTCTTTAGGCAGTTTCCATATTGAGTGTCATTGTCATCTAGCATGTTAGACACTTAACCTATCCCCTTGACCTAAATGATGATGCAACAACTCAACCATTTACCTCTAGTGTGCCTAGCTCTCACATTTGCTCCAATTGTTACCATCTACGCTTTGGGAGAGATACTGATATACATGTTGTTAATCTCTGTTGTTGGTATATTTTGTATGTACGGGTGTTGTGTAATAAACTTATGTTAATCTCGACAGTTAGTACCGAGAGTGTGAACCGTTACGACGTGACGTTTCGGTGGTGTCTCTTCGGAGGTTATATGTACACATTGCTTTGAGTGTGAATGACATGATTTGGTTTTCTGAGTACTTTATGTTTACCGAATCGCAATACTTTCCTGTGTTCATGTTTATCAGTTAATGTGTGTTTATGCAACTATTCTTGTTGACCCGAGAGGGAAAACATCTAGCGCCGCTGCCTAGACATACTCGGATGGCGAGTAGGCATAATGGGCTTACCCGTTAGTGCGATAAACCCAGAAGCCGAGGAAGCCCGTACCGAGTTGTACGACGGAGAGGATAATCTGGCACGTGACTTCTAAATTTTATTTCAAGTAGCTCTTGAAACTCACGTCCGAAGGGAGGCAACGAACGGAGACGTCCCTGCAGGCGTAGTGTGGGACGCGATTGGGGCGAACCCTGCAGCGAATCGGTTGTTGAACCAACTTCCACGGTTGTTGGCACAAGCAGCACTCGCACAACGTATTCGGCAAGAGGAAATTGACCGTGAGGACCGCCGCCAGGAGATCCTCCGTGCATTCCATGCCCGAGAGCATCTTCGTCGCTGTCGGGAGGAAGGAAATGACAAACAGTAAAGTTGTTGAAGTTTGAAACGAAGGGGAATGGAACACAAAAATTCAATTGTAGTTCAATTGAGAATGTTGTAAAGCAACATGAATTAATAAAAAATAAGTGTTCTTTTTGACTGAGCAATGTGTATAGTTTGTCTTGATGCCCAATAATTTAAATAAAGATCGAAATAAGAAAGTGATAGATGACGAAGGGGAAGCCGCACAAAAGGCTTTGATATCCGCGCAGCAACGTGAACGTCGGTGTAGGCTTAGGCAACTTGCCAAAGACCAGCTTGCCAGAGAGTTGCTTGAAGGGGACCTCGGAAGTGGTACGGAGGGTGCAGAAGCCGAAGAAGAGTTCACTTCTCTGAAATGGAGAGTGCGGAGTCGGGAAGAGTTACTTGAGGAGACACGAGCGAGAAGAGCCTTTCTCCAAGAGGAGAGAGTACAGTTTGAGGTGGGTCTCCGTACACCAAGCGCGGAGAACCAAACCGGTGGAGAGGGTGATACTGTAGAGGGTGGCACGAGCACACCAGTAGACCCTCCATTGGAACCGAGAACCCCGCATGGTACGGTGCCAGGAGAAGGGCAAGTACCACCAGCCCAGCAACTACCGCAAGGACAAGTACCACAAGTCTAGACTACCCACAACACTCAAGGAGGTGTGGGCATGAGTGGTATCGGTGCACCGCCTCCACCGCGGCCAACCATGGCGGTGAATAAGCAGAAGTTACCAAAATTTACGGGGAAATCCAAGGAGGATCCAGTTCGGCACTGTCAAACGTGTGAAATAATATGGACTGCACACGGGGTAACTGACGAGAACGAATGGATCCGTCAGTTCCCTGCAACATTGCGGGAGGGTGCCATTGATTGGTACTCGGACATTGACAAGACAAGGCTCACGACATGGGACGATGTCAAAAAGGCCTTCCAGACAGAGTTCCAATTGTTATGGGATGATAATGAAATATTGTCGGAGATCTACAACACGAAGCAAGCCAAGAATGAGTCTGTCCGTGCGTACGACCGATGACTCAAAGAACTCATTGGAAAAATGGAGTCGGCCCCAGCGGATGAATTGAAAAAGAGATGGTTCGTGGAGGGACTCAAAACATCCCTCCGAAAGAAAATGAAGATAGTACCACCTACTTCGTATAGTAATGCATATAACCGAGCAATGGATCTCGAGAGCGAATGTAAGACCTCAAAGAAGACAAGGTCATCTTCTGATGATGATTCAGAGATGGAAAGTAGTGAGGACGGGTCGAGCAAGAAAGTGCTCGCATTGCAAAAAGACCTTGAGAGGATGATGCGAGAACTTAAAGCCGCCAAAGGAAGTACTAGCAAAGCCGAAGAAGATACAGTGTGGTGTACGGACTGCAAGGAGGCAGGCCACACAAAAGGGTCTTGTTCGAAAAAAGCTTTTTGTGATATCTGCCAACTCGCAGGACATCCCCTTAAAGAATGTCCCTATAACTTGAGGGCAAGAGGCCAACAAGTACTCTATGCACAGGAGCAACCTTCCACATCTGGTACGGGTGGACAACAGAGTGCTGCATCATCTTGCGGATATAAAAATAACCGCCGGGGAGGCTGAGGCAACAATGAGAATAAGCCCCAGGTCCAATATGATGCCAAGGGAAGACCCATGATACAATGTCGGAGTTGTAATCAGTGGAGTCACTATGCCCATGATTGTCAGACGGAGGCCGCGACTCTGCAGAAGTTGTATCAGTGGTGCGGACCGGGCGACCATGAGGACGCTAATTGTCCGAAGCCCGATTGTAACATACTGGAGTTGGAATGTAGAGGTACTGAGAAGGTCCTGACAGTCACCCGTGCCCAAGCCAAAAAGGCCACGTACCCACACCCTCTGACGGAGAAACAAAGGGTATTGCAAGCGAGGGCCGAGATCGAAAAAGAGATACAGGACCGGAAGGAACCTACCGACGCCGGCACTTCTCACCGAGAATTGGCGGAGCAAAGTATACTACGGCAGATATTGCAAATGGAAATACCCGTGAAGGTCAAGGACCTGTTGGAGACCATGCCACACCTAAAAATAGCTCTATTCCTAGGGCCTAACACGCCACCTACGACGGTGGAATGAACGGAGATCCCAGGCGGCTGTGCAGTTGACCCGATGACATTGTCAATAAACCATGGACGGAACCCGGCAGTAGTAGAAATGGGTATCCTGGGTAAAATCCTCACGAACACCATTGTTGATGGAGGGTCAGGCGTCAATGTCCTTCCGGAGGAAACTTGGAAGAGTTTGGGGAAACCGACGCTGTGGCCACCAACCTTCAATCTGTTAGGGGCCGACCAGCACGGTATTAAACCACTCGGTATGCTGATGGCACAACAGGTGACTATCGGAACCCAGCCTTTCACCTTAGACTTCGTCGTAATCCCTCTCAAGTAGAAGGGGTATGATGCTATATTGGGTAGAGGGTGGTTGGTGACAGCCCGAGCCAATCACAACTGGAAGAAGAACACCCTCACATTCGAGAAAGGGGGGAGGAAATTTGTGGTAGACCTCACCACACAAATGGTTGGAGAGGAAATGGCATCCGACTCAGACTCCGATGGTGGCGGGATGGACGGAGAGGAAGAAACTATGGAACTGAACGATGAAGGGGTACTTGAGATAGAAGGAGATACAGATTCATTAGATGGTCTCTTTCACTGGCAAATGCGTGACTACGAGGTATTTCAGCCATCGTGCAATATACTGGAGATCGAGAATGAGTTCCTTACGGAAGAAAACACGAACGAGTTCCCTCCGGAGTACACAGAATATACAGAGGGGGAAGCCCAGATGAGAGTAAGTCCGGCCCACGTGTTCTCGGAGGGAGAACCTATCCAATACAAAGAGGCAAAACTAGAAACAATAAATCTTGGGGACAAGTAGAATCCCAAGACTATCCTGGTGGGAGATGACTGGGATCCCGTGTTAAAAATGGTAGCCTTCAAAATATTCACAGAGTATAAGGACGTGTTTTCCTAGAATTATAAAGACCTGAAGGGCGTACCTTCAAAGCTCTGCATGCACTGCATCCCTCTGGTTCCTGGAGCCCAACCTGTGCGGAAGAGGCCGTACAGGATGAACAAAAACTATGCTACAAGGGTGGAGACCGAGATTGCGTGGATGCTGGACGCGGGGATAATTTTCTGAGTAGACACAAGTGAGTGGGTGTCACCAATCGTGATATCTCAGAAGAAAGAGGCTAACCAAATCCGCATCTGCGTAGACTTTAGGTGTCTCAATGCGGTGACCATTAAGGATCCCTTCCCGATATCCTTCACAGACAGCATACTCGAGGAGGTGGCAGGCCATGAGATCTATTCCTTCATGGATGGGTTTTCAGGATATAACCAAATATCTATTGCAGAGGAGGACAAGCTAAAAACCACCTTTGTAGTGGAAGATGGTGTGTACGCCTACAACTGGATGCCCTTCGACCTGTGTAATGCACCTGCAATTTTTCAGAGAATCATCCTGGACATCTTTGACAAGATGTCGAGAGGGAATTTTAAAGCATTTTTGGATGACTGGTCCATTTTCAGTAGCCAAGACAAACACGTTGTAGCACTCGGAGAGTGCATGGAGCGGTGTCGGAAGGCACGTCTGACAGTCAACCCGAAGAAGTGTCATTTCATGGTATCGTAGGGGAAGCTGCTCGGACACATCATTTGTAAGGAAGGGTTGAATACGGACCCTGACAAGGTCCGGGTGATAATTGAAATGGAGGCTCCCAGTGACGTAACCGGTGTCAAGTCATTCCTGGTCCATATCGGGTACTACCGATGGTTCATAAAGAATTTTTCTCGGATTTCATACCCGATGGATAAACTTATGAAGAAAGGGGAGCCGTTCATCTGGGCGAAGGAGCAAGGGGAGGCATTCGATGACTTAAAAATGAGACTTTTGGCAGCCCCCATCTTGGCATTTCCGGACTGGGACAGAGAGTTCCATGTTCATGTGGATGCGTCAAACTACGCCATCGGGGCCACCCTGGCACAAGAAGGCGAACATGGGCTGGATCACCCAATCTATTTTGCAAGTCGATTACTCTCGAGGGCGGAGAGGAACTACAGTACTACAGAGCGAGAGGCTCTCGGAATGGTCTACTCGGTTTAGAAGTTTCGGCACTACCTATTGGCGATGCCGTTTACTTTCTTCGTGGACCACCAGGCTTTGATGTACCTGGTTAACAAGCCCATCATTCAGGGAAGGGTGAGCAGGTGGTTGCTACTCTTTCAAGAATTCACCTTCAGAATTATTGTATGGCTAGGACGCAGTCATGTGATTGCGGACCAATTGTCCCGAATTAAGTCCGGCGAGCCTCCAGTAGGAATAAACGATGACTTTCCAGATACTCACCTGTTTCACATCGCCGCACTACCGAAGTGGTACACAAGTATCGGTGAGTACCTATCCACGGCCCGATTTCCAGAAGGAATGCTCCCCGGAGAGCGTAGAAAATTGGTTCTGAGGAGCAGAACCTTCCAGCTCATCAACGGACTGCTGTATAAAATGGGTCCAGATTAAATATTGAGGCGTTGCGTAATGGAGGAAGAGGTTCCAAGAGTGTTGAAAGAAGCTCATGAGGGACCTGCCGGAGGGCATATGGGCCCTGACACCACCGCTAGAAAAGTCTTGTTGGCAGACTTATGGTGGTCGATGGTGTACAACGATGCCAGGGAGTGGGTCATCGGCTGTGACACATGCCAGTGGGCAGGGAGACCTCTCAAACGAGACTACATGCCACTTAACCCCTCTCATGCACAGGAATTGTTTGAATGGTGGGGATTGGATTTTGTGGGGCCTTTGAAGCCCAGCCGCGCTCGACACTATCGGTACATTGTTGTGGCAACAGAGTATCTGACCAAGTGGGTGGAAGTATGAGCACTAACAGATAACTCTGCTCTAAGTACAACAAAGTTTATTTATGAGCAGATAATAATGCGGTACGACATTCCACTGCAGTTGACGAGTGATAGAGGTGGACATTTTGTCAACCATGTGATCAAGCTACTGACGACAGAGTTCAAAATTTTTCACACACTCTCAAGCCCGTACTACCCTCGAGCAAATGGTCAGGCAGAGGCGACTAATAAGATCCTGATTGGAGTCATTTACAAATCCTACGGCGTTGAGGGCGAGGATTGGGAAGAAAGGCTACCCTCGATACTATGGGCCTATCGAACATCTTACAAGGTGACCACCGGGTAGACACCGTTCCAACTCATGTATGGACAGGAGGCCGTGGTACTGGTAGAATTCATGGTTCCTAGCCTGCGGATTGCAATTGAGAATAAATTGGGAGATATGGAGAGCTGAGGGAACGACTCTATCTCTTAAATAAGTTGGACGAAAAATGGGCTTTGGCACAATGGGCCACTGAAGCGACGTAGCAACGGAGGAAGGTTTGGCACGATAAGCATCTCCGACGAATGCAATTTACACCGGGCCAATTGGTTTTAAAATATAATGGTCGAAATGAAATCAAGCTTAGAAAGTTCAAAGTGAAATGGATAGGCCCTTACAAGGTTCGGGAGGTGGCCGCAAATGGGTCCGTAAAGCTGTGGACCCTCGACGGACGGGAAATTTCGGACGCGGTGAACGGCTCGAAATTGAAGGTGTATCATGAACGACCGATGACATCACCGCGAGGACTAAGTACTTAGAAAAAAAATAAAAAAAAAATAAAATTATAAATAAAAAAAAAAAAAGGAAAAAAAAAAGAAAAAGAAAAAGAGAAAAAAAAAAAAAAAGCAATATCGTACGGCACCGTACGGATCTATAAAGCCCCGTACGACACCGTATAGATCTATAAAGCGCACCGTACGGATCTATAAAGCCCCGTACGACATCGTACGATAAAAAGGGCACGGCGGCAGGGAAGTACGGTATCATACTAAAGCATTATTGTGGTCTATAGATTTACAAGTATTGTACGGTGCCGTACGGAAAAGTGACGACATACAAGCTGAAACAAAAGAAATAAAGGTGTTGTACGGAACTGTACAAGGCGAGGACTGCAAGCAAAGCACTGCACGGTGGATCAGTGTACGGATTGTACTGGCCGTACCGCATCCAGACGCGGCACGGGAAGGAGGCATAGTGTATGGTCATCGGATTGCAAAGTATGAATACCAAGTCATATGGTAGCTGACGCACAACATAAGGGCATTTGTACGGCACAGTTGGAGGAGGTCTGAGGATTCAGTACAGCATTGAGATGTGTGAAGGGAAAGCATGAAGGAAGAAATTCATATGGTATAAAAAAAAAAAAAAAAAAAAAGACGACAAAACAAAGCAGCTCATATTGAAGAACGAATGGTACCGAAGGGAAGGGCATGAGCAAGAAGTAAGGGAAACATAAGCGGTTTGCGGAAAAGAGCATGGGAGTAGACAAAATTCATATAAATAGGATGTTTCATAGACTTTGAAGGTTCTAAATTGGCCTTGGCGGCGGGGGCGTTGCCCTTCGACCCCACCCTGTGCCGCGACAGGGAGCGCGCCTGGGGCTCTGCCCCAGGACCCCGCGGGGGCGCTGCCCCTTGACCCCGCTGGGGGTGTTGCCCCCTAGACCCCCAGTCGGTTTAGTTATCAACCCTTGGAGAGTGTGACCAGTTGACGAAACTCGAAGCTGCTACATATTTGCATATTGGAAAAAGTACATTAGCTGAAAGAAGTTGATTTGTACGGTAAGAGGAAGAATTTCAAAAAAAAACCAAAGGAAAAAAAAAACATGAGTTTTCTGACATGACCGTATAGCATTATTAGTCTGTATAGCATATGGATTGGAAGGCCGTACATCCGCATTGAGTCAGTACAAAGCACAAAAATGTTTGCACAGTGAAGACCGTACGACTGTACAGGGACGCAAAAAGAGCAAGTGAATGTAGCCGTACATTATATTGGGGTGTTTCTGAATTCCGTACGACAATCACATAAGGTGGTATATGTTAAAAGCATTTTGTTTTACAGCGTGTACAGCAGGTGAAGGGTGTTTGTGTGCGGTTGCATATTTGGGGATTGAAAAAAAAAAAAAACTGACGACAAACAAAGTAGTTCACAGTGAAGAATGAATGGTACCGAAAGGAAGGGCATGAGCAGGAAGTAAGGGAAACATAAGCGGTTTGCAGAAAAGAGCATAGGAGAAAACGAAATTCACAAAAATAGGGTGTTTCATAGACTTTGAAGGTTCTAAATTGGCCTTGGCGACGGGGGCGCTGCCCCTCGACCCCGCCTTGTACCGCGACAGGGAGCACACCTGGGGCTCTGCCTCAGGACCCCGCGGGGGCGCTGCCCCTCGACCCCGCTGGGGGCGTTGCCCCCTAGACCCCTAGTCGGTTTAGTTATCAACCCTTGGAGAGTGTGACCAGTTGATGAGACCCAGAGCTGCTACATATTTGCATTGGCTGAAGGAAGTGGATTTGTACGGTAAGAGGAGGAATTTAAAAAAAAAAAATGGTTAAGACCGTTAGTGTTGGACACTACACAGTAGTATGGGATCACGACAGCATAGTACTTGGAGACAAAAATTACAAGTTTCAAAACCAACCAGTAGCAGCAGAGGACCGAGGGTTTCACAGTCTAGAGTCCGCATTGCTGGTAGCATGGATACTGCCAGAAAGCACCGTCCACACGTACAGCAGCCACAAGCACAAAAGGAAGAGATTACTTGGAAGATTGTGACATTCAAGGGTTTGAGCGGAGTGGAGTGCCGAACATGGTGGGATAATACTCCAGAAGCACATTTTTTGAAGGGACAGCTTCGAAGAGTAGGAGTACACTAGGCAATTCAGATACCTTTGCCCTCCATTAGAGAGTACGAGGGACCTCTCCAAGGCATGATTGATACATTCGATCGGGATAGCCAGCGTAGCACTCTGAAGTATTGTGGCACTGAGATACAGATTTCATTTTCTGCCTAGGAGATATCGAGGGTTTTTGGCATACCTGGCACGCACGGGAAGAAAATAGATTTAAAGCCCAGGAAACTATCCCACGAAGAAAAGGAAAAGTACATTAAGCTGGTTTCCAAAAACCTGTCTCAGAGTGAGTTGGAGTCATTGGCTGGCGCTTCTTCAAAGAATCGAGGAATCAAGAAATCATTTGTGGCTCCCGGAGAGTGGCAGTGTCTGATGGACATCGTGAAGAGCAGGTTGACCGGGGCTAGTAGGGCCTTCGACATTGCCCTTACACATCTCATTTTCATGAACGGGATCCGTAATGGTACAGTGTACAATTGGGCTTCAGTTATGGCAGAGAGGCTGTATGAGTTCATGACTCTACAGCATCAGATATTTTACATGCCCCATATTGCCATCGAGTTGTTCCTGAATGTTGCCCGAGAGCAGATTCTAGCAGAGAAGCTGAGGCCACAGCTAGTTGATATTGCTACAGGAGAGCCTCTTATCTTTCATTGGCGTCACTTGGATGCTGACAGAGTACAGATAGGGTCAAAGAGGAAGCGCCAAGTCCTCTCAGAGTCGGAAGGGGAGAATGTGGACAGTGGCCGAGAGGAGTCGAGTGAGGACTTGGAGGAGGAGGAAGGTAGCGAGAGTGTTGCAGTGGGAGACTCTAACACTCTCGATACAGAGGTACCATCTGAAAGTACATTTGCTCCAACTCCACCGTCTGAGAGTGCACCACCTCTTGTACTATTCACGCCACCAGTACCCTCAGCGACTGTTGCAGCGGGGCCCTTTGTACCATTCGGTACCACATTGGAGGCTGTACCCATGCCACGGTTCGGAAAGCTCCGGCCCCCTGTTGTGCTACACCCGGTGGGTCAGGCTTCCGAGCCACTTACAGCTCAGCCAACCGACCTAGGACAGACTAGCAAAGATGGTGTTGGAGGTTTAGAGCAGGAGCAAACACAGCTGTGAGAGTAGGTTACATTGGATGTTATTGGTACTGAGGCCATTGTGCGAGTTGGGCCAGGGGTATTGGAGGAGCCGGCTCGAGCGTTGCCGACGGGGGATGAGGACTCTTCAGTGCTATCATGGTTGGAGTAGTTCACATTACCCCCGATAGCAGTGGCAACTCCCATTTCACTTTCCCCTGCCAGAGTAGTGTTAGAGAGGCCTTCAGAAGTTATTGACCTGGATGGAGTGATGTCGCCACCAAGAGAAGAGCCAGTAGCCCAGGAGAGAGATATCCGAGAGACTAGTTCCTATGGAGGGACAGAGACCGCAAGCTGAGGCTAGTGCAGAGCCACCAGCCCTGACAGGGTCATGGAGGGCAGTGCCAGCGAGGGAGTCTGCGCAGAAAGTGTTGGAGCAGTACTTGGCGGATGTAGCCGTAATAGCTGCTGGAGCCCAGCGGGTCATAGCCTCAGTAGAGCTTCAGGCTCAGGAGGGGGTTGGTGAAGAGTTGGAGCGCCTCTTGACCTTTGTGCGGGTTGGCTATCCACAGGCATTTGCAGAGTGCTTTGAGGCTAGGGGATGGCCTACTCAGGAGTCTCTTACGATGTTGGAGGATTGGGCTCTTAGTGCGACGGTGGGCGAGAGCCAGATTCACGGTCTTATCCGAGAGTTAGAACAGGCCTTTCGAGAGGAGTATTTCACTCTCAGGCGGTTAGAGCATGCTTCCTCAGTACATTAGGCTACGGGATTGGCAGCAGAGGCAGCTCGGGAGGAGGCAGCTTCCCGTCTTACATCTTTGGAGACTGCAGTGGTTCAGGAGAGGGAGTCTTGGGCGGCTGAGCAGAGTACTATGGTGTCAGAGTTGGACACTTTACGGGCTACATTGGAGATTGAGCGTGCCGAGCGGGCTCTTCTTGAGACTCGCCTTGGTTCTGCTTTGGAGACTGTGGATGCGAAGGAGAAGATAGTGCTCGAGGCAGCTAGCATGGTTCGGAAGGCTATGGAGCTTAAGATGAGGGCAGAACAGGCTTTACAGCTTCGGACAACTCAAGTGTACGAGTTGCGGGCTGAAGTCACTTCCGGCACAGCCACAGCCGCGCCATCATCATCAAGGATGCTTCCTACGCCCCCTCCTGAGTAGTTTGTAGTAGGCTCATTTTTGTCTATGTTATATTTTGTAAAAGTCATCGGAGCTGACTTATTTTTTGGGGGGGATGATGTTGTCAGTATATTTTGTATGTATGGATGTTGTGTAATAAACTTATGTTAATCTCGACAGTTAGTACCGAGAGTGTGAACCGTTACGACGTGATGTTTCGGTGGTGTCTCTTCGGAGGTTATATGTACACATTTCTTTGAGTGTGAATGACATGATTTGGTTTTCTGAGTACTTTATGTTTACCGAATCGCAATACTTTCTTGTGTTCATGTTTATCAATTAATGTGTGTTTATGCAACTATTCTTGTTGACCCGAGAGGGAAAACAATCTCTATTGAGCATTCAAGGTTGTCATTAGTATCAAAGAATAGTAAATAGGTTAGTCGGTTACTTATATTGAGATAGTCGGTAACAATAAGTAAGACAAAACAGTCGGTAAAGCCTTTACATCGAGCATCACACAGTTAACCGAGCACCAGCGACACTGACATCGATGGTCAGTAAACACTGAGCATTATAGTATACACTGAGCATATTATATAGTGTTTACTGATGATCACAGAAAATGGCATAGTAATCTGAAATGACACATTATTCTATGCAAACGGTTATAACAGATCGTAAAATAGTTTACCAAGATCGAGGAGCATTTATTGTAAATAGATACTCATTAAATGTAATGTTTATCTTATTGTAATAGTTGATCTAGGTTATTTTGCATCGTAGATCTTAGGGTTATGATTATTTTTTTAACCTAATTTTTGCTAAGGGGACAAAATAAAACACTATATATTGTATATGTTCACACCATTTTATCGAGTTGTTGAACTAATATATATGAATCACGGAGCACTTGAAGAAATTTCCTATCTTCAAGACAATCAGTTTACAGAGCAGAACAGAGCATAGAGGATATCAGATTGAGCAAAATCAGTGAAGGCTACTGAGTAGAACAGAGTAGAGAACCATCATAGATAAGGTGATATTTTGATGAGCACTTATAGATCTATTTTAGACAATTGAGTTGTCAAATAGAAGATAATTACCTATTACTTTCTGACAATTGTGATATAGTTTTTGATAAATCTCTTAACAGAGTAGACTTAACAGTCTTTGTATAAATCTCTTAACTGAGTACACACTTCATTTAATGTTGTTAAATCCTATAACTAGGTAGATCTAGCTGATCTAATATGTTACTCCTAACAGGGTAAGATCACCATAAGTGATCAAAACTTGTAGCCTTAACAGGAAAACCTTTTCTATCTGCAGTAGTGAAGAATTTGTGGGTGTCATCCCCACCGTAGTTTTTTTACCTTCTAACAAGAGTTTCTGCATTACCAAAATACTTGTGTTATGTGATTGTCATATTGATTTCATGTTGTTTACTTTCTTAAGTTAACTACATGATTGATTTATACAATTGTATTTGAGTTATTTTGATCGGTTATCATAGTATTCAGTTATAGATCAGAAAGGTTTTACAAGTAAAAGTTTTGAAGGCACTAATTCTCCCCTCCCCTCTCAGTAGCTATCTCTCCTAATTCCAACAATTGGTATCAGAGCGCAGTTCTCTTATTGAACAGTCTAACCACTGAAGGGTAAAGATCTAAGTCATGGAGAGATACAAACTTGACAAGACTATTGAGAATCAGAAGATACAAATACAGATGTTTGTGGAACAGTATAAATAAGCCAAGGAAGAACTGAAGAAATTACTAGTTGATAGGAAGAACCTTGCAATTCAGCTAAATGAAATCAGTTATCATGAAGAACCTATTGATGAAATATTTGATCATATTGGATCAAGCTGTGGAAGCATCTCTGATGGATTTGAAAGCATAATCTCTGATTTATCTGAAAAGAATCAACATCTATCTGAGCAAGTGAAAGCACTTCAAATCGGTCATGAATCTCAAATGGTGAGAATGGTGGAAATCATGAACAATGGTAGACAAGATGAACAAGATCAGAATCTGGCTATTGAAGACTGAAGACCAATGACATAACAACTTCATGCAAAAGAAAGTGAAATACAGAGACTCACTCATCATCACTTCCAAGTATCAAATCAGATGATGACAGTTAATCAAGAAATGAACTGAGTAAATGGAGAATTATCAAGAAGACTTGAAGATGTTGCAATAGTCAGAGAAGATAATGAAAAATTGAGAAATGAAATAAAGACACAAAAGAAACACAATGAGATGATGAAGATAGTTGAGGACAGTTCTAAAAAGATTGATGATTTCCTGACTAATTAGAGGAGATTCAGAAGTAGAGCTGGTATAGGATACACCAGTGAAGGAGAATCATCACAACAAGCTGAAGAAGTCAACAACAATCAAAGTCAAAAACCTAAAGTATTGACATGTTACCACTGTGGAAAATCAGGACATACATCTAATGTGTGCAGAAGCAAAGCACAAGGTAAACCTCTTGTCATTCCAAAATTCAATGGATATTGTTATTACTGTGGTAAGTTTGGACATCCAACCTATGAATGTAGAGCTAAGAAGAATGACATTGCTAATAATACTACCGAGGAGAAAATATGCTATACTTGTAATAAGCATGGACACACTACAAGGGATTGCAAGGCAAAAATGAAACAAGTTTGGACACCTAAGGAGAAACTACAATGAAAGCCATATCGACCGAAGAGACAAGGTAACTCATATGTTTGGGATTATAATACATGGACTAATTGTATTGCATGTGGTCGGTATGGCCATATTGCAGAAAACTATTACAGAAAGAATCGGATTGGACAATCAAGAAACTAGACAAATGCAGGAATGGCATGTATGCACTGTCACCAGGTCGGTAATATAAGAAAGAACTGTAGAGACCGAGCACCAGATGAAAACCATATATTTGAGAGTGGATATAACATTGCAAAAATTACGAAGCTAAGGAACACAATGTGGAAGAAGGTATCTAATGAAAATGCTGAGTCAAGTAACACTGTCAGTGAAACCTCATCCACTGGATTGGGTGATATCGGTACCTCCACTTAAGTTGACAAAGGTATGTATGAAATTGACATTTTAAATGATCACATTTTACATACAGTTCCTTATATATGATGTACAAATACCAAATCTGCACGAGTAAAGATGCACTGTGGTTTATGTGTTATAAGTTTACAAATGTTATACAGTTGGTAAAAGAAGAAACTGAGTTGGTTACACGTCGGTAATCACTATATAAGGTTAACCGACAACAGTGCAAACCGATGAAGAAATTCTATGTTAACCGAGCTGACAGCTGTTTCGTATCAAAAGTTAGGTCACGCATTTAATGCATCAAAGTTTGAGCGGGAATATCAAAATATCTATATATACACGAAAATAGAGTTCATTGTTACATTGCGACTTCGAAGAATAGTGATTTTACAAAGAAGGGTTTGAGCTAGAGATTTTCAAAAAAGATTCCAAGCTACTGTAGATCAAACCGACGACAAATCTTTGATGATAACAAGTAAGTTCATCTGCCTATCGAACACTAGTTATCTATTTGTTTTTTGAAACCCTATAAACAATTTATGGCATCAACATCGACCGCAAGAAAATTGTAGAACATTGAGGAGGAAGTGGAATTAATTGTAAGGGCACACTTTTCTGAGGAGAAATTTAAACCTCATCCCAAGGTCGCAGCACAAACAGACGATATGGGTGCATTTTCTAGTATTCCAGATAAGGTTTTGTTGACAGAAGACGTTAGGGCTTACATTCACTGCAAGATCCGTGAAGTATGTGACTTTGAGACCATTGCCGCTTATCAGCAAATCTGTGGACCAGATGGTAAGATCAAATTCGAATATAAGAAGATTGAGGAGTCAAGGTTATGGTGTTTTACATTCTTCCTGCTATCCTTTCACAATGACTGGATAAGAATTGTGCTAAGAAAATTTCATGATGGAAAATTTTGGTTGGATAAACCTATTGAGGTCACTAAGAAGATTATTAGTAGGGTTATTGGATACCCTACAACTGACAAAGCCAAAGCCTTCCGAAGTTCATCTCGTCCTGATGTCAAAAATAACATTAGAGCTCAATGTGACGGTAGGGCACTGAAAATATCAACTATCAAAGATCCAACGGTAAAATTCACAGCTCATGTCATCGGGTACAAGATATTCCAATCAAGTAGACCAAATAGTGTACCCTGCAGCACCGTGGACATGGCTTACAAAATTGTGAAGAAAGATCACCAAGTTGATCTTGCCGAACTACTACTACACCAACTACATGACAACATGAAGACAATAAAAGCAAAGAAGTCTAATACATGTAAGTACGGATCATTGCTTGTCTGTACATTTCTATATCTACAGAAATATGTACTGGGTATCGGTAAAGTAAACTGGCAATCGGACAAACCGATAACTACTCAAATCAGTGAAATGATGAAAAGTTTACGAGATAATTTGAATAAAGAATTCAATGCATATTTCAAGGAATTTCAAACAAAAATGCAATAAAGGAGTAGAATTCCAAGGGAATTGGTAAGTAAATTTGAAGATGACATATGCTTTGTGGTAAGCACAGACCACTCAATGATAAAGGCAGTAGAACCGAGAACAAAATGGCTAGCATTGATGGGATATGAAATGAATCATGATTTCTCTTTGAAGTCTATCAATGCATTGCTGGCATTACTGATAGACATCACTGCCAGTAGGTTTGGTGTATATGAGGAAGCTAAGTCTAGAATCACAACAGACATAGAGATTGGTAAAATGTCGAGAAGGGCAAAGAAAATGAGAAAAGATCTCTTAGCAAAATATGGAAATGTATCTGACTCACCTAAGGAGTCACTGGTTGATGAAGCAACCGAAGGTCAGTTTATGTTGGCTGACAAGCCCTATGATAGCGAGGAAACTGAGTCAGATAAAGAAAAGGATCACACACCGGTTCCTCCCACAACTAATGAACAAGATATGCAGCTACCAAAACTTGAAGGAATGAAGACACGTTCATCAACTGTTGCACAATCCATCGAGCAAGTAGAAGCAGTAAAAATAGCAAAAAGAAGAGCAGCTACACCTACCAGGAAATATGTTAAGAGAAAGACCAAGAAAGTAGCTGAGCCACCAAAGAAAAAGAGGAAATACATAAGAAATAAGGAAGATCTAGAGGAAATAGAAACTGAAAATGATCCTGATCAATTCAAGTTAGTTTGTAACATAGAAAGTACTATAGAAGAAATAATTGAAGATATAATTGAGAATGGATATCTTACAGATCTAGGCATTAAAAGATTTGACAAAATGTCAATTAAGGACAAGACAAAGATAGAACATGCTATTGTCCAAATGATGATAAAATTCAAGAGAGTACCGATGGAATTTTCATGTCAATTGCCAAAAGAACTTGATGACAAGATAAGTGAGAGATGGGCTATTGAACTAGATACATAGAAAAGGAAAAGAGAACGGTCACTAAGTTGTGCAACCTCACACTTTAGCTATGCTGTGGTAAGTGAATACATGACAAAGTATCAGGCTAGATTTCTAGTCAAGAATAGAGCTATACAGATCATGGATGAGAATGTGGATGATATGGATGTCATATGTGATTCTCTATGGACATCAATTTTGAAAGTAGAAGAGAAAGCTAAACAGGAAGCATTCCTGAAACTGTCTAAGAAGAGACACAGTTCAAAGGATAAAGGTATTTTCATTGATGATAAAAAAAGGTAAGAAAATAGAAGACACCGGTATATCAGTTACCGAGGTAATTGATATCACTGAACAAAAGGAAGAAATCAAAATTTCATAGGATGCACCGGATCAAGTTAAGATCCACTTACAAAAGAAAACCGATGATGATGCACTCATTGAGGACATCACTAATGGTGATCCTGATGATGAGGATGACGAAGATGTGATAATTGCACCATATAAAGATGAAGCATTAGACACTGATAGTGTGCTCACATCTCTACCGGGTGAACTACCTATACTTGTAGAGGCAGTTGAAATAATTTCACAAGTACAACCCGATGTGCCTCATCCTGAGCCAAATAAAGATACTACTAAGATTAAAGCACCCAAGAAACCTGCAGATACAAATGAGCCTAACAAACTAGAGGCACAATCTACAAAAATAAAAGAACCAGAAGAAACCAAGTCAACCGAGGTGAACCCACCTGACACTACAACTTAGACTCCCACACCATCTACCGAGGAGCTGAAGAAGGATGATATAGTGTCAACTGGGAAGGATACTCCGAGAAGTGAAGAAAAAGCTATTGTCATAAGTGAGAAGAAGTCACCTCTTTCCCAGAAGAAGAAGAAGAAGAAAGCCAAAGGGCCGATCACCATTGATGAAGTTATCATTATACCAGAATGTGACCCGAGAACCCTAAGCCCCAAGGAAATAAGTAGGTATGGGGAATTATGTTCAAGGAAAGTGGCACAAGAAAAGTTAAGGCAAGAACACAAACATAAAGAAGTGTTAAATGATGTACGGGATATTCTGCAACAGATAGTACCAGAAACAAATATTGATGAGAATACTCCCATCATAGATCAGCTTGCCACACTCACCGACAACATCAATGCCCTTGATACAGATGCAGACAAAAGAATAGAAGAAAGGGCAGAATCAAAGATTCATAACAAATTGGTAGAAAGGATTAGCTCAGAAGTGGCACTGAACAAGGTAAAATTATCTAAGGTCATTACCGAGGTAAAATCTATCACCCAGATAATCTGTCAACTTCTAATCAAGCTTTCTACTTCAGACACCTTCACTGTAGAAGTCAATGAAAAGATAAAAGGTTTAGTAGAAGAGATAAAGTTAAGTACATAAGTAGCTATTGCTGAGCCAACTACTTTCTTAAAGCATATTAACCGAGTTCAGGAACTCTGGTGGCTGATAGTAGACTTAAGGAAACAGGAAGCACACATCACTGATTAGGTTACAGAGTTACAAAAAGAACTCACTCCTTACCTGAAATTTTTTGAAGCACACATTGTCAAAGCTGAACAACTTGTGGCAACACTAGAGATTTCAGTGTTGGATAACATCTTTGACATGCATGCACAAGTCGGTCTTGAGCATATTGCTCTTACCAACTTGAAAGAGGAATGGGACAACCTCTTGGAGTCTGTGAAGAAAACCCATCCACACATTTTTGATATGATGTAAGTATACATTATATATATATATATATATATATATATATATATATATATATATATATATATATATATATATATATATATATATATATATATATATATATATATATATATTTTTGCATTTGGCATTATTATCAAAAAGGGGGAAAACCATGTGTATGCCAAATAAGTATACTTTGATATGTATATTACACACTACCGAGAGCATGCACCGAGGGGGAGTACTCTATACTTAGAAATTTTTTTTGTGGATATGTATATGGCGGAGACATAAGGAATATATAGAAACATTTTGTCTATATACATTCAAAGTTTTGATACTAATTCCAAAGGGGGAGATTGTTAATCTCTATTGAGCATTCAAGGTTGTCATTAGTATCAAAGAATAGTAAACAGGTCGGTCGGTTACTTATATTGAGACAGTCGGTAACAAGAAGTAAGACATAATAGTCGGTAAAGCCTTTACACTGAGCATCACACAGTTAACCGAGCACTAGCGACACCGACACCGACGGTCAGTAAACTCCAAGCATCGCAGTATACACTGAGCAGATTATACGGTGTTTACCGATGATCACAGAAAATGGCATAGTAATCTGAAATGGCACATTATTCTATGCAAATGGTTATAATAGACCGTAAAATGGTTTACCAAGATCGAGGAGCATTTATTGTAAATAGATACTCATTAAATGTAATGTATATCTTATTGTAATAGTTGAACTAGGTTATTTTGCACCGTAGATCTTAGGGTTATGTTTATTTTTGTAACCTAATTTTTGCTAAGGCAGCAAAACAAAACACTATATATTGTATATGTTCGCAGCATTTTATGGGGTTGTTGAACCGATATATATGAATCACGGAGCAGTTGAAGAAATTTCCTATCTTCAAGACAATTCGTTTACTGACCAGAACAAAGCATAGAGGATATCAGATTGAGCAGAATTAGTGAAGGCTACCAAGCAGAACAGAGCAGAGAACCATCACAGATAAGGTGATATTTTGATGAGCACTTATAGATCTATTTCAAACAATGAGTTGTCAACTAGCAAATAATTACCTATTACTTTCTGACAATTGTGATAGATTTTTTAATAAATCTCTTAACAGAGTAGACTTAACAGTCTTTCTATAAATCTCTTAACCGAGTACACACTTCATTTAGTGTTGTTAAATCCTATAACTAGTTAGATCTAGCTGATCTAATATGTTACTCCTAACAAGGTAAGATCACTAGAAGTGATCAAAACTTGTAGCCTTAACAGGAAAACCTTTTCTATCTGCAGTAGTGAAAAATTTGTGGGTGTCATCCCCACCGCGGTTTTTACCTTCTAACAAGGGTTTCTGCATTACCAAAATACTTGTGTTATGTGATTGTCATATTGATTTCATATTTTTTACTTTCTTAAGTTAACTAGATGATTAATTTATACAATTGTATTCAAGTTATTTTGATCGGTTATCACAGTATTCAGTTATAGATCAGAAAGGTTTTATAAGTAAAAGTTTTGAAGGCACTGATTCACCCCTCCCCTCTCAGTACCTATCTCTCTTAATTCCAACACATGTAGATAGTTCAACCTCCCTTGTTTGTTCACATTGTTAGTCTAGATTTTATGGGAGTAGTGGTGACCATCAACTTGGCACATCAGATGATGTGTTGATAGATGACTTGTTGCAACAAGTGTATGGAATTGAGACATAGGTATGTTGAATTGATTTGATAACGCTATATTAATCAAATACTTAATTTCCAAATGTAAATAGATTTTTAATTATAGATAAAATTGAATTGATGCAAACATTTTGCATGTCAAAATGTAGCGATAAGGGGTTGTACATCATTAACTATTCCGACCACAACTTGTGCAATCATACCTTCATGAGAGGTAAAAAAATTATAACATGTCAAAATAGAATAAAACCTAATATTCAAATTATTTTTTTAGAAGATATTTAATTTACTAATGTATATTTATGTGGTGTTTAACAAGTGATGATAGTAGACCAAATTTCATAAGGTCTGTGATGCCCTTAAGACCATTTCATCTGGCCTAGAAAGTTGTATGTTGTCCTTTCTTTCCCATATGTTTAATTTTTTTTAATTGAACGTGTATATCATTTAAAGTGTGATTATTTAAATTATATTTTTACATTATATGTTGATTTATCTTACTCTTGTAGGGTACCCCAAGTTTGACTGAGGTGGAACCTATGTCAACTTCTTCCTTGAGATCAAGTGACCAAAGAAAGGTAATTGAACACAAATTCAATTGATATAATAGCTTTAAGAGCTTATATGAGTTATTGTAGCAACATTAAGATGTTGATTTTTTAGATGTATTATGATTATACATGTGCATCTAGATTGATAGTCTTATATTTTGTCCTCTATATACACCAACTAATTGGGTTTATAGAATCAGTAATTGCAACTGATGTATTGGAAGAAGAGAGGAAATAGGTGTGTTTTATTTTTTTCTCAATATCACAATTATATGCACATGTACATTCATTGTATTACAATCTTGTCATTTTTATATAGTAAATGGCCATACTTGGTTCATCAATGACAACCCCTCCTACAACATCATTGTAATCATTAAAGGATCAAGAATACATTTATTTGATATTGTAGATATACATTTAGATAGAAGTAGATATATGTTTAGTTCATGTTACTTTGGAAGTAATGTATGTATGTATGTATACCTATATGAACTTGTATCAATTTTATTTTAGCTATTACAACCCTATTCATGATATGGCCATGTTACACATTCTCTACCTCATCGATATGGTAGGAATCCTAGTCATTAAAATGGATCATCCTTCGTAGAATGCCTTTCATCCAAAAAGAAAAGACACGAGGTAATCAACAATTCAATTGTAGAGAAATTATAGTTCAATATAGTTATTTTTATGTTAATTAGACAACTATAAACTATTATTGATAGAAGTAATCTAATTTATTGTTTGAATTATTGTTGTGCAACCATCTTCAGAGCCATGTAGTACCGAGGATGCTTAATTTTAATGATCCACCACAACTATGAGATTTAGTAAAGACATATATTATCAATCATAGTCATTTAAGGACCAATATATGTAGTCATTCAAAATTTTATTATATATAGATCTTGAGATGGCATATGCCACATTTTTGTAAAACTTTTATTGAATTGGCATATATACCATTTTTGTATATGTATATGTACACTTGATTATTATATAGTTTGATATAAGATAAGATAAGATAAGATAAATTTATTAATGTCAAACAAAAGACCAACAAGGGTCTATGGGACATGAATCATACAACCAAAATAGAAAGAAACCAGCGGAGCACCAAACAGTGGTCGAGGGAACATGCTAAATGAACAAGGAGCCAAACAAGAAGCAAAGAACAAAGAACCACCAGGGCAAGGACTAGGGGTCCTTCCCGAGCGGAAAGAAATCCAACACAAAAGAATAGTGACCCAGAAAAATATGGGTATGGACCCATCATCGTGATCTGTTGGTGGTCTATCGTTGATGGATAGAAGCACTGCGAGGTCTCACAGATCTAGAGTGACCGATGGTGGAGGCACATGAGGGCTGCTTCACTCCCAAGCTAGGGGTGAGGGGAAGAATAAATCTGTAATAAGCTAGTCGGTGACCTACTTCTAGGGAAATAAAAGCTACAGGGTATGGTCATAGAGTCATACCATCTCCCGTAAATAGAGTGCTAGGTATCTCTGGTCAGAGTAACAAAAGAAGGAAGTCAAGGAGTTGCATTCTCTTAATAAGAAATATAATCTCCCTCTGATCTCATAGTATACAGGGTAGCGAAAAATGAAATGTGGCTCGGTCTTAATCTCGGACAATGTGCATATATTGAAAGATCCCAGTGCGATCCGAAGAGCATGTCACCAACACTGTGATAAATATCTTGGTCGAACAATGATCCCATCCTAGATGTGTAAGAAGTGCTCAGCATAAAAAGCCATCCTTAGACATAAGCCCCCACTAGGGTTGGTCCAGGTCGAGATGATGTATTTCCTGTAGATGTCAAGTCTGACATGCTCATTCAACTCCAGTCTAGAGGGGAGAAGTTGAGCTGAAGCGTCCAAATAAAATTGAAAGGGGGGTAGGTGATCAATATCAATCATGATGGAACCCAAAAGGGAAGTGTCTTGAGCATACCATTAATGAGCTCTAGAGGAGGTGTCAGATCTAGCCAGCTCAACAGAAGAGCAATAGGCGAGGTAAGAGTATCTACTCCGGCCATTCGAAGAGTCTGTGAAGCAACGTAGATGGTGAAGAAACCAAACTAGGTCGAAGATGGCTCCCAACCTAAAGGGATGAGCCCCAAACTTAGCGAGGATGATGTTGTGGGAGGTGGTACAATGACATCTAATGATACACTGAAGGAGGAGAGTCTGTATACACTCAATAGAGGCCCAGACATAATCAATAAGAGATAGTCCCCAAACAACAGAGCCATGGAGTACAATAGGTCTAACCAGAGAACCCATGAGGGATAACTTGGACAAGGTGTCCTAAAAGTGGTGTCTAAAGCATTCTCTCAATCAAGGTGAGGGAACCCATCCCTTTGTTGATTCTGGGCTGAATAGCAGGTCTCAAACTGAAGAGAGGACTAGAAAATTTAACCCCGAGGTATGTGTATGCAGAGGCAATCTTTATCTCATGTCCTTGGAAGTAGAAGTGTAAATATGAGGTCTTCAAGCAGTTGAAGACCATGACCTGTGTCTTCCCCAGATTAACCACAAGCTCTCTCAAATCACAAAAGGAGGCCAAGATATCAAGAATTCTCTGGAGATCCTTAGGTGAGGAGGCTAAGAGAATCATGTCATCAAGAAAAAGAAGAATGGAAACTAAGACTTGGTATAAATTGCAGCCATCACCTGGGAGAGATGAGTCCCTAATGAAACCCTCGAGCTCGTCAATGTAGATGCCAAATAAGGTGGGGGAAAGAGGGTATCCCTATTTCACCCCAATAGTGCTCTAAATAGGATCTAAGAAGCCCTCTGAAGACCTGAATCTTCCCTCAACGCACTCGTAAAGTCTCATAATGGAAATCAAAAGAATCTCAGATATCCTAATGTCTCTAAGTCTCTGAAAAAGGGCTACCTGAGGGATGGAATCAAACGCCTTACGAAAGTCAATGAAGCAACAATAGATTTTCACAGAGCGATTGCAAACCTCCTCAATGATCACCCATAGTGTCAAACTATGGTCCATGGTATGGTAATCTGCATGAAAATCGGCTTGACTTCTAGGCCTGCAGTCCAACCTATCAAGCTATGAAGAAAGGATGGTGTTCAAATCTGTGGCATAGAGTTTGGAAAAGGTATGCCCAATCATGATGGTTCTGTAGTTTTCGGGGTCTGAGATTGATCCAGTCTTGTGGATCGGATGAATCACATGTCTCAACCAAGCCTTAGGGAAGCCAGTACAAACCACTCTATTAAAGAGTGTGGGAAGATAGGAGCCTAGCATCATGATACCAAGCTTGAGGAGCTCTGCTTGAAAACCATCCTCGTTGGCTCCTCTACTGCATCTCAAAGATCCGATGGCCTCGTGAATGTTGGATGCGGTGAAGATATGGAAGTGAGGGGGTGGGATGAGGTGGAGAGATGGCTGGCCCGTGATGTCATAGAGAGTGGAGGTGTGGGAGATGAGGGAGACAAGGTCGATGGTGCAGGGCGGAGGTGGGTGCATAAAAGTTGATATTTGATCTAATTTGTTTGTTGTGTGAATGTCTTCCTACTTTGAAACTTACAATTTGAATGTATATTCATTTTTTAATGGTTAAAATTTATGAACAATGACATGTTATGGATTAATAATTTTGTGCTTCAATATAAAGTTTATGGATTACAAAATTGATATTCCATCTAGAATGTAAGTGTTTGGTTGCCTAGGGAAACTTCAACAAATTTTATGATCATTTGTGTAATTTTATTAATCATAACATGGATGCTTAGTAATAATGGATGACAATGAATAAAAAATGAATTCAATTTCATGTTCTACCTCCTTTGCTCTTTATAAACTTTCATTACATAATCAAACACATTACTTACTAAGGCTAGGACTAAATAGATTACTTACTACTTGTCTATGATCGCCCTCAAGTTTGTAGAAGTAACATGACACCTAAGAGAGATGAAGCAAAACTATCATTAAATCAAGGCTTAACATAGACTTATTAGTCTTTGTATTTCCTTTCATCATCATTTTCATTTAAATTCATTTACCATTAAGAGTCACATCTATTACATTTTGTATTGGTCATTAGTGCTCATTCCATTGTCCATTAGATGCATCTTCTTGTTATGTTTCCTTGGGTTCATATATTAGTTGTATTGGTTAAGTTCATTGCATTATCACTTTTATTAGGTTGATTTACAGTTTCATTATCAATTAATTAGATTACACACAATATATACTTGTTAGTCCTTATTAACCAAGTTAATGGCATTCATCTGATTTATTCCTTAAAGTTCATTGCATTATCACTTTCATTACATTCATTCATAGTTTCAAATTATTAATTAATTATATTACACTTGATATATACATGTTAGTCTTTGTTAACCAAGTTAATCACATACGTCTCACATCTATTACATTTCCTATAAGTGGAAACCTGAGGCTGTGTCATAAAGAAATGGATGTAGGAACTTCATAAATACATGATCTCTTTTATTCAATACTAATCTCTCTTGCATCTTTCAAAGTTGCATAGTTAATCCACTCACAAATCTTGTCATTAATCAATATATAAAAGATGAAGAAGAAGTTTCTAAAATGTAGAAGTTCAAGGGGGCTTGAACAATGCTAAAACATACCATCAACAATGCAACTACATGTGAAGGAAGAGGAGAAATCAGATGATAGAAAATAAGGTTAGGTAAGAAAGTCCAAAGAAATTTCCATCTTGCAAAAGTTGCAAAAAGTTGTGAAAATTTGCAATGCTGCATAAATTTGAGAAAAGTTACAAAAAATCCATACAAAAAGTTGCAAAAAGTATCATGTGCACACACCATCAACGCTAGTCTGGGCAAACAAGTTTATGCTAGGCATGCTCCAATTTTTCTCTCTAGCTCGTTGGAACATTCTAGGTCATACCCTATTAACGTTTTCTCCTAAATTTTGAAAACGCAAAAAAATGTCAAACTTTGATGGTCTATTTTCTCAAAGTATGTGGCACATACAAATGTGTCATCTGAACCTACAAGATTACATGAGGTCTCCCTACAATATCTCGATTTTGGAAGAATCCAACCTATTTGATTGTGGGAACATATTTTTAAATGTTGCAAAAAGTGTCAGTTTTTTTAGTAGAAAGTTACAATATTATAAACATTTCATATTTATGTCATGGGAATGAACCCTTAGTGCTAACGTATTTTTTTGGGAAGGTTTATCCTATGCATTCTCCCATTTCTCTACCTAGCTTGTTGGAATGTTCCAAGCCATACCCTACCAATACTTTCCCGTAAGTGCCTTAGTGCAAAATAATGTAAAAATTTGAGAGGTTCGATCTTAGAATTTGCAACACTTACAATGTGCCATCTAAACCTATAAGGTCACATGAGACCCTTCTCCAACATCTTCTCTCCAATTTTCAAGAATCAAACCCATTTCCATTAGGGCATTAATTTTTTTCTTGATGCAAAAATCATCAAATGCATGCAATGAAAAGTTGCAAGGTGGCCTAATTTGTGCTTTGTTCATCGTGGGGAGGAACCATCAATGTTAGCATGTTTGGTTGGGTAGGTTTATGGTAGGCATGCTCCTATTTCACTCCCTTGTGTGCTGAAATGCTCTAGGTCATACCCTATCAATGCATTCTCCTAAATGCCCTAAGTGCAAAAATTTGCTAAACTTTGATGGGTTGTTTCTTAGAATCTATGAAACTTACAAATGTATTATTTTGAACCTATAGTCTTTGATCTCATAAAATCAAATCCTTCTTGTGCCACCAATTTTTCTATTGATGAAAAAATCATTAGATTCATGCAATGAAAAGTTGCAAGGTGGCCCAATCTTTGTTGTATTCATCTCAAGCACAAACTGTCAATGCCAACACATATAGTTAGGTGGGTTTATGCTAGGTATGCTCCTAATTCAATCCCCATCTCATTAGAACATTCCAAGCCATAACCTATTGACACAATCTCGTAAGTGCCACGAGTGCAAAAAAACACCAAATTTTGATGGACTTTTTCTTGAAATCCGTGACACTTACAAATGTATTGTTGAGAAACTCCAAACTTTGATGGGTTTTTCCTTGAAATACGAGACAATTAGAAATGTATTGTTGAACCTACAAGGTCACATGAGTCCCCTCAACAATAATCTCTCTCCAGTTTTCAAGAATTGAACCTATTTTCTTGGGCCAACAATTTTGTTGTTCATGCAAAAATTGCCAAATGTATGCAATGAAAAGATGTAAGATAGCCTAATTTTCTTTCTATTCATTATGGGCACAAATTATCAGTGCCAATAAATCTAGGTGGGTAGGTTTATGCTAGCTATGCTCATATTTCTCTCCCTAGCTTGCTAAAATGTTATAGGTTATACTATGTAGGTGCTTTCCTCTAAGTGCTCTAAGTGCAAAAAATATCTAACTTTGATGAATTGTTTACTGGAATATATGGCACTTAACAAATGTACCATTTGAACCTATAGAGTCATAGGAGATCCCTCTATAGTAGTCTTTCTCCAATTTTCAAGAATCAAACCCATTTTATCAAGAAAATGTTTTTCATGTCTTCTCTCAAAATGTATACATATTTACAAGTGTTATAAACCACCACAAGTGATAAGCTTAAGTACTGGCTCAAGTATTATGTCACTTTGTTATGTTTTATTTGTCCTATTCTTAGGTTGTCTTAGTAGTTTGGTCATAAACATTGGTTTTTAGTTGTTTTAAGTCAATCTCATGGACCCGATTTCATAGACCTTAAGCTTATACTTTCATACTTATGTTATGGGAAAAAGAAACTCTTTTATGGTTATGTGTGTGTGTGTGTGTGTGTTGGTTTTAACTATGGATTAGTGAATAATTAATCTAGCAATGAATGGATATATATGTGTTGCATGTATTTTTTGCCTATTAACATTTATGATGGAGAAAGATTAAATGAAGCAGTGATCAACAAATGGCACTCAAGCAAGTCATGCCTTTGAAGACAAGTCCATGCAGCTCAAAAGGGATCGACATTTGAAGCGGTTTAATGCTGAACTGGTCACAACTAATGTTGAGCAAGTCAAACAGTTACGATCAATGTGGAATCAATCTAGGAGAGAGTGGAAGCTATATATACTCTTTGTGTAGTTGAACAAGTTTTGTGTTCCTCATTTAGTGGATGGTTTTCCTCGTCCTTTCTAGTGTTGTAATAATTCTAATCCACCTATTCTTTTAGCATTGATTTGTTAGTTAATTAGTTAGTAAGTTTCTATTATAGATAAGAAGCTAGAACTTCTTCGGAGGTTAGCTTAGTTAGACTAAGGATTCCATGTAATAACATTTTCAGTTTTCAATATAGTTTCAGCTATTTTTCAACAATTACTTGTAATCAATACTTTTTGCAACATGAATAAAATGAAGTTTTGAGTTCACAAGTGTTTAACTAAGTTTTGGATACTCACTCAAGGGGGCTCACTTGGTGAGTAGTTCCTTTCAATTTCAACATTTGTTTCCTTCATCTTTATTTAAAATTTTTAGAGTTTTTCTATTCCTATAGCTACTAGAAGTAATTTCATGTGATTGTTCTTGTAGCCAAAGCAGACATAGTAGTTTCATGTCTAGACATCCTAAAATTTATTATAGCAGTTTGCATAGATTCAACTTTAGCATTTGAATGAAGTTCAATTCCAATCATTTACCTTTCAACATTTATTTCCTTAAGTTCTAGGATAGCATGGATTTAGTAGGAACTTAGTGCACATACAGTGCAGACCCATTGCAAGTTCATGTAGCTTGGGTTGATAATTAAATGAGCATTCACCATGAGAAAGATAGTTGCTTAGTTTGGATGTCCAATCCCTGAGTTGAGTTTTGTAACCCAATTATTGATCCAATTCATAAGTCAAACATTTTTGGTGTCGTTGTTGGGGATGGTGTCAAACTAAGGACTTATTACATCCATGAGTTAACATTTTTAGTTATTTCATGTTATCTATAGTTTTCCTTAGTTTAGTTACTTTTAAAAGATTCATTTTTGTTGAAGATAGTTCAAATTCACTAAAATTTGCATGCATAAAAGAAGAAGAGATTCCTTAGGGAGATTCTTGTGTGTGTGAAAATTGTACCTGATTTGTAGACACAACACTTCAGTAAAACATTAGAGGTTAGCAAAAATCAAAATCGTGCAAAATTGAAATATAATTTAACCAAGTGATTTACTGCCTTCTAGTAGGTGCGAGATTGATGTTCTCAGATTGTTATCGAGATCAGTGATCTAGACGACACCTAAATGAAGGATTTGAATGCAATTGATCTGAATATGAAATATGAATGCAAAGTAATCTATTTTTCTTTGATATTTTCTATGCAATAATATGAAAAATGATATGAAATCTATGATATGTAAAAATTGATATGCTATGAATTGATCTAACAATAATATGAAACAAAAAGTGATCTCACAACAATGTTGATTCGCAATAAGCTTTGATCCTTCCAATTGCAATTCTGCAGCGTGATTGTGTAAAAATATGAGATTTTGTGGATGCAAATTTGAGAGATATGAATTAGGAAGAGCTGAGCCTTGATTTTATAGAAATCCAGGGCTTCGGACGTGCATGGAAGAAAGCCATAAATCACTCAAATTAACTCAGCTTGATTTTTGAGTTATCTGATAATAAAGATAATTTAATTCACAAAAATATGCAAATCATGCAAAAATAGCTTTTTAACTCAAATTAGAGTTTAGATCAGCTTTTTGAACTCCAAAAAGATGTTGAGTTCTAAAAAGTCAACACTTTGCATTGATTTTCTAATTTGGAGTTTAACTGTTTCTTTTGAATGTGCATAATAATTATGAATGAATTAAATAAATAAAGTGATTTATGCTCAACTTAACTAATTTTTGAAAATAAATAATTGATTTATGGGTTAATCAATTATTTAATCAAACTTTTATTAAAAATTATATTATTAAATAATGACAACTTATTTTAATTAATTAAATAAAAATGTAATCAATTATTCATAAGATATTGGATTTATTGTCAAAATTAAATACTACAATTAATAATAGATAGAATTAAATTTAATTACACAATTAAGTGGCAAGATATTAAATCTAATTAATTAAATATGAAAATATTCAATTAATCAAACTTAGGATAAATGTGATTTATTGCCAAATAATCATTAAATTAAAGATAATTAAGATAATTAAGAATATTGCTAGGAATATTCCCTGATGCAGAATTTAAGATAATCAATTATGATTCGATGATGTTTAGATGTGCCTTAGATTAGGACTTCGAAGTTGATTTCATTCGAATTTGATGATGTAGAGGATTAATGAGCTTATAGCCCATTTTTGGGGTATTACATTTTGCCCCTCTTTGAATTGTTGTGCGAAGCGCAGTGGTTCAAAGATAGTCTGTGTTTGATAAAGATATGAAACTGATGTTTGAAATTGATAATTGATATGAGACAGAAGCTGATTGATATTGATTTGATATGGAGATAATAGGTCCTGAATGACCAAAGATAATGTTCACTATAACAGCAAATGAACCTATGATTGCGAAAAAGTGTCAAAACACCTGATTCCAAACCTTAGGATTGCAAAGAAGTGAGCGACCGGTTCTAGACTCAATTGTCTTAGCAGAACTAGCACGTATCACATCCGAATCCTTCAGTTACCGAAGAACCAAGGAAAGAACACTATGATCCGATGGTTGCAAAAAATGATACAGTTTACAAGATTAGGAGAATACCAGATTGATATGGATCTTGATGAATTTGATATGCCCCAAGTGATGATAGATTTGCCCCAAGTGATGAGGACTTTTTTTTGATGAATCAGTAACTAGACATGGTTGTTGTCTTGATTACTGAGGAAAGATATGATTTCCATAAAGATATGATTTCAAATTTGATTATAGACTTTGAATGATGTGCAATACCATACCCCCTTCGGGATTAAAATTGAAATCTGACAAGAAAAGTCAGCATTGAGAGTTCAAAAGCATGTTAATTGATTGGAGAAGTGGTTATACACATTCAAGAATGCATTCTGCATCATTTAGAGGTCCTATAGACCAAGTAGACTAGGTTTGACCATGAGTTGACCATAGTTAAAAGTTTGAAATTTTGATAGTTTGATGTAAGATAATCAGTTAAGTTGAAAAATGGATTTCTGTGATGATTGAAGGTTGATTATGCAAGTAGCTAATAATATGAATGATTTTAGATTTTGATTTTGATCCCGAAAAAGAATTCTACTTGTTGTTTTGTTGGAGGAACCTTCGTGTGAGATTCAGCTCTTGTTAGATTTGTAGATGCGAGTGGAGAATTGTTTAAGCATTGAAGTTCATTTAATTATTGTGAGATCATGCAAAGATGAAAAATGAAATGTAGAATGAAATGTGACCTAAGACTTAGGACCTAGTCACTGATCATGTGTCGATTTGTTATCATCATTGAACTTTTAGGTAACCGGATAAATCAATACAATGCCCACTAGCTATGAAACCATAGACATATGAATATCAATTTGTATGTGCAAGAATCAATACAACACCCACTGGTCAACAACCATGGATATATGAATATTGATTTTATTTTCAGAATGTCGGATTAGATATAAGCACCAAGGCACAAACGCCAGGATGACCTGAATATCATGTCCATTTTGATATAGCAATTTGTACAAGCATCAAAACATAAACGTCGTGATGACTGGAATACGCCTTGTGTTCAAACACATCAAACAGCCAAGAGATTATTCTAAATCCAATGTGAATTACCCGTAGTGACCCTTTATCATTCACATCCTTAGGTAAGATCGTGTTTCACAGTAGGAGAAAGAACTTACTCAAAAAGACAATAGTGAGATCAAACTTCCTTGAATTTTTTGGGTATCAATGGTCAAGGTACGCATGGCCATCCAATTCGAGATAGAGGCTCTTACAGTCGGACACCATTTCAATCCAGAATTTCCAAAGACGTTAGATTTTCACATACAAGCAGAAGACAAAGAAAAGATTATGCCCCTAGTCATCACTCTCTAAATCCTATAAAGGACATCATCGAGGAGCTCAAAGGGACACAATATGAAAAAATCTCAATGCGAATTAGTAAGCATACAAGGAGATAAAAGCATGTAAAAAGCATAGATTGTTTTCAGTTTGCGTTTGATGTTGATTGCGTTGTTGTAGATGCAAAATATTTTCTGGAGACAAGACTGACTGATTGACTCACATGAAGCTTCAAAAGGATTCTGACTGGATATGACACGTCTCAGATACATGGGAGACCATAGGATATGACATTGATTGCCCCCAAGTTTGAACATTGATAGGATACAGACACTTGAGTAGATTGGTGTACAAACTAACTTATTGAAAACTGGAAATGCAAAAACAAACTGGGAGATATGTACAAACTAAAGCAAAACTGAAAGCTGGAAAAGATCAAGATTGTGCTGATAGATGGAGCATTTTGAAACAAGTGGCGCCCATTTGCCGGGTTTTCACCATCTTGGCAGAGATTCTATTTTTGCTACCAAGGCGCCTATTTCCAAGTTTTCACCAAGGCACTTTTTTTTTTTTCATTTTTCATTTTTTCATTTTTTTTGAATTTTTGATATTTTTGAATTTTTTTTTTTTTGTGAATCATCAAGGTGCCTATTGCTAGGTTTTCACCAAGATGTTCATTTTTTCAGGACTTTTTCCAATTTTTAAGATTTTTTTCAGGACATTTTACCATAGACTGAATGCCTTAGGCATAGAATTTCTTCAGATAGAGAACATTGATTGGTTCTCAGAGCTATTCTCCTTTAGTCGTTGAGAGTTGATAGGCACCAAAGCCAAAAGTAGCAGTGATTACAAAGGGACCCAGCCAATTGGGTTCAAACTTCCCCTTGCGTTCTCGATGTGATTGATTTTTAGGATTCTCTCTCAAAACTAGATCGCCAACCTAAAATTCTCTGTGTCTGACTTTCTTGTTATAGCCTCTAGACATTCTCTTCTGATATACTCTAAGGTGATCATATGCTGCTTATCTGTGCTCATCTAGTAGTTCAAGTTCTTGCAACCTAGACACTCTGTAGTCATCATTGGTTACTAGACCATGCATTCTGATTCTTAGTGATGGGATTTCAACCTCAATAGGTAGTACTGCCTCAGACCCATAAACTAAAGTGAAAGGTGTAGCCCCTGTAGGCATTCTGATACTTGTTTTGTAGGCCCATATAGCTGGATTAATCATGAGATGCCAGTCTCTGCTAGTTTTGTTTACTGTTCTGTGCATGATCTTTAATAGATTTTTGTTGGAAGCCTCTACTTGGCCATTTCCTTGTGGATAGTAGATAGAAGACCAATGTTGTGTGATCTTGAATTTGGCACATAGATCATCTAGGTCTTTGTTCTTGAATTGTCCACCGTTATCTATGAGTATGGAATGAGGTATCCCATATCTGCATATGATATAGTTCAATATGAACATAGATATCTGTTTCCCCGTTGCTTGTGTCAAAGGGACTGCTTCTACCCATTTTGTAAAATAATCTGTAGCTGTGATTATATGGGTATGTCCATTAGAAGAATGAGGATGTATAGCTCCTATAAGATCAAATGCCCATTGGTGAAAAGGCCATTGTGTTGTAAAGGGGATTAGATCCCTCCCTGGAGCATGAATTAAGTTTCCATGCACTTGGCACTTTTGACAATTTGTAGCAAATTTGATAGCCTCTTTCTCCATTTCAGGCCAATAGTACCCAGCCCTAATAAGTTTTTGAGCTAGTGTTAAACCATTCGAGTGTGACCCACAAATACCATCATGGACTTCCTCTAATGCACGTTGAGACTCTTCTTGTTCTAAACATCTAAGTAGCGTACCATCTAGACCTCGTTTGTATAGATCGTGACCAATGATGACATATCGGGAGGCATTACGGATAAGGTATCTCTTTTCATGGCGGTTGAAGGTATCGGGAATGATTTGGTCTTGGAGATAGGAAAAGAGGTCTTTGTATCTAGATGAATCATGACCAACAATGGTGCAAATCATGCGGGTTTCGGGGGAGTCATATGCAGGATAAGAGAGTGCTTCCACCAGGAACTCATAGCATAGCTCATGTTCTGGCTGCTATAATAAAATAGATAGTGTTGCCATTGCATCGACAGCCTTGTTCTTCATTCTAGGAATTTGCTCAAATGTGATAGATATGAAATATTTCTTAAGATCATCTACCATTCTCTTGTAAGGAATGAGCTTTTCATCTTTAGTTTGGTACACATCATTGACTTGATGAATAACAAGTTGAGAGTCTCCATGAATGTGTAGCTCTATTACTCTCCATTCAATTGCTATTTTCATACCATTCAAAAGGGCTTCATATTCTGCAATATTGTTTATGCAGGGGAACTTTAGTTTGAATTCTTTTCGGATGGAGTATCCTTGAGGAGTTATGAACAATATGCCTGCTCCAGATCCATTATGTGTATAGGAGCCATCAAAGAATAATTGCCATTCTCTAGAAGATAGGTGCATAATAGAGGAGTCTGGAAATTCCATTTGCATTGGTGTGTCATCAAACATGGGTGCATCTACTAGTTGATCAGCAATAAATTGACCTTTTATAGCTTTTCTTTTAACATATTCAATGTCAAATTCACTTAGAAGCATGACCCATTTAGCTAGTCTACCTGTGAGGGCAGCCTTGCTGAGTAGGTATTTTAGTGGATCAATTTTTGCAACTAGAAGCATGGTATGAGCTAACATATAGTGTCTCAGTTTATGTGATGCAAAGATCACAGCGAGACAAGCTTTCTCAATCATAGAATAGTTTTTTTCATACGCCACCAATGTTCTGCTTATATAATAAATGGCTCTTTCCTTTTTGTCTTCATCATTTTGTGCTAGCAATGCCCTCAATGATGTGGCTGTTGTAGAGACATATAAGATCAATGGCTTCCCATGAATAGGAGGCATCAAGATAGGCAGATTTGATAGATACTTCTTGATATGGTTAAAGTTGTTCTCACATTCTTCATTCCATGCAAAGGTCACACCTTTATGTAATGTTTTTGTAAAAGGTTGTGATATGTCCACTAGCTGTGATATGAATCTTCTGATAGATTGAACTCTTCCTTGCAACGTCCTCATTTGACTGATATTTGTGGGAGGTTGCATCTCTATTATAGCCTTGACTTTAGCTGGATCAACTTTAATGCCCTTCTTTGAAACTATGTATCCTAAGAGCTTTCCAGAAGTGACACCAAAAGCACACTTCTTAGGATTTAGTCGGAGACTAAACTTTTCCATTCTATCTAGGATCATGCTCAAGTCCTTTAGATGTTCAGTTCTAATCATAGATTTTGCTAAAGTATCATCAACATAATCTTCCATAGTTCGATGCATCATGTCATGGAAAATAGATGTCATTACTCTTTGATATGTAGCACCAGCATTTTTAAGCCCAAATGGCATGACATTCCAACAGAAGGTTCCCCATGCACATGTGAAAGCAGTTTTCTCTTGGTCCTCTAGAGAAATTTTTATTTGGTTATATCCAGAGGAACCATCCATTAAGGAATACATCTCGAAACCCGCAGTCATGTCCACTATCATATCAATGTTAGGTAGTGGAAAATCATCCTTAGGGCATGCTCTATTCACATCTCTAAAGTCTGTGCACACTCTGATTGACCCATCTGGTTTAGAAATAGGTACAATATTAGAGATCCACTCTGCATAGTCAATAACTCGGATGAATCCAGCTTTCAGAAGCTTCTCTAATTCAGCTTTTACCAAGAGTGCAACATGAGGATGCATCTTTCTCAACTTTTTCTTGACAGGTTTGACATTTGGAGCAATAGATAAATGATGCATTATAAGATTAGGATCCAATCCTGGCATATTCGAATATTTCCATGCAAAGTTGATCTTCTTCTTTGTTAGGAATGTTGTAAAATTTTGCTTCTCTTCTTCTGATAATGATTGTGCTACATGTACCAATTTTGGTTCCTCTATTGTACCCAAATTGATGGATTGGGTGGGCTCAATTAGAACTGGAGATCTATCCTATAAATGACTCGGAAGGACATCAAATATCTCATCCTTAGGCACCTCAAAGAGGTTTTCACCTTCAGATATGTCTTTTATTTTTACTTTTGTAGGTTCTGAGACTGCCACAAAATGGTTTTCACCTTCAGAACTCTTTTTCTTTTTCTTTTTATTCTTATTTTTCTAACTAAGATATTTGATGTCCGACTCGGTCATGTTGACCCTCGGTTCACTAATGGAAGTACTCATAGGCTCAACTGCATTGAGGTAGCAAGCAAGGGCATAGTCATTCGGGAAGGTATAAATACCATGGCTCGGATTCGTGGAGGTTTGATCAGTAAGTTCTGGATATTTGATAGTCAAAGTAGGGAAAGATTGAGAGATAGTGTTTATGGATATGGATCTGTCATCATTGGTCCTAACCTGATGCTTGAGTTCAAAGGTGATACTACAACTTAAGACATCCAATTCGTGAATAGGTTCAATGTCATCGTGGGAGTCCAATTTAGCCATAGGTGGATCAGACTCGATAGGTTCATCATTTCACTCTAGACTTATGTTGGTTTGAGGTGCATATTGGTGAATAACATCAACATGTTTTTCTGTGATAAGCTCATCTGGTTCTGGGATGACTCCCCATTCATATTCATTAGATTCATCTTCTGATTCAGGATCTCTAGGAAATCTTAGAACATGAGTAAAGTTAGGGTGAATACCCCAAGAAGGGTTACCCTCAGATTCTAATTTGTATTCATACTCATGAGAATCTGTCTCAGAATCACTACCACTTCCCTCTTCTTGATTGTTTTCGAGATTAGCTGGTTCCTGTGTTGCAACTATCTCTTGATTGATAGTAGGTTCTTGTGTTTCTACTACATTAATTCTCTTGATAGGATCATCTTTATCATCAAGAAGGTCTTTGATCTCTTTAGGCAATTTTTCATAGGGGATGAGTTCTAAACTATCTGAATCACTATCTGATGGTTCTGTTTCTTCTTTCTTAAGAAGAGGTTCCCTTGGTGCAATCTGCTCTATGACATGACAGCAATTACCTTTGAGGTGATAGGGTTTCTTCTTAAAGCCTAAGCCAACTTTTTATTTATTTTCTCTACCAGTATGTGGGAGAGGTGCCACAAGACCCTTTCCTCTAACTCCTAGAGGTCCTTTACTTGAATATCCCATCTTAACTATTAATTTATCTCCTAGACCATATGACTTGGAAGGGAGTTTGGATACTGTAGAGTCACTAGTTTGAACAACTTGAGATTCAGGTTCGTCTTTGTACAGCCATGATAGCACAACCTCATCCTCTTCAAATTCTTGCTTGGATACTTGTTCTACTACAAAATTCTTTTTATATGCTTCCAGAGGTTCTTTAGAGTCTAGTTTGGATTGTTTCAAAGATTTCCCATAAGACTTAGGTGAGATAGGGAGAGATGTCAAAGATAAGACTGGTTCAATAGTATATTCTCCCATACTATTTTCTTTGATATTAACCTCTTTGGCAAGAGCTTCCATTTTAGAGGTGGATGCTTCTTTAGTTGGTTCAATGGGAGATTCTCTGTTATTAGGCACAAGCTTATCTGCACTTTCCTTCAAGGTGTTGCAAGTTGTATTCAGATCCGCAGGGATAGTAACCTCTACTCCTTCATAAGGAAACTTCAAACATTGATGGTATGTAGAAGGAATAGCTTGCATTTCATGTATCCATGGCCTCCCTAGAAGAATTTTGTAAGCCAAAGGTAGATCAAGCACTTGACAAATGGTATCTTTGATAACTGGACCTGCTCTGATAGGTAAGACAATGGTGCCTTTAGAAGATCTTTCTTGTTCATCATAGGATTTTATGGTGATCTTCTTTCGAGGATCAATAGCCAATTCTGAAAATTCCAATTGTGTGATCAAGCTGTAAGAACAAATGTTTAGGCCAGCGCCCCCATCTATCAACACATGTTTGACTCTACGGTTCTGAATCAAGACTTCTATATGAAAAGGCTGATTATGTGGGTGACTCAAGGAGTTGTCATCTTCCTCTGAAAAGGAGATATATTGCGGAGATGTAAGATGTCCAACCATAGTCTGGAACCTATCTAAATCAAGGTCATCAGGAACATTGGAACCAAGCAAAGCTTTATCGAGAATGGCTCTATGAGCTAGAGATATTCGAAGCAACTCAAACATGGAGATTTTCGCATTAGTGTGCTGGAGTTGTTGAATAATGCTATAAGACGTAGGCCTTGTATCCTTTGGATTGGAAGATTTGGAAGCAGCCTTTTGTTTAAAAGTAGATGAAAGATTGAAGGGAACCTTAGGGACATTTGATGAATCTGGAATTTGTCCTTTCAGATGCGTTTGAGCTTGTGATCGAGTAACTGTGTTAGCTGAGGAATGATCTCTATCTATTCATACAATTGTGATGACATTGCAACTTTCAAGGAGACATGGTTCAACCATATTGATGACAACATTATTTCCAGGGTAGGCATAGTTGACTTTTGCCCCCATATTAAGCTAAGAAGTTGAAACTTCTTGACCATGTTTCAGAAATGGTTCTATGAATGCTGTATGATCGTTATTGCTCTTGGGATTGTCAATTGTGATGTCTCCACTATCGATCAGATCTTGAATGGTATGCTTCAAGTGGTAGCAACTACTAGTTTTGTGACCTTTACTCTGATGGAAATCACAGAATTCATTTTCTCTCCACCATTTCGGTTTGGGGTCCTGATCATTTGGTCGGATTGGTGGTAAAGATATGATGTTATTAGCCAGTAGAGTTTTCATAGCTAATTCTAAAGACTCTCCTAGAGGAGTAAATTTTTGATGTTTATCCCATCTTTTGTATTCTGGCTTCCTTTGAGATGGTTGAGAAGACTTTTTCTCTGAAGCTTTAATGGCTTGAGTACCAAGAGTGAGATTGTAGGCTGGTGCCTTTGATGGGGCACAGACAGTGTCAACAACACCATCTGTGATGATGCCTTTGTTCTTGTTCCAATTTTTGTTCTTGTCTTTAGAACTGGATCCTGATTCGTACTTGTCTTTTTAAAGTGTGATTTCTCCTTTTTTCACAATCACTTTTTTGATTTTGATAGCATTATCCACCATCTTATCAAAAGATGTATGATCTTGCATTTGCAGAGGATAATTGATTTCTGGAACAAGGTTGTTGATGAAGATTTCTAATTTTTCTATTTCTGGAATAGGTCTGGCATATAGAGAGAACTTCTTCTTCCATCTCTTGAGAAATGTTAGGAATGGTTCCCCTGGATATTGCTTGAGATTACAGATATCGATCATGGTAACCGGGTGCTGAATATTGTAGGAGTATTGTTGATAAAACAATTTGATCAACTCCTCAAAAGTTTTGATAGTAGAAGACAATTTTAAAAACCAATGAATGGATGCTCCCCCTAGAGATCAAGGGAAGAGGCGCATAAGGTAGGTCAGTTCATGCATGAACTCCATTGATTGTGTACAAAATTCCCTGACATGATCTTGAGGGTTTGAGTGCCCATCATATTTATCATACTTCGACATCTCCACTCTTTTTGGAAATGGTGGCATGCACAAGTCTTTGTCAAATGGAAAAGGACATAGAGCCTCCATGGAGAAATCTTTAGGTTCCTTCTCTTTCTTAAGATTGTTAAGTTCAACTTGTATAGCATGCATCTATTTCATCATAGCTGTGAGTGGATACTCTTCCTCATGTGTAATGATGTCTTCAATATTAAATTTGGGAGGAAGTTTAGCTCTTTGATGAGCTAATTGTAAAAAGTATGCTTCTCTATCTTCTTTCAAGAAATGCTTCATCATTCGTTTGAAGTTATCGTCATTTTGATATCGAGCAATTTCTTTAGGTGTGGGTTCCTGATCTGCACCATGTTGAGATTGAGCTCTTTGAGAGCCAAAATTTGTCCCTGCTTGAGACATGGTAGGAGTTTATGGACTCCCTGGATTAGATTGATGAGGGGTATGTTGAGTACCTCCGTGAGTTGATGGAGGAGGTATGTAACTAGATTTCAATCGATAGTTGCCAAGACCATGATCCTCATAAAGACTGAAATTGATGAGTTGCTCAAGAGTTGGAGTTTGGAGAGTGGTGAGAGATTTCTTGTGAGAGGAAGCTCTAGTCTCCACCATTCACCTCAAGTGAAACAAAAGAATAAGATCCAGATAACCGAAGAATGAATTGAATCAAGATGATCAAATGATGCAACTTTGTCAAGGTTTGATTGATTTGAAGATTTGATTAGACGTGGATGAAGGATACTATGCCCTGGATGTATGGGTAGGTTCCCAAAAGATAGTGGACAAGATATCACAACACTTAGTCATTTTGATGATTGATTGAAGATTGATAGTTATGACAAGGTTTTGACACAGGATGATAAGGACTCAAATCGATTAAATAGAAGGTTGAATCGGATTCAAAAGGCCACTTTAGGAAAATGATTGGATTCTTAATAGCTACTGCTCTATTCCTGACACAGTGATTCGTTTGACAGATTTTGAAATTAGGCTGAAAAAGCTAAATATTTGGCAATTTTAACAATTTTTTGACAACTTTCAAAAATTTCCCAAACGACACTTTGCAGACTTGTACGACCATGGGTATGCTATGAAATGATAGTTACAAAACTCGTATGATAGTTGGGTAGCAATGAAATGACAGTTGAAAATCTCATACGACAGTTGCAAGATTTTGACTGTGAGAATTTGCTGGCATGGTAACTCGTACAACACTGGGTACTCAATGATACAATAGATGGGTTGCAATGAAACGATAGTTGAAAATCTCATACGACAGTTGCAAGATTTTGACTTTGAGAATTTGCTGGCATGGAAACTCGTACGACACTGGGTACTCAATCATACAACAGATGGGTTGTAATGAAACGACACTTGGAAAAACTCGTATGACTTTTGACTTCCTGAAATGATTTTTGACTCCAGAAAGGATTTTACGTCAATTTTTGCAAAATTTTGAGTTTGCAGATTCGGATTGTTTGCAAATTTCAATGTCCAGATTTGAGGATTGTAATAGATTTGTTCATTTTCAGTAACCAGATAGATAAACAAGCATGCAAAATAGTAAGCACGTGATTTCAAGCATGTCTAAAAATAATGAACAAGGGAAAAAGCAACCTTGCGCATGAACAATCAAGTGAATTATTCATTCTAATCCTCAGAAGCGCTAATTGTGTATGTTCCAAAAATGTTTTGCAATAATGCACATATACCCTATAAAATGAAAATTTGGCCTCGCTAGGGTTTTTAGTAATGGTTTGACTCTAAAACTTTTATGATCCAAAGGGGTGAACTCCAATCCCGGTGCACCAGGGTTTTGACACAGTTCGAGAACTTAATCTTCAGGAGCTGCTAGGGATATCTGACAACCCAACAATGAACCATACCCATGGAGATTTCTTTCACAAGGACATTTATATAGCAGTTGTCACTACCATGATGAAAATGGCTATTACTGCTTGAGGTTCCGTCAACGCAGTTTGCCCTGTGAAGGGAGTGTCCGCTACGGTTAACCCTCTCTAAAGGTGACTCACAATAGTATACCACAAGGGGACTTAGCTCCAGATCCAAGGTTTTGATGCCTCTTCACTTTTAACCCAAACAAAGTAAGCAAATTAATCCAACACGCTAAGACAAAGTTTGTCTCACCAAGGTCTATGATATCAACCCCATGTGATCTATCAACCCCTCTGGAGAGAGAATGTATCAATCAATAAGGGAAGACGCACTAACCAATTTTGATTCACCAAAGCTCATGATGTCTACCCCACGTGATCTATCAACCTCTCCTAGGAGAGAATGTATCGATCAATAAGAGAAGATGCACTAACCAAGTTGAATGTGAAACGCACTAAGTATCCTCCCAACCTACAAGGATTCTGTCGTCAAGAAGGATTTCGCTAGGAATCCAATCTCTCAAGAATTATGAATAGTATTCATAGGGCCTAATTACTATGTGAGCACAGATGTATGTTTCCAAAAGTAAATCTACCAAAAGTACCCAAAAAGCAGAAAGAGGAACACTTAATGCTTAAAGTGAATATGAGATGAGTCTACAAGGTGGAACACTTAACACCTCACACAAGCTAAAAATGAGTCCCCAACTTAGAAAACAAGTGAGTTCTTAAAAGCACAAATGGGTTGCCAAGTGGAACAATTAACGCTTCTCTCCTGTAAATCCCTCCCCTTTATGGCGCTGAGATTGCAACCATGGGGCGGAATGAGGGGCCGGTGGATTAGCGAGTCCAATAACCCAAGATAGCAATCAAGATCAATCACAAGTATCTGAGACTATTTAATGGATCCTTAAGGGGTCACAACCTAGTATCAATTATGCAAGTGTGTAAAACAAAAACATGAAAAGAATCACCTAAGCTAGACACACGAGAGATTTATTTTAAGCCCCAAATCAAAATATTATCAACACAAGTGGAATACCTGAGATCCTTGCAATGCGCTTAGTAGATTTTTACCTGATTTTAGCAAAATTTATGCTTTTTTCAATCAAAACTAGCAAGAGTCAATCAAAAATAGAGAATTCCAACTGTTAAGATTAGCTGTTAGTCAAAATCCAAAAATCAAATCTGACAAACTGCCTGCAAAAATGAAATGACAATTAAAATATGATGCCTAAACTCATACGACAATGGGTCTATTACCAGATGATAGTAAGAAACTTGTACGATAGTGGGTATGCTCCCAGACGATAGTCTGGAAACTCGTCCGACACTGGGTGTCTAATGAAATGATAATCCAACCTCCAAATGACAGTAGGTGCCTGATGAAATGATATTCGGTCAACTGTCATACGATAACAGGCTCAAACTCATACTTTTGTCAGAAACTCGTATGAAGATTGTACGGATAAAAAATAAAAATTGTATTTTTGCACAGAAACTAAGGAGAAAAAGACAAAAATTGATAGAATTGAATTGGAAACCTATTTCAGGCCCCATGGTGGACGCTAGAAAATGTGTGTGTGAAAATTGTACCTGATCTGTAGACACAACACTTCAATAAAATATTAGAGGTTAGCAAAAATTAAAATCATGCAAAATTGAAATCTAATTTAACCAAGCGATTTACTGCCTTCTAATAGGTGCGAGATTGATGTTCTCAGATTGTTATCAAGATCAGTGACCTAGACGACACCTAAATGAAACATTTGAATGCAATTGATTTGAATATGAAATATGAATGCAAAGTAATCTATTTTTTTTTTGATATTTTCTATGCAATAATATGAAAAATGATATGAAATCTATGATATGTAAAAACTGATATGCTATGAATTGATCTAACAATAATATGAAAATAAAAGTGATCTCACAACATTGTTGATTTGCAATAAGCTTTGATCCTTTCAATTGCAATTCTCCAGTGTGATTGTGCAAAAATATGAGATTTTGTGGATGCAAATTTGAGAGATATGAATTACGAAGAGCTGAGCCTTGATTTTATAGAAATCCAGGGCTTTGGAGGTGCATGGAAGAAAGCCATAAATCACTTAAATTAACTCAGCTTGATTTTTGAGTTATCTAATAATAAAGATAATTTAATTCACAAAAATATGCAAATCATGCAAAAATAGCTTTTTAACTCAAATTAGAGTTTAGATCAGCTTTTTGAACTCCAAAAGGATGTTGAGTTCTAAAAAGTCAACACTTTGCATTGATTTTCTAATTTGGAGTTTAACTGTTTCTTTTGAATGTGCATAATAATTATGAATTAATTAAATAAATAAAGTGATTTATGCTCAACTTAACTGATTTTTGAAAATAAATAATTGATTTATGGGTTAATCAATTATTTAATCAAACTTTTATTAAAAATTATATTATTAAATAATGACAACTTGTTTTAATTAATTAAATAAAAATGTAATCAATTATTCATAGGATATTGGATTTATTGTCAAAATTAAATACTACAATTAATAATAGATAGAATTAAATTTAATTACACAATTAAGTGGCAAGATATTAAATCTAATTAATTAAATATGAAAATATTCAATTAATCAAACTTAGGATAAATGTGATTTATTGCCAAATAATCATTAAATTAAAGATAATTAAGATAATTAAGAATATTGCTAGGAATATTCTCCGATGCAGAATTTAAAATAATCAATTATGATTCGATGATGTTTAGATGTGCCTTAGATTAGGATTTCGATGTTGATTTCATTTGAATTTGATGATGTAGAGGATTAATGAACTTATAGCCCATTTTTGGGGTATTACAATTCCTTCCTAATGATCCTTGCCCTGGTAACCAACTAGGTGAGATTTTTGTTCACCAACAAGAAGAATAAGAGGAGGAGAACCCTTTTGTTGATGTTGTTACAAATTTACCACCCTCTTTATCTTTCTCAAAAGAAGAACCAGTTGATCAAACCCCCCTTTTTAATATATTTTATAATCTACATATACCTTTGCCAGTAAATCTATTTTTCCCAAACCAAGTTGACAATCAGCTGGCCTTGGTAGCCTATCAACCAAGTGCTCAACCAAAGCATAAAGAAAGATGGCTCGACCAACTTTTGAATTCCCCATCATTGACCAAAATGATAACAATAATCTCAAAAACATTCATCCTTCAATACTCCCTAAGTTATATGGCTTGATAACTAAGGATCTTGATGTATTCTTATTTGGATTTGACATCCTCTGTGGAAGCTATGATTATACCACTGATGCCCATTGTAGTACCAACTCATAGTTTTCTTTCAGTTTTCAGTTGTCATCATCTTTTAAGCTATTATTTCAGTTGATTGGCCGAATTCTTTTAGGCCACATTTCATGTGAGTAGTTTTGTTTCAGTGGTGATGATTTTGGATTATGATTGATTATATGTTTATCATGTGATTGCATAGTTAGATGATGATATTATCATGATGTGATATTTTATGCTTATTATGGTTTATGATGTTACTGACCCCATACTTGCATGTGTATGGTTATCATGTGTGTGTACCTATTTTGCGTGTCTGTTGTGGTAGAGTACGGAGAGGTAGTTACTTGCCATGGTGAGATCCACACATTCGACTGTACCCTATCATTGTCTGCTATATTTATATTGGATGTATATGCTTGTTCTTGTGATGACATGTTTGCAGGTACAAGGCATCATCTTCCCTGAATTGGCAGGAGTGAGCGTGCCCATAAATATTCATCTCAATGGTAAAGAGGGGAGGTAATAGTCAGATCCAAAATCCTAACCTAGGCTTATTTGTCCTAAGATTGGATGAGTAGATCAATTTGACTACCTTACCCAGATTCATCTAGTTGACATGGATTCGTGGATCCCTTTCTTGAGTATGTTTGGTTTTGCTTTGTTTGGTCTCAATTGATTGATTTCATAAGTGAGTGATTTTATGTGATATTGATTTAGTGATTATAGTTAAAATTTAATATTAATTATATTCTAATATTTATTTGAGAAAATTAATTAAAATTCAAATATTTGAATATTTAGATTTAATTAATTATTTAATTAAAATTAGAGTTAAATATGCTTTTGTGCTTTATTAAATAATTAAATATTTAATTACATGGTTTTATGCTGCTTTAAATATTTAATCTATTTAATATAAATTTTAATTAATTACATGTGCATTAATATTGTTAAAAAGTAATATGTTTTAAAAAAGATAACAACTTGTCTTTAGGAGTCAAAGTTGAGTTGTGAAAATAAAAGATATTTTAATTATTTAATTGGGATTTACTTTCAATTTTGATTGGAGTTGATTTAGGGATTGACTGATGTGTTGTCATTAGAGTTTCCATGAAAGGAGGAAATTGAATTTCTTTAGCGAAATTGTCTTTCATTTTGGGAATTAAGCAGGTTTTGGAGAAATTTTGGAGAGAGCTTGGTGTTTTTGGCTTTTTGGAAAATTTGGGTGTATATGGTTGCATGTTGTGTTGAAAACTCTGTGTGTGCATCTAGATTCTTGTGCTTTCATTCTATGTGGATTCAGATCTACAGGTTGGATCCATTCTTGGAGGAATCTGGTTTCTACAGTTCTTCAAAAGCTTCATTTTTAAAAATTGCATTGGATCCAAGGTAGGGTTTGAAAATCTTTTTTTGTGGTTTTTGTTTTGCAATTTAGTGGTTTTCTATGTTTGGATAATTTCTCTTTATCTCATTAGATGTAAATGCAATTTCTATGGTTTTGGGTATTTAGAAAATCCATAGATTTGGTATTTTTAAGATTTATTGAAACTTGACATAGTAGGGTTATGTTGCCAAAATTTTATTAAAAAATTCGTCATAGATCCCTTACAAAACCAAAAATTAAATTTGGGCTATAGTTTAACAATTGGATTTGGAAAAATAATTGTTCTAGTGGAAAAGAAATTAATTTTGAGCAAAAAAATTAAATTTTGGGCTTAAATTTACATTCTGAAAAAAAAAGTAGACTAAAAAAAATACACAGTAAAAACAAAAAAAAACCTAGAAAGGACAAAAGAAGAAAAGTCGATATGCATTTGAAAAAAAAATGTGATTAACATTTAGAAAAAAATATATTGCTTTTCCGTTTTTAGATTTTTCAAAAATATATATAATAGTCATGTTTTTTATTAAGAAACATGCTTTTGGAAAAAGTGTTAAAAAAAATTAAACAAAAAAATTTAATTTTTACTGGGTGAGGATTTTAACCCCCACCCACAGCAAGGGACTGTTGTGCGACAACACCTGTCGCATGATAGTCTCAACTATTGTATAGCAGCCTTCGTTGTCGTGCATAGTAGCAGGGCTACCACACAATAGTAATGGTTGTCATGCGGTAGTAGGGCTATCGCACGGGCAGCCTGGGGGTGAGGGTATGTCTTGTTGAAAATTGCAATTGAAGCAATTGTTGTGTTGTCATTGATGTCAAATCTTAGCTGATAAGACTGTTGCTACTTAAGAAAGTACTATATCTATTTGAGTGTTGCTAAGGGGATATGCAAGGTTGGTAACAATAGAACCTAAGGAAAGGTTGAGTTATCTTGATACTACAAAGTGTACTTGACTATGTTGTACAATGATGAGACAATGTATTATTTATCTTAATAAGATTAAAGAGTAAACTAGTAGGCTTGACTGAGATAAAATAGAGAAATCATGTTTAAGCCGAGTGATGTTAGTGTCGACCGAGTCAGTATATGTCGAGCAAAATTCTAGTGTCAGCCGAACATCAGTTAATTGCCAAGGAAGACAGTTTAAGTCAAGGAAACATTTTTAGTAATGACCGAGCTTTCTACATGAAGACCAAGTAGTTGATCACAATATTGACCGAGCATTAATATTTTTATATTTGAAGAGAATTCAGATTTGGAGCCGACATTGTTGAATTCTTGAATTATGTAAAATGTGTTGACTTTATTTATTGATTGTTTGAAAGCATTGAATGCACCGAAAAATGTTTTATTGTAAATCTTTAAGAGATTTGAGATGTTTCTAGAAAAGGAGCCAAAGAACATAAAGCGGGTAGATTCAATGAATCTGACCTAACCCTAAGATCTACAAAGGAGATTGAGCAGCAAAAGATGAGTTAACCTAATTAAGGAAGTATTAAGGGAACCTGAGCATTAGGTATGTGTGTGCATGGGTGAATAGAGGATGCTGGAAGATTAGTAGATGTTACTAACTGTATAAGCAGAAAAGACTGAAGGACAAGTGTGGTGATTGCTTGAAGAAAAGTTCAGAGCAGATTAGAGACGGAGATGGAAAAGTTTCAAAGTCAGTAAACCAACATTTGTGTACGGAATTGGATCTAATATTTGCAAAGTGAGTTGTATATTTTTCAGATCAATACTATTGCTACTTTCTAACCATTATAACAGTCAAAATTCTTTTAACAGAGGTTTACCTAACAGTCATATGGTTAAATCCTTTGAACAAGGTTGCATTCTAATGGAATGTATGTAAGTCCTATAACAAGGCTCACTTCCAATAAAGTGATTGAAATTTTTTAACCGGGTCACACCTAATAGAGTGTATTGTAACCTTTGATAAGGTTGACTTTTAACCGAGCTCACTTCAGAAGAGTGAAAATAATAGTAGCATGTTACAAAGCGGTTTTTCCCAGATTGGGTTTCCACTATAAATCCTAGTGTCAATGCTTGTGTGAATATTTTGGTTTAGACATTTCTGTGTTTTACAAGTTAGATATAGCTGGGTAGCGGACTGCAATGTTATATGTTTCTATTATTGAATCAGTGATGACCGAGTTGATTTTGGTTGTTAGATCTAATTTAAAGAAAAGTTTTTAAAATTTGTTTTATACATCTGGACCTAAGAATAAATAATTTGCCTCCCCTCTCTATTGTTCTAAATTATATTAAAAATTGGTATCAGAGTTATGTTGCTTATTATTGGTGTTTACAGAAATCAATTTTAAAGGGGCTTGAAGCAAATGATCAGGATGTATAAGGAGGTACCAAATCTGAATAAGGAAAACTTCCCTGCATGGCAAAGTTTGATGAAGCTACATCTGGTCGGTATTGGTGATTCTACAAAGTACTACATTGAGAATGACTATGTCTCACCTATCGCACCTTTGACTACCGAAGAAATGAGAGCTAAGCAAGAACATAATCAGGCAATGCTAGAAATTGCATCTGCCCTAAGCTATCCAGAATTTGAGGACATTAAGGATTGCACAAGTGCTAAGGAGATGTGGGACACTCTTACAAAGATCTATGGTGGTGACATAAATGTATTAAAAGCTAAGGCCGAGAGTCTTGGAGGTAATTTTGATGAAATGAGAATGCAAGAAAGTGAGAACATTGTACAATATTGTGGTAGAATAAAAGAAGTTGTGAATGCTATTAGAGGAGCAAGTGGGACTATTAAGGATGAAATTATAATTGGTAAAGTACTAAGAACTCTGTGTCCTATATATGCTATTAAGATCTCAGCTATTCAGGAATCTAGATGTAACTCTACAAATGTGCTTACTTTGGAAAGTTTGGTTGGCAAGCTGACTGCTTTTGAACTCTCTAACTATGATAACTTCACTATCGGTAGTATTGGTAATGTTGAATCTATTTTTAAGTCACAATTAATTATGAATAAGCCAAAGAAAGAAAAAGAAAGATGCATCAGTGAAAGTGACAGTGACACTTCTGAGGAAGAACTTGAAGATCTAGAAGCTCTTATGGCTAGAAGATTGAGAAGGGGAAAAGGAAAATATAAAGGTAAACTCCCTATTATATGTTTTGCATATAACAAAGTTGGTCATATAGATGCTAGATGTCCTGAAAGGAATGATAAAGGTGAAGAAAGAAAAAGAAAACACAAAGAAAAAAGAGATGACAAAAGCTACTGAAGGTACAAAGACTACAAAGGAAAAGGTAAGAAATCTTGTTACATTGCTGAAGAAGAAATTGACACTGATAGTGATGATTTTGAAATTGAGGTAGTCTATGTTGCAATGAAAGATGAATCTGGTGAGGATGAGAAAAATGAATTGATCTCCTATGTGAACAAGAATGAAAAATAGATTATTGATAGTGGTTGTTCACATCACATGACTGGTGACAAGAGTAAGTTTGAGACCTTACATCATTATAGAGGTAAAAGTGTAAAATTTGGTAATGATGCACCATGTCTTGTTAGAGGAAAATATTTGATTAAACTGACTGATAAGATCTCTTGTGAAAATGCATATTGGGTTGAAGGTCTAAATTATAATCTGCTAAGTGTTGCACAACTCAACATCACTGGTTACCAAGTGAAATTTTATCACAAAAAAGCTAAAATATTTGATGCTACTGGTGAACTGATTGGAAGTGGAGAACAGACTAGAGGTAATTTGTTCTATCTTGACCTATTTGAAGAAGCATTTATGGTTGCACAATTTGATGACATTTGGTTATGGCATAAGAGGCTATGTCATGTTAACTTTGATAATCTAGTAGAAATAAGTAAGAAGAAGAAAATAAGAGGTCTAGCTAGATTGAAGAAACTTGAGAATGTGATGTGCAAGGAATGCCAGTTAGGAAAAATGACAAAGTCAAGTTTTAAGAGAAAATCCTTTACTTATGATAACATTTTAGATTTGGTTCATACTAACCTTTGTGGACCTATGGGTGTACAAAGTTATTGTGGTGCTAGATATTTTATCTTGTTTGTTGATGATCATACTAGGATGATGCATGTAATGTTTCTAAAAGAAAAATCTGACACTTTTCAATTATTTAAGTGGTATTTGGCTAAGGTTGAGAAGGAGATAGGTAGGAACTTGAAATGTCTTAAATTTGACTGAGGTGGAAAATTTACATCAAATGAATTCAATCTATTTTGCAATGAAAGAGGAATCAAAAGACAGATGTCTACACCTAGAACACCTCCATAGAATGGTATAGCAGAGAGAAGAAATATATCTATCTTGGATTGTGCAAGTAGATTGTTGATTGAAAAGAATGTGGCACAAAAATATTGAAAATAAGCTATAAGTACAGCTATCTACACTCTTAACTGGGTACAGATCAAGAAAGGTACAAATTTAACACCCTATGAATTATGGTATGGGCATGCACCGAGTATTAAATACTTTAGAATCTTTGAAAATAAGTGCTACATATTAAAAGACAATAGGAATGGAAAGTTTGATGCTAAAAGTGATGAACGCATATTCCTAGGGTATTCCACAAAAAGTAAAGCTTATAAGTGTTTGAACTCTAACACTAACAAAATTGTGGAAAGTGTGAATGTCAAAGTTGATGAGTATGCAGAAAGAAATGAAGTTGATAGAAAAAGAGAACCAGAGGATTATAGATCTTTTGTGTATATTGAAGAAGAAGAAGAGGCAAGTAACAAACTTGTACCTGATGTCGAGTCTCAGGTAAGAAATGCCGAGCGATAGGAAGAGGTTGCCGAGCATCAAGAAAATAGTGCTGAAATAGAACAAGAACATGCCGAGCAACAAGTAATGCTGCCAAGTATTAGGAAGAGGTTGCCGAGCATTCAAAAGTTGAATCTGAAAATTTTGTTGAGGAACCTGATGAAATAGAGGAGAGAAGAGCTGAACCTATTTTGGCAAAATATGTAAGAAGACATCACAAGCCTGAATAGATAATTGGAGACAAACATACTAGAATTCTGACCAGAAGTAAGACAATGGATCCAACATGTTTACTATGTGAATTTGAACCTAAGTCAACTAGAGGGGCATTAGAAAATGAAGACTGGATATAAGAAATGAATGAAGAAATAGACCAGATAAAGAAGAATGATACTTGGACTCTGGTGCCGAGACCTGAAAACAAAAATGTTATAGGAACATAGTGGGTGTTCCAGAATAAGTTGAATGAAAAAGGTGAAATAACTAGGAACAAAGCTAGGCTAGTATGCAAAGGCTACGCACAAGAAGAAGGAATATATTATGGGGAGACATTTGCCTCTGTAGCTAGATTGGAAGGAGTAAGAACTCTGCTTGCTGATTCTACTTTTAAAGATTTCAAAGTTTATCAAATGGATGTCAAGTTTGCATTTTAAAATGGTATAATAGAAGAAGAAGTTTACATAGAACAGCCAGAAGGTTTTATTGATCCAAACAGAAGACACATGGTATGCAAACTGAACAAAGCACTATATGGATTAAAACAAGCTCCCAGAGCATGGTATGAGAGATTGCATAACTACTTGATATAGATTGGATTTTCAAGAACAAATGACACAAGCAATTTGTACATGAAAGATGAAGAAGGTAAAGGTATCTTATTGGCAAAAAAATTTGTGGATGATATTATTTTTGGTGGACAAGATGCTTTGTGTAAAATATTTTCAAATGAAATGCAAATTGAATTTGAAATGAGCATGTTTGGTGAGATCAAATTCTTTGTTGGTTTACAAGTATATCAGATGAAGAAATGAATTTTCATTACACAGTCTAAGTATGTTAATGAAATACTAAAAATTTTTGGGATGGAAGATTCTAGACCAATGAGTACTCCTATGGCTACTGGACAAAAGTTATCTAAGAATGATGATGCTACAGAAGTGAACCAGACTTTGTATAGATCCATGATTGGAAAATTGTAGTATGTTGTACATAGTAGACCAGATATTACACTAGCTATTGGGATTGTGGCAAGATTCTCTGACAATCCTAAGAAAACACACATGATGGCTATGAAAATAATTATGAGATACTTGAAAGGCACTGCTGACTATGGGCTATATTACAAGAAGGATGATAGATTTGAACTGAGATTATATACATATGTTGATTGGGTAGGAAATGTAGATGACAGAAAGAGTACTAGTGGTGGAGCTTTCTTTCTTGGACAGAGATTAGTCTCCTGGATGAGCAAGAAATAAAATTGCATTTTTCAATCTACTGTTGAAGCCGAGTATGTTGTTGCTGCAGTAAACTATTCAAATTTGGTATGGATAAAATAATTGTTGGTAGACATGAAAGAAGAAATCACTGAACCTGTTGTTATTTTCTATGACAACACAAGTGCTATCAAAATTTCTAAGAATCTAATGATGCATACTAAGACCAAGCACATAGCAATCAAGTATCACTACTTGAGAGAATTGGTACAAGATAAAGAAGTCTAAATGGAATATGTGAATACAAAAGAATAATTAGCAGACATATTCACTAAATATTTAACTAAAGAAGCACATGAGTATTTGAGAAGTCAATTAAGGGTCCTTCCCCTAACTGAGGCTTCCTAGTTAAGCTAGGAGCACTGCATCAACTATGCTATAACAGAATATCTGACAGATTGATGCAGAAGATTGTCACACTTTAGGACTGGCCTAGAGTTGTGAAGAAGATCAAAGACAAGGAATCATTCATAAGTAAGATGATAGAGGGAGAAACACTGAGCTACATAGATAATATTTACATCTGATGGATGTATGTTTTAGTTGTTGCTTTGGCATTTTTGTCAAAGAGGGAGATGAACTGAGATGATATAACAACACATGACACTGAAAGGAAAAGTAAGGAGTTGATGAATTGAAATGAAGGATCGGGATAGAGGGATATATGGATATTTCTGATGGTCACATAAGTGAGGCTTATAGATTTTGAATTAGAATGAAGCTAAGGATATTAAAATTTTTTTTTTTTGATGGACAGATAAGTTTTTGGATTGATTGGTAATCTGTGTGTTAATCAGGTGATATCATGTGGTGTTGCCATCAATGCCAAAGAGGGAGATTGTTGGAAACTGCAATTAAAATAATTGTTGTGTTGTCATTGATATCAAATCTTAACTGATAAGACTGTTGCTACTTAGGAAAGTACTATATCTATTTAAGTGTTGCTAAGGGGCTAGGCAAGGTTGGTAACAATAACACCTAAGGAAAGCTTGAGTTATCTTGATACTACAAAGTGTACTTGACTATGTTGTACAATGATGAGATAATGTATTGTTTATCTTAGTAAGATTGAAGAGTAAACTAGTAGGCTTGACCGAGATAAAATAGAGAAATCATGTTTAAGCCGAGTGATGTTAGTGTCGACCGAGTCAGTATATGCCGAGAAAAATTCTAGTGTCGACCGAACATCAGTTAATTGCCAAGGAAGACAATTTAAGCTGAGGAAACATTTTTAGTAATGACCGAGCTTTCTACATGAAGACCGAGTAGTTGATCACAATATTGACCGAGCATCAATATTTTTATATTTGAAGAGAATTTAGATTTGGAGCCGAAATTGTTGAATTCTTGGATTATGTAAAATATGTTGACTTTATTTATTGATTGTTTGAAAGCATTGAATGCACTGAAAAATATTTTATTGTAAATCTTTAAGAGATTTGAGATGTTTCTAGAAAAGGAGCCGAAGAACATAAAGTGGGTAGATTCAATGAATCTAACCTAACCCTAAGATCTACGAAGAAGATTGAGTGGCAAAAGATGAGTTAACCTAATTGAAGAAGTATTAAGGGAACCTGAGCATTAGGTATGTGTGTACATGGGTGAACAGAGGATGCTGGAAGATCAGTAGATGTTATTGACTGTATAAACATAAAAGGCTGGAGGAGAAGTGTGGTGATTGCTTGAAGAAAAGTTTCGAGCATATCAGAGACAGAGATGGCAAAGTTTCAAAGTCAGTAAACTAGCATTTATGTATGGAATTGGATCTGATATTTGCAAAGTGAGTTGTATGTTTTTCAGATCAATACTGTTGCTACTTTCTAACCATTGTAACAATTAAAACATTTTTAAGAGAGGTTGACCTAATAGTCATATGGTTAAATCCTTTGAACAAGGTTGCATTCTAATGGAATGTATGTAAGTCCTATAACAAGGCTCACTTCTAATAGAGTGATTGAAATCCTTTAACCGGGTCACACCTAACAGTGTGTATTGTAACCTTTGACAGGGTTGGCTTTTAACCGAGCTCACTTCAAAAGAGTGAAAATAATAGTAGCATGTTACAAAGTGATTTTTCCCAGATTGGGTTTTCACTATAAATCCTAGTGTCAATACTTGTGTGAATGTTTTGGTTTAGACATTTATGTGTTTTAGAAGTTAGATATAGCTAGGTAGCAGATTGCAATGTTATATGTTTCTATTATTGAATCAGTGATGATTGAGTTGGTTTTGGTTGTTAGATCTGATTTAAGGAAAAAATTTTAAAGTTTGTTTTATACATCTGGACCTGAGAACAACTAATTCACCCCCCCTCTTTGTTGTTCTAAATCATTTTAACACATCTTCCCCCATCATGACTTTTATTAAAGTTTTTTTTAATATATAAGAAATTCGTTTAATTAAAAAAAAAACTTTAAATTGTTTAATTTAATTTAAATAAATATATATATTAAAAATTCTAAATTAGTTATTTTAAATTTTTCTTTTAGTTTTATTTAATTTTATTATTATTTTAGTTACTATTTAATACATTTGTTTTTTTTATATAAACTATTTAAAAATTGCATATAAATGTTAAATATATTTTAATAATATATTTATTTGTGTAACTTAATATTTATTAAAATGGAATAAGATTAATTTAGTGTTTTATTTATAATTTTAAAAATGTAGTATATACATTTTATTATATATACATACATGAAATATGCTTTTTTTAAATAAGTTTTAATATTGGTATTAGTGTGCATTTTATAGCTTTACGAAAACTATGAGGAAATGAACTTAACCCTATATGTGATTTTGAACTTAAATGCACAATTTGTTCTTTTTCAATTCTGATGATGTGTATGATATATTTTCCTTTTTGAGTTTTTTCTATTGCTCAAATGAGTTAATGGGGCATTAGATGACCTAGGAGGGATACATAGGCTGGGGGTATGAGTTTTTAGACAAGATTTCTATTTAATGTTATGGTGTGTGTGTGTGTTATGCATTATCACCCTAAAATGACCATGTAGGCTCATGTTGTATTGAATTCTGTGAATGGATATCTATAGTCATTTCTGGTTCTTGTGTGCGATACTGGATTTTGAATTACTCAATTTTATTGTGTTAGATCTATGTGGGATCTATGAGCCTATGGTAGGTTACCTAGATATGTAGTAGGGTGTGGCTTGCAATAAGCGTCGGGGCCCACAAGTGGCTGCCAGGATCACTTATTGTAAGTAAACTTAATCAAATAAAAATCTAATGTCATTAAGAGGTATTAAAATGAACCTAATAAGATGTGTTTCCTCACCCATGCTTGAGTGCTAGTATAGACTAAGATGGAGGATGAGATGATACTTTCCACCTTGAGAGGTGTGTATCTAACATAGTTAATGGCTTTGTTTGTATGAGAGGTCATTGATACTGTGTATGGTCACTGGAGTGTCGGGGTTCAGAGAGACTACCAAGATGAAACTTAAGGGTTAGACGTATATGATGACACCTTCTTATACATAGTCTAGTTATCCTACATGTGTCAGTTGCCTCTGGATTAGTGAGTCTTACCTCTCACTATCTTGTGTACACCTGGAGTTAAAGAGCTTTCAAGATCCCCTTGCTTAGTGGTTTTATCTTTCTTTGGTATTGGTTATCTGAGCGGGGTCTATTATTATCTCCTCAGCATGGTGGGGTAGACCTTTGTGGATCTACATGGATGGGTGGTAGTGATTCTTTACCATTTGAGATTCGACATCCTTGTTCCAGTGCTTGATGGTTCTTTTGCAGTTGGATTCTTTATGATTCTTCATTGGTGGATTTGTTCTCATCTTCATTTATTGTAATATTCTATTAGAGTATCGCATGTGATACCTAATCTGGATATTGTACTATTATTGTTAGAGTGATTACTACATACCCTGTGACATGTGCAGTGGATGTGAGTTTATTTAGGTCTCATGGTTGTCCATGAGGATTATAATTATTGATGTATGATGTAATTGTTATATCTATGATATGGAATCTTTTGTTGTTATTTAGATGAGTTTTATTCTTATGTAATTCTACATCATGGGACCCTTGATTATTGTAATCTATGTTGGTTGATGTGTTAATGTAAGTAAATGGTTATTGTTTCCACATTGATGTTTATCTTGTTATGTAAACTTTAGAAAAAAAATTATTCACCAAACTTAGTATCATGTTCTAGGTTAATCTCTCTTGGGTTCCCTGGCGGGGTGTTACATTTTATATTAGAGCGGAGTTTCTACACTGGGTACTCTGGGTATGTACGCTCATTAGATTTTGTATACTTTAAACTTGAAACTAAACATAGACATACAATATTATTTCTTTCAGACCATTGCTTTATAGTTATGTCATCTTTTGATTTTGTTTTGAGCTATGTTGTAAGATGTTATTTGGATCTCTGAATGTTGCAGGAATCATGCCTATGACTAGAGCTACTAGAGGCCATGGTAGAGTTTGTTCTAGTAATCATGGAAGGGGTAGACAACATAGCCCTTCTACAAGTGTCAGACAAGTTAGCCATCATCAGCAGTCCAAAGATGAGCAGAGAGAGGAATGCCATGGTGAGTTTGAGGGATCAGATACCAGACAACTTTTGCAGGTGATTTTGAATCATCTTTGTCCTGAACAGGTCAAGGTGGAGCATGATACTTCTCACCACTCTCAGAGAGAAGAGAGGGAAAGGGAGAGGTCTAGGATTCCTCCAAGGAGGAACATCACAGTGGATCCTGCAGTTGTGGCGACAAATCACATGAGAGATCTAATAAGAGGATGACCTAATCCCTTTGATGGGAAAGGATCTATTTTAGAGGCTGAGATGTGACTTATAGCTTTGGAGAGGAGCTTTTCTATGCATCTCTTTAGTAGTCATACTAAAGCTACATATGCAATGATGCAGCTTACTGATTTTGCAGTTGTGTGGTGGAAGATGGAAGAGGAGAAATTAGGGCTTCAGATGGATATAGTGACTTGGGAGTTGTTCCTTGAGCATTTTCGAGAGTGCCTCCATTCAGATTAGTGGAGGCGGTAGCGAGCATATGATTTCCATAACCTGAGGTAGTTGACCATGACAGTGGAAGAGTATGAGCGTTGATTCTTTGAGCTCAAACAATATGTTGGTTTTGGATAGGATACAGCTATTCTGGTTCAACACTTTGTTAGAGGGCTTAATGCTCACATTTTTGGGGATTTCAAGCTCTTTGAGCCTAAGACCCTCATGGAAGCAGTCATCAAGGCCACTCTTGCAAAGGAAAATCTAGCTTTGGGTCACGGTGGTCAGAGGAGTGTTCAGTCTAGTGGTTCTAGGGGGAATCAGTCTCAGAAGAATGGAAACTCTCAGAATCCTTCTACCTTTTCACAAGGTAATCAAGATAAGCAACATAAGGGGTTCTCTTTCCCAGGTTAGGGTGGTGGTTCTCAGACTAAGAACTTCTATAATGCTCAGCATATTAAGAGTCATTCTTTAAGTCAGCTTTCTCAGAGTGCTCATCAGAGTTTCAAAAGAGGTAGTTTTCAGCAGTCTAGTGCACCTTCAACAAGGAGAGGATTTAGTGGAGATTGTTACTCTTATGGCCAATACAGTCATAAGGAAAATAATTGTCCCCAGTGTTCAGCATAGTATTCAGGACAAAGGTCGACAACTTCTGATACTACACTTGGTGATGCAGGTAGATCTCATAGGGCTTTTGCAGTAGGGAATGATCCTCAGAGTTCAAACCATAAGGCAGGGAAGGGTCTAAAGGGACCTACTCATTGATCCTTGGCTTAGTTTTCAGTTGGGTGTAGTGAGGTTTATGGGACTTATATCCCTATTTTATTATAAGCTTCTAGAAGTAAGACTAATCCTAGGGGGGTCGATGTAGTACCCACTCATAGTTTTCTTTCAGTTTTCAATTGTTATACTCTTTTAGGCTATTATTTCAGTTAATTGGCCAAATTCTTTTAGGCCACATTTCATGTGAGTAGTTTTGTTTCAGTGGTGATGATTCTGGATTATGATTGATTATATGTTTATCATGTGATTGCATAGTTAGATGATGATATTATCATGATGTGATATTTTATGCTTATTAAGGTTTATGATGCTACTGACCCCATACTTGCATGTGTATGGTTATCATGTGTTTGTGTACATATTTTGTGTGTCTTTTGTGGTAGAGGATGGAGATGTAGTTACTTGCCATGGCGAGATCCACACATTCGACCGTACCCTATCATTGTCTTCTATATTTATATTGGATGTACATGCTTGTTCTTGTGATGACAAGTTTGCATGTACATGGTATCATCTTCCCTGAATTGGCAGAAGTGAGTGTGCCCATAAATATTCATCTCAATGGTAAATAGGGGAGGTAATAGTCAGACCCGAAATCCTAACCTAAGCCTATTTGTCTTAAGATTGGAAGAGTATCAATTTGATTACCTTACCTGGATTCATCTAGTTGACATGGATTTGTGGATCCGTTTCTTGAGCATTTTTTATTTTGCTTTGTTTGGTCTCAATTGATTGATTTCATAAGTGAGGGATTTTTTGTGATTATTGATTTAGTGATTATAGTTGAAATTTAATATTAATTATATTCTTATGTTTATTTGAGAAAATTAATTAAAATTCAAATATTTGAATTTAATTAATTATTTAATTGAAATTAGAGTTAAATATGCTTTTGTGCTTTATTAAATGATTAAATATTTAATTGCATAGTTTTATGATGCTTAAATATTTAATCTATTTAATACAAATTTTAATTAATTACATGTCCATTAGTATTGTTGAAAAGTAATATGTTTTCAAAAAGATAACAACTTGTCTTTAGAAGTCAAAGTTGAGTTGTGCAAATAAAAGATATTTTAATTATTTAATTGGGATTTACTTTCAATTTTGATTGAAATTGATTTAGGGATTGACTAGTGTGTTGTCATTAGGGTTTGCATGAAAAGAGGGAATTGAATCTCTTTAGGGAAATTATCTTTCTTTTTGGGAATTAAGCAAGTTTTGGAGGAATTTTGGAGAGAGTTTGGTGTTTTTGACTTTTTGGAGAATTTGGGTGTGTATGGTTGCATGTTGTGTTGAAAGCTCTGTGTGTGCATCTAGATTCTTGTGCTTGCATTCTATGTGGATTTAGATCTACAGGTTGGATCCATTCTTGGAGGAATTTAGTTTCTATAGTTCTTCAAGGGCTTTATTTTCAGAAATTGCATTGGATCCAAGGTAGGGTTTGAAAATTATTTTTGTGGTTTCTATTTTACAATTTAATGGTTTTCTATGTTTGAATAATTTATTTTTATCTCATTAGATGTAAATGCAATTTATATGGTTTTGGGTATTTAGAAAATTCATAGATCTGGTATTTTTAGGATTTATTGAAACTTGGCATAGTAGGGTTATGCAACCAAAATTTTATTGAAAAATTCATCATAGATCCCTTGAAAACAAAAAATCAAACATGGGCTATAGTTTAACTATTGGGTTTGGAAAAATAATTGTTCTAGAGGAAAAGAAATTAATTTTGAGCAAAAAAAATGAATTTTGGGCTTAAATTTACATTCTGAAAAAAAAAAGTACAATTAAAAAAATACACAGTAAAACAAAATAAACCTAGAAAGGACAAAAGAAGGAAAGTAAATATGCATTCAAAAAAAAATGTGATTAGCTTTTAGAAAAAAAAAATTGCTTTTCTATTTTCGGATTTTAAAAAAATATATAATAGTCACATTTTTATTATTAAGAAACGTGTTTTTTTTAAAACTAGTGTTTCATAATAAAGAATGGCGGACCTACAACGACAACGGTCATGGAGACCAAGGGCAGCTAACCATTCTTAGTTTCAGAATAGGGGTAGATTGGATGGTTTTTGATGGCAAAATCAATGGCCATTCAATAGAAGGGGTCAACCTTCCTTCAGTAGAGGTGTTCAGGATCGTAATGGAGGGTTTCAAGAATTTCAGCAGAGGCCGTTTGGGTATGGGAGGAGATGGAGGAAAAGTAACAGTGTTCGAAGAGGCTTTCATGGTTATCTACTGGTGGATAAGGATTTTAAGTTAAAAGAGATTGAGGAGAAGTTCTGCAGGAAGAAATCAAATGGAGGTCTGGAAATGCAAAAAGAGTCGGATAAGGGAGATTATTCATCTCCCCCCAGGGTAAGTAACATAATTGTAGCTTCTTCATATGCAATAGTAGTCCTCAATAACCCTCAATGGATGGAAGAGAGGGCAATGTTGGAGGATAAGGCTCTTTTTTTAAAATGGTTGGGCCCTTGGCCTTCTTTTTCTAAAATAAAATCTTGGTGTGAGAATACATGGAGGTACTCTTTCATTTTACTGAAGACTTTATGTAATGGTTTTTATTTAATCATTTGTGCTTCAAAGGAAGATAGGGACTGGATTCTTGGCAATGACCCTTTTTTCCTTGATGGGAAAGGGTTGTTTATGAAGAAATGGAATGACAACTTTGATCCAGAAAAGGAAAAAGTTAAGGAATCTCCTATTTGGTTTAAGATGGAAAACCTACCTCAGGAATATATAGGAGAGGAAACTATGAAGATCCTTGGTGAATCTTTGGGTAAGTTTGTTAGATGGGAGGAAGTGATCAACAAGGTAAACTATGCAGTAACGCCAAGGGTTTTGATCTGGCATCAGACTTGTTTTGAACTCCCTTCTCATATTATTATTCACACTGACAAAGGAGAATGGAGGCAGCCGCTTATAGCTAAAATGGATGACTTTGAAAAGGTTGTTTAGGATCAGGACTCTTTAGACCCTTTGAAGAAAGGGAAAGACACTAAGGACTCAAAGTTGATTAATTGCCTTCTTAAGATGACCAAGTAGGCCCAAGGGTTTTTGGATCGTTCTTTTTCAAGTTTATACCCTTCAGAAGAAAGGAGTTTGATTGTTAATGATGGAGTTTTTGTGGATAGACCTTTGCTGCAAGAAATAGACAAAATATTGATTTTGGATGTAGATCCAGTTCAAAACTCCATCTAGGATAATATCTTTGCTCAAAAAGTTAGCGAAACACCTCTTTCAGCTTGGCACACATGTGGGATGTTTCATGAAATAGATCCCTTTCAGGGTTGTTTGAATCCCTGTGTGCAGGAAGGGGATGTTTCACAAGCTTGGGCTGATAAAGTTGTTAGTCCTTCGGTTGTCAATAAAGGGGAGATGCAAGATCAGGAGGACCATTTTCTTTTGGAGAAGGTTGAAGACTTCAAGTGTTTTTTGGATGGTAATAGGGGGGATCATCCAAAGGATGATATCCCTAACAGTGAGGAGTCCTTTAGGCAATTTGATAAAAGGGATCGATCATCTATTTGTAGGAGAGAATTTAATGATGGTATAATCTCTCCTATCCAGAACCTGGAGGGGTTATTTGCAAATGTCAGAGACACTAGTGGTTATTTTATTGTTGAGACCAACTCATATCTCTCCTAGGATGAGGATGAGGAAGAGGATGGACTAGGTCTTCTTGAGAGCCCTAATATTATGAGCCCTAGAGGGATTGAATAGTCTAAATCATTTTTAAAAGGCCCTAGGTTGGGGGAGAAGAAGAAGAGGTGCTCGTTCGAATAAGGAGAAATTGGAATTGGTAGGTTGCGCAACAGACCAAACAAAATTGCTAAGATCGAGAAAGGGATATGCCCTTTCCTAGCAACAATGAGGATTATTTTGTGGAATGATAGGGGATGCAATTCCCCTGACAAGTTGCGTTTGATTAAGTGGGGTCTTGATCAAGCGAGAGAAGACTTCGTTTTACTTTAGGAAACAAAGGTGAAAGTTGGAGATGACAATGCTTTTAGGCTTCATTTTAGGAGGAAGGATTATTTGTTCTCCTTTGCGATTGGGGCCTCAGGGGGTCTTACTACAATGTGGAATCCAGAGGTGATGGATGTTCACCTTGTCTCTCAGACCTTTAATATGTAGTGGTTGAAGGTGATTTCTAAACAATTGTTTACTTCTTTTTTTGTTTTGAATGTGTATGGCCCAAATAATCCTGGTGAGAAAAAGGTTGTGTAGAATTCCTTGAGTGAGATTCTTAATTCAAACAAAGAGGCTTTGTTCATTTTAGGTGGTGATTTTAATGCTATCCTCAATCTGGGAGAAAAAAGGCAGCCTTGGATGGGGTGGAAAAATCCATAGGGATTTTTATGAGTTTGTTTGGAATAATGGGCTTAAAGAGATTGGTTTCAAATATGGAGATTTTAGCTGGTCAAATAGGCGGAGTGGCTTTTTGAATATTTCTAAAAAACTGGATAGATTCTTCCTTTGTGGTCAGTGGGATCAACTCAATTGTTTATGTAGTGATGACATTTTACTGATTTCAGGATTCAGGAGGACGTCTCCCCTGAATGCTCTCCGTTTAAATTTGAAGCAATGTTTTTTAGAGATCAGAATCTTGTCTCTAACATAACCAAGTGGTGGCATGATGCTTTGGTGGAGGTTGGTAATCTTTCTTTCAATTTTTTTAAACACCTGCAATTTGTTAAAGATCAATTAAAAATTTGGAATCATGAATCCTTCCACAATATCTTTGAGGAAAAGGTGGTTTTAGGAAAAAGTTTGGTAGTGTTGAATGATAGAGTTATTGTTATTGGAATGGATGAAATGGCCTTTCTAGAAGAACATGAGTTGTCTAGAAGATACAAGTAAATTCTTGCAAGGGAAGAATTTTTTTGGAGACAGAAGTCTAGGGAGACTTGGTTGAGGAGTGGAGATCATAACACTAAATTTTTCCACAATTCTATGCAAGAGAGGAGGTCAAGGAATAGAATATTTTCTATTTCTGATAGATAGGGAAGGCTTTTATTAGATGTGGATCAGATTAACAGGGAGGTTGTGTCCTTCTTTAAGGATATGTTCACAGGTATTTCAACACCCCTAGAAGGCTCGAAGGAGTTACTGGATAGGATCCCTAAATTATTAACTGGTGATCAGAATGCAATTTTGATACTTCTTGTTATGAAGGTTGAGGTGAGAAAGGATCTTTTCAATTTGGGGGTGGATAAATCCCCCAGACCTGATGGTTTCCTTGCCCTATTTTTTCAGAAGATGTGGGAGGTGGTGGGTGATGACCTTTGGGGTGTGGTGGAGGAATCTAGGTGTGGTGGTTTTATCTTGAAAGACTTCAATAATACTTTCATCTCCCTGGTTCCTAAGAAAGGGGACTACCTTTCCTTTGCTAACTTTAGACCTATTGCCTTGTTTAATACTGTCTATAAGGTTATTACCAAGGTAATGGCAAACAGGCTCAAATCTTTATTGAAGTTTTTCATTTCCCCCGAACAAAGTGGCTTTGCTCTGAATAGGTCTATTTTTGAAGGGATCATTGTGGCTCATGAAGCCATACATACTGTTCAGAAAGCTAAGGTGGCCAAACTGATGATTAAATTGGATATTATGAAGGCTTATGATCATTTAAATAGAGCCTTTCTTGTTGATGTTCTTAAGCAATTTGGTTTTTGTGAGGCATGGATTAAATGGATTAATAGTTGTGTTAATTCCCCAAGGATCTCGGTCCTTGTCAATGGAATCCCTCAACGCTTCTTTGAGACTTCAAGAGGTTTATGGCAAGGTGATTCTATATCACTTTTTTTTATTATTATTATGGCTAAAGCTCTGGGAAGGCTAATCACGTGGAAAAGGAAGATGGGAGCATGGAAAGGCATCACTATTGTAGAGGGAGTTGATCCTACAACCCACTAGCAATTCGTGGATGATAATTTATTGATGGGTGATGCCTTAGTAAAGGAAGCAAGGGTCATTAGAGAAACTTTAGACTCCTCAAAGGCCTCAGGGCAATGTGTTAACTAGAAAATTTTTGATGTTTTCTTTTTTAATACTAGTGCTTTGATGAGGCGATATATATGCAAGATTTTGGGGATTAAGCAAGGCTCTCTACCAGGTAAATTTCTTGGTGTCCCCTTATTTGAAGGTGTTTGCAAGCCTAATTTATGGAATTATTTGACTGATCAATTTTTTAAAAGGATGAAAAGTTGGAAAGGAAGATGGTTGTCTTCTGTTGGTCAAATCTTACTCCTTCAGACTGTCATTTCAGCTATTCCTATTTATTCAATGAGCTGCCTTAAGATCCCTAATAAAGTCTTAGAAAACATTGATAAAAGGATGAGAAAGTTCTTTTGGTGTGGGAATCAAGAGGATTAGAAATGACATCTTCTTTCTTGGGAGAGAATTTGTAAGTCAAAGATTAATGGTGGTGCTAGACTTAAGGATTGGAGAAATATGAATCAAGCCCTTGGGGCTAAATTGGTGTGGAATATCTATGATGATCCTTCTAAGTTATGGGCCAAGATTGTTAAAGAAAAATGTTTAGGTTCTTCAAAGGATGAAGGCATTTTGAAGATAAGAAATCCTCCAAAAGGTCCAGATGTGTGGAATTTTATTCTGGATTGTAGGAAGGTTATCAAAGACCACATTTCTTGGAATATTGGTGATGGTAGGAAGGCTTTATTCTGGAAAGACTCATGGAATGGTTATGCTCTTGTGTTATGTGAGGAGAAATATAAAGAGTTAAGTAGTTTTATGACAACTCAATGGGGGGATAAGGTGGTAGATTACCTACTTTTAAAGGATTCTTGTGTGGGTTCTTTTTGGGCTTGGAGGAATGTGGACAATTTGGGTCTCAATGATCATCATAAATGGTTATTGTCAGAGGTGTTTTAGGCTAGGAAATTTTTCTTATCTTCGGCTAAGGACATAATAGTTTGGTGTGCGGCCACCTCTAGCTCTTACTCAGTAAAATTAGGCTATAGAGCCTTGGATCTCCAAGATGATTTCAAAGGTTGGCCAGTAAATTTATGTTGGAACAAGGCTTGTCTGCTGAAGGCTGGCTCATTTGCTTGGTTAGTAGTCTGAGGGAGGATTTTGACTAGTGAGAGGAGAAAAAAGGTTTGGATTTCATGTCCCCATAATGTGTGCTCTTTTCCATTGTGCTTCGGAAGATATTGATCATATTCTGCTTCACTATCCCTATGCTTATGAATGTTAGAATTTTATCAGATCCAAACTAAATTGGATAGGCCCAATCCCTAATTCTATTAGGAAAACCTTTGAATGCTGGCCTATTCAAAAGGTGAAAATAGTGATGGCGCCTCTCTAGTGTATATGCCCTTATATTATTATTCGGGAATTATGGAAGGAAAGAAATAGAAGGATCTTTCATGAAAAATTTGAATCTGTGGATAGGTTGAAGATGAGGATTTTTATTTCAATTGAAGAAGTGATGAGAGCTGCTATTCTTTCTCAATAGAGTTCATTGGTATACACTGTTGATGATAGGTTGTTGCATGCGGGATGGCCTTGTCTTAAGCTGAATAAAGGTGATCTTGTTATAGATTGTAAAACTTTTAAAAAGGCTTTGGAAGTAAAGTGGACTTCTCTAGAGGAAGGTTGGATGAAGATCAATTTTGATGGTGCCTCTAGGGGTAACCCGAGGCCTTCAAGGGCTGGTGTGATTGCGAAAGATTGGAAAGGTAATATTGTTGCCTTTGCGGTTCAGAAGTTGAATATAGGAACTAATAATGAAGCAGGGATGCATGTGGTACTCCTTGTAGTGTGCATGGGTTTAAAATTGAAGGTTAAAAATTTACATCTAGAGGGGGATTCCCAAATCATTATAAATGCTCTAAGCAATCGGGAGATGCAGGCTTGACACTTAAATAACTATGTTAAGGAAATAAATGAAAAATTGATTTCCTTTGATGATTTCAAATTAAGTCATATTAGGCGGGATGGAAATCATGAGGCTGATGTGCTATCTAAATGGGCTATAAGTTTGCAAACAATTGATGATATTTATTTTGAGAATTTGGTTGGATGGGAGATCAGAGGTTTTTTTTATTAGACTTGTATCCCTTTGTGTTATGATTATGTGACAGCTCCATTATGTTTTTGATGGGCGGGGGTGATGTCAGCTTTCACTTGAGGCCTCTTAATTCTTCTTTGGTTTTGTGCGAATGGATGAGGGATTTAATGATGAAACATCATGTCCTTGGCGAAGTTGGCAGAACTTTCTTTTTGGATTGATAGGTGGCATGAGTAGTGTTTGGATGCTCATTGATGAGAAGCTTGTAATAGATCTGCTTGCTCTCTTATTTTTTGTGTGCTCCTTTCTGTTGCTCTTTGTTTTCTCTCTTTGTACAGGTTGTTGGTGATTCTGGTGCTGGGCTCATGGAGGCTACTTTCTTAGTTGGGACAAAGAAACAATAGAAGTCCTTTGAAAGCCCGGTCAACAAAGAAAAATGTTGGGTATTTTGAATTTAAAGGATGGCAAGTTGGCCTTGGCAGTTATAGCTGTGTTGGGTGACTAGCTTCAGGAAAGGCAGTCGAATGTGGATGTGGTGGCTTGGGCCCTGCAACTTGGGGAAATAGAATAGGAAGTGAAGCAACTTATTGAGGTTCTTTTTGATAAGGACCTATTAATGTGGCTTGATTCCATATTGGAATGGGCTTACCTCGGCATTGGTTTCAATTATGTGGAATGTTTTGAGGATGAGGTTGATGGGAGTCTTTATGGTTGGGTTCCTTTCCTGCATTGGTGGGAAAAGGTGGATAAGGTTGCCTACATGACTGACATTAGATGCAAATGGGAGTGATTGAAGCTTGAACTAGGTCAGGTTATGGATGTGGAAAAAGGATATAACAGGGCTATCTATGTTAATGTGCCCAGAAGGAAGAGGGGGCAATGCAAGAGGAATAGAACCTTGGTAAAATGTTTATTGAACTTCTGGTTGTTGTTTAGTTTTTTGGGTCCCTAATTTTGATGGAGTTGGTGTGTGGGTGTTTTTTTCTTGGAGGGTTTTGGGAGTCTGGTTCTCCTCTACTTTTATTCCTATGCTCATGCTATATTATAGTAAGCAATTCAAGATGGATTGGTTATGACTACGCACCATTTTTGTTGTGCCCAGGGCTTCTTTTTGGTGATTCCTAATGGCGGATGTAGGGATTTTTGTTCCTTCATCTAATGGCAACTAGTTTTTCTTGCTTTCGACTCTCGGCTCTTGTTCTTTTTTTGCTGGGTCTCTATTTATGCCCTATGCTGGTGATGGCTTTCATAGCTATTTTGTATATGCTCATGGTTTTATGCTTTGTTGGAAATCCTAGGTTTGTATTTTATGTATTGCTGAAACTCTATGTATCTCCTTTTCTAATGATTAATAAATATTATTGTTACAGATAAAAAAAAGAGAAAAGTGCTTTTGAAAAAGTGTTTTTAAAAAAATATTAAAAAAAAATTAAACAAAAACAAATTAATTTTTATTGGGTGGGGATTTTAACCCCCACCCACGACAAGGGACTGTCGTGTGACAGCACCTGTTGCACGACAATCTCGACTGTCGTGTAGCAGCCTTGGCTACCGTGCGTAGCAAGGCTGCCATACGACAGTCATGGTTGTCGTGCAGTAGCAAGGTTGCTGCACTGGTAGTCTGGGGGTGCAGGTACGTCCCCCCCATCATGACTTTTATTAAAGTTTTTTTAATATATATATATAAGAAATTTGTTTAATTAAAAAAAAACTTTAAATTATTTAATTTAATTTAAATAAATATATATATATATTAAAAACTCTAAATTAGTTATTTTAAATTAAATAAAAATTTTCTTTTAGTTTTATTTAATTTTATTGATTTATTTAATTACTATTTAATACATGTGTTTTTTAATATAAACTATTTAAAAGTTGCATATAAATGTTAAATATATTTTAATGATATATTTATTTGTGTAACTTAATATTTATTAAAATGGAATAAGATTAATTTAGTGTTTTATTTATATTTTTAAAAATGTATTATATTCATTTGATTATATATACATACATGAAATATTCTTTTTTTTTAAATTGGTATTCGTGTGCATTTTATAGCTTTATGAAAACTATGAGGAAACAAACTTAACCCTAGATGTGATTTTGAACTTAAATGCATAATTGGTTTCTTTTCAATTCTGATGTGTATGTTATGTTTTCTTCCTTGAGTGTTTTTTGTTGCTCAAATGAGTTAATGGGGCATTAGATGACCTAAGAGGGATACAAAGGTTGGGGGTATGAGGTTTTAGACAAGATTTATGTTTTATGTTATGGTGTGTGTGTGTGTGTGTGTGTATTATGCATTATCACCCTCAAATGACCATGTAGGCTCATGTTGTATTGAATTCTGTGAATGGATATCTATAGTCATTTTTGGTTCTTGTGTGCGATACTGGATTTGGAATTACCCGATTTTATACCTATGTTAGATCTATGTGGGATCTATGAGCCTAGGGTAGGTTACCTAGATGTGTATTAGGGGGTGGCTTGCAATAAGCGATGGGGCCCATAAATGGCTACCAAGATCACTTATTGTAAGTAAACTTAATCAAGTGAAAACCTAATATGTCATTAAGAGGTATTAAAATGAACCTAATAAGATGTGTTTCCTCACCCATGCTTGAGTGCTAGTATAGACTAAGATGGAGGATGAGATGATGCTTTCCGCCTTGAGAGGTGTGTCTCTGGCATAGTTAATGGCTTTGTCTATATGAGAGGTCATTGATACCATGTATGGTCACTTGAGTGTCGAGGTCCAGAGAGACTACTAGGATGAAACTTAAGAATTAGACGTACATGATGACACCTTCCTATACATAGTCTAGTTATCCTATATGTGTTAGTTGCCTCTAGATTAGTGAGTCTTACCTATCACTATCTTGTGTACACCTGGAGTTAGAGAGCTTTCAGGATCCCCTTGCTTAGTGGTTTTATCTTTCTTTTATATTGGTTATTTGAGTGGGGTCTGTTGTTATCTCCTCAACACGGTGGGGTAGACCTATGTGGATCTACATGGATAGGTAGTAGTGATTCTTTACCATTTGAGATTCAACATCCTTGTTCCAGTGCTTGATGGTTCTTTTGCAGTTGGATTCTTTATGATTCTTCATTGGTGGATTTGTTCTTATCTTCATCTATTGTAATCTTGTATTATAGTATCACATGTGATACCTAATCTGGATATTGTACTATTATTGTTAGAGTGATTACTACATACCCTACGACATGTGCAGTGGATGTGAGTTTATTTAGGTCTCATGGTTGTCCATGAGGATTGTAATTATTGATGTATGATGTAATTGTTATATCTATGATATGGAATCTTTCATTTTTATTTAGATGAGTTTTATTCTTACGTAATTCTACGTCATGGGACCCTTGAGTTTTGTAATTTGTGTTGGTTTATGTGTTAATGTGAGTAAATGGTTATTGCTTCCACATTGATGTTTATCTTGTTATGTAAACTTTAGAAGAAAAAAAATATTCACCAAACTTAGTATCATGTTCTAGGTTAATCTCTCTTGGGTTCCCTGGCGGGGCGTTACACCCATAGGCTTAATCTATTTCCTACTACTCTAAAGGAATCGACATTGAGATGGTTTATGAGCTTAGGAAGAGATTTTGTAAGAACTTGGGATGGTATGAAGGAGATGTTCCTTCTCAAGCATAAATATTATTGCATAGGGGTAAAGGGAATGACATCTTTAAAATGTTGCAAAAAGAAGATGAGAGTTTGGAGGACTACATTTAAAGATTCCTATTTAGTTTAAAGAAGTCTCCACACCATGAGCTTATGAAGAATCTCAAAAGTTGTATTTCCAAGAGGATTCAATGGAGGTTGTACTAAATAATTGGACCTCATGGGAGGAGGAGATATCACTCAATAATCTTGAGATTATCTCAAGAAGATATGCTTGAATTACTCTAGAGTAGCTGCCAAGAAGGGAAGGGGTTATCAAACTACTATGGGAAAGTCATCTACTAATGGAGTCTTGAGAACATAAATAAAACACTTGTCATAATTCAAGAAAGCTATCAAAAATAATATGGATACATAGTTGGATACAATGCAAGCCAAAAAAAAGCATGAGGAAGCATAGGCAATGCTAGCAGAATATTGCCCTCACTACAGACAAAAAAATAAAGAATGCATATGCAAGATGGTGGCCAATATAGAGAGAAAGAAAATTCCTACTGAATACAAGTCGATAGAAGGAGATGATGACCAAGTGTTCTTCATTTCTCAAAGGAGGCCATGGGATCCAAGACAAGGTATACCAAAAGACCCCTTAACTTTTAGTGGTCCTTATTCAAATTCTTATACTGATAAGTGGTAATCCAAATATAATTTAAATCTTGGAGGTTATCCTCCTCAACCTTGGAATAATCCCCAACTTACCTACCAAACTATTAGAACCATGTATCTCAATGGCCACCTCCTCAAGGACTAGCACCAACCTAAAGGAAGTTGGAAGTAACCTCAAGGGTCATGGAAACCACCTTAGGGTAATTGGCATAAATCCCCACAATGGAGAGGAGGTCAATGATGACAAAATCTACTAGTTGGTTATCTTCAGCCACCTCAACAACCTCAAAGCTAGCATTAATGCTACCTCCCAGAGTCAATGCTAATGATCCTAAGCCCACTCAGTTTCCTGCTCAACCTAGTCATAATCATAACAATAAGAAGCAACATCATCTTGTTTATTCTACAGACCCAAACTAATACCTTGCTTATCACTAGTACATTTGACCTTAAATTTTGACTAAACAATTTGCCCATCAAATAAAAATGTTTAGGTTGGTCGCATTATAGAAGGAAAACTTTTTTTTTTTTAATACATGCCCGTGTTGGTCGCAATTTTGACCAACATAGTGGTAGTCAAAATTGCGACCAACACAGGCATGTATTAAAAAAAAACAAAAGTTTGAAACTTCATTTCACCGCTTCATTTCAGCACGCGCGAAGGAGGTAGAAGCTAGAGAAGGTAGAAGTGAAGGAGGTTTAGGGTAAATTGTGTCAGCTCTACTATGAATTTGTGGCCCTAACTTGTGCTTTCATCACAGAGATGCCATGCCGCTAGATGAAAAAAAAAATTAGGGTAATGTTATTTAACTTGTTCAGTGCTCAAAATTGGGAAAGACATTAATTGCGCTTCATGTTCGATGCCCTAGTTTGGGTGTAATCAATGTGTGGAACCACTGAAGTAAATGAATATCTACAACAGTGAATGAAAATGGATTAATACAACAATAACACCAATAGAAGCTAACAGGGTGAAGAGTTGAACCAGAGGGTTAAGGTATGTCAAATTGATTTCCAATAAGAATCAAATGCTATATAAACTGTGGATTTAGGATTTACGAAATTTGGTTGAATTAGTTGTTTAGAATTTATATAAGTTGAAAATGGATAAAACCGTAAGCAATAGAAATACTCTATTTTTTGCAAAATTCATTCATCTTGAAGTCTCAATTCGGTTATTCTGATGCATTAAAGGAATTGCAACGTTTCTTTGTTCAATTCATGCCATTTTTGAATGAGTCTCATTTTATATTGAGTCTCATTATTAGATAGACCACTGGTGTAACAACAGTTATAATGGTTCTCATTATTCTAAGTTCCTATTGCAATAACAGTAAACTAAAATAAGAAATGCTATTAGATAGACCACTGGCGTAACAACAGTTTCAATATAAAATGAGAACCATTCTAACCATGGAATGTTAATTCTAACCTGTATTATTAGATCGTTAACCGTGCATATGCAGAGTTGTGTGGAGTAAAGGTGATCACAGTTAAAGAACAGTGAGAAAATACAATGAAATTGGATGCAATGTGTAGCAGTGGATGATCTGTCCGAATAAGGAAGGGTTTTTATGTTTGAAAACATTTTGTCATGTTGAATGAATGGTGATTCGATCACTAATTTGATGCGGGAGTGAGTTGTAACAAGAGATTGGGGAAGCCCTAGCAAACCAGGGTTTGGAGTCAAGATTTGGGGGTTTTGGTGTTGCAAGGCCCGTGAGTCTAATTGCTTGTGGATTTAACCATTTTGAGTCATTTTATAACTTTGCTGAAGGTTTGGTGGGATAAGGGAATGTGAGGAGAGTAGTTGCTTTGAAAATTTGGTCATTTTCATGCATTGAAAATAGGGGTTCAGTCATGGTTAGGTGTGTTGGTCCAAAGTAACCCTATAAAATCTTTTGGTGTGTTATAGAAATTTGAAAAGGGTGTCTAGAAATGTTTTCATCTTGTCAAGTGTTTTGAGGGAAGACAAAGTTATTACCATCCTAAGTCTGTTGCAGGGTTATTGGCAGCCTATTAAGCCTTCGGAACAGTTTGAAAGAACTTTGTGTATTGGAAGCATGGGAATTAAAACAGAGTCTTAGAATTCCTTGAGTCTAAGTGGTTTGAAGCCTAGGAACCCTAATCCATCATTGTGTAGTATTGTGGAGGCCTTGACAAGTCAGATCTTTTAAACATTTGAGGTTGTTGATAGGCTAGATTGCCTAGATCTATGAAATTACCAATTCTCATTGTGTTTTGAATACCACCACCCTTATTCCTTTTGGTTTGGAGTAATTTTATTTCATTTTAAATAAGTTATGGCAATTTTATTAAAATTTTTTGAATGATTAAATGAAGATTGGATCATCAAGATCAAGATTGGATTCAAAATTACTCCAAACCAAAAGGAATAAGACTCCAAACCAATGAAATAAAACTGCCATAACTTATTTAAAATGAAATAAAATTACTCCAAACCAATGTAATAATTGTGCAATGATTATTGGAAGCCATTCTTGACTCAATTAATGACCAGATTTAAATTGCATTCTCTGTTGTACAGAAACAGTTTCCACAAGTTGATAAACTTCTTCAATAAACTCGATACTAAGACTTGAGTTACATCCAAACACAACATAAAACATTTAAAATAAATATTTGTTCTTTGTTATCGAATTCCATCAAAACATATTCATAATAAAGATGTGCTCGATCATGACGACAATATGGGTGTTAGACTGTCAAACTGAAAGAGCAAACCAAATAAAATGACTTGTAAATAATAAAAATGAAACATTCGGGAAACACTGAACAATCACATAGAAGAATCAAATGTAAAACTAGACTGTTATTTTCATTCATCATACGTATTACATTGATCATCTCATTCCCATTGATCTCTCTCTTCACCGATTCTCCACTCTCGTACCCCCTATTCTCGTTTCTACATTGCAGAGATAAAGATCTCCAAACTCACAACCCGGTAACTAAATCATATAACTTAGTGAAGAATACTCAAAATAGAGATCAATGGTGAAGACAAAAGGCATTCTTACATTTAGTTAAGGGTAGTACTTAAAGAATAATATAGATCAATAGTGAAGATTAAAAGTCACCCTTACATTTAATGAAGAGTCTATTATATTTGAGTTTATCAGAAAGTCATGGAAAGTTCCTTATAGATATTTGAAGAGAGTCCTATTATTCATTACATTACTTGCAATATGTATGCTGATATTTCATTGTCTCTATATATGCTAAGTGTTTATATAAGAGTGGGGATATGCTATGTAACTTTACTTAGTCACGGTCTTAATTATATAAGGATATATACTTAATCGTAGTATAAACTTGAATAAAAAATAGATAATTTTAAAATAGAAATATGAGGGGACTGAGATATTATAAAATAATGAGCATATCTTTGTGAATTATCCTAAGATTATCCCCTTAGAATAGTAGGGGGTGGTACTTTCTTTGCTACTAATGCTGCTTGCTCCTTTGCTTCTAGTCTTGGATCAACTGAATCTGCACCGGTTTCCCTTTAGAATGGTAGGGGGCCTCAATATCATCACTCTTTATAAATGGGCTATGGCTCTCCAACAGGATCTGACTCCACTCGCCCTACTATTTGAAAGGCGGGTTCTGGGTCAGAAGGTAGGGCTCAAATATTCATTGTGATTAATACAAGTTTTTAAACATTGATTGATGTATTTTGAGGTCATATAATATGGAAATAAGACAACACCTACATAAAACTTGATATCATCACAATATAACATATTTTGATTCTCTACAAATTTGAACAAGTTTTCATTCACAATATAACATAAAATGTTTTGATTTGGTCTTATATGTTAATTATATATAGTTCCAGATTTATTCCTTATGAAATAGTGATGAGATTTATTCTTTTATCTCTGTTAATGTAATTATGGGTCTATTATTCACATAATGTCTGAGATATAATAATTCTAGAACCCCTAATTTTTTGATCTAGTTATGTCTTAGTTTACTGTATAGCATTGGAGTTCTACATTATGTCTGTACCAAAGATATTCTTCCAACTTTGATGTTACCATTGATTGCTAAGTGTATGTTTAATCAACCGGCTGGATTACTAAATTGGTCTTTTAACACATTCTCTCCTCTTGTTTGACAACTTCCTCACTATTCCTTAGTATGATCTTCTCACAATTCTGACAAAACTAACAACATGCCTCATGTTATATGGAAAATTGGTAAACAAGGAGCCACTGTAGTTCAATTCCCTTTTTCTAAGTCCTTCATGGAAGTTGAAGTATCACTCTTTAGGAAACTTATATCTCTGGTTCAAAGTTCCCATTAAAATCATTCAAATATTTGAAAACAATACCCAAATTCACTACAGTGGTAAAGTATTAACAAAGCATAGCCTCATAGTTCCATTAGTTTGACAATCAATGGTAGGAAATTCTTAATAATATTATATTAGAAGTGAAATGTTGATGCTAATACAATTACTTTGTGACCATAATAATCCTACATATGTTTTTTTTGCACAATAGATAAAGTCTGCTATTCAATTCCAAGAGAAACTCACAATTTCAATTGTGACCACAGTAGCCTGATCGCAACAAACTTGTTAGAAACATGAAAAGAAAACATGTTAGCAATTCCATCATTTGTCTGTTGTTTGGGACAGTCACCATAGAATTATTTGGATTGTCTCTCCTCTTGCCTTGCAAGGTTAAAATGACCTTTTTTTCATCCCTCCTTGAATAGACCCTTACCGTCTTGCACTTGTGCAATGATAGGACACCAATGTTGCTAATTAAGTTTGGCGGGATGATTACGCCTATCCTGAAAAAAGACTATCAAATCATTATGCTTTCAAATCAATTACCTATCGACGTATCCCTTGTGAGGGAGAGAAGCCAAACACATAAAGAACATGCACATAAACACGGCAACTGAAAAACTAAAATGGAATACACCAAGAAGTACCAAATGATGAATGCTCAATTGTTGTAATGGAAAAGCAATATTAGAACCGTCCATTTATAGTCCTAATGATTTTGGAAATTGTTGACAAAGAGTGTTTCTTTTTTTGATTATAGTATAAATGATTTTTCTATAGTCGTAATGATTTTTCTTATTTCTTGTCTTTTGTCCCTTTTTTATTTCCTATGTATGTGCATCATGACAAGATTTTGTCACCTTCCTTTGATGGCATATTTCATTCACTCTATGTGGAATACTATTTTGTTCACTATTTTATTTCAGCTTCATATTTCTTTCATTTTTCATATACACACAGACTACACATGCTGATAAAAAAATGAGCTATTTGATTTAGGTTTACTTTTCATTATTGTAAATGGTTAATATTTTTGATGGTACTCCTTCGTGTATTTGGACTATAAAAATAATCATATAAAAATAATAAATGTAGTAACGATGGTGCGGTGCATTATTGATATAGGTTCGATGACTCTTGTCAATGTGCCAAACTATCAATGTGGTGGTGGGAAGTGTGTGTTGAAGACTTCACGAACATTGAACAACCCTGGACGACAATTTTGGTGCTGCCCTAATCGAAAAAAGGTTGCTAATGTGTATATATTTAAAGTTTCTAATGTAAATACTATTCATTATAATATAAGAGCTAATGTAGACCGGGTATCATAGGGAAATAATGGGTGCAGATACTTTAGTTGGGTCGATGACAACTCATCTGCATCTATCCGCCCATCTCCACTTATCCTTGATGAAGGATTTGAGTGCAAAATGTGTCAGGCTAGGGAAAATTCTGAAATTATATTTTTACGATGCCTTCTCTGTATTGTAATCGCATATCTAATTTGTTGCAACCATATGCAGAGATGAACTCAGGAATTAGTTAGTTTAGTATTTTCATATTGTAACTAATATTTTAATATTGATATGACATAACTTCTCTTTTCCTCAAGTGCGCATATATATGGTTTACATCTTTTTTTAGAATAATTCTTCATGTTTATGGCTCAGGTGAGCCCCAATTTGCTATCAATCACATGATTTAATGCTGATTTAGGCTGGAGGTAAACTACATGTGTCATGTAAACAACATGGTTGAATGCAATCTCTTTTGTGTATTTTCAAGAGTTTTCCCACCAATACAAGCATAAATAATGCATTGAATGTAATCTACGGACGTTGTGTGGTATGAAGTCTAGCTGAAGTTTGAGCGCAACGTGGTATGAAGTCTTGCTGAAGAAGAGTACTGCAAAGAGTAGGCCTACCATACCAAGGAAGTTTGACAAGAATAAGGAATATGGCTTAAATAGAATGGGAAGACATATTTCTAGCCTGGGCTTGGATCCTTCGACAATTAGCTTGATAATAAATGAAGCAAATGAGAGCTGAGCAATTAGCTTCCCAAGAAAAATCTTGTAAATGAACTGTGTGTACCCCAATTCCTGTGCCTTCTGCGCATACCTAAATGATATATTTGAAACAACAAGGGTAAATTTAGCCTTACCCTTGTTGTTTCAAATATATCATTTGGGTAGGCACAGAGGGCACATTAATTGGGGTACATATAGTTCATTTATGGGCTTTTTCTTGGAAAGCTAATTGCTCATCTATCATCTACATTATTTATAAGCTAATTGTCGAAGGATCTAGGCTCAAGCTAGAAAGATGTCTTCCCAAACACATAAAAAACATACACATAAACATGACAACTAAGAAAAATAAATGTAGATTTCACAATAGCTGAGAAACATAATTGTAGGCATCATGGTCACAATTTTTTGGAGACAACATAATTGAGTTGTATACTTAGATGATGGAGAGCAACTTCTGCTCCTTCGATTCCAAGTTGACACTACGGGATCCAAATACCATAGATAAGGAATAAATTTAGAGAGCAGAGGAGGGCCATAACAACCAAAATAATATAGGATGAACCTCAAGTTAAATGAGGCAACTGTAAACATTTTAATAAAATTCTATTAAAATGTTTGCAGTTGCCTCATTTAACTTGAGGTTTGTCCTGTATTATTTTTGTCGTTATGGCCCTCCTCCGCTCTCTAAATTTATTCCTTATCTATGGTCTTGGGATCTTGCATTGTCAACTTGGAGCCAGAGGAGCGAAAGTTGATCTTCATCATCTGGGTATACCACTCAATTATGTTGTCTCCAAAAAAATGTGATCATGATGCCTACAATTATGTTTCTCAACTGTTGTGTCCCAGGACCCCTTATGACCCTTTACGACCATTTACGACTTCTAAGAATACATCTTAGAGGTCTTAAAATGTCATAAAGGGTCATAAGAGGCTCTTAGGAGGGGCCAGATGAGCTTCCACCTTCACGTGGTTGGCCCTGTTAAGTAGAGAATGTTAATTAAACTATTCTTGAAACATAATTGTAGGCATCATGGTCACATCGGGGATGAAACTATTCCAAGTTGACACTGTGGGATGGAGAACAACTTGGAACCGGAGGTGCAGAAGTTGCTCTCCATCGTCTGGGTATACCACTCAATTACATTGTCTCCAAAAAAATGTGACCATGATGCCTACAATTATGTTTCTCAGAGAATGTTAAACTATTCTCGAAACAAAGAGAAGCTGGCAAAAACCAATAGAATGAGTGTGGACACCTGAAGATAAATATCAAATAGGGGAAAAGCACTTGCAAAAATAGAGGCAATAGCTGTAGATACAGATGAGGATATCGCAAAAATCCCTAATTTAGTGTTTCAGAGAAAAAATGATAGACTGTGAATTAGGGATTTCTATGCTATCGTCATCTAAATCTACATCTATTTTATTTACATTGGAATGTAGCCTGCCGATATTGATACTGCATCGGCCGAGCACAATGGAGGCATCGATTCTAATGTGAATTGTAGTACTCAAGGTATACATTTTCTATTCAAATTTTGATTAATGAATATTTAATACAAGAAAACATATTCAATTGATTAAGGTGGATTAGTTGTGATGATGAGACGCACCATTTAGATGTTAACTGTGACAGTCTCTTGGTTTTAGGCAATGCAGAAGGAGAAGCCTAGTTCAATATGCAATCTTGTAGAATATGCATAGATATCAGGTGGAGTTAAAAAATGCAACAGGGTTGCATTTTTTATAGAGGTCTTTAATTGCATATTTTAAGTTATAGACCATCGCGAAAATGTAAACGTGTTGTGTTTTTTCAACTCCACCTGCTATCCGTGCATATTATGCTTGTGTTGCACATGCATTCTTGATTCAGAGTGGGAAAAATCTTATTTTCGATGCGAGGGAGAGAAGCCAAACACAAAGAACATGCAAATAAACATGACAGCTACAAAACATAAATGTAGGTATCACAACAACTGAGAAACATAAATGTAGGCATCGTGGTCCCAATTTTTTGGAGACACAATATAATTGAATGCTATACCCAGAAAATGCAACACAACCACTACTCTTGTAGTTCTAAGTTGACACTGTGGATCCAAAAACCGTATGTAGATTCCTTATCTTTGGTTTTTGGATCCCGCAGTGTCAACTTAGAACTACAGGAGTAGTGGTTGTGTTGCATCATCTGGGTATACCACTCAATTATGTTGTGTTTCCAAAACATTGTGACCATGATGCCTACATTTATGTTTCTCAGCTGTTGTGTCCTAGGACCCCTTATGACCCTTTACGAACATTTATGACCTCTAAGAATACATCTTAGAGGTCTTAAAATGTCGCAAAGGGTCATAAGAGGCTCCTACGAGGGGCCAAATGAGCTTCCACCTTCACGTGGTTGGCCCTATTCAGTAGAGAATGTTAATTAAACTATTCTCAAAACATAATTGTAGGCATCATGGTCACATTTTTTTGGAGACAACATAATTGAGTTGTATACCTACACGGAGAGCAATTTCTGCACCTCCGATTCCAAGTTGACACTCCGGGATGGATAACAACTTGGATTCGGAGGTGCAGAAGTTGCTCTCCATCATCTGGGTATACCACTCAATTACATTGTCTCCAAAAAAATGTGACCATGATGCCTACAATTATGTTTCTCAGAGAATGTTAAACTTTTCTCAAAACAAAGAGAAGCTGACAACAACCAATAGAACGAGTGTGGACACCTAAAGATAAATATCAAATAGGGGAAAAGCACCTGCAACAACATAGGCAATAGCTGTAGATACAGATGAGGATATCGCAGAAATCCCTAATTTAGTGTTTCAGAGAACAAATGATAGACCGTGAATTAGGGATTTCTGTGATATCGTCATCTAAATCTACATCTATTTTATTTACATTGGAATGTAGCCTGCCGATATTGATACTGCACCGGTCGAGCATGATGGAGGCATCGATTCTAATGTGAATTGTAGTACTCAAGGTATACATTTTCTATTCAAATTTTGATTAATGAATATTTAATACAAGAAAACATATTTAATTGTTTAAGGTGGATTAGTTGTGATGATGAGACGCGCCATTTAGATGTTAATTGTGACAGTCTCTTGGTTTCAGACAATGTAGAAAGAGAAGCCTAGTTCAATATACAATCTCAATTCATATACATAGGATATCAGGTGGAGTTGAAAAACACAACAGGGTTGCATTTTTGATAGAGGTCTTTAATTGCATATTTTAAGTTATAGATCATCGTGAAAATGTAAACATGTTGTGTTTTTTCAACTCCACCTGCTATCCGTGCATATTCTACTTGTGTTGCACGCACATTCTCAATTCAGAGTGGGAAAAATCTTATTTTTGATGTGAGGGAGAGAAGCCAAACACAAAGAACATGCAAATAAACATGACAGCTACAAAACATAAATGTAGGTATCACAACAGTTGAGAAACATAAATGTTGGCATCATGGTCCCAATTGTTTGGAGACACAACATAATTGAATGCTATACCTAGAAAATGCAACACAACCACTACTCATGTAGTTCTAAGTTGACACTGTGGATCCAAAAACCATATATAGATTCCTTATCTTTGGTTTTTGGATCCTGCAGTGTCAACTTAGAACTACAGGATTAGTGGCTGCGTTGCATCATCTGGGTATACCACTCAATTATGTTGTGTTTCCAAAACATTGTGACCATGATGCCTACATTTATGTTTCTCAACTATTGTGTCCTAGGACCCCTTATGACCCTTTACGACCATTTATGACCTCTAAGAATACATCTTAGAGGTCTTAAAATATCGTAAAAGGTCATAAGAGGATCCTAGGAGGGGCTAGATGAGCTTCCACCTTCATGTGGTTGGCCTTGTTAAATAGAGAATGTTAAACTATTATCGAAACAAAGAGAAGCTTAATAATTCATATCTGAATACCAATTTTGTTCTTATCAAACCCTCAAAACATTTAAATAGCCTTTTAAACTACTATTAAAAATAAAATATTTAATCAACATTTACTTACAGATTTGTGTGCTTGTTTGAGTTTGATACGCAGATCTGCGTATCAAACTCAGACAAGCACACAAATCTATAGGTAAACGAAGCTTTCTTAGTCAATTTGATTTTTCTTGAGGCTATGAATATATAGTACAATGAAAATGCTTTGTTCAATCACCGTCATTTTTTTTAACCAAAAAACATTTTTGGTCAATTTTTTGACCTTTAAATACCATTCATTTTGATGATAATGCTATGCATTCGACGTCAATTTCGCGGAATAAGGGTCGAGTATTTCATCGCAATTTCGACGTCAAGTTTGCCAAAGTTGCAGGTCTCCATTCTGCCAGCTTCATGCGATTACTTCGACGAAGAGTCGGTCGATAAGTCGACTACTAGTAAGGTCGCAATTTCGACAATGGGTTTGCCTGTAGAATAATCAATGAAAAAAGATTGACCACGGTTTTAGTCATCTATTTGACCAATTGTTGTAGAAAATTTCACTAATTCTTGTCAAAATTTAGGGCAAAATTTACTAGTGTATGCCCTAAATATCAGTAGTGATATTCACCTCAAGTATGGAACAACTTTGCCAACACCATCTCCTACAGTTATAATGGAGATACCTACTAAAGAATTATTGAAATAGAATCTTTCTACCACACCTACACAACTTGAGTTGATGAAATAAACTGAGGTACCTAAGCATTATAATCCAATTCCTCCATTTCCACAAATGTTAGAGGTTGAAATAGACAAGCAGGAAGAGGAATCAAGCTTTGATATTCTAGACCAGTTGAAGCGTATATGTGTTAAGATATCCCTCTTCCAAGATATAAAAGATGTTCCAATCTATGGTAAATCTATTAAGGAAGCTTGTATAAAGAAACTAGGTAGGAATAAGAAAGATCTACAAACAGTCCATGTTCTTGGTCAGCTAGAAAATATTATGCTTGGTAAGGTGATAATACCCAAATATTTTTATCATGGTAGTCTTGTAGTTGGAGTCATTATTAATAATATTCAAATAAAAAATTCTTTAATAGACTTAGGGAAAGCCATAAATGTCATGACAAAGGATACCATGTAACATCTTCAAATCACAAATCTAAGGTCTACACCTACTATCTTGCAACTAGCTGATAGTTCCACTATCAAACCTGATGGGATGGTAGAGGAATTAGTTGTCACCTTAGACTCTTGGGATTATCTAGTTGACTTGATGATACTTTATCCTAAAACCACACTGGGTGGATATCCTATCATTTTAGGAAGGCCTTGGTTAAATACACTTGATGTGCATACAGTGGATTTTGGTCAGGGCATATGACTATTTTATATGGTATGACTACAAAGAAACTTTCCCTTTATCCTCCTGCACAGCCCCAAAGTGACATAGTCCAGTATGGCCATACCTAGGGGAAGAAACAGAGGAGGTTAACTCAATTGTATAGCTTATGATGTTGAATAGACATCCTTTCTTACAACTTCAAGAAGAGGATGAGGTACTTAAGAACATTATGCAAAACAATTATGGAATGAGTGAGAAACCTTTAGTTTTTTCATCACATCAAGAGTGCTCATTACAGTCCATCCTTCTTATGTCTAATAAATTTACATTTCCTGCATCTGAAGAAAATTTTCACCAATTTCTGCCACATGAATTCCAAATTATATATCTCACTGAAACATCCATGATAGAATTGACAAAGCAAGTAGAAGTCTCACCAGAACTGTTCTTGAATATCAATAATAAACTCAGTTAAGGGAAGCAAATGTCATTATAAAAAATGCTCCAAAAACACAAGAAATACCTTTCTTGGGATTATAATGACATGAGAGGACTAGATCCTAAGTTATGCACTCATATAATTTATATCAAAGAGGATAGTATGCTAGTCAAACAAGCCTATAGGAGAGTTAATCCTGCACTAAGACAAATAGTTAAGGGAGAGTTATAAAAATTGTTAAATGCTAGTTTTATATATCCTATAGTTCACAACCAATGTGTATCACCACTTGTCATAGTTCCAAAGAAAGGTGGAAAGTAGAGGGTATGTGTGGATTATAGATAAATAACCATGATAACTAAGAAGGATCATTTCCCTCTCCCATTCATAGATCAGGTCCTAGACTCTCTAGAAGGGAAACAATATTTCTCATTTTTGGGTGGGTTTAGTGGCTACAAAAATATAAGGATTGCACTAGAAGATCGGGAGAAAACCACATTTACCTATCCATGGAGAACCTATGCTTACTCTATTCTTTCCTTTGGCTTGTGTAATGCTCCATCCACTTTTCAAAGAGAACTCATTAGTATATTCTCTAATATTTCACATGATTACATGGAGATATACATGAATGACTTCACAACCTATGGCACTACATTTGAAGATGCCTTGAGAAATTTAGAATAAGTGTTGCAGATATGTGAGGATCATAGCTTGTTCTTGAATAGTGAGAAGTATTCTATGATGATGCAAGAGGGAGCAATGTTGGGACACTATATTTCACAAGCTGGAATGCAAGTTGATCTTGCAAAAATTGAAGTTATTGTTAATCTTCCCATTTCTACAAAGAAAAAAGATGTTAAAAACTTCTTAGATCATGTAGGATATTATAGGAGGTTCATTAAAGATTTTAGTAAAATGGCAAGACCTCTCTATACTATATTGATTAAAGATGTAGAATTTGAATGGGCATCAACATGTAACAAAGCCTTCCTACAACTTAAGTTAGTCCTCACTCAAGCACCATTCCTTAGGGGACCTAATTGGTCTCTACCTTTTCACATTCATACTGATGCATCAAATTATGCCATATGAGCAATATTGGGCCAGAAAGAAGGAGCAACTTAGAATGCAATTTACTTCATCAGTAAAAATGAGCAGGGACCTGAGTTAAACTACATTGTCACAGAAAAAGAATTGTTAGCAGTCATTTGTGCTCTTAACAAGTTTAGGCATTATATTGTTAGGTATCATATTTTTGTACACATAGATCATGTAGCAATTAAACATCTTATGAAAAAACCTTCAATCATAGGGAGGGTAGAAAGATGGATACTATTGATGCAGGAATTTGATATAAAAATAATAGAAAAGCAAGGTAAAGCTAATGTAGTGGCATATTTTCTATCTAGACTCCAAATAGAGGAAAATTTTGAGGTGATTGATGATATTTTCCCTGATGAATACTTATTTTCTATTGTTGTTAAGATACCTTGGTATGAAGACATTACTAACTATCTAGTCGCAAATAAGACTCTTTCTCACTTCTCCTCCAAAGAGAAATGATTAATGATTGAGAAGAGTTTCAACTTTTCTTGCATAGCTAACTACTTATTCTATACATGGTCAGATCAAGTTATGAGACAATGTGTAAACAAAGATGATACATATGAGATTCTTCATGCATGTCATGATGAACCATGTGGTGGTCATTTTGTATAAAAAAGAACAACAATGAAGATATTAACTGCAAGATACTATTGGCCTACTTTACACAAGGATGAAGCTTAATACACCAAGAAATGTGATAGATGTCAAAGGATGGGTAGACCTACTAAATATGATGAGATGCCCCTGTATCCTCAAGTTGTTGTCACACCATTTGATAAATGGGGTTTGGACTTTGTTGGACCTATTGATCCTCCCTCAAATGGTAACTCATATATTTTTGTATGCACTGACTATGTCACCAAATGGGTAGAGGTCAAGCCTATGAAGCATGTTAGGGACAAAAAAGTTGCAGAATTTCTCTATGAGGAGATTTTTACAAGGTTTGGAGTACCAAGGGAAAATGTGACTAATCAAGGGGTCCAATTCACCTCCACATTGATTGATGAATACCATATCAAGTTCATAAAATCAAGTCCCTATCACCCACAAGAAAATGGTCAAATTGAGATTAAAAATAGGGAGATTGAGACAGTTCTAACCAAAATAGTGTAAGTTCACAAGAAATATTGGTAAAATAGGCTCGATAAAGGCGGTATGGGCATATAGAACAACTTGGAAAACAACAACTAGTTTTACACCCTTTGAGATGCTCTATGGTAAGGCACTTGTCATGTCTATTGAATTTGAGCATAAGACCCTCATAATTGCATTACAGTTTGAAATGGATTTATCTACAACACAAAAAGATAGAGTCATGCAACCTAATGGCCTAGATGAAATCAGAATTCAATCCTGCACCAAAAAGAGTTAGTGCAAAATCAAAGAAAGAAATGACATGATAAGTATATAAAGGAAAAGAAATTTTGTTCTGGAAATTGGGCCTTGCTATATGATTCTAGATATAAAGATAACATGGGCAAGTTGCAGACTAGATGGTTAGGCCCATATGAGATAGTTGAGGTCTTTGATAATGGTGCTACGCAGTTGGCAATAATTAACCTTGTAAGGTTCAAATTACTGGTAAATGGTCATAGACTCATATTATATCAAAATCCTACCACCAAAGAAGAGTTCCTATAGAAATTTGAAATTCAAAAGGATACTGAGGTTCCTATAGAAGAAGTCAAAAGAATTGATGTTTTTATCATCTCTTTAAAATTGGTTTTGCATGCAAGAATAATAAATAAATCCACGTCTCTTGGATGTACTTGTTCTTCTTAATAAAAATTCACCACCATTTCATGCCACATGTCTTCCAAATCCAGCTCCATCTCCACTTCGTTGAATAATTACATCGTACTCTAAGCCTGGATGATCTAAACATGAGTACTACTCATAATGAGCTTTATTGATCTGCATTTATTACTTTGGTCACATTTGTAAAATGGTATGCATTTATATTTATTTATTTCTAGATTTATTTATTATACCATTATTTCATTAATGTATATATCTTGCATATTGCTTAGTCCAACATGTCTAATTCAGTTCACATATGTGGACACATGTGCAAGTTTAGTGGGGGGCAGGGGAATGTCTTAGCCACGTCATGTCCATGACATGTTGCCTTAAACAATAATGTACTCAAATCATGTTTTGAATGATAATAAAGCCTTCAGCTCTCAAAAATTTGAAACATTTTTTATGTGACATTTTGAAGCATTTGAAATCTTTATCATATATTTTCGTATGTGCCTACTAATTAATTCCTCCCATTGCCAATAAAAGATGGAAATGAACCATCTCTATTCCATAATTTTCTAAACTATAGAATCCAAATTTATAAATACCAAAGGATTTTGTAAGTTACAAAGAGTTCATATTGCAGAAGAAATTGGTTGTAGGAAGGAATTGCGGTTTGTTAGAGCTGCATTTTAACAACTATAGAGGTTTTGAGTTTCCAGATAGTTGGTATTTCAATTCTTGGATGCTTTTAAGAAGGGATTATCATTTTTAGTTGAAATTTGAAGTTTAATTTTGGTATACACCATGAGTGGACTTCTTTTTAGGCTTAAGCCTATAGTACATGCAATGTTGCTCCAAGACCAAGTTTGTGTAGGGTCATTCATGAATTGTGGATGGTTGGACTATTTTATGAAGCTAGACAATTATGATGATAACATTGCAAGAGAATTCTCTAGCACCTTTTCTGGCAAGGAGGCTCTAGTGAAAGGGTTAAGGGCTATAGCTACTGAATAAAGAATTGTGGAAGTAACAGGACTCCCAACTATGAGAAAATAGTTTCCCGAGGAACATGATACCAAAACAGATAGAGATCAATCCACAAACCCTCAAGAACCTCCTCTTGAGGTTAGTAAACAAGGGACTAAAAGATTGTCATTACCTCCTATTTTGGATGAAGTAACCGTGTATATCATCATTTATTTGACATGTGAGGGTGGGCACTCCTATTTACATTTTGTAAATTTCAATTTGTTAAGTCATATGATGCATGGGTTTCACGTCAATATGCCAAATTACCTCTACAATCTTATCACCATCAGTATTGGATAAATGCAACTTAGAGGTATGCATCATTTTTTTACTCATCATGGTTTGATTAAATTATTGGTAGATAGGTCATTAGGAATTTTTCCCACATGACCTGGGAAGAGTTTGTAGTTGTTAGAAGGCTTCATATGGAAAATGTGGGACCTAGTGATAGGCCTCTTATGCAAAGAATTAGTACACTTAGGGGGTTGCAAAAGTAACAATGGGAGCCTCATCTTCTAGGGCTTCCCCTATTTTTGAGTTTTCTACAACCACAACATCACATGATCATGATTCAACAGAACCACCAACTACCAATATTGAAGAAAGCCCTGTGGAAAAACCTAGTGCTAATACTTCATCTCAAACACCTATAAGGACTAGGGAAGCTACCATGAAAGAAAAGGGGAAAGAAAAGATTGATGAGAATGTTACAAAGGTTGAAGAAGAACAGATTTTTGAATCTATAACCCCTAGTTCCAAGTAGAGGAAAAAGGAAAATACACCTCCTCTTGCAACTACTTCTCCTACAGTAGAACCATCATGTAAAACAAGTAAGAAGAAGGCTCCTATAGCCATTGAAGTCCCTCCTCAAATGAAAATATCTAGGGTTAAGAAGAAGGCTATAGAGAAGAGAGAAGAACTAGCTTTTAGTATTCCTGTAGAACTTCCTTAATCTATTCAAGAGATCCCTTAGAAAGAAAAACATGTAATTAGCAGTACAAAGGAGGATGACTTGTTGAATGCATCTCCCATGCATACAAATGGGTCTGAGGAAGAAAGAGAAATGTGGAGAATGGAAATAATAGAAGAATGTCCTCATGGCTCACCTATAGTACAATCTAATGTACCAAGAGAAAATAATGAGTCCATATCCACATCTTATGTACAAATGGTTGACCCTCTTGAGGAATGTGAAGTAAAAACAATGGAAATGCAAGAGGAAGGTTTACCAAGAACATATGTTGAATAGTTTGATGAGAGGGAAGAATTACATGAGGAAGTAGTAAGAGAAGAAACCCCTCCAGCTCAATAGAATATGGAAATTCAAGAGGGAGAAAAGAAGATAGTAGAAGGTTTGGGATTGCAAGGCCTTGATAACCTTATAGTTGTTGTGGAGAAATTGGCATAACAACTAGTGTCACAACCAAAGAAACCAATGTTGTATCCAAAACAACAAGTGTTACAAAAAGAACAACCAGTATTGCAGTTAATAAAACCTAATTCAAGAACTACTCATGCAAGTAAGAGGCAAACAATATCTGAACATAACCCCCCTAGCACTCTTAATTTTCATTTAGTAACTTTGGATTTTTGCAAAATTATGTAGTATAGGCAATTTGAATGTGGAATTGAAAAGGCTAGGATGAAAAGAATAATTGATAATCAGAAAGTAGAAATTGACAATCAGAAACAAGTAATTGATTATCTCAAGCATAAGGTAGATACCATGTTAGGCATGGTCCCTCAATTGATGGAATGTAGGGCTCAACCAAGAGTTTATGCCTTATGTTTGAAGGAGAAGAATCTATTATTTCAACTAATGAGAATGATTAGACCTATGTCCCACCTTGGACACTCCACAAGAATTTCACCATGTGTATCAAACCTCTTCCTATGCAATTAGAAATATACTCTATAAGTTCTATCTCCAAAATTATGTAGTACCTCTTGACATTGAATGGAACCCACTCCTTTATAGTAGAGATATTCATTTGAGAGCATTGATGTCATAAATTAAGAATAAGATTAGTATAAGGGAACAACTTCAAGCTTATAGAGAACAGAAACACAATATCAGATTTCTCTTCAGACCTAAAAGTAGGCAGCCTAAAGTGGTGTATTATAATTGGCTAAAACTAGTTTATGGCTTAAGTTACATGAAAATGATTCTAGGAGTTTGAGAGGAAGCTCACAAGGAGTTTGAGAGGAAGGAAAAATTATGATTGGATTAATAGTTCAATGATGGAATAGTTTTCCTATGGAATTTAAGAAATCAGAACCTCGCAGCCTTGTTCACTATAGAGAAACTATGCAGCGAGCACCCAAGTATATTAATCTAGGAAGGGTGAAACAGGAGAATTGGTTTCCTTTGAATTTTTAGCCACCTACATTATTGTGGTCATTATAGAGTTGCAGGGATGATGAGGCAGGTTATGATGAGGAAGAAGAAATACCAAGTGGGAAAAATTAGAGAACAATAAAGGATTTTAATGGAATCTTGCACAAGGAGGCTCTGGAAAAACCAATGTTGGAGACTTCAGGATACATGCTAGGATCATGAACTTCTCCATTGCTAGAGGACCAACAATGGATAAAGTGGGGGGGAAATGATTAGCTTGAGTATTGGCTCAAGTATTATGTCACTTTGTTATGTTTTATCTATCATGTTCCTAGGTTGTCTCAACAGTTTGGTTTTTAATTGTTTTAAGTCAATCTTGTGGACCTAATTTCATAGACCTTAAGCTTATAATTTCATATTCCTCTTATGGAAAAAAAGACATTCTTTTATGGTCATATGTGTGTGTGTGTGTTAATTTTAATTGTAGATTAGTAAATAATTAATATAGTGATGAATGGATATATATTTGATGCATGTGTTTTGTTCCTATTAATATTTATGATGCAGAAATATTAAATGAAGCAGTGATCATAAAATGGCACTCAAGAAAGTCATGCATTTGAAGACCAGGTCCATGCAACTCAATAGAGATCGACATTTGAAGTAGTTTAATGGTGAACTATTCATAGCTCATGTTGAGCAAGTCAAATGGCTACTATCAATGTGGAATCAATCTAGGAGATAGTGGAAGCTATATCTACTCTTTGTGTAATTGAACAGGGTTTTTGTTCCTAATTTAGTGGATTCTTTTTCTCCTCCCTGGTGTTTTAATAATTTTGAGTTGCCTATTGTTTTATCGTTGATCTATTAGTGGTCAGTTCTAGTTAGTAATTTTTTGTTATAAATAACAAGCTAGAACTTCTTTGGAGGTTAGCTCAGTTAGACTAAGGATTCTATGTAATAGCATTTTCATTTTTCAATATAGTTTCAGTTGCTTTTCAACAATGCCTTGTAATCAATACTTTTTTGCAACATGAATAAAATAATGAAGTTTTGAGTTCACAAGTGTTTAACTAAGTTTTGGATACTCACTCAAGGGGCCCCACTTGGTGAGTAATTCCTTTCAATTTCAACATTAGTTTCCTTCATATTTATTTAAAAGTTTTGGAGTTTTTCTGTTGGACTGCAACCATTGGAAGTGATTTTGTGTGATTGTTCCTACAACCAAAGAAAATAAAGTAGTTTCATTTTTGCACATCTTTAAATTTCTTATAACAGTTTTCATGGATTCACCTTTAGCATTTGAGTTCTGCTAAGCATTTGAATTAAGTTCAATCTCAAGCATTTACCTTTCAACATTTCTTTCCTTTACTTGTAGGATAGCATATCTTTAGTAGGAACTTAGTGCACATACAATGCATACCCATTTCAAGTTCACACACCCTGGGTTGAAAATTAAATGAGCCTTCAACATGAGGAAGATAGCTTCTTAGTTTGGATGTCCAATCCATGAGTTGATTTTGTAACCTAGCGATTGCTCCAATTGGGAAGTCAAATAACATGTACATAAAATCCTTTCAAACACATCATATTATAAAAAAATGCAACCATCATCTCTTTTGTAACATGTAATACTAAGAGTGAGAGAGGGGGGGGGAGAGGTTGATAAAGAGAGGGGGGAGGGAGGGGAAGAGGGGGGTAGAAGGGAGGGAAGGGACAAGAAGTGGGGAGAGAGTTGGGGGAAGGGGAGGAAATAGAAAAGAAAGGGGATATATGGAGAGATACGGAGAAAAGAAGGGGGAAGAGGGGTGTAGAGTGGTGGGAGAGAGAGAGAGAGAGAGAGAGAGAGAGAGGGGGGGGGGGGGGAGGGAGATAGTCCAATGGTATCTTGAGATTTAATGTGTTGTGTCTCATCATCTTTTTTATTATTGTTAGAGTGTACATAACAATAAAGGGTTTAGCAAATAATTACATGGAAGTTCATTTGTGGGCTTTCTCTTGGGAAGATAATTGCTCACCTATCTAAGAATTAATTTATTGTGTAATAAGTAATATTTTTCACTTATATACAATTAAAAGTTCACTCGCATTCAAATGGTTGTACATCAAGTGAATTATTAGTTTTATCTTGGGGCAGATTTTAATGTGTGATTAATGTTTGGATGATAGGGATTGTGTAACCACTTTAATATAGGAGAGAGAGGTAGAGAAAGATAACTAGAGAGAGAGAGAGAGAGAGAGAGAGAGAGAGAGAGAGAGAGAGAGAGAGAGAGAGAGAGAGAGAGAGAGAGAGAGAGAGAGAGAGATAAGGATTTTGACAGAGTTCAAGAAATTAGGTTACAAATGAAATTTATGAAGATATTTGTAATGCTTTATTATAACATAGAAATTCACATTTAGAGGTTTTAGCTTGTGAATTTCCATTGCTCCAAGTGCATTACTCACAAAAGGATTAATTCTATTAGCATTTGTTTTCATGTAAGTAGGTGGCAATGCAACAATCCCTTATGTAGCCCATGAATTGTCTCATGTTAGCTTGTGCCACTTGCCCATAGAAGCAAACAACTAACTTTAGGAAATTCATTGCACAAAGTGAGAATTTGTATCAAATCCATTCAACTAGTGACAAATGATAATTGTAGGTAAGAGAGAATATTAATGGGGAGGTGCTTGAAGCAATTTGATCTCACAGAGGGAGAATCACCTACCGCACTCCTCACGAGAGAGAGAGAGAGAGAGAGAGAGAGAGAGAGATCACCTTTTTACACACATGTGTTAAGGATTGAAATTACAATTGGAGGACAAGATTGAGGCTTGGGAGCTTAATTTCCCTCCTTTTTACATATTTCCATCTTCCAATATGGTTTCTCAACTTCCTCGCCATTAGGTTTACATGTTATCAACTGGGTATTTATAAAATTACCACCATTATTTTACAAGTCTTTTGATCAAGTTTTAACCATTTGTTTTTTAGACTTGAACAACATCAACATGTTAATTATTAATTTTCTACCAATGTTTCCACAGTTCTCAAAGAAACATGTACTATTTTATAATAACTTTTTACCTACTTGTCCAAATTTAAAATAAATTATATATTATTGTTCTAAACTTTAATCTGTACAGTTTTAAAAAAATGCATTTTTCAATTATTGTGGCCTGAGTTACATGAGCCACATGAACAATTATCTAATTTTTAGGATGCATGCATTTTGAAAAATCATTGAAAAAAAAAACTTAACAAAAAATACACAACTTCTAGTGCCCACTCTTAACTATCTTTTAGTCAAAGATTTTTTCAAAATACTGAATACAACTATAACTTTTTTGACATGCACACCAAAAACTATGTTATTTTTGTAGAAAAAATAGGAACACATTTGTGTGCAACATGTTTGTGTTTTGTATTTCTATGTGTTTATTCTAAACTCATGTATTGTATCTATACCCATCCACCACCAGCACATTTTACTTTGAATCTTGTCCAATTGATTAACCAATCCAAATTTATTTACATTGAATTAATTGTCAACAAGAGTAAGTGCACAACATAGGGTAAGTGCAATAAGATAATGAACAAAAAGGGGCGTATTAGTGGCCACTTTTTTTCTTCCTAAAATCAACTAAAACTTGAAGGAGCAATTAGAGACTCGTGCACTTAAATTTTAAAGATACCAAAAGAACGAGAGTTGTAGTACTCTAGATCTAGTTTCTAAATTACTAATATTTTTTTAAAAATGGATAGTATTAAGAGGATCGAATCCATCATTTTTTTTCAAAAATTTAAAATAATTTTTAGTATTTTTCCTTGACAAGATAACAAACCTTATATTTAGTGTTGAATAACCCGCTTTCAATGAAAATAAATTATAAAATATGAAAACTAGTTAAAATATTAGAAGGAAAATATTTTAGAAAACTTCACTTACAGATCTACAAAATTCTATTTTTAATAGTTTTTGAAAAAAATAGTATTTGTAAGAGTGGGAGTTGTTGAAACATTGATTTTCAAATAATTTTATTTTTTTGGTAATTCATCCCAAAGTGATATAAAATATGTATTTAGTTGACACTTCCAATTGAAAAATTTGTCCAGCCCATGTCTAACTTAGTTAGAATGAATCTAGTTAGACCTTATGTTTGACCAAAATGAATTTTAAGTTAGAAATACTTAAATTCACTTGTGCTAATAAGTTGGCCTAAAGTGTTACATAGCTTTGTACTTTTACCCTCATATCTTCTTTGTAAACCTAAATTCTCTCTTCATCACATCTAATGCATTCGTTCAGTATTAGTCATAAAACTGACTAAGGACTCCCATTACTTGCACAATATTTGGCCTTGAATAGATCATAACACACATAAAATTGCCTACAATAGCCACATAAGGAATGTTGGTCATATCCTCCATCTTAGTGGGATATTTTGGACAATCCTCCTTAGAAAGCTTCATCCCTCATAGCACTACAACTAATTGTATGTAACACTGGAACAATCTACAGAGGCTATTATTTTCACTTGGAAGGCCAAGTTTGGCTAACAAATATTCTTATCTAAGTTATCCCTTCACACATCATCTAATACCACAAAACACCTTTTTCCTTGAAAATTTAAATTAATCAACTCTAATATTGCTAGTTTTTCACTTACTTTAACATCCTTGATATCACTTAAATCTAAGTGAAAGGCTAAATGCTTTTGTTAATTGGAAACATAATAGGACTGAGAGAGTGAAAGCCATATAGATTTATCATATACCTCATACCAATCATATCATCAACAATGTCATTGAAGATGACTTCCCAAAAAGTTGGGCAACCAGCTTTGTGATTCCTCTCCACAAAAGTGGTGATATAAATATTCCATCAAATTACCACACTATTATGGTTAACCCCCTCCTTGGGAAACTCTTTAGAAGCATGGATGAACACAAAATTAGTAGTTTGCAAGAAATAGAAGGAATAGAGCTAAAGAGGAGGCTAGTTTTAGACCAAAACATTCTACTATCGACCATGGTTTTACCCTTGGGTTTCCGATTGAAAAAATATAGAATACACAAGGTGGTGAAGCCTTTTTATGTTTTGTAGACTCTAAAAAATTCTTTGACATGGTACCACGCGACAAAATTTTGGATAGAATGGAAGAAGTAGGAGTTCCTAATGCACTTAGAGTGATAGTGCATAGACTTATGAACATGTCAATGCTAAAGTTAGAGCCACAAATGGGATGTCAGAGTGTTTTGGCAATGATATTAGTGTCAAACAAGGGTGCTCTCTTTTCCCAACTCTCTTTGGGATATATATTGACAAGTTAAAAGAATGGTTAAATAAGGCTAATGGAGGAGTTCATGTGGCTAAATATGTAATAAAGTTACTTTTCTATGTAGATGTAAGAATGCAAAGCTATTGGATTGGATAATCAAGAAAATTATTTTTGGTTTGTTGGTCACCTCGATGATCCTCTATGAATGTGAAATTTGGTGTGAGAGCATGTCAGATCAGAAATGGAGGTAAGTAGAAAGAATTCAAAAATGTCTAATCATCAACAATCCCAAAATAAAAATTGTTGTTCCATATGAAATCTTATTGGTCGAAACAAGGACCTTCCCTTTAGAAGCATTGATGATGGTTTGGTTGTTAAGCTACCTAAAAAAGACTCAATATATGGAAAAACGCCGTTGGCTTAAGATGCTTTTGGAGCAAAGACTAGATAATTTAAGAAAGAACGCATGGATGAAGCAAAATAACAAATGAATAAAATGAGATGTTAATATAGAAGAGCGCCCAAATAGCATTGACGAAATAAGAAAGTTTGTGAGGGAAACATTGAGGAGTAGCATATGGTCAAAACAAAATGGGCATAATTATATGAAAAAGTTTAATCTCACTAGAGATCATGAGGTGTTAAACAATTAATAGATTGATGATACATAGAGAAGAATGGGAAAATCAAATATGCCTATTTTGTAACATGAGAGTGGTAGAGATAGAGACATTTTGTCATGGAATATCTGACACAATGACATATGTTGATATTTTAAAAGGAGACAATTTAAGAATTCTATTTGAGAAAAAACAACTGAACCAAACAACAAGCTTATTGATCAAAATTCACTAACAAAGAGAAAATCTAAAGAGAAAATTAGAAATTGCTTAAGTTTTGTGTACCCATTCTGAATATATACTATTCATGGTCCCATAAACTATTTCAGCCTGGAGAACATTATCATTCATTCATCAATAAGCTTTTCAGAAAAGTACTAAACCAAAACTAAAGACAATGTATACATCTAAAATTACTCCCTTCTCAACATTACCACCATAGCTGCCCAACACTAAGCAAGGATTATTGTTCATATAGAGTTCATCAAGGAGTTACGGACATACTGGTGCATGGAAATAAGGTTAAAGAAGATTTCTGTCTCACTGCAACCAAAAATCCGGATTATGGACAGAACTGGGTACATGAAAATGATGCAGACTGAAATATTTCCTGCCAACAAACCCTATCAAAACCTGACAACTTTGCCCATCTATAGGCTTCATTCACTTAATAATAAGAGGTACTGTCACAGCTCTTCATGCATGCGTGCAAGTACACAAAGATGCCTCCCCATCCTTCACATCCATGTTCCCCAAGACCAAAAGACCAGGTGCCATGACTATTATCCACACATTATTTTCCTGCTTTTCTGCACATTCTTGTCATACCAACCATCACTCAAACTATGCTGCAGAGCTGTCATTCCTTTAAATGACAATAATAATGTGGAAGCTGCAATTCAAAGTAGAAATGCATTTCACTGAGTACTGTAAACTTCTGTTGCTCCTGATACACTCTGTGCAATAGTGAGTGATCTCCGCAATATTCAGTGGGTCAGTGGGAATTGTGTTTGTAGGCTTTTACTCTCTTCTATCAATGTCAAATGCATGGAAATCAGATAGAATAATGTCATAAGTGGGCTTTAATGGCTGAGAGCAAGTAATGTTTAAATCGACATTCCTGCCAGTGAGATTTCATTTCATGTCTGTTTTTTAATTTAATGTGCACGGAAACCTCTGCCATTTCCCATCATTGCTGCTTCTAGGCGTTGACTGTAATTTGAGGGAGCTAAAACTGTTGCTTTTTACGTGAAATCACCATCAATTTGGATTGCAAAACTGAAAATTATCATTACACTTGCTGCACGTGAACGTTTTGTTTTAAGTATACTTGTTAAAATTGATTAAAGTACCTCAAATTTGCTGCCCAAATATTGTACGGGACGGCTCACCTGCACTGATATGGCCGTACCGTGCATAAGAAAAGGAAGAAACTTTCACTGAAAGAGAAAAGAGTTGTTCAAGAACTAGCAGAAAACAGAAGAAAATTGTCCGGACAGTGTATAAGTATCTTTCTAAAATCTCCTTCTCAGCAAATGGGTTTCGAAAACTTGAATAAACCATAAAAAGCTTAGTTTCTATGGAGCCCAGTTGTGCTGTCACCTTTGGCTGCTTTTCGTTATCCAGATTCTTTGATATTGGAAGAATGGGTTGCAAATTTAATTAGTGTTTAGAGTAGTAATAAGGTAATGAATGAACGTTTTTAATGAAGTTTAGGATGTCAAATAAGTTTATGGGATTTAGGGAGGGATGGCATATAGATAAGTATATGAAACTTCAAATAGAAAAGTCTCAAATACCGCTTCTATTAAATTTCTTTTTTTTTTCTATATCTTAAATTTTTTATTGTCTGTTTTGATTTGGAAATATGTAACTTTTGTCATCTTTTCTTCTTCAAATATATTATTCAAGGTGTTATAACTGTCCACTCTTCTTTAGGTATTATCCATCTTTCGATTTCACGTCTAAGTTGATGTCTTATCTGAATAATATTTTCATTTTCATTTATTTCTATTACTATGTAGTTCTTTTGTGTGTGGTCATATGTGGGATTGAAATGATTGATATAGTCATAATTTTTTTTCTTTTTCTTTTAAGATTGAAATTTAATTTGTGATTGCAAGAGATTTAGTTGTTAATTAAGAATGAGTTATAGAATGCATATATATGTTTTTCATCCATTTTATTTTTGTGCATAAGTATGTTATTTTAGTCTTTAGTTTGCAAGTTTTTCAAATTTTAGTTTTTCAAATTTTTTTTCCAGTCATTTGATCTTATGTGACTTGAACTTAATTATGATCTTACTCTTTTATTTACCTTTAAATACAATCACTATCACAAGTATGTCATCTAAAAAAATGTTGGTAGGATAAAATTTAATCAAAACTTAAAATCACAATTCTTGAATCGGTTCTATTTGAAAATTAGACCTTTGTTGTGTTGTGTATGAAACTTCCAAATTAAAACTTAAGATTGTACATTTCAAGTCAACTTCTATGACATTCTATCCTTATCCACAACCATCTATCATACAATCATTTGAGCATTAGCATAAGAATAATTTAAGTGTATTTTAAATCAGAACATGCTTGTCATTTAACAATCATAAGACATCTTCTATTTACCATTCTCATTTCTAGATTTATTTTACTACATTGTTTACTCTATTTTTATTTAAAAAATCATTTTTCTTTTGAAAATTTTGTCAATCAATATTCATATATAATTTTTAAAAATTGAAAGATATAATAGATATTACATGTTTATATTTTACTCTTAAAAATCTAATTTTATAATTTTTAATATGTATGGATCGCATTTTAATGTGTCCATATATTAATTCAACAATTATTTATAACAAATATAACTCATTGAATGAAGATCAAACATTAATGTTAAATCCCATGACAATTACAAGTGAAGGATGTTTAATAAAAAGAAACAAAAGTAGAAATCATATTGGCTTTCTGAACCCCTTTCAAGTGTAAACATTTCCCAAAAACCCATACTTGCGCTGAAAAAATTCCTGCAAAATATTTGATGTATCAGGGTTGCATGAATTAACCAGTGGCTGTGGGACTCTGGAACCTGAGATTTTGAACTGTTTTAAGTAGCTTCTTATGGACTTCATCAAACTGAGAACATTTTTCTGTGCCCATTTGCTAGTTTTTTCCATCGCACTTGCTCTAAGCAATGGGCAATCTGACTTAAATATGAGCTCCATGGATCCTGAAGAGCTTGAGGGACTGTTTACAGTAATGGAGGCAATTTTGGATGAACCCACATGGAGATCAACTCACCCATTTCCTTGTACTGATAGTCCATGGCCTGGAATTGGCTGTGAAGGCAGTGTGGACAATAATATTTGGCATGTAACTAAGCTTCACATAGGCCTGGATTACACTGAACCCTGCAGAAAAGATGCCACATTATCCTTAGCCATTTTGAAGCTCCAATTTCTGAAAAGCCTGTTTATCTACAACTGCTTCCATGGATCCCTTGTCTCAATACCTTCCCAGTTGGTGAGATTATTTCCTTCATTAGAAGAGCTGGTCTTCAGATCCAACAGTGCTTTAGTGGGTACCATTCCAGTAGAGCTTTCAGGGCTAAGTAAGCTAAGGATTCTGAGTTTATCTCAGAATTATCTCATGGGTTTTATTCCTCCTGAGCTTGGGAATCTAGACAAGCTTAAACACATGGATTTCAGCTACAACAATCTTAGTGGAAGTATTCCTGACAACTTTGGTGGGCTGAAGAGCCTTTCTATTCTAGACCTCAGTGAAAATAATCTCCAAGGCTCTATTCCTCCCTCTATTGGGGACTTGGTTTTGTTAGAGAAAATAGATCTGAGTTGTAACAATCTTAGTGGCAGGATTCCTCCAGAGCTAGGGAATCTGCAAAGCTTGAGCTTTTTGGCTTTGAGTCAGAATAGATTGACAGGACCCTTTCCTACTACATTTCAGTCCTTGAAAAATCTACAGTATTTGATCGTGGAAGGCAATCCTATGAAGTGCATTTTGCCAGACTTTTGGGGGTCACTTCAAAAACTGTCGGAGCTCAGCTTTTCTTCTTCTGGATTTTATGGTATTGTTCTTTCTTCTAGATTAAATACGTTATAGTAATTATAACTATTTCAACAGTTAATTGTTCTGTTTTTAATAATGTAAGAAAGACTTACATTAACTGTATGCGGGAGATGGTCTAGAGCAATGCAACTGAGAGAGCCAAGAGTAAAAATAGTTTATTGTTCTATCCTCTGTAGATTTATAACTCTAAGAACAATAGATCTCTTGGATATAATTGTATGGCTGATAGGCAATATTTAAAGGACATGTTGAGGCCACTTTTCCTTTTTTTTTTATCAGTTGAATAAGTTATCATTAAATAGTTTCTGGATTTGATTGCAATGAAGTTTTTTGCATTAACGTTTTCAGATCTCTCCATCATCAGAATGATAATAACGAGCACAGGAAAATTAAAAATAGATCATGAAGTGTGATCCAAAACGTTGATATAAGAAATCATTAAGTCAATAAGTAATTTAGATATAGTCTGTAAACCTTAAAATGGCACCCAGTGGTCTTGTTGCCTATTCATTATCGGTATAATCATGTAATTTTTCTATTTGCATTCTTGCCGATTCTTCTGATCTTGTGAATTTTTGCAGGTATGCTACCTGAATCTCTGTGTGGGCTTAATAGTCTCAGCGTTTTGGCACTAGATGATAACAGGCTGAATGGATCTATTCCTTGGTGTATTGGAGAATTACAGCATTTGTTCCAGTTGAATTTGAGTTGGAACTTATTAAGAGGAGAAGTGAATTTTTCTGAAGAGTTTTCCAAGAGACTGGGGAACAAATTAGAGTTGAGAGGCAACAAGGATCTGTGTGTGGGTAAAAGATTGTATCAAGTATTTGGTGCTGGAAAAGTGAGGCGGTGTTCAGAGGAGTCCCTTGCATTTGATCAAGTACACAGTAAGGGTAGCCCTGGCCTTAATTTGTCAGGAGAGCGAGGAGATTATAACAGGAGCTTCAGTGGCACAGATTTGATTCAGACATTTCAATATGTTGTGTGGATCGTATGTATATATCTTCTGCACATCCATGTGACTTGAAAGAATTTTTTAATATATTGGACGCCCATTTTAACTAGTGGGCTGGTGGACTGTTTATTGAGATTTTAAGAGGAATGGGCATATATGTATATTCTGCAATTCAATGTTAAATTGGTTTAAACCTAGCTGTACCATTGACAGTTTTCAAAAACAATGCGTTGATTTTTCAAATCCTTAAAGGTGACAGGCGAGAGAGACTCTCAGAAGTCTATAATCCTTAGAGGTATTACATTATGTTGTGTCCAATGTAATTTTGATAACACTTTCGGAATAAAATGTTTAAATCAATTCTCTTTTTTCAAAGCACAAAGGTCCAAAACTGTAAGGCTAATTTGGAGAATAAAAAGTTCCATGTTGGTTCTTAAATGGTAAATTAGATTTTAACTATTTTTTAGTTGTTTTTTTATGCAATTTAGCTGTTTATAACTATTGTTCTGATTTTTAGATAGTGAAGACAAATGTTATGAGATCTACTGTGCTTGCAAAGGTTACAAAGTGGTCATTTCAAAGTGTCATCCAAAACAAATTCTCAATTGTTAAATTACCTTCAATTTGACAGCCCAAAAATTTGCATAATTGATCTAATGCTTATTTGCAAATGCCCCAATAATCATGCACTGTTGGTACCAATAAAGTTGTACAAATTATCTAATTACTAACTTTTTCCCTTCAGAAATAGACAGCTATTGACTACTAAATGATATTTTAGTGGTCTACTAAATAATGTTTTATTAGATTTTTAATTAAAAATTGCAATGAACGATAATTGAAACATAAATGCTAACTATGCTCTCCTCCTAATGGACGCAGCCAAGGACCCCTACCTACAAAATGCACTATTGACCAAATTTCAAAAACCAGAAAATACAACAGATTTTCGCAAATTTTTAGCACAAATTTTTTTTTTTAAATCAATATTTTCGCATATCTGAAAAAAAAAAGTTAGACATTTTTTTTGTTTTTATAAGTTTTGAAGGAAGCTTAACCCATGCCCCTCCTGATAAAAAAAAAAAAAACCAAACCATTAGACTTTAGCCACCAAACTACTAGCCTCTTGTGCCAAATTGCAAGGGATAGATTAAATTAAGATGGTTGAAAGTTGTAAATAGAACCTTTACATCCATGTTCCCAAAAATAAAATGGCTGATGCATCCACTGTATACTTGATCACATTACTGCTTTTTCAGAGATTCTTGTGCCAGTCATTGATCTTCTTCCCGGTCTTGCAGCTGGCATTGCCATTCTCATATGCCATTTTATGACAAGAAGATATTGTGTGACAGTGACCTTGAGGAAAACTGAGTATATTTAGAAGAGATTAGCTCAAGCGGCTTTCTAAAAATCTTGTGTTTGGTAAGGACAAGCCTTCACTTTGGAAGCTAGTAATGATTCTCTTGCTCGAGTTTCCCAAGAGAAGAGAAAGCTGAGAGACCAATAAATGTTATCAAGTGATAGTAAGAGAACCAAAATAAGAATAAGAATATCTCCATGAGAAATAAGGAAGATGCAGGCAAACGAATCAGAGTCAGACGACATGGCAGAAAGCAGCTTGCCAAGGAAAAATAACAGTACTGCTCTTTTTATAAAATAATGAAGGAAAACTAATCATATACAGTATAAGTTAGAAAATTTAATGTAAAGCCTAAGAGTTTTTAGCTTCAGAAATAATGTTGAAGACATTGACACTGAGATTTGATGTTGTAGGATAATGTAATACAAATAAATTATTTTTTATATAAATCTTTTAAATTTTTTTGAAAGATGATTGTTGTATTTTTTATATAGTTAGAAGAAATTATCAAAATTAAAATTAGAGAATTATTATAACCTAATCATCGTTTGTATCAATATTTTGTAAAAGGACTTATCCCATTCAAAAATTGACCTGATCATCTAAAAATGTGGAAGTTCATACCTATGAGCATTGATGGCTCATAGGATTCAGTGCAAATATAATCAACAAAGAAATCTATTCAAATAGAAGCCTACGGATGGCGTACTAACCTTCAGGCTTTGTAAATAATATAAATGATATATGGTTGAACACTTTTTCCCTCCACTGAATTCAAGCTATTCTGTATAGAGAATGATTCTATCTGACAGCATATTTAATATGGTAGTTAGTGGGCATTGAAGATGTATTAATGTTGTGCTTGTATCATTTCATTCAGGATGTAGCTAAGCTTCCTACAAAATGTACTGTTGACCAAATTTCAAAAAATGGAAAATACAACAGATTTTTGCCAAATAAAATCTCAAAAAAATTGCTTTGTTTTAACGAATCTGAAATTTTTTTTTAAAAAAATTGATATTTTTTTGTCTTTAATGTGTTTTTTAGGAAGCTTAGCCACTACCTCCATCCATAGGTGGCTTTTTCCTACTTTATTTGATACAGTTTCAAAATTTAGCATGTTCTGTGTAAGAAAGTTCTAATAGGTATGTTGGTATAATTAAGCCCAAAATCCTCAATAATTAAGTTTTAGGCTATTGGGATTAAAGTGTTAGTCTTCTATAAGCCATGTCACACTTTTGGCATGTTCATAAACTTGTGAACTTTTGACATTTATAAGTAGGTTTCTTTTTTATCTTTGATTCTTAGCAAGTTTTTTTTATGAAATAGAAAACCGTTGTGTCATGTTATTGTTGTTGTTACATATCTTTAGTGTTTGTAGTAATGCTATTGTTGTTGTTACATGTGAGTGTTCATTTAGTGTCTACAATTGTTTCTTCTTGCAGTCTTTAACTGTAATTTTTATGTAATTTACATTTTTTCAATATATAAAAATATATATCAATATGTACTTATTAGTAACTCAAAAAGATGCTAATACTTGAACTAATTATTTCCTTTTTTTTCACACTTAAATAAAACTAGAGAAACTATGAGCCATGTTGACATGTGGATGAACTTACCAATATGGAAAGACATTTCATTTCTTTATTTTTTCTTTTCATTTTAAGATAAAGATATTCATCAGCTTCCAATATTTGACTTTTCTCTCTTTTGTCTCATTTTCATAAAGTTCATGAGTTGGTAAACTTTGTAATGTAAAGAAAAATTAGAAGTGTGTGATATCACAAAGTTTATGGGTTTGCAAAATTTACAAAAATGCAATAAAGAAAGAAACAAAAAAACTCATCAACTTTACAATGTCATAAACTTTGTGATTTTTTTTTCCTTTTCTTGTTTGTAATTTTGTAGAGTTTGACTTATGAACTTTGGTGAATTTTTTTCTTCTTTGTTAGTATTTTAAGAACTTGGGGGAAAGGATGGAAGAGTGGAAAAGTTGAAACGTTGAAATTTTTAAGAGGAGTTTGGATGAAGATTTGATATCATATCAAGATGTTAGAAGTCAAGGATGATAGAAGCATAGAGTATGTGCATTTCTAAAATCAACTAAACCTAAACTTAGAATAGTAATTTGAGAGTCATGCACTCAAAATTTGAAGATATAAAAAAAACAAGAATTGTAGTACTTTGAAATCTAGTTTCTAAATTGCTAATTTTTTTTAAAAAAAATAGATAAATATTAAGAGGATCAAATATTTCGCACACACAAAATTGTTCTTATTTTTTCAACAAAACATAACATAGTGTATGGTGTGCACCCCTCAACTTTTTAATTTGCATTTAGTATTTTGGAAAACCCACTGGTAGAAGTATAGTTAAGAGTGAGTACTAGAAGTCATAGATTTTTCATACTTTTTATTGAGTATTTTTTTATGATTTTTCAAAGTGGATGCATTCTGAAAATCATATCTCTAAGCATGTACATCACATATCATACACCAAAGTACAAAAAAATCAATGTGTAAAGAATGAGATGTGTGTGTGTGTGTGTGTGTGTGTGTGTGTACTTAGACTAGTAGGTCAAAAGTTATTAAAAATGCAACAAAGATGTCTCTGATCACTATGGAAACTTTAGGGATATAAATTAAAAACATGTTAATGTAATTTAAATATAAAAAAATATATGGTTAGAAAACTTATAAGATGTGTTAAATTATTGTAGTAATTTTACTAAGACTTGATATATAATGTGTAAACCTAATGAACAACAAGTTAAGAAAATAGAATGGAATAAAAAATCATGTCAGAATGATGCTAATGAACCATCTAATTGCAAGGCTTGTTATCCAAACCCAAGTACAATCCAAAATATGTACGTGTGATTTCTTCTTGGCTAGGGTTTCATGCGTATGGCTTCCTGTCTGTGTCTTTACTCTGAGCTTTCCATCTGACATACCACATTTACTGTAGGATTTTTGCATTAGGGTTAGCCTTTAGTATGGCTCCGGCCAACTTCGGCCCAATAGTTGATGCTGGTGCATGAGTTGAAGCTTCAGACAGCCATGGTGCCTCCTCTAAACAAATGTCCTCGCAAGTTCATCCTGAAGGTCTTTCACAAGGTAACCCTAATATTGTTCTTAATCTGCAAGAATTTGATTCTGCATGTGAGTGGTTAGAAAAGCATACTCTGATTGGATATTTTGTGGGTTGCACTCCTCCTAAAAGTATCCTTAAAGATTGGGTAAACAAGAGATGGACCCCTCATGGGGTCCACCTTGACGGTGTGCAAAACCTTACCAAAGGTTTTTTTCTTTTTCATTTTGCTAACCCTTCCCAGGTGGAAGCTATTTTTAGCCGCGGGCCTTGGACAGTTAGGTCATCCCTGCTTGTTTTCCAAAGATGGTCTCGAGACTTCATTGTCTCGGACAATAAGAAACTTAGGGTCCCTATTTAGGTTGAGTTTTCTGGTCTCCCCTTGCCATGCTGACTGTTTATTGAGTCTATTGCTAAAACCCTTGGTAAGGTCATTATCATGGAGCATGACAAAAGTTTCAATGCTCGACCCCAAAAGCGTGTCTGTGTCAAGGTTGACCTTTCTAGGGGCCTCAAGGACACTGTTGAAATCTAGATTGGTTCTCTCACCATCTCTCAAAAAGTGCTTTATTTGAATCTGCCAAACACTTGTTATAGGTGTCAATCGGCAAAACACAAGATTAAGGATTCCTCGATGGTTACCCCTTGGGTGAAGCCATCACCAAAGGAAGCATCGGTCAATGAACTTGTTTGCTATGTTTGGGTGAAGTGAAGAGGCTAGAGGATTATGCTCTACTCCCTTTTTGGGTAGTGCCAGAAACTCAAATCCTTGAATCTAAACCAAGTCCCCATGTGGTTCTTTTTGTGAGTCACCTTGTTAGAGAGGGTTAACTGTAGTGGACACTCCCTTTGTTGGGTAAACCACGTGGATGGAACCTCAAGCGGTAATATTCATTTTCACCATAGTAGTAACAACCACTATATAAATGTCCTTGTGGAAGAAATCTTTATGGGTGTAGTTTCTTGTTGGGCTGTCAGATCTCCTCAACATCTCCGATTGATTAAATTCTCAGAATGTGTCAAAACCCTGGTGTGCCTGGATTGGAGTTCACCCTCTTGAAATTGCAAAATTTGCAGATTCAAACCATTACTAAGAACCATAGTGCAACCAAATTTTTATTTTCTAGGACTGTGTGCATGATTGGAAAAACATTTTGAGAACATACACAAGTAGAATCTTTAAGGAGTAGCATACTAAGTCACTATTATTGTTCATGTGCAAGGTTGCTTTGTCCCTTGCTCATTGTTTGAAGATAATTATTTGCTTGAACTCCCTGGTTGTTGTCTTGTGTGCCTAAATAATGATAAGAATCTGTTGATGCATATAGTTGGTCACATTAAACAAACAAATCTGAGTTTCCAAGTGATAAAAACTTCAAAGATCTCCCCAAAAGTGCTATGACATGTTGCTCAATATCCAAATGAACTTAAATGGTATCAAGTTGCACAAAATGACTCTTGGTCTTCTTTCTTCCACATCTCCCATGTCTTCCTAGTCTCCCATTTTCATCATTTCTCTTCTTCCTTCATGCTTCTTCCTAAATTCTTCACGTCCTCTTGATTCTTTTCCTCTTATTATCTAGTCTACCTTCTTCTATTCATCTCTTCTGTCACTTCCATGCTTGATTCATCCTCTTCCAGAACCATGAATTTCAACTATCTTGTTATGGAACCTCTCTTGAAAATAGATGATCTCAAACTCATTGCTCAATTTGAAGATTTTTATTCCTCCAATAGTCCTTCTAGATATTGCACAAGTGATAAACTTAAGACAAAAATAAAAGAAAAGTTGAATGAATTGGATGCCTTTTCTAGGATCATAGACATGATCATGTCATGACCTCCTTCTTCCAAACATTTTTCATCTTCCAAGTCTTCTCATCCTTCCTCATCTTCCAAGTCTTACCATGACTCTTCTAGATATTATTTAAATTCCTCATTATCCAAGTCTTCTTCTTCCACTAGGTCTTCAATTTCCTCTTTTTCACAATCTCGTTCCTCTTCTACTTCTCCCAAGAGTCTTACTTCTCTTCTCAAGACATACCATAATGAGCAATGTGACAATCCTTGTGATACCTCTTCCACGAAGAGTGACACGTCCATATTTGATGACTATGATGATGGACAATGTAGTGATACCTATGACACCTCTATTCCTAAGAGTTGGCCTAGTCGTGTGCTCATGCTTACTGGAAATGGGTTGTCACATTGGATAGATCATGATGGTGATCCATATGATTCTGATTTTGAAAGAGACTTTGATGATTTTTGTGAACAATACCTAGATGATACATCTACTTCTATTGAGGAAGAGAAAGCTTACCCCGCTGATGATAAACGTAAATACTATAAGAATCTTTCCTCTAAGAACTCTCATGCTAAAAATAAAGATTACACTCTCAAGCAAGATTATGTTAATGATGTACCTTTGTCTTGTGATAGTTCCCTTACATCCCCTACCCCCTCCAATACCCATACATTTCCTAAAGCTTCCAATCCTTTCAAAGCTTTCACAAATCCTTTATCCAACAAAGGTCCTAATACTTTTTCATGCGATTCCCTATAGTGGTCCTCAAGGGCCACCTCTTAAAGAAACTCAAGCTAACCTTCACTTGGCTAAAAATACTTTTAATAATGCTAAACCTAAAGAGCCTAAGCCTTTATATGCTCTAATGCCTACTTCAGCTAGTCCTTCACCATCTCTTCCAAAGTCTTCCATACAATTCCAACATGGTTCCTTAGAAGTGGTACCATGTCAAGAGGACTCTAAAAATGATAAAGAAAAGAACATAAAGAAAGATCAAGATCAAGAACCCTCCATGTCATCCAATCCTTTTCATGATGTCTCTTATCCGTTTCATGGTTCTTTTGATCCTCTATGCCCTTTCTCATTCATTCCACCATGTCTTAAGTCTTCTCCTAAGAAAGATAAAGCTACTACTTACACCGTTGAGCTTATTGACAATCAAAATAACCTTACTACACTTGCACTTTCCAAAGATGATACTTCCATTAAGGTTATTAAAAATAGTGTTGTTACTTCCAATGTTAATCCTATTGAAAATCAAGAGAAAAATTATACGCTTATGCTATCCAAAGTTCCTTGTCAAGATCAAAGTCTTCCATCTTCTTGTTCTACCACTCCATGTTCGCTTCCACTTTCTACTCTTCCTAAGTATTTTCAAGCTCTGAACAATCCTATCAAAAAAGTTGCCCCTATTCAAGATGTTCATGATCCTATTGCAAATCCTAATGCTCACTCTAAAGATGCTGATGTCCTTGGTTGTCATATAGATGTTGATGAACTTATTGATTATCCTTTTGTATCTTCCACGTCCATCCTTGGACCTCCTCCACCAATACTAAGGGCTTCACATCTTCCTTCCATCTTGGGCCCTTATGTCCCTTCACTTTCCCCTCCTAACTCTCCTAATTCGTCATCCATCTTGGGTCCTTACATCCCTCCATCTCCTATCTTTCCTCAAGGTCAACATAGATGCATACCCTTGAATTTTCATCTACCCACCCATCTAAACTAGTTATATCCTCCTTCTTTCACAAGTCCCAAGTCTTTTGGAAGTAACTTGAATGTTCAATACAAGAAAAAGAAGCAATACAAAAATTCATCAAAAAAAGATCACCTTGTCTCCTCTAATCAACATGGAGGCATAAAGTCAAAAGAGATATCTAAGAAGAAAACTACAAGACAAGTATGGGTTCCAAAATCCATCATTGAAGATATTCTCTCTAAATCATCAAAAAGAAATGAAAAGCCTATGACTATATGGATTCCAAAGTCTCTCTTGAAAGAGTTTGATGTTGAGCAACAAAAGAAGTTGACATTCAAGCTTCCAAAGGCTTCCACTTCATCTTCTTCCAAAAACATTCTTCCATTTCACGCGCCTAAACCGCAACCTCTGCTATCCATTCACCATATTTCTTCACGTATTCCTTCATTCATGTTTCCTCCATCCTCTCGCCACCCTTCAAAGTGTGTGTTGATGTTGATCTTGCCTTCCTTTCCATCTACCCTTTCACAATCCTTTCATTCATTATCCTTCTTTCTTATATCTTTTTTTTTCATTTGCCTATTCCTCCTATCTTCCAACCTTACTCGCTTTACATAAAACCTTATCCTCCATTTTTCTCTTCCATCTTCCTTTCCATATCAGCATCTTTAAGCATATCATTTTTAATCCTTGATATATCATGGTTTATCCTTTCAAGGAGAATTATCTAAAAAGCTTGCCTTCTTAAAAAAAAAAAAATTCAAAAAAAAATTCAAAAAAAATTCAAAAAATTGAAAATGTGCCTTGGTGGAAACTTGGAAACAGGCACCTTGGTAGCAAAAGTAAAGAGAAATAAATTCATCCTATGGTGAAAACCACTCCCTTGTGGTGCCTTGGATAAGTACCATGATGAAAACCTAGCAATCAAGCATCATGCGTAGTTCTTCTACATATTTCATCAATTTCGTCTTCTCTTTTTGATCTTGACAATGTTGACCTATACACGAACATTTGGCTATCTTATGAGCTATCTTACAATGATCTTGCTTTCATTCCATTCATGTTTAGCCTTCATATTTATTTTCCTCCATTCATTCTAGCCTTTCGCTATTCTTTTCCCCTTTGGTCTTGATCTAATAAAAAAGAGTAAAACACGAAGCTATGAAGCCTCTTGACATGTCTACTCCTTTGGACTGTGTCTTTTCCTTCTTTTGCATTATGCTTTTGTGACTTATCCTATGCTGACATTTCATTTCTTGTCCAAATGTGCTTTACATGACAATTTTTCCCTAGCTTGAGTACTCTTGAGGAGTTTTTCCTTAAGGATTTCTTCCCTTCATTCTCCTTCATTCTCTTGTCTTCCATCTCTTCCACTAGCTTGCTAATCCCTCTTGTCCTTCACCTTGCTAGAGATTGGGACTACACAATGTGATCTTGCTTGGGAGTTTGATGCCCATTCTGTCTAGGGGCATCCTTTGTACATACTTATTGATCTTAAAAAAATCCAAAAAAAAAAGATATTGTTAAAAAAAATTTAAAAATTAGAAAATGTCTTGAAAAATGGTCATCTTAGTGAAAACCTAGCAATAGACGCTTTGATATATCTTTAAAAAATTATATATTCCAAAAAAATCAGAAATTTTTTTTAAAAAATAGAAAAAGTGCCTTGGTGAAAACTTGGAAACTGGTGCCTTGGTAGCAAAAATACAAAACAATTATAAAAAGTTCTGAATTTTTTTTTTCAATAAAATCCAAGTGGTGAAAACTTGGAAACAGACGCTACTTGAGGCTTTTGCACCCCTATTTCTTAGCACTCGTCCTCGACACTTAGCCTTTCTCCATCATGCCTTGTCCTTGTTGCCTTGGTTTGGAATTGGTCTTTGTCCTTGTCTAGGGGGCATAACTATGTTATCTTTGGTCTCTCAGATGCAATAGTCTTTAGGACACCTCACAAATGGTATTTTTTAACACCACCCCAATTGTGTTTTTCAACACAACCCCTAGCATCGAGTGTTTTTCAACACTTATCAGTTTGGTCATACCCAATTTTGTCATGTGATCTTACCTGCTTGCAAGCATTCGATCCTTATCCTCGAAACTCAATATCAGTTAACACACTTAATGCTTGAATTTTTCAACGCAACACTTAATGCTTGAGCTATGTCATGATCTTTTCTTTGTGTGCTAACTGTTATTGATTTTCGTTGAGTGTCCTTGTCTAATAAGTCTCTTCGGGATGCATAGCTAGAGGACTTGGGGCATGGGGCATGTTTTTATTTTCTTTCTACTTGTGGGTGTGATCTTGAAACTCTTGAGTGTCTCTTGTTGTCCCCTTGAAATACTTAGGAGGTTTGACGCATCATCCTTGACTATTTTTGCACAACCATTCTTATGGTCATCCTGACATCTATGCCTTGATGCGAGCATGGTTTTGCTACATTAAATTGGGTAAGCTAACATCGAAGTCATCTTGACCTTTATGTCTTTGATGCTTATGTTAGAATCTTTCCACATTCCAATTTGATATAAATTGCATTCATATCTTCATAGTTGCACTTGTGACTAGTGATGATTGTGTGATTTTGTGATGTTCGTTAATAATGGCCCAATGATGAAAATAAGTTCCTTAACATTCTCTAATGAATGATGAACACAGAATCTTATGTTACAGTTGCTTTATTGTAAGTACACCTTTGCATTTTCATGTAGCTTTCATTGTTAGACTTCATGTTAATTTACATTTTTAGGTTGGATTAAGAGTTTGAGAGGGTTTTCCTTCATCTTTCTTTTGGACTTTTAATCAACCATGGTCACGTTTTGATCTTCATTTCTTTATCTTCTTTCGTGATCTCAATCAAAATTTTCTATTTTAAACAGTTGATTGATTTTGAGGCATCCTCTTTCTTGAGGCACATTCTCTTTCTTCCCTCCAGTTCTTTTCACTTCTTCCAAACTTCTATCTTCCATTCGCCCCCACCCTACTTCTTTTCTTCTAATTCAACCTTGGGGCATAATCTTTCTTAATGATCTAACTTTGTTCTATGATCCTTATATCTTTCATCTTACATCAAGAACCTTATTTTTAGTTCGATTTGATCAAATTTATCAATTTACTATTTCACCTCCATCTCATTTTGATTTCAATCACAAGGGGGCAATACCTATCATACTTCAATCCTTGATTCAACTTTATCAATCCTATCAATTTTTTCGCTTGGGGCAACCTTGCTTGAGACTTGACAATTACCTATTTACAGGGATGTTGTCCTTGTGTTTTTCAATTAGCTTATCTTTGTCCTGATGTGTTCCCATCCATCGATCACACATCTGGGTTGTTTTGTGATTCAAAATCGATCTCACATTTCAACTTCATTCTTTGACTACATGTGTTCCCATGAAAATCACACATTAGTAAAAGAGGGGCAAATGAATGCATCCTAAAATGGTTGCCTAGACTTTGGGCCCCCATTCATCAATTTATTGAATTAATATTTTGCAACATTTTCAATTCAAATCAATTTCCTTGATCAAATTGTAATTAATTCAAATATTTTAATATTTCTTAAGGTTTGATCATTTTATCCTAAGTTTTATTTAATTGAGAGAACATGCTCCCTTTTAATTAAATAATTTTTTTTTTAATTAAATAATAAAATTACTTTATCCTAAGCCACATTTAATTAAAAGAACAAATCTCTTTTAAATAAATAAAAAATCTTTTAATTAAATAATGGAGGCCACTTTGCTAAAAATAATAAATAAATAATAAAATAAAAAGAAAAAGAAAAAGAAAAAGATTTTTTGTCTACACATTGAATGCGCACTTTTCAAGGTGAGTGGAATTTCTTTTTGCCTCTTAATCTCTTCTACACATCTTTTTGCCTCTTAACCATGTCCATTGATTTTGCCTCTTGAGAATCTTGAGCACATGGATCAACCAAGATTTAATCTCCACCATTTCTCATTTCTTTTTGCCTCTTAATCTTGACCATCCATTCATTTCTAAATCTTTTATAAGGAGCCATCTCCTTCTCATTTAGGCATGGAGATTTTATAGATCAAAATTTATGTTATTGTTATGCAGGTTTGGAGAGCGATTTTAGAGGAGAATTTGAGCACTTGAGCTTGGATATTGCAACTTCTATTTTCTTGTCTTCTTCTCTCATGCCTCCATGGCAATCCATTTAGATTAATTTTGCACTTGCATATTAAATTAGATTCATATTTCCATTCATAGAATATTCTTGCATAAGCATTTCCTTTCATAGATTAGTTTTCTTTCATGCATTGTTATCATTTAGAATAGCTTCCATTTTCATTTGCATGCATACTTGATGATCATAGAGACTGCCATTCTTGCTTTTCCTCTTTGAATTTCTTATTTTATGGTGTACTTGCATGGGCACAAACTAGGTCTAATCTGAGGGCCTCCATCATAAACCCTTGCACTCCATGAATAGAGAGCTATGAGTCGCCATTTGAGACCTCATTCTTGAGCAACCTTGGATTTAATGACTCATAGAAGTGTGTCAACATTTTAGCACACAGGGGGCAGGGGAATGTCTTAGCCACGTCATGTCTGTGACATGTTGCCTTAAACAATAATGTACTCAAATCATGATTTGAATGATAATTAATCCTTCGGCTCTCAAAATTTTGAAATATTTTTTATGTGACATTTTGAAGCATTTGAAATCTTTTTCATATATTTTCATATGTGTCTACTAATTAATTCCTCCCATCACCAATAAAAGATAGAAATGAACATCTTTATTCCATAATTGTCTAAACTATAGAATCCAAATTTATAAATAATGGAGGATTTTGTAAGTTACAAAGAGTTCATATTGCAGAAGAAATTGGTTGCAGGAAAGAATTGAGTTTCGTTATAGCTACATTTTAACAATTGTAGAGGTTTTGAGTTTCCAGATAGTTGGTCTTTGAATTCTTGGATGCTTTTGAGAAGGGATTATCATTTTCAGTTGAATTTTGGTATACACCTTGAGTGGACTTCTTTTTAGGCTTAAGCCTATAGTACATGCAATGTTGCTCCAAGACCAAGTTTGTGTAGGGTTATTCACGAATTGTGGATGTTGGACTATTTTCTAAAGCTAGACAATTATGATGATAACATTGCAAGAGAATTCTCTAGCACCTTTTCTAATAGGGAGGCTCTGGTGAAAGGGTTAAGGGCTAAAGCTACTTAATAAAGAATTGTGGAAGTAATAGGACTCCCAGCTATGGGAAAATAGTTTCCTGAGGAACATGATGCCAAAATGGATAGAGACCAATCCACAAACCCTCAAGAACCTCCTCTTGAGGTTAGTAAACAAGGGACTAAAAGACTTTTATTACCTCCTATTTTGGATGAAGTAACAATGTATACCATCATTTATTCAAGACATGTGAGGGTGGGCACTCCTATTTACATTTTATAAATTTTAATTTGCTAAGTCATATGTTACATGGGTTTCACGTTAATGTACCAAATTACCTCTACAATTTATCACCATCAGTGTTGGATAAATGCAACTTAGAGGTATGCTTCATTTTTTACTCATCATGGTTTGACTAATGATGTAGGAGCATCCTAGGATTCTTGGAAATCCTGTATCAACCAAAAATATGTTTGTCTTTGAAGGTAGATTGTTGGTTTTGATCTTGGTTTGGTGGAGTTCTTGCTCGGTTTGGGAGACTAGTTACTCGGTCATTGTGGTTTCCGAGGTTCTTGGTCTCTGAAGAACACTCGATAATTGAAAGTGTCGATTCACTGGCACTTGGTGATAACAATGTTTCTCAGTCATGCTTGGCATGGTTGGTCGACTGGTGCTCGGTTATTTCTTCTGTTGCTTGGTGTTCTTTCTTACTGACTGGATTGTTTTGGATAGATCATCTTGGCCAACTGGTGCATTTAATTTGGGTCATGCTCTTTGTGTTATGGATTGACCGTTGGACGTGTGGGGACCTAGATCTAGCGTGTTGCATTCTTCTATGTGGATCTAATGACTGTTTGGGGCCATCTTTGAGAGTTTATTTATTTTGTAAGGCTATGTGAGAGCCAACTAACATTTTAGCATTTAATATTTGTTTGTAGGAGTTTATTGTTTCATCAGCCGACTTGTGGCCGGGAATCAATTATATTTATAAGATGTTTGGGTAGTTGTTTAGGGATGAGATTGTTGGAAGGAAATTTAGTAGCCTGCAACCTTAGGAGCAGGAAGATTGCTTGGAATTTTGAGTACAAGTTTAGATCTTTCTTGGGTGCCTACCAATGTGCTGCCTATTGCAGACCTGGACTAGTTGGATGCTGATGTTGGGGAAAAGATTTAGATCCTGCGAGATCTTGTAGACTATTACTTGCATTGTAATTGTTCGTAACTGGGAAGGCCTTATAGCTAGGCACATTGCATGTAATTAGTGTTTTCATGAATAAAGACTTCTATTTCATATCAGATCTGATGTTTGTATTGTGTATTTCTACTACATATTAGTTTGGCTGCAAGGTCAGTTAGTCCTTAATTGGATCCACCTAGCTTGACTGCATTAATTAAATTATTGGTAGATAGGTCATTAGGAATTTTTCCCACATGACCTGGGAAGATTTTGTAGTTGTTAGAAGGCTTCATATGGAAAATGTGGGATCTAGTGATAGGCATGCTATGCAAAGAATTTGTACACTTAGGGGGCTGCAAAAGTAACAATGGGAGCCTCATCTTCTATGGATTCCCCTATTTTTGAGTTTTCTACAACCACAACATCACATGATCATGATTCAACAGAACCATCAACTACCAATATTGAAGAAAGCCTTGTAGAAAACCCTAGTTCTAGTACTTCATCTCAAACACCTATAAGGACTAGGGAAGCTACCATGAAAGAAAAGGGGAAAGGAAAGATTGATGAGAATGTTATAAAGGTTGAAGAAGAACACATTTCTGAATCTGTAATCCCTAGTTCCAAGTAGAGGAAAAAGGAAAACACGCCTCCTCTTGCAACTACGTCTCCTACAATAGAACCATCACGTAAAAAAAGTAAGAAGAAGGCTCCTACAGCCATTGAAGTCCCTCCTCAAATGAAAATCTATAGGCTTAGGAAGAAGGATACAGAGAAGAGAGAAGAACCAACTTCTAGTATTCTTGTAGAACTTCCTTAATCTATTCAAGAGATTCCTCAAAAAGAAAAACATGTAATTAGTAGTACAGAGGAGGACGAATCATTGAATGCATCTCACATGCATACAAATGGGTCTGAGGAAGAAAGAGAAAAGTGGAGAATGGAAATAATAGAAGAATGTCCTCATGGCTCACCTATAGTACAATCTAATGTACCAAGAGAAGATAATGAATCTATATCCACATCTTATGTATAGATGGTTGACCCTCTTGAGGAATGTGAAGTACAAACAATGTAAATGCAAGAGGAAGGTTTACCAAGAATAAATGTTGAATAGTTTGATGAGAGGGAAGAATTACATGAGGAACTAGTAAGAGAAGAAACCCCTCCAACTCAACAGAATATGGAAATTCAAGAGGGAGAAAAACAAACAATGAAAGGTTTGGGATTACAAGGCCTTGATAACCTTATAGTTGTTGTGGAAAAATTGACATAACAACCAGTGTCACAACCAAAGAAACCAATGTTGTATCCAGAACAACTAGTATTGCAGTTAGTAAAACCTAATTCAAGAACTACTCATGTAGGTAAGTGGCAAACAATATCTGAACATAACCCCCCTAGCACTCTTGTCATTTAGTAACTTTGGATTTTTTCAAAATTATGCAGTATAGGGAATTTGAATGCGAAATTGAAAAGGCTAGGATTCAAAGAATAATTGATAATCAGAAAGTAGAATTGACAATTAGAAACACCTAATTGATTATCTCAAGCATAAGGTAGATACCATATTATGCATGGTCCCTCAATTGATGGAATGTAGGGCTCCACCAAGAGTTTATACCTTATGTTTGAAGGAGAAGCATCTATTATTTCAACTAATGAGAATGATTAGACACCTATGTCCCACCTTGGACACTCCACAAGAATTTCACCGTGTTTATCAAACCTCTTCTTATGCAATTAGAATTATACTCTATAAGTTCTATCTCCATAATTATGTAGTACCTCTTGACATTGAATGGAACCCACTCCTTTATATTGGAGATATTCATTTGAGAGCATTAATGTCATAGATTAAGAATGAGATTAGTATAAGGGAACAACTTCGGGCTTATAGAGATCAAGAACACAACATCAAATTTCTCTTGAGACCTAAAAGTAGGCAGCCTAAAGTGTTGTATTATAATTGGCTAAAACTAGTTTATGGCTTGTCTATTGAAAGTTACAGGAAAATGATTCTACCCCTAAGAGAGGAAGCAGACTAGGAGTTTGAGAGGATGACACGAGTGGAAGGATAAATTGTGATTGGATTCATAGTTCAACGATGGAATAGTTTTCCTACGGAATTTAAGAAATCAGAACCTCATAGCCTTGTTCACTATAGAGAAACTATGTGCAGCGAGCACCCAAGTATATTAATCTAGGAAGGGTGAAACAAGAGAATTGGTTTCCTTTGAATTTTTAGCCACCTACATTATTGTGGTCATTATAGAGTTGCAGGGATGATGAGGCAGGTTATGATGAGGAAGAAGAAATGCCATGTGGGAAAAATTAGAGAAGAATAAAGGGTTTTAATGGAATCTTGCACAAGGAGGCTCTAGAAAAAGCAATATTGGAGACTTCAGGATACATGCTGTTAAGAGATAGCTTCATTCGTATTGTTATATATATATATATATATATATATATATATATATATATATATATTATACAATGTTAATAATGAAGAGTTGTGATATTTATATTATATTATTATCATTATTATATTATTAATATAGTAATGATAATATTATAATGCAATGATATATATTATATTATTGTAGTTAATTATATATTTATGTTAATTATGGTTATAGTAGACAATTATGGTTATTACCATAATTGTCATATTATTATATGGTCATGACTCTTCAAGATGTGACTATTCAAAAGATATAAATATATATCAATGGCTGGTGAAAAGATCAATCACAATGGTAATCTATTTCACTACAGCAGTCACATATATTCTCTATAGGACGATCCAGATTTCACAACATGGTATCAGAGCCTAATCTATAAGAGAATAAAATATAGTTTTTGGGAACAGTAGATATCCGAGCAAAGTATTACATGGGGAGGAAGGACATCGAAAGGGGAAGATACACGAAGCACCCATACATCCCAATCATAATTGGTATTATAGATTGAACATGGGTAAAGAGAGGATGCGAAGCACAGTTTGGAATGGATACACTAAGAATCCAATCCGAAGTTTATAGATTTATAGTCATCAACTAAATTAATAGCAAAATCATTCACACCCAAAGTAAGAATACGCACATGCCTATTACCAATCTGCCATCTTATTCCAGCGCTGGATAGCTTATTCAACCATGAAAGAAAATACAATCAAAATGTTTGCGTGAGAAAAGAAGGAATATAATCTATCTGAAAACCATCATAGAACTAAGCGAATAATTTAGAAAGAATTATCGTGCAAGGAGGTCACTCATTTGGTAGAACTGAGGAAATGATGAAGAGACGTCAATACATATAAAATCCACCAACCAATTAAATAGTCGAAGATCATAGTAATGTGAATAATGGTGTTCGATGTTTCTTTTACTGGTTTGCAAATTTTCTATTCTTAAAAATCATGCATGGTGTATTCAAAGTTTATTCTGTTTACAACACATCAAACATAAGATGGATTAACAAGATCACGCGCTGTGTGCATTCAAAATCTTTACCAGTTGCATTTCTTTTATATAAATCAATTTTGTGGCAGTCCCCAATGGAATGGAGTCTATGTGACAGTGAAGTGAAGTTAAACTCTGAGTGTTAACTCTTATATATATTGAAACGGTCTAAAGAACCGTTACACAATTCACAGGCTAGTCTTGAGGATCGTGTTGGTGTTTCGGTGGACTTACATTGCAAATACATCACGGTGGAGCAAAGGACCGAGAACGACAATAGTGTGGTGGAAGAAGTTGTTACTTCTCGGTACAAAGCGGTGGCTCCATGCCGGGTCGTGACAGTCAGACAAACCTGTGAGCCCGTCAGATGAAAGTCATTAAGTCTATTGACTTAAAGAAAGCATGGACAATGACTACGGTAAACAAACATGGGAATGATAACTAAAATATACATCAGTGGACATAGACAGCTAGGAGTATCAATTTATGGTAAAGACAACCTAGCAGATGGTTTCGATGATTAAGATGAGCACAACCCTATCCATGTTGTTGATTCCCATGAATGAGTAAAGGACATCACACAAATTGTATACGTTAAGATATTAGGAAGTAACACTCACGGCTAATAAAGAAACTTAGCAAGTCTTACCCCGCAAATGGAGGGATATGCACGATTCTTTGGAGTATATATTTGAGAGGTTGACATGCTCGCATGGAGAGAATGATAGAGCATCACATCTAGGGGAGAAGGAAATCGCAAAATGGAAGTCGGTTCAAACACATTGAAGGATTTAGGAAAAGAGGATAAATTAAACAATATCAACTAAGCACTTTGATAAGTATCCATTGCAAGAAAGATTATCGGTCCAATTGGTATGAATGAACTAATCGACAGGTTATTCTAAGCTGAAGAAATCAATAAAGCAGCAGGGAATCACTTAATTACATCGATCTAGTTAATATATCGATGATTAATGGCAACACAAGTATAATCAATGTTTTTATGCTTGAAGTTGCCAGATTTGTGGAGTGTGATTATATCAAATGTGCAAATGCCAATTTAACTTTGTGAAGAGACATGAATTAGATATGGTTATGCAGCGATTGTGTTAAGGATTATAACCGAAATTCCTTGAATAACAAACCAATTTCGATATCAGTTTTGCATACAAGTTTAATTTATAATCTCCAAGGTTAAAGTTGAAGAGGTGAAATTAGTAACTACTATGAAAGGTGACGAGTATAGAGGCATGAGACATCACCTTCCATTTAGCATTACTAATTACATCAGTCTGAAATCAAAATCAAAGAACCCACCATAGTTGCAGAGATAAGCAGTTCAAAGTAGAAATGACACTTATATATATTGAAAGGTTATAATTCCACAGTGGAGACAATATCATATCGCTGTAAGCGATAGCATTATATTTCTACATTAGGTACATTATAGACTTCAATTTGATTGTCCCTTAATTTTGAGATATGATCGGAAGGGGACATTACAAGTGGTATCAACTCTGCATAGTAAACAGTATCAAAAGAAAAACTAAAAGATATTATGTGTCACTATAGCCCTTGTTTAAAAGGTATCGATGAGGAAAAGATATATATAGAAGATTTGGAAGGAGCAGTAGCAAATCGAAATGGATCTCAAGAGTAGCATCAGACATAGCATATTTATTAAATTGATATACTAGATATCCCAACTATCTAAGTTAATCGAAAAAAAAAGGGGATAGTACAAGTGGGACAATAACCAATATAATCAGATACCGATAATGTATGAAGTCAACACCTAATTGGTAGTTATCATAATGAGATGTGATTTGTAAAGAAGAAAATTAACATAAAGATTAATATGAAACCAATATGTTATGAAGAAGGACGATGGGTACGAGTATCGTATTAATGGGCTCACCTTACGAAAGGAGATACTTGAAAATATTTGAAATTTAAGATAAGTATTTCATGTTTTATTAATGCATATAAATTTTGAATTTGTAATTCATTAAATAATAAATCTTGTATGCTTCTATCATTTGTATTTTTGTATGAGATAATTTAGCTTTATAAACTATTTGTAATCTATCTCTGACATACTTTCAGGACAAAAGCATATAAAATTCAGATTCAGAGAAAGTCTGACATTTTCAAGAGGTCAAGAAGTTGATGAACTTGAGCTTCAGAGGGAGAATATGGTTCAGTTAACTTGTGACAATCTCAATCGTATTGATTAAGAGAGAGTTCACAATTGAAGGTAAAACAAATCTGAGATTATAATAGTGGGAACTTGTGGATAGAATCACCGATGAGATGCACATGGATAGAATACTAGAGGTCTTTATTATCTTCTCTCAAGTCCAAGAGGGAGTGTTAATATTGTGGCCTTGGGAAAGATCAAAATGCATCTTATGCTAGCCAATGTAACCTTATGACTATTCAGATTATTCGTATTGGTTCTCTCAGGAAGGAAAGTATGAAATGACATCCTGCAGTGACACCGAATTGAGTATATAAACAAGGTATGCCTTCGTGATAGATGGAGAAGTTAAAAGATCTGCATTAGTGACATTCGAGGATCTTGATTCAGAGGGAGTAAACCATGTTTTGTTGGTTCTCTAGTAATCAAGAAATTATAGCAGACAATTATGGTTATTACCGTGTGAGAAGGTTATATGTCAGAAAAAAAAAAAAAAAAAAAAAAGCTAGAAAATCAAATTAAGTTGGCACCTCAGGATCTTGGTCATACAAATTCAGAGGGAGTATAACATGTCAAGATGGTGTATACTTTGAATTCACCAAGACTATGAGATCGTGCATACAATTGTAATTCAGTGGAGGTACATCCTCACTAAAGAACAAACAACCGATACTCTTACCAAGTGTCTTGCTAGAAAGAAGATTGTGTACCTTCATATAACCTTGGTATGTTGAGGAATAAAGCCTTATTAGGTGAAAAGAAGGTATCCTGAACGCTATGTTATTACTTGTTGTGCTTTAACTATATCGTGGTTAGACAACATTAAGTTATTGGTTTCAAACTGTCATGATGTGCTATGTTCATGGCTAGACAACATTGAGTTGTTGTTTTTAAATTGTCATGACTGAGAGTTTGATTTCCACTCTTTGGATGAACCAAAGTGGATCCACCCTTTGAGAAGAGTCAAAGTGACTCTATGGGTTTTTTTATTCATGAATAAATATAAAAAAATGTGTATATTGCAATATTGTGTAAAATGATCATTTGTGTGTGGGTTAACATTTCAAGGTGACGATCTTGTAAATGGTTAACCAAAGTGTCAAGATAGACTACTTAATTGTGTGTCCCGATTGTGTGGAGATCTTGACTCTTGTTATTATTGGATGTGTAATAATGAAACCATATCATGATAGACTACTTAATTGTGTGTCCCGATTGTGCGGAGATCATGATATTCAAATCTATTTTCATGACGAGACTACATTAACTTGTGCATCCTGAAATGGCGGATGTCATGATAGATTTTTGATATTTAATACTCACTCGCTAAGAGGGAGTGTTAAGAGATAGCTTCATTCGTATTGTTATATATATATATATATATATATATATATTATACAATGTTAATAATGAAGAGTTGTGATATTTATATTATATTATTATCATTATTATATTATTAATATAGTAATGATAATATTATAATGCAATGATATATATTATATTATTGTAGTTAATTATATATTTATGTTAATTATGGTTATAGTAGACAATTATGGTTATTACCATAATTGTCATATTATTATATGGTCATGAGTCTTCAAGACGTGACTATTCAAAAGATATAAATATATATCAATGGCTGGTGAAAAGATCAATCACAATGGTAATCTATTTCACTACAGCAGTCACATATATTCTCTATAGGACGATCCAGATTTCACAACACATGCTAGGATCATGAACTTCTCCATTGTTAGAGGACCAAAAATGGATTAAGTGGGAGGGAAATGATGAGCTTGAGTATTGGCTTAGGTATTATGTCACTTTGTTATGTTTTATTGATGAAGGGTGCTCCCCTTAATACCACAAACACATAACATAAACAGAGAAACAACAACAATATGCAAGAACTGAAAATTGGCTTCTTATTATCTCCACAAATATGGAATTACAAACTTTTAGAATTACAATATGCAAAGCCACATGGGCATTCCCTTACAATATTCTATAGGACAAAGCCTCGAATCAATACCCAGATCTACTACCAAAACTGTCCTAGACAACACTATGGGTCTTCTTTATATACGCATTTTCCACCGCCCGAGAAGGTTCCAGAAATTTAGCCCTTAGGGCCGACCAAACTTAGAATTATTTTATTTTTAAATTTATTACATCAAATTCGGCTCAAAATAACTTTTGAAACCCGAAAATAAATTTTGAAGGAAAATTATTTTTCACCATTTCAGGTGGCCTGACTTCCGGAGACCATAATTCATCACCAGTTGACTCGATTGACTATTATAACCCCATTTTGGAAAGGCCACGAAGCACTCTATGGGCCTAACTAGTGCAAGCGCTTGTTGTCCAAATTTTTGACCTCATCCGGGGCCTCTAAAGCCTTCAAAACTGAGTTCAAATTTTTTGTACCCTACTACCAATACCGAAAATCTTCAATATCTTCAAAACTAGACCTGATCTAGCCATGGAACTTTACTGGTAGGTTGATATGACTGAGATGAACCTCCATATGTAAACTTAGAACATTCTGAGATCATATTACCAACTTACTAAAAACATCAAGTTTCCATAAATAGTAGCTCTACACAGGACAACCCTTATTGAATACAAAAACATAAATATTTTTTGGGTGATGCAAGATTGCTCTTACACCCAAGATGCTCCTGCATCAAACACCCGGGGTAATTTGAGAAGTGACCCTGTCATGAATCAGGTGTGCAGAGGAAAACCAAGATGGTTAACCTCCTCCTTTGTTAACCATGATGAATCTTCAACATGTCATCTTTTCCATTTGACCAAATACTCTTCATATGTCCTGTTCCTTGTGCTTCTGCCAACACGACTATCCAGTATGTCTTCAATCTCCTTGATATCTGAACTGGTTGCTAGAATACTCCACTGTGTTGCTGTAACCTCATCTTCAACACCTCCTTCATGATACTCTGTCAAATCTAAAATGTTAAACACTGTTGAAATCTTCAGCTTAGCAGGCAATTCTACCTCATATGCATTTCTTGAATCATGTTTTTTTAGTATCTTACATGGCCCAAACTTCTTCATTTTCAACTTGTTATATGTACCAATCAGAAATCACTCCTTCTGCAAATGAACCATGACTCTATCTCCAACCTGAAATTCCTTATGCCTCCTTTTCTCATATGCCTTAGCCTTATACTGCGCATTCATCTTGGTAATATGCTTCCTCACCTCCTCATGGATGTTCTTCAAATGTTCTGCAAAATCCTCAGCTTCAACACTACTTATTTCTCCTTTATCTATCTTCCTCAACTCAGATGCATTTTTGGGACTACTCCCATATACAATCTAGAATGGTGATTTACCAGTGCTCCTGTTGATAGAATTATTGTATGCAAATTATGCCTACAGTAAAATCAAATCCCATCCTGTTGGCTTATCTCCAACCAAACATCTCAGCAAATTTTCCAAACTCCTATTCACCACCTCTGTCTATCCATCAGTCTATGGATGATGTGATGAACTAAACTTCAAATCTGTCGTCAACTTCTTCCACAATGTATGCTAGAAATATCCAATGAACTTAGTGTCCTTATCTGAAACTATACTTTTTAGCAAACCATGTAGTCTCACTACTTCTCTATAAAATAATTCTGCTACATGAACAACATCATTAGTCTTCTTGCAAGGAATAAAATGTGTCATCTTTGAAAATCTGTCAACTACTAGAAAAATTGAATCATGTCCCCGCTGTGTCCTTGGTAAACCAAGAACAAAGTCCATACTGATATCCTCCCAAGGCTTCTCTGGTATAGGTAATGGCTGATACAACCCAATATTTTGCTTCACTCCTTTTTCCATCTGACATACTTTGCAACTTTGTACAATCTTCTTGACATCTTGCTGCAACTATGGCCAATAATAATTCTCACTAACCAAAGAAAGGGTTTTATCATGACCAAAATGTCCAGCCAATCCTCCTCTATGCTTCTCCTTGATGAGATTCTCCCTCATAAAACTTCTTGGAATGCACAACTGACTCCCTCTGAATAACATATCATCTTGAATGATGAAATCTAGCCACATCGTCCTATCTAGAGTAACAGGTTCTATACAAGCTTTCCAAGCTTCACCAAAATCAGGATCCTCTGGATACAAATTCTTGAGCTCCTTGAACCCAACCACCTCAATCTACATCTCTGTCAGCAATAGTTGGCTTCTGCTAAGCGTGTCTGCAACCCTGTTAGACTTTCCACTTCTTTGTTTCAAAATAAATGTATACCTCTGCAAAAACTCAACCCATTTCAAATATCTTTGATTCAACTTTCGTTGAATATTCAAATATTGCAAAGCTTGATGATCAGTATACAAAACAAACTCCTTAGGAAGCAGATAGTGTCTCCACTTCTTCAATGCCTGAACTATAGCATAAAATTCCTGATCATAAATAGAATATTTTCTCTTGGCATCATTTAACTTCTCACTGAAATAAGCAATAGGTTTACCTTCTTGGCTCATAACAGCTCCTATTGCAACACCACTAACATCACAGTCTACTTGAAACAACTTATTAAAATTTGGAAGTGCTAAAACAGGTTGTTCTGTAACTTTCTGTTTCAACAATTTAAAAATCTTATTTGCCCCATTAGTCCACTTGAACTCTTTTCTATCCCCTCTCATTGTTTCAGTCAAGGGTCCACAAATACTGTTAAAATTTTTGATAAAATTTCTGTAAAAACTAGCCAAAACATGAGAAGATCTTACCTCAGTAGCACTCCTTGGAGTAGACCATTCAAGGATAGCTTGTACTTTCTTTGGGTCCATTTTCAGACCTTTTGCTGAAACTACAAATTCTAAATATACTAACTCCTTCACAAAACTACACTTCTTCAGATTAATCAACAATTTCTCATCTCTCAGCTTCTCAAACACCATATGAATATGCATCATATGTTCCTCCAATGTCTTGCTAAAGATCAAAATATCGTCTAGGTAAACAATGAAAAACTTACCCAAAAATTCTTTTAGAACCTCGTTCATGAGCCGCATGAAAGTGTTCGGTGCATTAGTTAGCCCAAAAGGCATGACTAACCACTCATACAATCCTTCCTTTGTCTTGAAGGCAGTCTTCCATTCATCTTCTTCTCTGATCCAAATCTGGTGATATCCACTCTTCAAATCTATCTTTGAGAAATACACAGCCCCACTCAAACAGTCCATAATATCATCCATTCGTGGCAATGGAAACCGGTACTTGATTGTGATCTTGTTTATTTCTCTAGAATCTATACACATCCTCCATTCTCCATTCTTCTTTAGTGCTAATACCATTGGTACAGCACAGGGACTTAGACTCTCTCGAATCAACCCCTTCTGCAATAACTCATGTACTTGTCTATTCAACTCTTCACTTCTTGTTGGTGTCATTCTGTGTGCTGCCTTGTTTGGAAAACTAGCTCCTGGAATCAAATCCATCTTATGACTGATCTTCCTTACCGGTGGTAATCCATTAGGTACATTATCAGATACAATATCCTGAAACTCATTCAACAAATCTGCAACCTCTACAAGTACATCCTCTACTTCCTCTTTACCAGCTTTTGGAATTAAAGCAAAACACACATGCTCATGCCTCATACCATCTAGAAATTTCCTTCCATCAACAAAAGTCATTCTTGCATTACCACATACTTTTTCTTCGGTCTCCTTCAATGACTTTAGCTTATGTCGCACTCCATCCTTTGTCAGGGAATAGGTATTCGCACGACCATCGTGTACAGCACATCTGTCAAATTGCCATGGCCTACCCAACAACATGTGACATGCATCCATAGGTATGATATCACATAGTACCTCATCATGGTACTCGCCAATCTTGAACTTTACTAGGCACTGTTCACTGACCATGATCTTGTGGTCATCCTGCACCTAGGCAATCCGATATGGATGTGGGTGTTTTTGTCTCTTAGCTTCAACTTTTTTACCATCTCTTCTGACACCAAATTGTTAGTGCTTCCACTATCAATAATCACATCACAACATTTACCATCACACTTGCATCTAGTGCGAAACAGGCTCCTCCTTTGCTCAGGTTCATTTTCACCACTCAATAGGACTCTTCTGTTAATCAGCGTTTTTTCTCTTTCAGCATCTTCAAAATTTGATGATCTGGCATCTTCATCTACATGTGCAACTCTGGCTTGGCCTTCATTCCTCCTATCCATCCTTTTTTGGCATTGAGGACACTCAAATGCCCTGTGACCTTCTTCTCCATAGTGAAAACATGTTCCACGAAAGTCTCATCTTCCTGAACCTTGTCCTCTTCCTCTTCCTCTCTAATCTCTATTGTTCTGATCTTGGAAATGATTGGAATTGTTTCCTCTCTGATTTTGACTGCTACTGGCCTCATCCTTCTTTTTTGGATCTTCATTTTGGCTTCCATATGACTGTCCACCAGATCGTCCACCACGACTTCTTTAATTTTGTCTACTCTCAAACTTCTTGTTTAATTTTTTCCTCTACTTTTAAGGTAAACTGGTATGCCTTTTCAATACTATTCATTCAAACCAGATTCAGCTCTTCTTGAATGCTCGGCCTCAACCCATTAAGGTAATGAGAAACTTTCTCCTTATCCGCTTCCACATGGCCTATTCTGATGAAGATTCGATAGAACTCCTCTATATACTCCTGAACAGATCTTCCTGCTTGCTTCAAACTTCGCATCTTCTTCAGTAGGTCAAGGTCATAATCAACAGGAATGAACTGTCACTTCAATTTATCCACCATTCGATCTCATCTTGTGATTTTATCTTTCCCTCTTCTATTTCACTCCAATTGAATCTCTTGCCACCAGATCTTCGCATGACCTTTCAATCTGGCTTTCATGAATTTGACCCTATCAAGATCCTCAATATCTTCATACTCAAAATATTTTTCACATTCATTGATCCAGTCGATCAACTCCTCTGGGTTCAGATTTCTTGAAAATGTAGGAACCTCAATCTTAGGTCTTTTCCCGATCTTGGAAATGGCTCGGAAAAGTCTTTCTTCCTCCTGGTTCACAACTTCGACTTTTCCTTCTTGATCTTCTTCTTCAGCTTCATCCTCGCTTTCGTCTCTGACATTAAGATTCATTCCTCTGCGAATCTCCTCTTGCAATGCTCGCACTTGTCTCTGGAGCGCTCTAACCTTAGGTGTTACAACACCAGTTCTTCCGCCACGTTCCCTTCATAGAGGCATTTTTATGATTCTTGTTGAAACCCTAACTGCGGTCCTGGTGCAAACTGCCTCACAGTCGGTGATCTGTTTACACAAAAATCCTAACCCATAGTCGTGGTGCAAACTGCCTCACAATCGACGATCTATTTACACACTTAGGAACTCCTGCTTTGATACCACTTGATGAAGGATGCTCCCCTTAATACCACAAACACATAACAAAAACAGAGAAATAACAACAATATGCAAAAACTAAAAATTGGCTTCTTATTATCTCCACAAATGTGAAATTACAAACTTTCAAAATTACAATATGCAAAGCCACATGGGCATTCCCTTACAATATTTTGTAGAACAAAGCTTCGAATCAATACCTAGATCTACTACTAGAACTATCCTAGAAAACACTACGGGCCTTCTTTATATAGGCATTTTCCACAACCCGAGAAGATTCCAGAAATTTAGCCCTTAGGGTTGACCAAACTTAGAATTATTTTATTTTTCAATTTATTACATCAAATTCGGCTCAAAATAACTTTTGAAACCCAAACAAAAATTTTGAAAGAAAATTATTTTCTGCCATTTCAGGTGGCCTGACTTTCGGAGACCATAAGTCATCACCAGTTGACCTGATTGACTATTATAACCCCATTTCGAAAAGACCACGAAGCACTCTATAGGCTTGACTAGCGCAAGCGCTTGTCACCCAAATTTTTGACCTCATCCAGGGCCTCTAAAGCCTTCAAAATTGAGTTCAAAGTTTATGTACCTTGCTGCCAATACCGAAAATCTTCAATATCTTCAAAACTAGACCTGATCTAGCCATGAAACTTTACTGGCAGATTGACATGACTGAGATGAACCTCCATATGTAAACTTAGAACATTCTGAGATCATATGACTAACTTACTAAAAACATCAAGTTTCCATAAATAGCAACTTTGCACAGGATAGCCCTTATTGAATACAAAAATAGAAATATTTTTTGGATGATGCAAGATTGCTCTTACACCCAGGATGCTCCTGCATCATTTATCTATCATGTTCCTAGGTTGTCTCAACAATTTAGTTTTTAATTGTTTTAAGTCAATCTCGTGGACCTAATTTCATAGACCTTAAGCTTATAATTTCATATTCCTCTTATGGAAAAAAAGACATTCTTTTATGGTCATATGTGTGTGTGTGTGTGTGTGTGTGTGTTAGTTTTAATTGTAGATTAGTAAATAATTAATATAGTGATGAATGGATATATATTTGATGCATGTGTTTTGTGCCTATTAATATTTATGATGAAAAAATATTAAATGAAGCAGTGATCATAAAATGGCACTCAAGCAAGTCATGCATTTGAAGACCAGGTCTATGCAACTCAATAGAGATCGACATTTGAAGAAGTTTAATGGTGAACTGGTCATAGCTCATGTTGAGCAAGTCAAATGGCTACTATCAATGTGGAATCAATCTAGGAAATAGTGGAAGCTATATCTACTCTTTGTGTAATTGAACAAGGTTTTTGTTCCTAATTTAGTGGATGCTTTTCCTCTTCCTTCCTAGTGTTGTAATAATTTTGAGTTGCCTATTGTTTTGGCGTTGATCTATTAGTGATCAATTCTAGTTAGTAAGTTTTTGTTATAAATAACAATCTGGAACTTCTTTGGAGGTTAGCTCAGTTAGACTAAGGATTCTATGTAATAGCATTTTCATTTTTCAATATAGTTTCAGTTGCTTTTCAGCAATGCCTTGTAATCAATACTTTTTGCAACATGAATAAAATGATGAAGTTTTGAGTTCACCAGTGTTTAACTAAGTTTTGGATACTCACTCAAGGGGCCCCACTTGATGAGTAATTCCTTTCAATTTCAACATTAGTTTCCTTCAGCTTTATTTAAAAGTTTTGGAGTTTGTCTCTTCCTACAACCATTGAAAGTGATTTCATTTGACTGTTCCTACAACCAAAGCAAACAAAGTAGTTTCATTTTTGCATATCTTTAAATTTCTTATAACAGTTTGCATGGATTCACCTTGAGCATTTGAGTTAAGCATTTGAATTAAGTTCAATTCCAAGCATTTACCTTTCAACATTTCTTTCCTTAACTTGTAGGATAGCATGTCTTTAGTAGGAACTTAGTGCACATACAGTGCAAACCCATTTCAAGTTCGCATACCCTGAGTTGAAAAGTAAATGAGCCTTCAACATGAAGAAGATAGTTGCTCAGTTTGGATGTCCAATCCCTTTGTTGATTTTGTAACCTAGCGATTGCTCCAATTGGGAAGTTAAACATGTACATAAAATCATTTCAAACACATCATATTATAAATAAATTATAACAATTTGCCAGGAGAGCAAGGAGATTATAACAGTAGCTTCGGTGGCACAGATTTGATTCAGACATTTCAATATGTTGTGTGGATCATATGTACATATCTTCTGCACATCCATGTAACTTGAAAGAATTTTTTAATATATTGGACGCCCATTTTAACTAGTGGGCTGGTGGACTGTTTATTGATATTTTAAGAGGAATGGGCATATATGTATATGTATATGCTTATTTGCAAATGCCCCAATAATCATGCACTGTTGGTATCAATAAAGTTGCACAAATTATCTAAATACTAACTTTTTCCTTTCAGAAATGAACAGCTATTGACCTACTAAATGATATTTTAGTGGTCTACTAAATAATGTTTTATTAGATTTTTAATTAAAAATTGCAATGAATGATAATTGAAACATAAATGATAACTATGCTCTCTTCCTAATGGACACAGCTAAGCTCCCTACAGAATGTACCATTGATCAAATTTCAAAAACCAGAAAACACAACAGATTTTTGTGAAATTTTCAGCATCTGTTCTTTATGATCTGCATATTTGGTAGTCGAAAACCACAAAAAATCAGTATTTTTGCAAATCTAGAAAAAAAAAATTTGACATTTTTTTATTTTTGGTACATTTTGTAAGAAACTTAGTCCATGCCCTCCTATTAAAAATAAAAATAAAAAACCACTAGACTTCAGCCACCAAACTACTAGCCTCTTGTGCCAAATTACAAAGGGACAGATTAAATTAAGATAGTTGAAAGTTGTAAATAGAACCTTCACGTCCATGTTCCCAAAAATAAAATGCCTGATGCATCCACTGTATACTTGATCACGTTACTGCTTTTTCAGAGATTCTTGTGCCAGACATTGATCTTCTTCCCGGTCTTGCACCTGGCATTGCCATTCTCATATCCCATTTTATGACAAGAAGATATTGTGTGACAGTGACCTTGAGGAAAACTGAGTATATTTAGAAGAGATTAGCTCAAGCGGCTTTCTAAAAATCTTGTGTTTGGTAAGGACAAGCCTTCACTTTGGAAGCTAGTAATGATTCTCTTGCTCGAGTTTCCCAAGAGAAGAGAAAGCTGAGAGACCAATAAATGTTATCAAGTGATAGTAAGAGAACCAAAATAAGAATAAGAATAAGAATATATCTCCATGTGAAGTGAAAGGAAGATGCAGGCAAACGAATCAGAAAGTCAGACGACATGGCAGTTCATTAAAAAACTCCCAGGATAAAAACAACTGCAGAAAACAGCTTGCCAAGGAAAAATAACAGTACTGCTCTTTTTATAAAATAATGAAGGAAAACAATCATATATAGTATAAGTTAGAAAATTTAATGTAAAGGCTAGGAGTTTTTATCTTTAGAAATAATGTTGAAGACATTTTTAATGTAGACACTGAAATTTGATCTTGTAGATAATGTAATACAAATAAATATTTGTTTTTTATAATAAATCTATTAAGTTTTTTCTAAAAGACTATTGTTCTATCTTTAATATAATTAGAAGAAATTGTCACAATTATAATAAATCTCATCATAAGAATGTTGTTGAAAGTACATTCTTAATACCATTGTCATACCTATGAGCATTGATGGTTCATAGGATTGAGTACAAAGATAATCAACAAACAAATCTATTCAAATAGAAGCCTACGGATGGTGTACTAACCTTCAGCATTTGTAAATAAAATAAATGATATATGGTTGAGCACTTTTTCCCTCCCCTGAATTCAAGCTGATCTGTATAGAGAATGAGTAATATTTAATATGGTAGTTAGTGGGCATTGAAGATGGATTAATGTTGTGCTTGTATCATCCCATCTATAGGTGGCTTTTTCTTACTTTATTTGATACAGTTTCAAAATTTAGCATGTTCTGTGAGAAAGGTTTGATAGGTATGTTGGTAGAATTGAGCCTAAAATCCTCAATAATTAAGGTTTCAGGCTCGTATATATATATGTATATATATATGTATATATATACATATGTATATATATATATATGTATATATATATGTATATATATACATATGTATATATATACATATGTATATATATACATATGTATATATATACATATGTATATACATACATATGTATGTATATACATACATATGTATATATATACATATGTATGTATATATATACATACATATGTATATACATACATATGTATATATATACACATGTATATATATGTATATGTATGTATATATATGTATATGTATGTATATATATGTATATGTATATGTATATATATATGTATATATATGTATATATATACATATATGTATATATATATATACATATATATACATATATACATACATACATACATATGTATATATATATACATACATATGTATACATATATATATATATATATATATATATATATATATATATATACACACACACATACATATGTATATATGTATATGTATATGTATATATATATGTATGTATGTGTGTGTGTGTGTGTGTGTGTAAACTTGGACTAGTAGGTCAAAAGTTATTAAAAAAGCAGCAAATATGTCTATAATGACTATGAAAACTTTAGGGAAATAAATAAAAAACAAATATGTTAATGTAATTTAAATATAAAAAATATATGGTTAAAAAACTTAGAAGATGTGTTAAATTATGGTAGTAATTTTACTAAGACTTGATATATAATGTGTAAACCTAATGAGCAACAAGTTAAGAAAATAGAATGGAAGAAAAAATTATGTGAGAATGATGCTAATGAACCATCTAATCCCAAGGCTTGTTATCCAAACCCAAGTACAATCCAAAATATGTACGTGTTCAGTACAATTAAAAAAATGTACGTGTTATTTGAATAAAAAATACATATGTATTTTTATGAAAGAAAAATATGTATGTGTTATGATTATCAAGCAAAAGACATGTATTTTTCTCGCATAAATTTATAAGAAAAAACCATTCCTATCAACCATAAGATATCAACCCAAAACCATTAACCCTATACACTAAAACCTAACACATATACACTTTATAGAAAAGTCTATACTCGTAACTCTAAACCCTAAATACTCTATACCCTTGACCCTAAATCCTATGATCCATTGACCATATAAATTTAAACCTATACCCATAATCCTATACAGTATACCCTCAACCCTAAACCATGTAACCTCAATCGTAGAAACCCTATCCCTTAGCCCTAGACCATAAGGTTTATATGATAAAACCTAAACCCTATACATCCAACCCCACACCCGATATGTTAAAATCTTCTAGGATTTGCAGTCTACTATAGAAGCAACTATTATCATCATGTGCTACACACATTTTTTAATCCTTCTACACTCCTATAAGCCAATCACCATTATGGAATCCAAATTTTGAGAGAGTTCAATTTGTTGGGCCACCAATGGAAATTTGTTCAAATATTTGTAAAGACTTGTTAAAACTTTAAAATTTGTGTGTTTTGACCATTTTGGAAATGATTTTACATCCATTTCCAAACTCAACAACCATGCCAATCCATTGTAGGATATTATCGAATTAATTCATGTTCTCACAATATAAAGTACAAAAATCTATAAAAGGAAGATCATTTAACTTTCCATTAGCCAATGACTATTCAATATTGTACAAAAAAGATAAATTTGGAGACTCATACCCTCAATTAGGTTTTAGCCATTTTCCTTCCATGATACTATTTTAGAATCTTTTGGGTAGGGATTCATTACAAGCCACATTCAAATAGTGAATTCACTCTAAAAGATAAATAATTCTATCTTCTTTGATGAGAGAGGAAACTACAAAGAACAAAGCATTAGGAGGTTTTAGCTTGGGAATGTCCACTTTTCCAAGCCCATTTATAAAAAATAACTCAAATTCATCTACCATTTCCCCTCTTAGTCCACTAGTATTTGTTTCCATGTAACTACGTGATAGTGTAATAATTTCTTCTACATCCCATGTATTGCATGGACTATTAACTTGTGATAACTCTCTATATATGCAGACACAAGTTTGGCTTTGTGACACGGGTCAAGGAATGGTGGATCCAATTAAGGACAGTCCAAACCTTGCAGCTTCAGAACAACACAGCGGAATAACACAACATAACAAATGTTTCAACAAATTTTCATTAACATGCCCGACTGTAAGGCCTTTCGGGTTAGGGCCAATTACAATAAAAAACAATTCTGCAAGATCATCAAGATCCAATACAACTCTAGCTAGTTCAGCTTTGAAAACTATCAGCAACTGATGGAAACCCTAAGGTAGATCTAAACTTGAGCTCGCAAGCCTCCAAGCAATCTCCTTGTCTCCAAGTGTGCAAACCACTAGCTTTGGTATTAGAAACTATCAGATAACAATCTGATTTGCAAGATCTCACAGGATCTTTTCCACAACTTTGCTAATTTGTTATCCTTAGATATGCTTTCATGATCTCTCCAAGTCATGTCCTAAACAACTACCCCAAACACCCCTTAAATACTAAGCATCAGCCACAAGTCATTTGGATGAAACCATTAACTCCTACAAACAAATATTAAATGCAATACAAGTCGGCTTACAAATAGCCTTACAATAATTAAATCTAACATGTCGGCCTATAACAATAGCTACCAACAATAAATGCACCAAGTCGGCCCAACAAATCACATAGAACTCCAGTCGGTAAACCAGAACAATCAAGCACTAGTAAAATAACCGAGCACGCCAAGCATCGCCAAGCACCAATGTCGACCGAACACCGCAGGCATCACCGAGTAACACTTTCACCAAGCACTAGAGATTATTGAGTTCCTTCAGCGACCGAGCTTCCTTCAATAATCGAGACCGTTGGTTAAGGCTGCAACCGAGTAACACCAGCCAAGAAACACACCACCCATGCAGATTCACCGAGGACCAAGAATACCCCTACATCAGACACCCTAGGTTTGAACAGATGTTCATATGCGAGAAGAACATCTTCCAGGATTCAGCACATAATTCTTGAACTGGTTCTTTACATACAAGTCCTCCATCTTTTCACTTTGCATACTCTTCCACTTCAACTTCCTTTGTCTCTTCAAGTCTTTTCTTGATAACACACAGGTCTGTTCTCCAAACTGATCATTCATTTTCTCAGGATCTACCAACTCAACTCGGTTACCAATACTTAGACTTCTCCTACCGAGTGTTGTATCAAGCAAGGGCATCAAGAAAAACTTCATGTCATCCTTCTCAACAGTAAACACATTCTACACACAATCATACATAGCTCTGCAATCAAATTGCCAAGGTCTACTGAGCAATATATGACAACTATTCATCACCATAATATCACATAACACAAGATCCTTATACTGGCCAATCTGACATCAATAAAGCATTGTTCTCTTACTTCTAAAGCATGATCATCTTGCAACTAGCCAATCCTAAATGGATGTGGATGTCTCATTCTATTCAAACCAAGTTTCTGAACCATGTCCTCAACAACAAGGTTATCAGTACTGTAAAGGATAAAATAGTGTATGGGGTCCTAGAACAATGGTTTGCACATAAAAGAGACCCCAAAACCAATATTTTACACTTACATGAAATGGTATTGATATAGAAAGTAAATATAGATGACTAATATTAAAATTAAGAAATAAAGGTACTTACCTCCGAAAAAGAATTAGCTGAAAATCCTATCAAGCGATCTCAAAAACTGTTGATTCTCGTGAACTTGAACTGAAACTGCGAGATCTACAAAACTCAAAAATCTTTTCTCCAAATTCACACAGGTCGACTTTGACCTTTTAAAAGGTCAAAGACCACATTTTTATTTTGAAGTCCGATTCAAATTCTGTTCACAGATCCTGAAAGTTTGCCGAAAAGGGTATCCAAATTATCTCTTAGATCTGAAGTTCCGCACCTGTACCTACAAGAAAAATGGTTTTGTTGTTTTTTTGGGGGGTTTGCCTTGGTCAAACCCCGGTTTGGAATCAACCTTAATATTGAAATTGAAATAGGAGAATGCTAGCAAGTAGTAGAAATGAATCTAACAATGAAGCTATGCAATTCAATAGATATGCTAATGTATTTGGATGTAATCAAGTATGTAGATATGAAAGCTTGAACATAACATCATCAAACCTCCATGATTGTATGTTTGAAGTCCACCTTAAGGGAAGAATGAAATGGATCTTGAAGATGAACAAAGGATCTTGAAGGAAGATCACACCACCATGGTGGCTAGATCTAGGGTTTGAATGATAGATCTTAAATGCTTGAACCAAATCCCTTCAATAGCTTGAATGCTTGAATCCTTGATCTTCAATGGAGAACTTGGATGGAGAAGAAGACTTGAATGCTTGAATGGAATGCTTGCTTGATCACCTTGAGAGCTTGAGTATGGATGGGGATGAGAAAACTTGATGTGTAAATGAGAGAGGAAGGCCTCCTTTTATAGTGATCTAGGGCACACTCCTCTAGATGGGCCACCTTGGAGAATTAAATCCCAATTAGGTCCTCACCTTTAGAAAATATACCTTGATTAAATACAATTAAAGGATTTACCATTTCGGAGCCCGAAACAGTCGACCCGGAGGTGGAGAAATAATTATCTCGAAAGCCAAACTGCCAACAAATGAAAATTTGAAATCTTGGCAGGAAGAGGTCAAGGTCGAGGTTGACCCTAACTTGGTCAAGGTTGAGGTCAACCCTGACCTAGTCAGAGTCAAGGTCGACTTTGACCTCAGACCCTAACTTTGTCAAGTTCTAGAGCAGAGGTCCCAGAGATGTCAGAAACCTAGAAATTGATATCTAAACAGGACTAGATGTCTGGAATAGAGAGAAAATCCTTTGTTTGATGTGATGAAGGACTAGGAGGTCTCATTTCTGAATCCTACCTAGAAAATAGAGCCATAGAAGAGGGAAAATCAGGAAAGTCCTTAAGACCTTAACCCTAATTTCACCTAGAATGGAGAAATCAAGCGTGGAGACGAAGTGGAAAGTGGGGAGAAAGCCAAATACATGCAAAGATCCAATCAAGGTGCCAAACATGACCCTAAACCAATTACTCGAAGGGCTAAACACTCTTAACATGGAAGTGCTTCCATTTTAAGACGATACATTAAGCCCCCACTTTAGCAAGAGTATGGATTCGATGCAAACTCTTGGTAAAGGATAAGAGAGAAGAGATCCCAGTGGATTCAAAATGAGATAAAATAACACTTAGCTGAAGACACAAGCCCCCAGACCAAGGATTCTAACTCAACATACATACATGAGAGTATAAAAAAGAACAATGGTTAGTACTAAACAACCCAAATCAATTAGCATAAGAAACCTTGCTAAGAAATATTTCTCATACCAATATCATATTTGGAAAGCTATCATAAAAGCATAAATGATTACATAAGAAAGATAAGAGCAACACTATAGACAACATAGCTTCATTATCTAGTCCTACAACATGAAAGCGAAAAGAGAGAAAAGAGAAAGTGATTACCTCACCCGGTAAGATACCTACCTTACCGTGAATCACCCTGGAGGGAGAGCCCAATAGGTTCACCCATAAACTGTGCTTGCAATTGTAATGCATCTTTTGACGGCTTCTGGAATACCCATAGATCCACCTTCTTGTATCACTATGAATATGAAATGCATGTCTTCTCAGTATTTATCATCGTATGTGCGTTACCTTTGGAAGATTTAGCATATGAATGCGTGTCTTTTCAGGATTTAGCAACTTATGTGCGTTACCTTCCAAGATTTAGCATATTTGAAATTTTTTGAAAAATGCGTGTCTCCTCAGGATTTAACAACTTATGTGCATTACCTTCGAAAGATTTAGCATATGAATGCATGTCTTTTCAAGATTTAGCAACTTATGTGCGTTACCTTCCAAGATTTAGCATGTAAAAATAAAAAACTATAGTACAAGGGAGACCCTATATATGCCCCCCTCCTTAAGATGGAAAAAATATACTATTTTGTCATGTTAAGGAAAGAAAAAGAACAAGGATAAAGCCTTCTTCAGCATCAAGACAATATCCATGGACAACTCCCAGTCCAAGCCAAGAAGGTCATAGCTCCTATGAGGCCATGGAAGAGACGAATGTAAAGAGAGATCATGCAAGAAGTGAAAAGGAAGTAACCCTTAATGAGGGATAGCACACTATTCAGTTTCCAAGGTGAGAGATGTATCAACCATGGAAACCCAATGTCAAACAACAAATAAGGTTTGTATAAAGGACATGGGTCCTCAAATGCAAACCATAATTTTCATGTATGATTGGATATCACATAGTAGAAAAATACTGCTTAACCAAGGAAAGAGGTGAATCCCTAGAAAAGAAGAGAATACCATATGAAATAACAATGCATAGATTTGAATACGATAGAAAATCATACCAAGCTTCCAAGGCTAAAGTACTTCTACCAAACTTACAATCCATATTTGTGACTCCATGTTGGAAAGGAACAAAAATTGATAATGCTAAGATTGAATCCTCGAGACCAAAGACCCTAGCATGAACATGTATGGAATAAAAATGCATAGATTTGAATAAGATAGAAAATCATACCAAGCCCCTAAGGCTAAAGTACTTCTACCGAACTCACAATCAATATTTGTTACTCTATGTGTGAAAAGATGGCAATGCTAAGATCAAAATCTTGAGACCAAAACCCTAGCATGAACAAGTATGAAATAACAATGCATAGATTTTACTAAGATAGAAAATCATACCAAGCCCTTGAGGCTAAAGTACTTCTATCAAACTCACAATCTATATTTATTACTTCATGTGTGAAAACAGAAGAGAAGGAGAAGGCATCCTTGCCCCCCAAGTGTAGGAACAAAGATGGAAGAGGATACCTACTTCACAAAGCAAGGAGATATCCTATTTGCAACAATGTATACTATATTCTTAGCAAGGGATATTGACCCCTACATCCAAGAGTACAAATAATCATGAAAAGGATATATCACTCATGGAAAAGGATCCTCAAATGAAAGAGATCTTATCAACAAGACCCCCACCAAAGAGGATTGCTTTAGATAAAATATCAGCTTTCAAAGGCGAGAACAAAGATTCAACCATCAAGCCTCTTGCAAAGAAGAGGTAGAGGAATCTTTGGAATGAGGGAAGCAACTGCAACACCAAGCAAGGGTAAGAGTCTATAAAGAAAATAATTTGCAACATAGAGAAGAAGTGCCAACCTAGGACAACAACTTCTCATATAAGAAGGTTATCCATAGTCAAAACATCTGTCAATATGATGAAATAATATTACAATATAAACAAATACCACTAAGCTAAGGAAAGCCGTTCCCTAGACAAGGAGAGAGAAGAAAGAACCTTGCCCCCTAGGGATGAAAGGAAAGAGATACCTTTACAAAACACATGTCCTAGAAAAGATATTTGGAATAATAGAAGAGAGCAATAGATGAAAAACTATCATAATACAAAGCATTGATATAAATGAAAGATAACCAATTAAGCTCAAAGCAGGAACATAATGGATTCTAAAAGACAGGAAGAAATATACCTCTTGCCCCCCAATCTAGAGGGAAAAAGAGAGTGAGGGGTAAAATTATGAATAAATTTCAAAGGAGAAGTTTCTTTTCTCTTATATTTATAGATCACGTAATAAGGAGAAGGTACTTTGAAGAATCTTTGCATATGAACCATAATTTGAACTTCAACATAAGCATGGGAACAACTAGGAATAGATGATAGAACATTAGGAATCAGATTAGGAAAGATAGGATTATGATTAGGAAGTTTAGGAACACTAGTAAAAGTGTAGGAAGTGATATGAATGGAAGACACAACTGGAGGAACACTTGGAACCACAGTTGGAAAAGGGCAATAGATATAAGTAATATTATGGTAAGAAGGATGTGAGGTAGGAACTTGATTTTCCATAAGATCAACACTAAGAGGAAGAGTATTAAGGGAATTCTTATCGTTCTCTGCTAATGTCTTGTCAATAGAAGTAATCTCAAATGGAGGTGAGAGATTTATAATGTCATCTTCTTTCTCATAAGGGGAGTGTATTTTAGAACATATGTCATCCTCTTGTATTAAGAATTCTTCACAAGGAGGAGATAAATCAATGTATTTATCCCAAATAGGAGGATTATCCACAATGGTTTCATGAGGAAGAGAGTAATCAACATCGAAAGGTTCATCCCAAATAGGAGGATTATCCATAATGGTTTCATGAGGAAGGGAGTAATCATCATCAAAATCGAAAGGTTCATCCCAAATAGGAGGATTATCATCCCTATCCATAAAGTGCATTGTAGGAGTGTCATAATTCATTAAAGCTTAATCCCTAAAGGGGAAAGAAGATAAATTATATTCTAAAGTAGGCTCATAGAAAAGACATATATTAGGAGAATAATTAACATCAGTCCCTAACTCATCTTTGTAAAGGTCAATTGAAGAGGTTGTGGAGGAGGGTGAAATAGGAATAGGATCAATGGAGATCCCATTCAAACAATTTTCATCCTCACTTCCATGTACCTCAGTAAGGGATCTATCATCTTGAACAACAAAATCCTCATCAAAGTACTCAAAACAAGAATCATACATGTTGAAAAGCATGAAAATATAAATGTTTTTGTATTTTTAAAGAAATTTTGCAATTTTTTTTGGATTTTTGAAATGTAAATGAAAGGGCATAAATAAACCTAATCTTAATGCAAGAAAAGATTAACCACAAATCTAACACAATAGGGCATCTAAATCCACAAAAGAAAGGAGAGTAAGTATGTCAGGTTCACCAAAATGTAAAGGATAAAATAGTGTATGGGGTCCTAGAACAATGGTTTGCACATAAAAGAGACCCCAAAACCAATATTTTACACTTACATGAAATTGTATTGATATAGAAAGTAAATATAGATGACTAATATTGAAATTAAGAAATAAAGGTACTTACCTCCAAAAAAGAATCAGCTAAAAACCATATCAAACGATCTCAAAAACTATTGATTCTTGCAAACTTGAGCTGAAACTGTGAGATCTACAAAACCCAGAAATCTTTTCTCCAAATTCACACAAGTCAACTTTGACCTTTTAAAAGGTCAAAGACCACTTTTTTATTCTGAAGTCCAATTCGAATTTTGTTCGCAAATCCTGAAATTTTGCCGAAAAGGGTATCCAAATTCACTCTCAAATCTGAAGTTCTGCACCTGTACCTATAAGAAAAATGGTTTTATTGTTTATTTGGGGGGTTTTCCTTGGTCAAACCCCGGTTTGGAATCAACCTTAATATTGAAATTGAAATAGGAGAATGCTAGCAAGTAGTAGAAATGAATCTAACAATGAAGCTATGTAATTCAATAGATATGCTAATGTATTTGGATGTAATCAAGTATGTAGATATGAAAGCTTGAACATAACATCATCAAACCTCCATGATTGTATGCTTGAAGTCCACCTTAAGGGAAGAATGAAATGGATCTTGAAGATGAACAAAGGATCTTGAAGGAAGATCACACCACCATGGTGGCTAGATCTAGGGCTTGAATGATAGATCTTGAATGCTTGAACCAAATCCCTTCAATAGCTTGAATGCTTGAATCCTTGATCTTCAATGGAGAACTTGGATGGAGAAGAAGACTTGAAAGCTTGAATGGAATGCTTGCTTGATCACCTTGAGAGCTTGAGTATGGATGGGGATGAGAAAACTTGATGTGTAAATGAGAGAGGAAGGCCTCCTTTTATAGTGATCTAGGGCACACTCCTCTAGATGGGCCACCTTGGAGAATTAAATCCCAATTAGGTCCTCAACTTTAGAAAATATACCTTGATTAAATACAATTAAAATATCCCCGAGCGCTAGAGATTACCGAGCTCTTTCAGTGACTGAGCTTCCTTCAATAATCGAGACCGTCGGTTAAGGTTGCAACCGAGTAACACTGGCCAAGAAACACACCACCCATGCAGATTCATCGAGGACCAAGAATGCCCCTGCATCACTTTTAAAATACTTACTATGTTTCTTGAATCACTAATTATAGATAATTTATTTCTCAAAGTGAGCATCCCTATTTAATCCATATAACCATTGACAGATGAAAAATAAAAACTTGAGTCATGTACATATTATGAATTCCTTGCCTCTAGATATCTTAGCTTCTTCCAAAAGTTTCTTACTAAAACTTGAAATAGAAATTTTAGTGATCTTAGTATATTTATTTAAATATTCCCACAATCTTAACTATTTATATGAGCACAAAATCTTCATGGATAATTATGTTGCATTTGTCATGAATTTGTAATGTGAAACATTTTTCATTTCCTTATTCCACCTTATCAATCATATAACATCTATTTCTTTTTAGGAAATGTGCATTTTTCTTCCCTTACAAGATATATTCAAAAAAATTGTCCATTCCTCACATTAACCCTAAACTCTAAAATCTGGGCTCATAACTATTAACACTATACCCATATCCCTTAACCCTAAACTATATATCAATAACCCTTAATCTTATAACCATATATACTCAACCCAAAACTCTATACCTTGAATCCTAAATAATTTCTCTCAATCTAAGCCCCAAGGACTATAGAATAAACCTTCAAACATGTATACACTCAACCCTAAACCTTATACCTTATACCATAAATACTAAATCATATCCCTTAACCTTACACCCTATAACCCTAGATTGTAAATCCTATACCCTCTACCCCAAATCCTAAACCATATACAATAATATAAAGGATCAACCCTAAACCCTATAGAGAGTTCATAGGTTCACAAACTTATAGGCTAATCTAACTACCCTATCTCTTGACCCTAAGCCTTAAATATTGTAGGATAAACCAACAACCCTTAACCTCCATATCTATATTGTCCACCATAAACCTTATCCCTCAACCCTACGTCCTAAAGCCTATACACTAAACCCACAACCCTATATAATCAAATCTCAACCCTAAACCCTTTCCATATGGGTATAGGTTATATAGGGATGAGAGTTTAGCATATATCCTCTAGGGCCTAGATTTGAGGGATAGGGTTTATTGTTGAGGGTATAGAGTTGGGGGTTTAAGGTACACCCTCCCTCCTTACCCCCATCTATGTCTCTCCCTCTCCTACTATATTTTTTTCTCTCTCCCTCTCCTATTCTCTCTTTGATCCATTTTTTAGGTTGTCACCTCTCCCTATCACCCTCTCTCGCTTTCCCCCTCTAGGCCTATCCTTCCCTCCCTCCTCTACCTCTCCACTACTCTATCCATGTCTCATTTCCTACCTCTTTGTATGTCTCTCACTTTTATCTTTGTTAGAAAGTAAATTCCACCAAGATACCTGAGAGGGGGGGTGAATCAGTTATCAGATAAAAACAATTTATAATACCATTATCAGATTTCAACCATGTAACCAATATAAACAGCAACCATAGAAAGATAAACATACACAATAAAACAAGATATGTTGACTAGGGAACCTCTTGATTAGAGAATAAACCCCAGTGGGAATGATGCCCACAAAAGATTTACTAATATGAAAATTCCTTGTGAGAGGATGGACTCTATTAGGAGCCTTATGAAATACATTCAGTACATATCAGTCCCTGTTAGGAGACTTTGAATCCTTGTTAAAATATTCTAACCCAGTAAAGAGTTATGGAAGGAAAAAGGACCCACTATCCAAACAACTGCAAGGGAAAGATCACTAAACTCACTATCCAACTAATCTTTGTATTATCCTAACAAAATAATACCAACAATTACTAATCTCAACAACTTATCTTCACTCCTTTGACTATGCCAATCCGCACCAACTATTCCACTAGATCTCAATACCAGATCTGCTCAATTCACATATCCTCTTACAATATAAACATCAACTATATTCCACATTCATATTCTATTCATATTACAATCAAGGAAAATGATCCTTCCTTTATACCGCACTCAAATAATTACAAATGAGTCGGCCAACTAGGCTTAACCATTACAAAATATAAATCATTACAAGTTACATAATATTCCATAATCACATAAAATTGTCGGCTTCCAAACAAAATAAATCTTCACACATGCAACCTCTAATGATGATGTCTCATCTAGGTCACCACCAAAATGTCTTCAACATCTGTACCACTTCACATGCCCAGATTCTATCCTGGTTAGGAGATATAATCCAGCTATCAGAAACCGCTTCTCATGAACATTGTCTAAATATTGTTTCCACTAAATTACACATAATTTTCATGAATAATTGAATTTCCATATGCGCTCTTAAACATAACCTCAAGAAACAATATAGAATCAATCCTAAACTCTACATAGCTTGATTCACAATTCTCCACATGCGCTAATACAAACATTGTCTTCTTCTCTCCTATCCTCCAATAGATCAATGTGTTGACATCAATGACAAAAAAATTCATGAATGCAACATACAACTGCTATAGAATGACTCTGAATACTCCCCCATAGGACATATTTAGCATTCGTTCCTAACAATCTCCCCCATTGGCATTGATGGCAACGTAGATAAAAATATCCAAGTTCCATGAATACCAACCTGTAACACTACTACTCTACATTATCTTTTCAAATCCTCTTCATCAATCAAATCAATCAATCAATCAAATGTTTCTCATTTACTATCCTTCTCTTCCACATTGACATCAATGACAAAGAAAACATCAATATGGAAATCCAATACAAGCTCAAATGTCAAAAGGCACTATTTCAGAAAATACATTCACAAGAGTCCTTCATGACTCAGCTCAAAACACACACACTCCCCCATAGAGGAAGTACCATCATAGTGTCCAAAATGGATAGAGCTCATATACCATTGGATTGATGCAACTCTCTGCATCGCTACTCAAGAGTAGATTGGGGCATAACCCCAAGCATACCTCTCAAATACTCAAATGTATCCTTAGGTAAAGGCTTTGTAAATATACCTACAATCTGCTCTTTTGTACTGACATACTCAAGTCTGACTTCCTTTTCTGCAAATTTCTCTCTTATAACATGATACTTAATTTCTATATGCTTTGTTTTAGAATGTAACACAGGGTACTTTAACATACTTCTGGTACTGGTGTTATCACAATGTATGATAACAGGCTCATTAAACTTGATTCCAATATCCTTCAACATTTGTTTCATCCATATTATCTGATTACAATTATTTGTTGCTGCTACATATTCTGCTTCTGATGTGCTCTATGAAATACACTTTTTTTTCTTACTTAGCCAAGAAACTAATCTTCCTCCAAGAAAAAATGCTCAACCACTTGTACTCTTTTTGTCATCAACACTACCTCCCCAATCTTCATCTGTATATGCACATAGGGTAAAGTCATTTGATTTTTCATACCACAACCCATAGTCAATTGTGTCTTTCAAATACCGAAATATCCTTTTTACTGCTGCATAATGTGATTCTTTAGGATTAGCTTGAAATCTTGCAATAATTCCAACTACATGTGATATATCTGGTCTTTTATGAGTTAAATATTGCAATCCTCCAATAATTGATTTGTACTTCTTTTGTTCAACTATAGGTGTTTCATCTATGCTAGATAACTTATGACTAGTTACCATAGGTGTGCCAATAGGCTTACAATTTTCCATTCCAAATCTCTTCAACAAGTCTTTCAAATACTTTGTTTGACATAAGAAAATACCATCACTATTTTGTGCTATCTGTAATCCTAGAAAATATTTCATTTCACCAATCATTCTCATTTCAATTTTTGTCTTCATTTCATTAGTGAACTCATCACTAGGTTCATTATCTCCTCTAAAGATAATATCATCAACAAAAATCATAAAATATGTTTCACCATAGAATCCTCTAGTCCTTGTGGGATCGCTCAAATATGTATGAACAATTTCCAATTTTTTTGTTGTGGTGAACTTCTTACTGGGAAAAGAACTTCTTTTCTGCTTAGCCATAACACATTCTTTTCATATCATGTTAGTAGGTTTCATAATCTTCAGCAAATCTCTTACTACAAATGTAGTACTTACTTTCACAATGTTATCAAAATTTATGTGAAAAAACCTTTTGTGCCATAACCAACTATCATCAATCTTAGTAATCAAACATGTCATCTTAGAAGGATTCAACTGAAATACATTACCTCTAGTTCTTGATCCAATTCCAATCATATTATGATTCTTATCCTTGATTACACAAGTCTTCTCATTAAACCAAACTTGATATTCCTTATCAACTAACTGTCCAACACTCAAAGGATTATGTTTCAATCCATCCAAAAAATAAACATCATTAGTGTTAGTCTTTCCATCAAGAGTAATAGATCATATTCCCTTTATCATGCAAGGTGAATTGTTTCCAACTCTAACAATTCATCCATCATAGTTGTTAAACTTTATAAATTTCTTCATATATCTCCAGTCATATGATGTGAACAACCACTATTTATGATCCAATTAGTTTTCTTTTCTACTTAGAGACTAAAGCTTTTTCTTCTCTAACTTTAGTTTTATAGTTTTCTTCTTTCATTGCTACAAATCCTATGTCATCATTTTCATTATCACTTTCACTTAAGGGTATATGCACAAAGATGGGGGACCAAAAAGGTGCCACTTTCCTTTTTGGCCCCCAAACGGCCATAGTGCGTACACACTAAAGCATGTGCACCCTATAGGGTACACACTATGGCTTGGGCAATTCAAAACATAGCGTGTACGCCCAATAGGGTGAACGCACTCTACAAAAAGCTAACATGTGTGCACCCTATGCAAAAACCAAAAAAGCATGACATGCATAGTCTTGCATAGTGCTAGTGTGCTATAGCGCATGTGCCCTTTGCAAGAAACAAAAAAGTGGTGAGAGAGAGAGAGAGAGGGTGATAAGAGAGGTAGAGAGAGAAGGTGGAGAGAGAGAGGGTGAGAAGGTGAGAGAGAGAGAGAGAGAGAGAGAGAAGGAGATAAGGGGGAGAGAGATAAGGGGAGAGAGAGAGAGACCCTCTCTCTCTCTCTCACCTTCTCACCCTCTCTCTCTCCCCCTAGAGGATGAGAAGGTGGGAGAGACCTCTCCCACCTTCTCACCCTCTAGGGGGAGAGAGAGAGGGTGATAAGGTGAGAGAGAGAGGGTCTCTCTCTCTCTCTCTACCTTTCTTATCACCCTCTATCTCCCCCTTCTCTCTCTCTCTCTCTGCCTTTCTTATCACCCTCTATCTCCCCCTTCTCTCTCTCTCTCTCTCTCTCTCTCTCTCTCTCTCTCTCTCTCCCTTCTCTCTCTCACCTTCTCACCCTCTCTCTCCCCCTAGAGGGTGAGAAGGTGGGAGACACAATCTCTCTCTCTCTCTCCCCCTTCTCTCTCTCACCTTCTCACCCTCTAGGGGGAGAGAGAGGGTGAGAAGGTGAGAGAGAGAAGGGGGAGAGAGAGGGTCTCTCTCTCTCTCACACACACACACATCACCCTCTCCCCCCTCTCTCTCTCTCTCATCACCCTCTCTCCCCCCCTCTCTCTCTCTCTCTCTTTCTCTCTCACCCTCTCAATATTTCTCTCACTCAAGCCTTTTTTGGATGTTACATAGTGTGTACACACTATAGTGTGTGTGCGCTTTAGCATGTGCCCACTATTCAAGTCATAAATTTGAATAGTGTGTGTGTGCTATAGCGCGTGCACGTTGTTCAAGTTATAAATTTGAAAAGCGCTAGCACGCTTTGTAATGCATTTGAATGCACCAAGCCTAAGGCTTGGATTTTCTTTGGAGATCCAACCCAAAGGCTTGGAGGATTCAAATAAGCTTGAGACGTGTTTTTCAGCAAACATAAAATTTTTTTACATCTTTTCTTGTGTGCTCCTCGTCAAGTTTACTTGTGGCTCAATAACGTCAAAATTAGACGACGTGATATTATAGATCTCTTTTTTATCTATCTAACCATATAATTCATTTTGAATTATGGTTTTGTTAATCTTTTCATCTCTAATTTCTTTTTATGTATGTTTGATTTTTGTCAAAAACCAACGTGTAGTATTTTTGGCATAAATTTTGCCTCGTTTGTCGAATTTTGTAACAAGTTACCTTTTTAGAAAGTAGACTCCATTATACACACTTTAAAAAAAAATTGATTTTTGATTAGTTTTTAATGATTTCTAGGGGGAGCACATAGAAATTTCATGTTTTTAGGATGTGTGCACATCGAAAATTCATTACAAATTATACATTCATCAAAAAATTAGCAAAAAAATCTGAGATAAACTACGCGGTGTTAGATAACTTCTCACCGAAGTGATTAAATTTTTTTTATAAAAAATTTAACATTTTAGGGGGAGCACACTAGATGCTATTTTATGTTTTTTCATAAAAAACAAGACCACTTTTTGTGCTCCCCCTTTTTGAGGGCCTTAATTTTCACCTTTTTAAAAAAAAATTAGTAGTTTAGAAACTAGATTCAGAGTATTACAACTCTTATTCTTGTCGCATCTTAAAATTTTGAGTCTAATTATCTTTAATTTCACGTTGAAGTTTAGAGTTTGCTGATTTCAGAAAAAAAGAAAAAAAGAAAAAAGTAGCATCTTATACCCCCTTTTTTGTCCCCCATCTTTGTGCACTTACCCTTAATATTTTCTCAATTCTAGCCTCAAATTCTTCATCATTAGCATAGTAACATTCTTTAGATCTTCTAGGTTTAAAGTTCTTACATTTCTTCACTCTTTTAGGGAATTTAGATGTGAAATGACCATTTTCTTAACAAGTCTGACATTTAAAGATTTTCTTACCTTCAGGTTCTCTTTTCACAAGCAAGGTAATTCCTTCCTCAATATTCATGTCTTCTTCGATCTTAGATCTGCTGCAACTGGCATAATCTCCACTAACACTTGTACTTCTTGTTGGAAAGTTGACTATACTGGTGTATATGACTTAATATAGTGTTGTCATTATGGCAACAAAGTCATATAGTGTTTTGGAGTTAGCGCACTTGATGAGAAGATCATAAATTGGCTAAGTGTTAAGGACTGGACAGTTTACAGAGGACCTGAAGATCAGAGCATTAGCACACATGCATACAATAGAATTATGGTATGCATCCTAGAAGTTAAGTTGCTAACATCATATTCATGCTAAGTCTAAGAGTGCATGATCAGAAGGTTCAGTATGAGGAAGATACAAAGAGTTCAAGTTGCACAGACAGTGAATGCTAGAGAAGAATAAAGAAGGTAGCTGACTATTGGTATTTTGGTTTGCGATTATATTATTATGTTGTAAAGGATATGCACCTATTGTAATTAGGTTTCTGGCATGTATTTATGTTTTTTTGTAAACACACTTGAGCCAATTCAATTGGAAGCATTGTATGTAATCGGTTAAAGGGTCGACCTAGTTATTTGTTTTGTATGCATATATAAATATTAGATGTGCCCATTGTAATAGGTATGAGAGTTGATATAGAGTTGAGATAAGTAGAGCAGAAGTGTGCAAAGAGTTGATAGTATGTATTAGATATTTTCAAGAGGTCAAAGCATCAGTGCCGAATCAAAGGAACTCATTTGACAAGCAGTGTCACAGTGATAGTTCAACCAGCAGAATAGTGTGTATCTAAGATCAGCAGGTTGTAGACTTCACCACTTGAGGAGTGAGCTCTACGATAGTGTGTCCACACCCCTAATAGGGTTATTGTAAAAGACTCCTAACAAGGTTTGACCCTTGGCTAGGTCACTATACTAGACATATTGTAAAGAAACTCCTAATAGGGTTAAGGATCTTCTAACAAGGATCATAAAACATTAGTACAGAATATTAGTGGGTGTCAATTCCCACCGAGGTTTTTACCTATTTGGATTTCCCTATAACCATATTGGTGTTATGTGTTGATTTCATGTTTAATGTTTATGTTGATGTTCATTTCAGTATTTAAGTATTCAAGTTCAGTTTAAAGAATAAAGCAAAAAGATAAAATATAGTGAACATTGATTCACCCCCCCTCTCAATGTTCCCATTCCTAACAATTGGTATCAGAGCTCTGGTCCTCAACAAAAAAGTTTAACCACTTGAGGAGATCATGGACAAAGAAGAAATGAAACATCTGAAAAGAAATCTTGAAGCTGCTCTTGAAGACCTGGATAGATCTAAAAAAGAAATTGAAGAACTAAAAGAAAAAGTCAGTGATGCTCAAGTAGTCATCAAAAGGCTAAGAAAGGATTTGAAAGAATGCTCTACCAGTGATTTAGGGATAATGATAAAGAAGCTAAATGAAGAAAATTCATCTATGAAAGAACAAATTGAAGAATTGGATGATAAGTTGACTAACAATCAAGAAGTCTATGATGAATAGATCAAAGAGAACCTTCAACTCAATGAAGAATTCAGGAAAGCAAACATGGAAATCTTGGAGCTAAGGAACAACAAAGAAAACTTGGAATCTAAATTGAAAGAGGCAAAGAATCACATTGGTAAATTGCACACCAATTCTGATTTGATAGAATATCAGTTGTATGCAAGAAGAGTTAAAGGAGATACTAGATGCATCAGATACAATGAAGCACAAAATCATATTGACAACATGCGAGCAAGAATGAAAGAACCAAAAGACACCTCATATGCTAAGGAGACTAGAAGTCAGACTAAATATCATGTTGAACCATCCAAGAATGAGCGCAAGCCAGTAGATCAAACTTGTTATGCATGTAAAAAGCATGGAAATTTAGCAAGGAACTATACAGAGGTAAGATCTTTCAATGGCTACTGTTATTCTTGCAATAAATTTGGTCATAGAGCTATGAATTGTAAGACAAGTCAAAAGAACAAGACTCAACATAATTAGAGAAATCAAAATCAGCCAAATATAAGAAGTTCTCATCATGTTACATGTCAGATATGTAACTATAATGGTCACTTAGCAAGACAATGTAAAATGGTGACCCATGTCAATGCGCCGAGGAATATAAGGCCTCCAATCATTTGTCACTCTTGTAACAAGGCTGGACACATCTCAAAGTTTTGTAGATCAATGACACAAGGTCAGGAAAGCCCTAAAAATCTTGAAGAACCAGTATTAGATACCGAAGGAGAAGTCAAGTTTTTGAAAGCTTCAGAGGATGTGAGCTTGATTTGGTCAAAGGTGAAGAAGGATAAGGTTGATGAGAATGTATTGGATCCATCCACAATGGGCGCACCCTCTACATTAGGATGAATGGCCCTTAGGGTCATAGGGGGAGCTAATTTAGCTCTAGACCCCTATGTGGCCGGTATACTCACCCTCAAAGTATGTGCCCTCAGACTTACGCTTTTGGAGACTAACAGATCCTATGTGCAAGAGTGCACTAGCTAATTTTTTTCAGAATGAAAGTTAGAAATTTTCAGTGATAGCCTGGTTAATTTATGCGGCAAGCATTAATGGTATAATTTCTACTTTAAAGTACACATAAGTTCATAGATCTCTCATTGCATTCAAATTTAGAGTGATTGGAGAGTAGAAGAGCCCTAGCATTTGATTGTGAAGGATTGCATATTGATTCTTTAGTGATTAGCAGTGCATTTGATCGGTTGTGAAAACCCTAGTTCATCACGCCAATTCAAAAGTTTTTGAGATCATTTGGAAGTGATATACAAGTAAGTAATGGCTACTCCCATTTTATTTGATGTGGTGGAGAAGAAGAGATATGTTTTTAAGAGGCATCCATTTAAATCCACACTAGATGGCCTAGAAGGTGCATTGTCCTATTCTCCCATGGGTGTTATGCATGTGGAAGACATTAGGGCATACATTCATTGCAAAAAGGAATGAGTAGGTTTTGATAGAATAAGAGTGCACATGGAAACAATGATGAAACCTGAAAAAACCTTCATAGATGAGTATGCACAGTGGAATAATCATCCTATAGTGGAATATGCTATGGCATATGAGTTCTACGAGTTAGAATGGATCAAGATCCTACTCAGCAGGATCCATGATGACCTATTTTGGATAGGTTAAGTTCCAATAAGGATCATTGGAGACCTTATTCATGAGATGACAAGCCTCTCAAGAACAGGTGTCATTCTTCCAGTGGGTAAGGATGTAAGAAAGATTGTTGAAAAAACATGCAAATCAAGAAGTGATAGGCGCAGAATGACTATAGAGCTTAATGAGAAAAATGACATCAAATTAATATCCATGATACTTGGGTATAGGTTTCAACACACTAGCAGGGTGAACAGTGTGTCTACGGCCACAATTCTTGCAGCAATAAGACTTGTGAGAGAGAATGGAGAGTTCAATCTATGTGAGATCCTGCGTGCACAACTAATAGACAACATCAAAGCTATTAAACATGACAAGACCAAGATATTCAGATTTGGGTCTTTGATCATATACATGTATTTTCACATTCTTGGAAAGGTGTCAGATTTATACCTAGATAAGACTTTTCCTACCATGTCACAAATATCCTTCAAGGCATCTACTGAGAGAACACTATGAGATTACATGACTCTGGAATTGAAGACATTCAGGGTTAAGATGTAGATGAGATATAGAATACTAGAGAGTATTGTAGAGAAATACAAAGATAGTATTTGTTTCATGGTTGAGACTGACACAACCGGGGATAACTTTAAGAAACCCCCTTTTTGGAAAATGTGTAAAATCCTGGTGAATCATACATTATTTTAGGGGGGAATTTGTTTTAATGCAGGCGAATTTTTTTTCAAATCCATGATTTTTCATAGTTTGTATTGGCAATTTTTTCCCCGCCGAATGAAAATTTCATAAATTGCTAGCGAATAATATATTTTTGAAGAAAAAAATTATAATATATGAGGCGAATAATTTTCTTTTGAAGTAAAAAAGTATAATATTTGAGGCGAATAATTTTCTTATGAAGTAAAAAATTATAATATATGAGGTGAATGATATTCTTTTGAAGGGTAAAAAAATTATTGTATTGGCGAATTTTATGTACCATTTGAAAATTTATTTATTTTATTGGCTAATTGTTCGTTAATTATGGCAAAAAAAACATTTTATTGGTGATTTCCAAGATCAATTCCTGAAGTTTAATTTTGGCCCCAATTTCTTGAAGGAAACAAAGTTGTCGAGGAAGTCACCAGAATGTTGACACATATCAAATAAGGGTAACTTGTTTGCAGACTACAGTGTACACATATTGGTATCAATAATCACAATCCTAGTACTATAGTGCAACTTGTAACCTCTTAATTCAGTAAGAAATAAATGCCTTGTTAGTGACAAGCGACATTCTTTAGCTATCACGCAACACTTCCAAATTTGTACAGACAATCTAATTGATTTCTGATAGTTCTACATAAATGGGAAAGATTTACTGCCAGATATGAAAGATTAAGTACAAAGTTTTAATTTCTCACATGCATGCATTTAGGGGAAAGATTTAGAGGCATATTAAGGACAATGAATTTAATACCATTAAAGAAAGAATAATTTATTTCTAAGTAACAATCAAGGATTCAAGGGCTATTTATAGACGATATAGCTTCATTATTCATCGATTCATCTTTTCTAGATAATTTGTTTGTTTAGGGTCTGCACTCTGCACTTTGCAAATAATTTTTTTTTAAGTTTTTTGAAGTTTTACTATTTTAGAGGGACACTCCAATTAGGCTAAGATGCACATCTGAGGAGGCCCAAAAGGCCTTTTTGGGTTCCTTTTTTGATGAAACTTTAGAATCTATTTGTAAGGAGGGTGGGCCTCTCGTAATAGAGGCTGTGAAAATGGTGGTGGGCCAAGAGTTTCTAAACAATGAAGATAGGCACCGGGTCAACATGGACATTACATCCCATTTTTTGGCATCTCTTCTCGACCTCGGAGGAGACAAGGTTGACATGTTAATGCTACTGAGGAGGGTTTTTAAAGAAGAATACTTGGGGTACAATGTTAATGTTGTCATGTTCACAGAAATAGGGGTGGGGATTGCTTGGGAAAGTGAAATACCCAAACTTCTCCTCCCAGGCCAGAATGTGGCCATGCAACCTTTTCTGTTGGGCCTGACCGCTAGGCAATTGAAGCACCATAGGAAATGGGCACTGATTGTTAGGGATTTTCTTCGTAAGTGGTTTATGCTTGATGAAGAGGAGGCTCAGGTGGGGCAATACGGGTGGCTCAAAAAATTCTCAGAGTTAATCCTCTCTACAGAATTCTACTTAGATGGAGCCGAAGGGCAAAATCACTAGTGGACTACTAGTGGTTTTTTTTATAAAAACATACCTCATTTTTTGGGTTTTTTTTGTTTATAGTATAATATTAGGTTTCTCTTTGTAGTATTGTATTGGAAGTGGACAATGTAATTATAATTATATGAAAAAGTACAATGAAAATTTCGCAAGCTTTAGCTCATTTCAATTTGTGTTTTATGGGTACAAAAAATAGTTTTTAGACTTCTCTGTCACTGTGATTGCAATATTTTAATTAGTTTCTTTATATGTGTATTTGACATGTATGATGTAACTTGTAAGTATGTTTTAGTAGAAATACAAAAACATTCAAACGATGCAGATGGTATTTCCATTTTTAAATCTAAATATTTAAAATGTATCATAGTTTTACAATTATAACAATTGTAGTTAATATGAAAGATTTATAGAATTTTGAAGGAAAAATGAATTAATAAGGTTAGAGAAAGAATTTATGGTTTTCTAATTATAAGGTATGAGAATTATATGAGATTATAATTATCAACGTTAAAGTTATAATCAATAAAAAAATATCATTTTAACATTAAGTTATACTATATAATCAATTTGAAGGACAAATGAATTAATAAGGTTAGAGAAAGAATTTATGGTTTTCTAATTATAAGGTATGAGAATTATATGAGATTATAATTATCAATGTTAAAGTTATAATCAATAAAAAATATCATTTTAACTTTAAGTATACTATATAATCAGTAAAAAATATTACTTTAACTGATAACTCATGTTTGGGAGACCTAGCGAGTCAGCGACCAGAGAAATGAGAAATCTCGTAATCTCTAAACACTAACTTAAGTAATATTATTAAAAAAATTATGCATTTAGAATTGTTACTATTCAATTAAATAACTTTAAATTTTAAATGTTATTAACTTATTATCCATTATTAATTAATATCTATAAAGGAAATAATAATAGTATAACATTTAACAATTTTCATTGCAAATAACTACCATTGGATGAGCACAGATCAACGATGTACAATGCACTGCAAGATGAAAGGGAAAAACAACCCCATCTTTTCAAACCCTTTCCGGAATCATGACACATGTCACTAAACATGTTGCACTCGTAGTCTCGCATGGTGAGTTAATGGGACCCACGGGACCACCACACCAGCTAACAATGACATAATGACCGTTGGATGATTGTAGATCAATGACCGAAGTTGTATTTCAGGATGAAAGGGAAAAGCAACCCCATCTTTTCAAACCCGTTTTGAAATCATGACACATTTCACTAAACACGTTCCACTCGCAGTCTCGCACGGTGAGTTAATGGGACCCACAGGGCCACCACACCAGCTAACAATGACATAATGACCATTGGATGATTGTAGATCAATGACCGAAGTTGTATTTCAGGCGGAAAGGAAAAAGAAACCCCATCTTTTCAAACCCGTTCCAGAATCATGACACGTGTCACTAAACACATTCCACTTGCAATCTTGCATGGCTTACCAACAATATCATTTGATGATGATGTGACATGTCTGACTCGTGAGGTGACTCAGCCCGGAGCTATCAGGTGACAAGGTGAGTTAATGGGACCCACAGTGCCACCACACTAGATAGTGACTAACATTGCATTGACATTATGACCATTAGATGATTGTAGATCAATGACCGAAGCTGTATTTCAGGCCAAAAGGGAAAAGAAATACAACTTCTTTGCAAACCTATTCTGGATTCATGACGCATGTCCACTCACACAGTCAGTGACAAGTGTGATGATTTTTGCACTTTAAGTTTCCAATCTAATTTTTCATTTATAAGTATAAGTTATTAAGTAGTCTACAGTATACATTTCTAGGTTGAGGATTGAGATTGGAGGAAAGAAACAAAGTCTCTCAGCTCTCGAGTCTCTTCCCAGTCATAGTCTACAAAAATCAAAATTAAGGGTAACGGGTAACTACTAAAATCCTGAACACCTAGGTCCTGCATTTTAAATTTTTCAAATCTCTTGATTTACAACTTTACTGTTTATATTATAGAAAAAATTATCATGTTACTTGTTAGGGTTTAATTTTGAATCACCCCTGTAAATTGTAGGCTTGTAGCTGTGTATAAATATTTGAATTTTCCTACGAGTAAATAGTGATACTGGTATAGGTTACCACTTACTAGCTTACCACGATGGGAAAAAAAAATATCAAGAATAAGACTGTGAGTAAAAAGCTAAGTCAGATAATAAAATTCCACAATCTTCTTAAAACACCAAGTTTCACTGATTTATTCCATGATATTTATGATCCTATTATTCATGGAAATAAGGGAATAATGGAAATTAGATTTGCAATTGAAAACAAGTGGAAGGATCCAAATAAGGGTTCAAAGTTTTCTTCATTTAACCCCAAGGTAAATGCAATGGCAAATAAAATTGCATCATGGAATGCTGGGTTGGCACGCATGGTGTTACCTCAAGTATTCCCTTGCCCAGAAATTTTCATGGTCTGCACCAAAAATTATGATGAAAATAGAAAAGCAATTGTGAATAAAAATACTCAGGAGGAAATATTATCCATAATCGAGAGTGAATTTTCTAGTTTGTTGAACCTAGGGTGTGAACAACAAAACTCAAACGTGCAAATTGACCTAAGAAAGTTGGCAAAGGATTATGAAAAAATAGATGCAACATAGAGATATTCTTATATCAGAGGAATAGCAAATGGTTCTAGCCTGAGTCTAGATCATATGCCTCCTTATGATTATGAAATTTTTGTGCCATGGGTTCAGGACAATATTTCCTTGCTAGCATTTTGTTTGGGATTGGATAGTAACAAAGAAGTGGGTGCCAACATTCTTGAAATGCTTTTTCATATTCATTTTGAAAAAGAACCAGTAAAATATTATTTTATTGAGCACATTGTTCATTGCATGCAAGAACAATTACTAATGATTAAAATAGGTTCACAGAAGACATTTAGATTCACAACCTACTTGTGCTATCTTCTCTTAGCAAAGCATCATGCAATATTTTAGACAAACAAGCTTTGAAGTCAGGGCCAAAATCCAATATATGAGTGGACACCTCAGATAAGGATGATTGATAATAGAAGGAACTAAAACAATTTTGCAAACTTCTTTTTGGCACCAATGTATGATAAAATTATAGGCACTCCAATGCCTAGATTGCCTGCTACTTGTAGAGATTTAATTCAACTTGAAAGTAAAATACAATTGGTTGACTGGTACTTCATGGAAGAGTACACCATGTTAAGGTTTTACGGTTCAGTAGTAGAACCCTATAAACTTCCAATACATGTCACAAAGAGGGTATTTGTATTGGAATATGTATGGTAGATGGAGAGCATAGATGTACTCTTTAATGGTCAACAAAAGAAAATGATATTTCCTTCCTTGCCTTTCTCATTTGGAGGGTTCACATTTGAGAGAAGAGGATTCAAAGTGGCACAAGCCTTTTTTACAATTTTTCACTTTGATGTTGACAGTCACTGGCAATATGATCCACTCAACATAATTGGAACAAAGCTTAGAGATAATGGGAACTCTGCAAGCAAATGCCAACATGAAAGTATGTCATTGATTGAAAAATTTAAAAACATGGATTCCTAGGACGAGGTCAAAAAAGAGATGGAGAAATATGTTGCTGAAAATAATATGTCAATACAGGAATTGTCATCACAAATTATGGCATTGCACAAATAGAAAGGAAAAGTGCAAGCCATGACATTGTACAATTTCTACCATCAACCATCTACAAAATCTATTCCAACTAACCTAATGGATGAATGTATGGATGATAATTGGACTCAAACCAAAATTCAAGATTTTTGGGAAATGAGGAAGAATCTCGGTGAGCCAAAGACCTCTAAAGATCTTTATGAGGTGGAAGAGGATAAAATGTTTAACAACTTGTGGAATAAGGAGCATCTAGCTAAAGGAAATGTCACCGATGATGATGACTATGACCAGGACTCTATGGATCCCACATCCAGTGTGAATCCTATAATTAGTATAAGACTTGATAAGTCCACAAAAGATAAATATACCAAAGGGGCAGATATTATACAAAAAATGGGCTACCAAGGTATTGGTGGTCTGGGTCCTAGTGGACAAGGGGTTTGGTCTACACCTAACCCATTAGCTCCATGAAAACATGGTGAGAATCCAAGCCTTGGGCTTGGAGTTCAATCATCACATTCATCAACTCAATCAATTCCATTAGTTCCAGCTTCAAATACAGTTCCACTTGTTGCAAGCACTCAGATTAAATCTCAATCAATTGCCACTCCCACAGCTGTGGATATCATGGGTACAAATACAACTAGTGGTCCAAAAAGGACATTACAGATAGACATGAAAACAATTGTTCCCAGAGATTAAGGTAGTGTAAAGAAGAAAAAGGTTATGACAAGTATTAGTACAACAATGCTAATGGTGACTGTGAGTCCAACAATTGCCCAACCTTCAGGACAAAACCCTCATAACAGTCCAAAAACTCCACTTGTAATGGGTCAGGGTGTTGCTAATCCTCATGGTGGAATAAGTAAAACCATAGGAAACATAGGTGGAAGCTCGTACATCAATGCAAGTGCTATTTCACCATTCAAACATTTAGTTGTGTCACAAAACCCTAATTTTTGTTACAATGATTTTGTAACTAACTATGAAAAATCAAAAAATAAGAATAGAGAAAATAGTAAGAAAATGAAGATGGAAGAAGTTGTTGTAGCTCGTGATGTAGAACCTACATCCAATATGTTATTTCCCACATATGACCCAAATAAATATATGATGGAATTCATGGTTGTTATGCCCCCAGCTAGAGATAACAATCCACCAGAGAGTCAATTAGATCCATCTCAATTTCAAGTTAGCACCGTCCAAATGGATTTATCTAAAATTAAAAATGTGGACAAGATAAATGTGTCAAAAATGACCAACCAAGTGGTCTACAGCTCACTGATGAAGTTGGAGAGAGAGAAAGGAAAGCTTCAGGGCACAATAGATAAGTTAAAGGTAGACTTGGAAAATGTAAAGGCAATTAGAAGCAAAAAATAGGTGCAAAGAATTAGAGAGAAGGATAAAAAATTCATTCTCTAAAGATGTAATTGGACAACAAGAACATATGGATGCAGAACTAAAAACTCTGAGGGAAAAATTGGAACAGAGTGAAAAAAAACTTGAGGATGAAAAAGCCTCTTCATTAAGTTTATACAAAAAATTGGAGAATGCGGGACATGCAACCAATAACTTAAAGAAAGAATTGGAGAATGAGAGGGTAAAAAAAAAATAGTGGGAAGAGAAAGAAAAAGAGTGGGAAGAGAAAGCAGAGAAAATAAGACAACATGGTGAACACCAGTTCTCAGAAATGAGAGAAGACCTAAAGAAGGCAAATAATACAATTAAAAATTATGAAAACATCTTGAATGACAATGTAAATAATACAGTCAAGCAAATAAAAAAATTCTTCTGGGGGAAAATAAAGATGTCTGGTGATAGGTTGTCTGATTGGTTTGAACTGAATGAAACTGTTACAGATGTTTATGGGAAGCTGAAAGAGCACATTGCGAATAACAAATTTTTTTGTCAGAGATAGAAAACTGCAAAGCAGATTATACAAGAAATCAACAGAACCAGTGACAGGCATTTGGAAAGCAAGGGAATTCAAGACCACGTTGGTGCAACAATAAAGGTGACCTATGTATTTCAAATATGTCAAAAACTAACGGAAGCAGATGAAACTCTTGCCTTATTCGGGCCAAAGCTCACCAAGATGAATAGTAAAACAAATAAATTGATATCTCTTGGTTTTCCGAGTCCTGGACCTGATTACTCATCAATGAATTTTGTTGGAAGAGAAGCTTACAAAAAAAAATTGGAGGACACAATGACGTCTGATTTAGGCAACCTTCCTCAAGATAGAACTCATGAAGGCATTGCAAAGTGAATCAAAACATTCACAATTTTGAATGCAGTAATGGAAGGAACATTTCTTTCAACTTACTCTTCCAAGTATGGATGGCTGACGAAGTTGTAGGTCATTTACTATAACATCACAAATTTTGCCCTTCCAACCAATGAAGAATGGAGCATACTAAATAAATTGACAGAATCATCTTGATCTCATCAATCATAGTATGTGAAAGTACTTTCAGTTTCAATCATCTCTATATCTTTAGTATATATCTTTGATATTATCCTAAATACTAGAGTCTAGAATTGAGTTTAAAGTAACAAATTTGAAATTTGGTTTTTGAACAGGATCAATGTTGCAGTCTTGCAGTTGCAGATGCTATTGCCAATGCTAATTTACTAAACTGACCTTTCAAATGCAGAAATGTACAACTAAAGTTGTAGAGATGTTGTAGACTTTTAGTTGTCTTACTGATTTAGATTTTGAGACTTCTCACTTCACATTAGGCAAATCGACCTGAAGCTGTTGTTGCTCCCTTATTTCTATAAAAGGGAATTCAGGGTCATTGGCTTAGAGTTAGGGTAATGAAATTGAAATTGGGCAATGTGCCAAATTGCCAATGGGTATTGAGTCATTGACTTTTGTAAACAAAATCACAGAGTTGTGTTCTTACTAGTATTAATTAATGAATGAATTGTTACATTGTATCATATTTGTAATTAAATTAATGAGAATCAGTATTTCTAACTCTAAGAATTGAACATATGAATTGCTATGTTGTCAAAAAAAATAATGAAAAATCTGCAAGAATTGTACCATATGAGTTGAATAATGCAAATGAAAACCATTATTAATTGTGGAATTGAATCTTGATGACATTATCAACCACATTCATGTTTTTGACATTAGAATATGCTATTATGCATGATTGATGATGAGATATAGAAACTGACAGTAGACTTTAGGAAAAAGCTTAATAAATACCTAGGACCTACTACTTCTACAACAATTCAACTTCAAGCAGACACATCATATCATCATTGAGATCTTTGGATTCAATGCCATCAACTTTATAGCTTCCTTGGTTCTTCAATATGTTTTCTTCACTCTGCATACCACCGCTTAACTAATGTTCACCGCTAGCAGTACCAGTACCAGTACATGAGTCAATGACATCATTGTCTCTAGCATTCCCACTCCTAGTCCCACTTTGGTTTGAAATGTTTCCCAACCCTCTTCTCTGACATTTCTTCCTCCACAATTTTAGCGCCCTTTCATAAGGAAAAGTATTGACTTCATACTTGGATGTATAGAGCCTCAAGCAATTTTCCAGATTCTTGTCTAATTTGTTTCTTAGCTTTGACTTTAGGAATCCCAAAGCATTGAAAAATCTCTCATCCTCCACCGACCCCAATATCATGGTCAGACATAAATATTATACTGATCCATCTTCGCAAGGGTTCTGCATAATATTATATTATTCCCTCATTATCATTGAAAAATGACCTGATTTCTCTCTCAAATGATTTCCATCTAAAATTCCATTTAGAGTTACTCCAGTTAACTCTTTGGTTTTGCAGAAATGATCTATCAAAGTTAGTAGCCTAGATTTAAAATATTTTGGATTGTTCATACTCCAATATCGAGGAAACACCATAGCCATGGATTCAAGTAGTTTGACTTGACAGAATCTTGCTCTAATATGTGAGGAAAGATCATAGGCAATGTGCTTCACAGAAGTTGTTACAGACTCAACGATCTTGGTAAAGTCTTCCCATTTAATACTTGATACTCACCTCTTGGGATTCTTTCCTGGTTCCTCAAACTCGATCCTGGCAAAGTAGTGCATTGGTATCTCAACTCCATGAACTTCTACACATAACTCCCCATTTGAACCAATTTTTAAAAGTTATCAGGATTGTCCAAATCTGTGATTTTCAGCCAGCTGGCAAATTTTACATCATCAACACATAATTGATAGAGATTATCGAGCGTCACACATGTCAATTTACGCAGCGAAGCATATTCTGCAAAATACATAGCTCTTTGTTGGGCCTTTTTCATTAAATTTCTCATTTCCTCAAGCATGGGGAGAATACCTACTAATGTTAATAGTGTCTCTACATTACTTAACATTGCCAGTAGCGCAGGAAATTTTAGTTGCCCTGCTTCATCACGACTTGTGTTCATTAGACCAAGCAATGATTGATATTCTAAAAAAAACTTGATGTGCTGGTTCGTCCAAAGAGATCCATCTGGTATCATTATCCTTAAGAAGCTTGTTCCTATTGGTTAGTTCTTTGGCAAAGTGTTAAAATTCCCTCAATCACTTTGAACTTCGACAGAAGTATTGGTAGAGCTATTTGATTAAAGCTTCATTTTTTTGTACTAGAGCATGCTTGCTGACAACTCAAAAAGCTAGATTCATTCTGTGGGCCATGTAGTGAATGGCAGTAATGTAGGGTGCACAAGAAGATTATATCTTTGTGCAAAGACCACCCCTGTGGCCTTGCATTATTGAAGCTCCATCCGCTCCAACACACACCAATTTTTTGGCAATGGTCATGTCATTTATACCTCCATATTCAATTAGAGAACTCTTTACTAGTTCAAATAAATTTTCCGCTGTCGCATTATCCCTCATTTTAGCAACAGTTAGTAGATGAGGTTGGTGAACAAAATTCTATATAGTATAAACATGCATGCATACCCAGGAAGTATTGTCTACTACTGTAACCTTGTATAAAAACAATGCAATAAAATTTGACTCTTTAATTTTTGCCTTCAGATCCTCTTTTTCAACCTCAGCAAGACAACTTGCCCATTCCCATCCATTGTTTACTGACCAGTGACTATTAGGATAGTTATGAACTTTTAGAAAGTGTAATAAAGCACTCAATGATGGGTAGTTTTTCATAGGATGCCCTCTGTTCAAAATATTAAACACAACACTTAACTAAACAACTTTTCCCATTAGTTCTACTTCCAATGCTTTTCCAAAACAAGCTTCAATAGAGCCTTTAACTTCACCAGGCTTCATCTTTATATTATGTTGAAATTCATATAATTTTGCATTCCTAACATGCTGAGATTCCTCCTTTATTTTCCATCTTATCACTGATTTTTGAACTCCATCTATGGTTTTCTTTTCGTAAACTTTACCCATATGCTTCTCTATGGTGTCAATTTTTAGCTACAACCTCTTTTCCTTCTTATTTATCTGGCTGCAAATCTTATATCTACATTCTACCAGAGGCTCCCCTTCAATTGGATTATCCAATGGTTCAATGAATGGATACTTTGACACCCATTCTACATGAAAATTCCTTGACAGATCCCACATTCTATCATTCTTTGATTTGTATTTTCTTTTCTTCCCTACACCATCATCTTCTTTGACATTCTTAGTCTCATCCAAGTCAATTATATCATTATGGCTACTCTGGGTATTTAACTGAAAATCTTCTTCAAGTTCATCATGATCTGAGATATCAGTTTTGCTGACTTCTTCAATATGTTGTGTAGGTTCAACCTCAGGTTGTGAATCTTGAAAATCTTCTTGTGATGAAGTAGCTTACTAATTTTGGCCATAAACATTTCCAACACCATGACCAAAGTACGATGATAAGGTTCTGCATTTTGTTGGCCTATCTTGGCTTTCCCCATATGCTGGAGCCTTACCCTTATTCTTGTTTGACATCTCGATTCTTCAACAAAATAAAGGCTACTAGCCTACCAGTGAAAAAAAATGTATACTTGTTGAAGAAGTGAAAAATGACAATAGAACTATAATATACAATGTTTACATAGTCGTAGAATAATAAACACTTACCTTTGCCTCAAATTCAATTGTAGTCGTGACTTGCCAAAGCTGTCAAGACTCAATAGTCTGAACTTCGCTATCAATCAAATTGAACCGATCCAAATTGTGTACAATAACAATGATGTATGAATGTATTTATACTAATCTTTTTTGGCAAATTGGGTGGGAAGTATTAGGTCGGTGTCCAAAAATTTGGCGAAGCCCGCGTAATTATAACACATCTTGTTTTATTTCCTAGGAGATGATTGGTCGTCTAATACCTTAGTATGATTAATAAAGGTGGAAAAAACCCATTAGTTTGAGACACACGTCTGTAAAATGGCTGGTGAAGTTGGGGCTGCCTAAAATATATATATATATAATTATTGGTGAATATAGGTCATCCATTTGCGGCCGCATTGAAATTATAGGCGAATGTTAAAAATATATCATGCCCAAAACGTATATGCCATTGGCAATAATGTGAAATAAATGGATAAAATTTAATAAACCATTGGGTGATGGACCCGGGCATTGGACCCAATTTTAATAAATGTGGGGTGATAGGGTCAATCCCATATGGGCAAAATATTCACCAATTCCTAGGTTGCGGACAGGTGACATTCGCCAAATGGCAAATAATCACCACTAAAGTTTTCGCTAGACACAACATGCATGGAGGTAGTTGAGCCAAGGACAAAGTGGATTCATCCACTTGGATATGAGGTTGAGGAACCAATCCTAGAAGCATATTCTCAAGTAATGTTATCAGCACCTAAAGACCCTAATGAGCCTAGATGGGGAACCTATGAAGATAAAAAAAGAGAAGTTGATGCAGTTTTGAATAGTGCAGCAACAAAAAGGAAGGTTGCCAAGGTGACTTCAGAGATTTTGAGAATTCATGGAGTGTCTCAAGTAGACCTAGACAAAGAAAGGCAAGAGAAGATTGCTTTGGAATTAGAAAGTGCAGCTGCAGCAAAAATAGAATCAGATAACCCAAAGATGAAGAAGGTGAAAATTGAGAAATCTGATGTTCAGAAGGATAAAATGGATGTTACTCCTTTTGTGCCCAAGGAAACCATTGACCTTACTTATCCTCCTAAGTATAAGGCAATGCCTAAGAGGAAGAAAGAGATTAGTATTGGTCATCCATCCTCGCAAGTCACAAGGAACATGAAGAATACCCAAGTACCCCCAGAAGTAAGCTTCAAACCTAGTCTCAGTGTGTTAAGTACAAGGATTGTTGATGAAGGCATAATTGATCAAGTAGGAAAGTTCTATGAGAAATACAGTGAGATTGAAAAATTAGAGATACATGGAATGATTGTCAAACATATGTTGAATTTTAAGAAGACAGTCCTAGAACTGAAGACTATAATTCTAGATAATGTATGGAACATATTAGAATTCCTAAAAATACAAGCCATTGAAGAGGATCTAAGGATAAGAGAAAAGATCTTAGATGAAACCCCAGTATGCTCGCTAGAAGAAAAGACTTTATTGTTAGATCTGGTAAAGCCACATCTTAGAACCAAGTCAAGGACCCTACATATAATGGACAAAAACTATGAGTTAGTTGCAAAGGAAACAAAGAAAGCCTTTGAGAAGGTCTTCATGAATAGGCACATGTATCCAGCTATTGCGCCCACAACTCAAGTACCCAAAAAGGTTTCAAAAGAGTCAGATACCATAAATGTACCATCTATAGGTCCACAGGATTCAGCACATATAGTTGGTGCATCTACAGAGGCAAATAAGTCTGTGCCCATGATACAGACACTCAAGGATGACTCATTTTTTATTGACAATGTAAAAGTTACTATGACAACCATAGACATGGATTTGGACAAGTTTGAAGAAGCCTTTGTAAGCAATCAAGAGGCTGAGAAATTATGTAGTAACACCCCTCCTAATCAACAAGAAATATTGATTGAGGATATAACTGATGGAAAAAAAGAAAAGGTGATAGAAAAAGAAATAGAAAAAGAGAAAAAAGTCAGAAGAAGAAAAAAGAGAAGAAGAGGTAAAAAGAAGTGAGCCAACAGATAATCCATATGTTGAAATGCTAATCAAAGTAAAGCAAGAAGTAGAGGACATCACTCCTATCATTCCACTACCCTCAGCAGCATTTTTATCAAGTTTGACACTTGACACAACCAGTTTTGACTCATGGGGAGAAGAAGACCTGATCAAGATCAGTGTCTTAGCAATGGAGAAAACCAAAGAGAAATAGGTAATGAGAAACCCATTGTTTGTTGAATTAGTCAACATATTGAATAGTCTATTACCTTTAGACAAGAAAGTGTCTAAGGTACATTCAGTTGATGATGTTAGCAACATTCTCACGGTCTTCAAAACAAAATTTTCTACCTTGGAAGAGTTAGCATCTCAAGTTGCAAAAGAAAAGTATCAGAAGAAGAGACTGAGTGAACTAGTCAATAAATTTGAACTTGACCTAAGTTTTCTAAAAGTTGGTCAAGCATCTTTGAAGGAGTTTGCAGCAAATGGAAGGAAGATCATTGCAAATTGTATGGATCAGGACAAGTTAACTGATGACCACTTCAAGAATATACAAGAGGAAAAAGCTATGATAGAGAAAGTAAATAAATCAGTGAAAGACCCATCCACTAATATAAATATGTGCAATAATGTATATCAAGGACAAATTGACAAGATTGAGAAGGCAGAAAAGTAGATGTCAAAGATAAGGGCTAGGCAGACTCAACTTAGAAATTCTCTTGCATCCTCACTAGATATACTTAATCAGAATATCAAGGAGATTGATGCCACCATGGTGACATATGATCAAGGTCCTAGCACAGACTTGTAGAAGATGGAGAAGCTACAATATTCTCTATGCGCCCATCTCCAAATTGTTAATTCATTGATCACATTTTGGAAGAAAGAGATCCAAAACTTATAGATAGCATATCCGGATGTTCTCTCACTGTAAGTATTTGTATATATAGTTTTGAAGCACCTTTATCATTAATGTCAAAGGGGGATATGTATAGAATATGGAGTTATAGATATATAAATAAGATGTACAATAAAGAATATAAGGGAGATATAAGATACAATATAACAAAAGTTTTTTGTATAAGAGAACAGTTAGTAACTGTGCCATATTCCTTTGTTGCCATCAATGAAAAGGGGGGAGATTGTTGGAAAATTGACTATACTAATTCATATGACTTAATATAGTGTTTTCATTATGAAAATAAATTCATATAGTGTTTTGGAGTTAGTGCACTTGATGAGAAGATCATAAATTGGCTAAGTGTTGAAGACTGGATAGTTTACAGAGTACCTGAAGATCAGAGCATCAACGCACGTGCATACAATAGAATTATGGTATGCACCCTAGAATTTAAGTTGGTAACATCATATTGATGCTAATTCTAAGAGTGCATGATCAAAAGGTTCAGTATGAGGAAGATACAAAGAGTTCAAGTTGCATAGATAGTGAATACCAGAGAAGAACAAAGCAGGCAGCCGACTGTTGGTATTTTGGTTTACGGTTATATTATTATGTTTTAAAGGCTATGCACCTATTTTAATTATGTTTTTGACATGTACCTTTTTTTTTTTTTAAACACGCTTGAGCCAATTCAATTGGAAGCATTGTATGTAATCAATTAAAGGGCCAACCTAGCTATTTGTTTTGTATGTGTATATAAATATTAGATGCACCCATTGTAATAGGTATGAGAGTTGATATAGAGTTGAGATAAGTAGAGCAGAAGTGTGCAAAGATTTGATAGTATGTATTAGAGCTTTGCAAGAGGTCAAAGCATCAATGCATCAAAGGAACTGATCTAACAAGCAGTGTCACAGTGACAATTCAACCAACAGATATAGTGTGTATCTGAGATCAGAAGGTTGTAGCCTTCACCACTTGAGCAGTGAGCTCTAGGATAGTGTGTCCATAGCCCTAATAGGGTTATTGTAAAAGACTCCTAACAGGGTCTGACCCTTGACCAAGTCACTGTACTAAACATATTATAAAGCAACTCCTAACAAGGTTAAGGATCTTCTAACAAGGATCATAGAACACTAGTATAGAATATTAGTGGGTGTCAATTCCCACTAGGGTTTTTACCTATTTGGGTTTCCCTGTAACCATATTGGTGTTATGTGTTGATTTCATGTTTGATGTTTATGTTGATGTTCATTTTAGTATTTAAGTATTCAAGTTCAGTTTAAAGAATAAAGCAAAAAGATAAAATATAGTGAACACTGATTCACCCCCCTCCCCCCCCCCTTAGTGTTCCCATTCCTAACACTTCTTATCAAGGTAGGGAAAACACTAAGTATGTTGAATACTGTCTCAATTCTAGGTAGATCTCCTGACTGTCTTGAGCCTATCTCTGTTTCTTCTAATCTTCCAAGAAGAGTTTCTCTAGTAAAATTTTTAGTACAAGGTATAACTTGTTCAATCATTAGTGTCACCTTCTTAAACATAGGGGTAAGTGTCTTTAATATCTTCCATATGATTTCATCTTCTATTTTGTTTCCTTCAAAAGCTTTGACACCTGCAACAATCTTTGATATCCTACCAATATAACTTCTAATAGATTCATCTTCCATCATTCTTGTATCTTCAAATAAACATATCCAATTCTATAATCTGACTCTCTTAGCATGCACATCACCTTCAAAAGTAGATTTTAAAGCTAACCAAATTTCATAGGATTTCCTTAGAGTTTTTACCTGATTGTATTCATTCTTTGGAAGGGTTGACAAAAGTGCTTCTCTAGCAAGTATGTTACACATGAATAGATATCTTTCCTTATCAAAGCAATCTTCAATTTTTTCTTCTTCAATGATTGTCTTATCATTCTTTGTGATCACCCAATATCCTGGTCCTAAACATAGCAAATGTGTCTTCATCTTTTCTTTCCAGCTATCATAATTAATTCCATCAAATTTAGGGCTTTTTATCATGAAATGACTCGCCATAGATCTCCTTAAGTTGTTAATCTTTTCCTTCAAGGACCTGTCACTCTGATACCAATTGTTAGAAAGTAAAGTCCACCAAGATAACTGAGAGGGAGGGGGGCTAAATTAGTTAGCAAATAAAAACAATTTATAATACCATTATCAAATTTCAACCATGTAACCAATATAAACAACAACCATAGAAAGATAAACATACACAATAATACAAGGTATGTTAACTAGGGAACCTCATGATTAGAGAGTAAACCCCAGTGGGAATGATGCCCACAAAAGATGTACTAATATGAAAATACCTTGTGAGAGGATGGACTCTATTAGAAGCCTTATGAAATACATTCAGTACATATCAGTCCATGTTAGGAGACTTTGAATCCCTATTAAAAGATTCTAACCCAGTTAAGAGTTATGGAAGGTAGAAAGACCCACTTTCCAAATAGCTTCAAGGGAAAGATCCCTGAACTCACTATCCAACAGATCTTTTCATTATCCAAACATAATAATACCAACAATTACTGATCTCAGCAACTTATCTTCACTCCTTTGACTCTGTCAATCCACACCAACTATTCCACTAGATCTCAATACCAGATCTGCTCAATTCACATATCCTCTTACAATATCAACATCAACTATATTCCACATTCATATTATATTGATATTACAATCAAGGAAAGCAATCATTCCTTTATACTGCACTCAAACAATTACAAATGAGTCGGCCAACTAGGCTTAACCATTACAAAATATAAATCATTACACATTACATAATATTCCATAATCACATAAAATTGTCAGCTTCCAAAAAAAAAAAATCTTCACACGTGTGACCTTTGACCATGTTGTCTCATCTAGGTCTCCTCTAAAATGTCTTCAAAATCTATACCACTTCGCATGTCTAGATTCTATCCTAGTTAGGAGATATATCCAGCTATCACAAACCACTTCTCAAGAACATTGTCTGAATATTGTATCCACTAAATTACACATAATTGTCATGAATAATTAAATTTATATATGTGCTCTTAAACATAACCTTAGGAAAAAATATAGAATCAGGCCTTATCTTCATATAGATTGATCTACAATTCCCCACGTGCACTAATACAAACATTGTCTACTTCTTTGTTATCCTCCAGTAGATCAATGTGTTGACATCAATGATAAAAATAGTCATGAATGTAACATACAACTGCTACACAATGACTCCAAATACTCCCCCATAGGACATATTCAACATTAATTCATAACAATCTCCCCATCCATGTCTCTCACCTCTCTATACCCCTCTAGGTATATTTCCTATATATCCATCTCCTCTCTAATTTTCTCCCTCCCCTCAACCTATTTTTCCCTCTATCTTACCCATATCTCTTTGCAAACTATGTCCTTCTCTACTATCTCCCCTCAAATATCTAGCTCTCCCCTCCCTAGGTCTCTCACTCCCTCTACCTCTTCTTATTACCCTCTTTCTCTTTTTTCTTTTGTCTTGTCTTCTTCCTTTCTTCTTATTGGTAGATTGATGAGTTAGATGACATTAATGATGATTGAGAATAGTATGGTTGTCATTGCAGGCAAACCATTACATGGGTGAGAATTTTTTTGACAAGTATGTGAAGTTACACCAATTGGTATACAGTAAGGAAAATGTGTTAGAAAGTAAAGTCCACCAAGATAACTAAGAGGGGGGGGTGAATCAGTTATCAGATAATTATAACTTTTAACATCTTCAGCAGCATTTAACCATGTAAGCAATGCAATTACTAACCATACAAAGATATTCATACACAATGACACAATAACACAAGATATGTTGACTAGGGAACCTCTTGATCAAAGAGTAAATCCTGGTGGGAATGATGCCCACAAAAGATGCACTAATATGAATATTCCTTGTGAGAGGATGGACTCTATTAGGAGTCTTATGAAATACATTCAGTACATATAAATCCTTGTTAGGAGATTTTGAATCCCTGTTAAAATATTCTAACCCTGTTAAGAGTTATGGAAGACAGAAGGACCCACTGCCCAAACAACTTCAGGGTAAGATCATTGAACACACTGTCCAAATAACCTTAATATTATTCAACAAAATAATATGAAATATGTTACCTCCTTACTATGCCAAACTACACTTACGGCTACACCAAATCTCTGTAATTTGCATGTCTTCCTTCACAATTTCGCTTTCACAATCTCTTAGCCTCTTTTCTTCACTTCATGCTTACATTCGCATGCAACCAAACCATGCTCACACTTCTTTCACATTTCAACTACTTACAATAAGGAAAAACATTCCTTCATTCATACCACACTCAAATAATTACAAATGAGTCGGCACACAATTACAAAATAAAAGTTTCCATACGCTACATCAAAATTACAAAAAACTATCGGCTTCCAAATGCAATATCTCTTCACTCGTGTGACCTCAAAGTTTGTGCTATGAACCACATCACCATTAATGTGTCTCAAACTTCCCTTTAACTATGCAAAACTAGATTCCATCTTGATTAGGAGATATCATCCGATTTCTACAAACCGCTACTTAGGAACACTGCCTGAATACTGCTTTTACCAAAATGCTCATAACTTTCATCAATCAATGAATTACTATCTGTGCTCTTAACCATAGACATATAACATATCAAAGAGTATAACATATCAAAGAGTATAACATCAACATCACATAGCTCCAACTACAATATCCCATGTATGCTAATCAAAACACTATCTGCTTCTCTGCTAGTCTCCAGAAGATCACTGTGTTGACATCAATGACAATCATAGTCATGAATGCAATAGCAACTGCTATAGAATGATTGCCAACATCCATAATTCATTCCTAACAAAATGGTGAATAGGATAATAGGTGAAGGTCAGAAAGGTAAAGAGAGAATATTAGTAATGGACGACAGGTCTAGACATCAGTACATTTGAAGGTGTAAGGAAAATTAGTGAACTATGATTTATGACCATAACTCTTAGGTCACATCGGTACAGGCAATAGTGAAGATACTATCAATTGGTCAGTATAGTAAATAGGTAAAATATAAAGGTTATTGAACATTTTTTCTTAATTGGTTAAATTAGTTATGTCAATGGAAGATTTAGTGAATCTGGAAAACATAAAAAAAATTAGTAGATTGTTTGAAGAATTGGATGAGTAAATTCTTAGGGAATTGTGTACAGATTTATGCATGATTCTAAGGTATGTTTTGCCAAATAATAATAAAGGAATATTTCATAGGGAATACAACTTGAATTGTGATTTGGCCAACATGATAAGGATTTAAGGTTTTTGTGAGTTAAATACGATTGGAAAAGGAAGTTTGGAGGAAAATGGAAACCCTAATTAGGTTTTATATTTGACGATAAAGATATTAAATGAGGATAGAGTTGTTTGAAAAAAAAAGGGAGAAGGAAGTTGTTGTTGTTGAAAAGTTGATGAAGTGTTAAGCTGCAATTACAAAGCTATTAGTAGAGAAGGTATAGGATTGGATACAGAACCAAGACAAAGCATCAAGGATCTGATCAACATTGCAAAGTGCATATCACAGGTCAATTCCTCTTGTTTTATTCCTAATAGATTCAATAAGTCTATGTAAATCCCTTAACAGGGTAGTCTTTAGCATGACTTTTATGTACATCCTTTAATAGGGTAAACACTATAATAGTGGGATTAAATCATCTAATGAGGTAGTGTGTAATATGACTATTGATACTTTTAACAAAGTATTAGCCACTCCTAACAGGGTTAGTCACTTAGAGAGTGAAAAATTGTAACCTCCTAACAGAGCACTCTTTTCTACTACAAGGAAAGGATTGTGGGTTTCATCCCCACCGTGGTTTTTCCATCTGACTAAGGGTTTCCATGATAAAAAAAGAAGTGTGTTATGTGTGTGCATGTATTTTCATTTCATTTATTGCACTTTTACATTACATTATCAGCTAGATGCTTCATAGTTTGGAAGTTTCTTTTGTTTCTATTTAAGGGTATCATTAAAATTGAAAGTTTTATTAGTACTGATTCACCCCCCCCCCCCCTCTCAATACCTATTGTTTCCAACAATTGGTATCAGAGCATTGGATCTCTAGAGGAAAACTTTGACAACTTGGGGAGTAGATCTGTGGAGATGGAAATCTATAGGTATGAGAGACAGTTCATGGCAGCCGACGAGATGATTAAAGAGTTGAAGAACAAGCTAAGGGCCTCATTGGAAAAAACAAAAAATATTTGTCTGAACAACTAAGAGAAAGTCTAGATAGCATTGATGAACTATCTGAAGGAAGTGTTAACTATGAGGAATTTGATGCAGCAATAGAAAATCTGATGGAAAATAGCAAGATCCTGACTAAAGAAGTAACCAATATGAAAAGAGAACAAGAAATTTAAGTCGTAAGAATATGTGAATTGCTTGATGGCATGAGAGTTGTTAAAGATGAAAAAAGGACTACTAAAATAACAAAGAATGTTGAAGATCTTATCAAATAAAAGGATTCTATACTTTAGAGGCTGACACATGATAACCATTCACTGAATGAACAACTAAGTGACACCAATGATGAAAACATACAAATGTGCACTAAAAATGAAAGACTAGAGAAAGAAAATGAACAATTGAAGAAGGACTTGAAGATTGAAAGAGATACAAATGAAAAACTCAAGGAATATGAACAAAGAATGCATAAAATTGATGAGAAATTGAAGAATCAAAGGAGACATAAGGATACTTCTATCCTAGGATATACCAGTGACAAAATTTTTGAAAAAGGAGAATCATCCAAGTCTAGTGTTGAGCAACAATCACAGATTCCTAAAGTTTATACTAGTCCACAAGGTAATAATCCTACTAAACCCACTTGCTATAGTTGTGTAATATTGGTCACACTACTAATGTGTGTAGAATCAAATCGGTGAATGTTCCAAGAACTACTTGTTTTGACGGTTATTGTTACAATTGCAATAAGTATGGGCATAAAGCTTATGAGTACAAATCAAGACCCAGTAATAGATCATTTGAAGGGATTTTCAATGGCTAATGTTACACATGCAACAAATTTTGAAACAAGGCATAATAGTGCAGATCAATGGTATCATCACCAAGACTTCCTAACAAACTGGTGAATGTTCTAAGAAGATAAGGAAACATGAATGTCACGTGCACTATTTGTGGGAACTATGAAAACATGGTTGTGAACTATCAATTAAGGAACCCTAGAGGTAATGTTGGACCTTGGAGGACAATAGGTATGACATATTTTCATTGTCATAGGTTTGGACATCTAGCAAGAGATTGTAGGTACAGGAACCGGTCACCAAGAAATCGAGATAGGAAAGGTAAAAATATTGTTATTCCTAAAAAAGTGAGGAATGAGATCAAGAAGACATGGGTTAAGAAGGAAGAAAGAAAAGGAGATGAAAATGCATCAATAGGTTACCCATCATCCTCTGGCTCAAGGGATTCATCCTCATACTAAGTGATGGGGAGGCTAGGATAAACTAGCTAGTCTATGCCCCTGATCCTTTCTAGGATCCAAGTGTTCTTCTAACACCTCTAATGGTCTATAGGATACCTTACTCATCCAAGGATCCCTTGACCTACCCTAACCTTCCCACCAAGTTAAGCTATCTCATCTTCCATGATTACAAGCTTTGATCTCTAGCAACCATCCCTTACATAGGCTCATAAGGGTCTTTTAGGCTTCCAACTCCTTCCCAAGCTCTAACAATGAATTTTGTGAGTTCCAAGGTGTTTTTGGGACATTTGACACAACTTCAAGGCATCAGTAAGGTTGGGTCATCACCCAATTTTGGATTTCCTTTGCAAATCAGGGCTACAAGAAAGAGGCCTAATTAGCCCTCCTTCTGATTTTCTAGGGTCTTTGACACCTTCACTTCACAGTACCAAGGCTAGACTGATAAATTAACCCTAACTTATTTTCATCACCCTCAAGGATTTTTGGGGTTTCAAGCCACCAACAGGCAGTACAATGCCTGAACCAAATCTGAGGGTTTTAAGGGCTATTTGGGCTTTTTAGGGTCACAATGCTTGAAGTCTACAGCAACACCACTTCTAGACCAGTTCATGACCTCTCCTCCACAAAATTGAGCCTTCATAGATGTATCTTACATCCCTCCAAAAGGATTCCTCTAAAACTCACTCCTCTGTCAACAAGAGCTTCTACACTGCTGCTTGCTCCTAGTCAGGCTCTGCTAAACTCACCTAGGGCTTCCTCAAACAATTGTTTGCACCCTTTAGCTTGGGCCCTACTTGCATAGTTTTATAGGGTAGGGTTTGTACTACATTATCCCAAAGAGCCATGGTTTTTCCACGGTGGGGATAGGAGCTACAGGCCCTACATCAATAACCCCTTCAAACTGTTTAGGGGACTAACAGAGTTACAAAACAAAGTATATACAAACAAATAACAACAAGCCTAGTCTAAATGCTAAGAAATGGAACAAAATGAAACTAAAAACTACTAAAAAATATAATATTTCACTTTCAACTCATAGATTCAACACTTCATCCCATTAAGATGATTGTCACACACTAGTTTTTTTTCATACACAATCTGGTCTTTTGTACATTGCCCGTACACAAAATGATATCCAACACTTGAATTAGGATTTTTCATGTCAAATATAGTCTTTTCCCATGGGAGTAGAGTTGAGTTAGGGTTTCTCACCATCTTGGTAAGGTTTATCTCTTTAATAAGAAAAGTTGCTAGCAACTTTTAGAGCAATATTTCTTGCTCGAGCAACTTTTTGCTCTTCCAAACCCCTAAGACCATACTAAGGTCTTTTACATGACTTTATGGTATAAAAATCTCCTAATCCCTATTCTAAGACTATGAAAACTTGAGAATAGACTCTAGAATAGAAGTGACCTTAGGATATCAACCTGCCCTGAGTCACTATGCAACAAAGTGAGAAGAACTCACCTACAAAACTAGGACCTCCACTAGGCCTTCACACACAAATGAGCATTAAAAATCTTACTCTACTTACATGCTTCACTTAAGAAGTGTTTCTCACAAAAAAATTAGATGGTGGGAGCCCTTGGAAGGGTGCTCCTACACCATACTCCCCGTCAGCACAAACTAAGGCACTTTGGGGTCAAGAAGAGCCAAATCAAGACCAAACTTCTTGAACTGTCCTTCCTCAATCCAGGTGGCTTTAGATTTAGACTAATCCTTCCATTTGATTAGGTAATCCATGTAAACTTGATGCCTTGTAGTCTTCTTTACTTTGGATTCCAAGACCTTCTCCGCTTTGGCTAGTTTCTTCTTGAGCATTGCATTGGTGTCCATGTCTTGCAACACCTTTGGTGGAACTATACCTTGCTGACTGAGATCTCCTTTGAATATAACTAGGTCTACAACATTGAACACTGATGAGATGGCTAAGTCTAATGGAAAATCCACTTTGTAGACATTCTCTCCATATTTGGCTAGAATCTTACATGGGCCTACTCTCCTCATTTGTAGCTTGGTGGGCATGCCCTTTTGCATCCATGCTTTGCTAAGATGGAATATGACATAGTCCCCAATCTGAAATTGTACTTCTTTCCTCTTTTCATCCACTTTAGCCTTGAGTCTCTGAGTAGACTCCAAAATGGACTTATTCACTTGCTCTTGCACCTCCTTGATGGTTTGAGTGAAATCTTCAGCTTGTCCACTCTTCAACTCCATGGAACCTAACTCTCTCAACTCACACACTTCTCTAGGGTGTCTTCCATATACTATCTCAAAAGGACTTCTTCCTGTGGTCTTGTTTACACTGTCATTGTAAGCATATTCAGCCTGAGATATAACAAGATCTCAAGTCTGCCCATACTCCTTTGTCAAACACCTTAGCAAGTTTCCAAGCACCCTATTGATGACCTCAGTTTGACCATCAGTTTAAGGGTGGTATGCTGAACTGAAAGAGAGATTAGTTCCCAGCCTTTTCCATAAGGTTTTCCAAAAATGACCCATGAACTTGCTATCTCTATCAGACACAATACTTAGAGGGAGTCCATGAATCCTAACTATCTCTTTGAAGAAGAGATGTTCTACATAGCTTGCATCATGAGTAGTTTTGCATGGAATGAAATGACTCATTTTAGATAACCTATCTACTACAACATAGATGCTATCCATACCTAATTTGGTTTTAGGGAGTCCAACCACAAATTCCATACTTACACACTCCCAAGGCCTATTTGGAATGGGTAAATTTTGATAAAGTCCTGCATTGCTTGCACCACCTTTAGCTCTCTGGCATACTCCACACTGCTCAACATATCTCCTCACATCCCTTGCTAGCTTAGGCCAAAATTAGTATCTCTATACTAACTCCAATGTCTTATTTATACCAAAATGACCACTAAGACTACCATTATGCTTCTCTTGAATTAGATTTTCCCTCATGGATCCTCTAGGTACACAAAGTTGATTACCTTTAAACAACAATCCATTTTCAAGGGTGTACTATACAAACTCTAGGCACACCTTGTAGGCTTGTGAGAAGTCTTCATCCTCCTCATATAAGTCTTTAAAACCTGCTATTCCAATGCTTTGCAACTGTACTTCTTGGACAATCAATAGCTTTCTACTCAAGGCATCTGCTACCTTGTTGAGTTGTCCCTTCTTGTGCTTGATTGTGAAAGTAAAGGGTTGAAGATACTCCATCCACTTCAAATGCCTATTACTAAGCTTCTCTTGGGTATTTATGTAGCTTAAAGCCTGATTATCAATAAAGACAACAAATTATTTGGGTAGGAGGTAATGCCTCCACTTCTTGAGAGATTGTACCAATGCATACAACTCCAAGTCATAGGCTGAATACTTCTTCTTTGCCTCATTGATTTTTTCACTAAAGAATGCCACAAGCCTTCCTTCTTGACTCAATACACCCCCTACTACTACACCACTTGCATCACATTCTATGGTGAACAACTTATCAAAAGTTGGCAAGAGTAAGATAGGTTTTGTGGCTACCTCTTGTTTCAATGTTTGAAATGATTTCTCAGCTGCCTCAGTCCATTTGAACTCTGTTTTGAGTTCTCCTTTGATGGTTTCAAGCACTGGTGCACATATCCCACTAAATTTCCTCACAAACTTTCTATCAAATTGTGCCAAGCCATGAAAACTTCTAACTTTAGTCCCTTTTATAGGGGCAGGCCAATTCAAGATTGTCTCCACCTTACTTGGGTCCATTTTAAGATTACCCTTGGACACTACAAAGCCCAAATAAACCAGCTCTTGCTGCATGAACTCACACTTTTCTAGGTGATAGCTAATTGCTCTTCATGGAGTCTCTTCATGACCAACATCAAATGCTCAAGATGCTTTGTTTTTGTCTTGCTATAGATGAGTATATCATCTAGATACACCACCATAAATCTGCCTATGAAGTCCTTCAAGACCTCATTCATCAACCTCATGAAGGTTCTTGGGGCATTGGTAAGCCCAAATGGCATCACAATCCATTCATACAAACCATCTATTTAAAAGTGGTCTTCCACTCATCACCCTCCTTAATTTTGATTTGCTGATAACCACTCTTTAAATCCAACTTAGTGAAGTACATAGCACCTCCTAAGAAATCCATCAAATCTTTTATTCTTGGAATTAGGAACCTATACCTGATAGTGATCCTATTGATAGCCCTTGATTCTATGCAAAGTCTCCATTTTCCTTCTTTCTTGGATGCCAAGCCCACTGGGACTGCACATGGACTAATACTCTTCTTAATCAGCCCTTAATCCAATAGTTCTTGCACTTGTATTGCCACTTCCTAATTCTGATCTGGGGTAAGCTTGTAAACTACTTTTTTAGGTAGATATGCACTAGGTACAAATTCAATTTGATGACTTATAGCTCTTCTTAGAGGTAAGGTGGCAGGGGTTCCATCACTTACTATATCTCTGAATTCTTCCAGCATTTGTTGCACTTCCAATGGTGTTTCTACCTACAACTTCGTGTCTTCCTCCTTGGGCTTCACCATGATAGCACATCCTATGGTCTCCTCATCATGTAGTGCATGTAATAAATCCTTACCACTGCTAAGCAACACACTAGGTGTCTTTGAAGTCCCCTCTTCATTCTCTATTAAGGACTGAATCTTAAAAGTCCTCCCATCCTTCTTGAAAGAAATGGAGTTTTCCTCTCCATCATAGATCACCTTTCTATCAAATTTCCAGGGTCTTCCCAATAGAAGATGGCATGCATCCATGGGCAAGACATCACAAAGCACTTTGTATTTATAGCCTCCAATTGAAAACTCCACCCATGTCTGCTCATTAACTAGTACACTTTGCTCCTGGTTCAACCAAGTCACCTTGTATGGATTTGCATGGGGAACCTTTGTGAGTTTGAGCTTCTTTGCTGCTTCCTCTGCTATGATGTTATTAGTAGACCCTGAATCAACAATAACCTTGCACACTTTGCCTTGTACCTTGCACCTAACTCTAAAAAGAGCCCTCCTTTGCTTGGGTTCACCTTGATTACACTGCCTTATGAGTACTCTTCAGAACATCAAGTTCTCACCCATTTATGATTCTAACTTGCTGACCTCATTGGTACATGAGCTGCTATTGTCTTCTTTGGTATAGGCTACCCTCTTCTCATTACTTGAAGCTGATGGTTTATCAAGACACATGTAGGCAGGGTGTCCAAGCTGTCCAAATTTATAGCATTTCATTGTGGCAAAGTAGGAGCTGCTTCTTCCTACTCCTCTTCCTCTGTTTCCTTGAGAACCTCTTCCTCTACCAAAAGATCCTCTTGTACTAATTTCTGAACTTTGTTCCAAAATTTTGCTCTCTCTCCTTGGCTTCTTGAGTCACCACCTATACTAGAACCTCCTTTTTGACCCCCTCTAGAATCTCTACCTCTTCCCCTATTCTTGGAGTTAGGTTCTTGCTTTCTTCTTTGTTTATCTTCAAGCTTTTGTGCCATATGCTGACATCCAATTACTATGGTGGGAGTAAAAAAACTCATTTCCTCTGCTATGCTCCATTTCAAACCACTTAGGTACCTTTCCACTTTGATACTTTCATCTTCTTTAATCTTGGATCTTAAGCTCAACTTGTGGAACTCTTCAGTGTAGGTGGCTACATCCATCTCCTTTTGTCTAAGGTTCAATCTCCTCCTATGCTACTGGATTTCATAATCTGCTGGAGGTATGCTTCCCTAACTTTATTAACCATTGCTTTCCAATTAGAGATTGGGTTCTTTCCCTCTTTCTCCCTTTCATCTTGCAAGTAGTTCCACCAGGTTAAAGCTTGTCCTCTCAACCTAGATTTGGCCACTTTGACCTTTTGTGCCTCTAAGATCTCTTCACATTTGAAGTGATTCTCCATGCCTTCAATCCATTGCATCACAAGCTCTGTATCCATCCTGCTAGTCAGTAATGGGACACCTTCAAGTGCCTTGCCAGTGATAGCCTTCAAGGCTTTAAGAAATTGCTCATCTTGGGTTGGAGGATCAGGTGTAGGTACATCATCATCAATGGTATTCTCTTTTCCTTTGGCATCCTGCTCCTCCATCCTGTCTTTCACCTTATCTTCTTTTGCTTGGACATCATCCAAGAGTTGCTCCATTTGCATCAATCTTTCCTGTAGGAGCCGATTAGCTTCCTCCTTATCTTCCACCTTCTTAGAAATATTTTCATTAGTCACCATTTTCTTCTTGTGTTATGATCCAACTAATTCTTCTGATGGTTGAAACATACACTATCCACTTCTCAAGCCTTAAGAGGCTCTGATACCAATCTGATGGGGAGGCTAGGATAGACTAGCTAGTCTATGCCCCTGATCCTTTTTAGGATCCAAGTGTTCTTCTGACAACTCTAATGGTCTACAAGATACCTTACTCATCCAAGGATCCCTTGACCTACCCTAACCTACCCACCAAGTTAAGCTATCTCATCTTCCATCATTACAAGCTTTGATCTCTAGCAACCATCCCTTACATAGGCTCATAAGGGTCTTTTAGGATTCCAACTCCTTCCCAAGCTCTAACAATGAATTTTGTGAGTTCCAAGTTGTTTTTGGGACATTTGACACAACTTCAAGGCATCAGTAAGGTTGGGTCATCACCCAATTTTGGATTTCCTTTGCAAATCAGGGCTACAAGAAAGAGGCCTAATTAGCCCTCCTTCTGATTTTCTAGGGTCTTTGACACCTTCACTTCACAATACCAAGGCTAGACTTTCGAATTAACCCTAACTTATTTGCATCACCCTTAAGGATTTTTGGGGTTTCAAGCCACCAATAGGTTGTACAATGCCTGAACCAAATATGAGGGTTTTAAGGGCTATTTGGGGTTTTTAGGGTCACAGTGCTTGAAGTCTACAGCAACACCACTTCTAGACCAGTTCAGGACCTCTCCTCCACAAAATTGAGCCTTCATAGATGTATCTTACATCCCTCCAAAAGGATTCCTCTAAAACTCACTCCTCTGTCAACAAGAGCTTCTACACTACTGCTTGCTCCTAGTCGGGCTCTGCTAAACTCGCCTAGGGCTTCCTCAAACAATTATTTACACCTGTTAGCTTGGGCCCTACTTGCATAGTTTTATAGGGTAGGGTCTATACTACCTTATCCCAAAGAGCCATGGTTTTTCCATGATGGGGATAGGAGCTATAGGCCCTACATCAATAACCCCTTCAAACTATTCAGGGGACTAACAGAGTTACAAAACAGAGTTACAAAACAAAGTATATACAAACAAATATCAACAAACCTAGTCTAAATGCTGAGAAATGGAACAAAATGAAACTAAACACTACTAAACAATATAATATTTCACTTTCAACTCATAGATTCAACACTTCATGCCATCAAGATGACTGTCACACATTGGTTTTTTTTCATACATAGTCTAATCTTCCATACATTGCCCGTACACAAAATGATATCCAACCCTTGAATTAGGGTTTCTCATGTCTAATATAGTCTTTGCCCATGGGAGTAGAGTTGAGTTAGGGTTTCTCACCATCTTGGTAAGGTTTAGCTCTTTAATAAGAAAAGTTGCTAGCAACTTTTAGAGCAATATTTCTTACTCGAGCAACTTTTTGCTCTTCCAAACCCCTAAGACCATACTAAGGTCTTTTACATGACTTTATGGTATAAAAATCTCCTAATCCCTATTCTAAGGCTCTGAAAACTCAAGAATAGACTCTAGAATATAAGTGACCTTGGGATATCAACCTGCCCTGAGTCACTATATAGCAAAGTGAGAAGAACTCACCTACAAAACTAGGACCTCCACTAGGCCTTCACACATAAATGAGCATTAAAACTCTTATTCTACTTACATGCTTCACTTAAGAAGTGCTTCTCACAACAAAATTGGATGGTGGGAGCCCTTGGAAGGGTGCTCCTTCACCACTAAGCAAGTACATTTTGCTTAGAGGCTGAATTTCATTGCTATATCTAACTGGTCCCTTATGATAATGAGAGGTAATATCTATTTGTACAGTGAGATGCATTGATTTTAATTTTGATGTATTACATTAAGTTGAGTTGTTAAATGTATTTTTTCATCACTGACTTTATCATTTGCAAAAGTTATGTACTAATGCAACTTTTAGCATTAACCGATGGAAGTGGTAATTGGTAAAAGTATGATGTCGATGAACTACATTAAATATTTGTACCTAACTAATCACTGAAGAAATTTTTGGGAAAATAAAATAGGGTAACCTATTCATTATTCATCTTGCATTTTGAAGAGTATTTAAAGGAACAGAGAGCGATTATCTATTGTGATCGATTGTGCAAATTATTTGTGGTAAATACTTACAAAGGATTGAACTATGAATTTGAAAACCCTAATTGAGTTGTGGAGTAGAGCGATGGTCAACTGTGAAGGTATTTTGTGTGTTTTGAGTTTGAGGGTAGGAAATTTAATGAATTATCATGGCATCAAGGATTTCAACACCAAAATTGATCGATATAACTAAGGAAGTGGAACCAAAACACAAGTTACATCCGTTGAAAGTTGTAGAAGTAGACAAAATTAGTGCCCTTTCCCTAATTCTACCTCGAGTGTTACTAATTGAGGACATGAGGACATTTATTCACTATAACATTATTGAATTAGGAGATGAGAAGATACAAGAATAATATATGGCAATGTGTGAGGATGGAGAATTGAAGGATGAGTTCAAACATCTTCAAGCGAAGGGTTTGACGCACATTAGAGACTTGCCAAAAATATTTAAGGAGGAATGGATTTGATAGTTTCTAATTCATTTCCATGATCAATTCATATGGCTGGATCAACCTATCAAGGTCACCAAGGAACTGATTCATTTGGTCACAGGTCTATCAGTAGATGGGGAACCATGTACCCTAAGGCAAATATCGACATAGATGGATGTGAAACTCACAAAGTCAATGAAATATCACTGAGTGATGACAATAGATGACATAGAAGATCAAGAGGCTTGATTCACATCAATGATTGTCAGATACAAGGTCTACCATTCAAGTCAGTTTAACAGTGTGCCCCACGGAGCTATTTATGTCGCATACTGAATTATGAAGGAGGGTGCGAGATATGACCTAGCAGTGATGTTCAGAACATGGTTGTTGGCTAATCTAAAGAGAGTTCATACTGATAATAAGAAATCACTGAAGTATAGACCACTGTTGATATGTATGTTCTTTTATGTTCAAAACTTTTTTCCTGGTAAAGGTAATATTACATAGAAAATTGGTAGGTTTTCTTTATATCAGATCAATGATTATATAGGTGAACTAGGTGAAGACCTGAATAATGTCATGTGGGGATACTTCAAGGATCTTTAGGATAGAACACATAAAATATATCAAATTCCCCCACACATTGTAGAGAAGTACATAGATACAATTTATTTCCTAGTAGATACTGACACTTGCAAAATTCAAGCAGTAGAACCAAGAGTTTCATGGATAGTGGCAATGGGTTATGAAATAGATGAAATTTTTTTACCCTACACAGAATCTTTGTTGCAATTACCAGTTAACAAGACTTCAAAGAGATATGGGACATTTGAGGAAGCATATCAGAGAATAACCCTAGAACTTAAAAATTATAGAGTGGAGAGGAAAGTAAAGATAGTTATGAGTCAATTGGAGGAGAAATTTTGAACCAGTGAAGGTAGAGCTTCCACTAGTGAGAAGAACAAAATTCCAGAAGCTTATGCAAAGAGTAAGGAAAAGAAGAAAAAAACCAAAACACCATAATTGCCATCGGTGAAGGAAACTGAAGTGGAATTAATTGAGGGAGGTCAATCCTCTGACCCTAAGCTACCAAAGGCACCTCAACCTACAAAAAAAAAACACATAAGAAGAGGAAAACCATAGGGACGATTAAGGCCTCCCTAAGAAAAAAGAAGAGGTAGAAAATAGATGGAGAGAGTGAGAAAACTAATTCTGATAAGGAGATAATAGACATGATGAATTTTGGTACAACAAAATTCAATATCCCTAAGACTGCAACCAAAGTTGCAAAGGTAATTTGAGAACATAGAATGCTCAGTAACATCAACAACTTTAAGTTTTCTAGGCTATCTGATGAAGATAAGAAAATCATTGAAGATGCTATTATATTTCATTTTCATAAGTTCATTAGAGTCCCTAATCATCTCAAGGACCATATAGTTGATGAATTATATGAAGTATTAAATGTTAGATGGGTGGTTGCAATTAAGATTGAAAAGAAAGTAATGGAAAAAACTCTTATTTACACTATGTCACATTTGACAGTAAAAGAAATGGATCAAGCACTTGAAAAATACAAAGGCAAATTCAGTATTGGTCATGAGACTAGAAAATTATTAACTGGAAAAGAGTAAGATGTTAAAGATGAATCAATAATGATTTGGAAAAGGATAATCAATATAGACCAACCATTGGTGTAGGACACAACTGGTACATCTAAAGCAGATGACACCTTTACTGTGCAAGAGTTAATAGGAGGTATGTTAGGAAGTATTTCAAATGTTTCTACACACATTGACCTAATAAGGGAACTAGTAGATGATGATGATGATATTATTGACACTCCTGATTCTCCCATGGTTCAAGATGAAGCTGACGATACACCACTCCAGTCCACACTGGAAGTGAATCCTATTGAGTTTAATAAGGATGTAGTTGATACGGAAGAAAATAAGGTTGAGGAAATAGAAAATAGTAAAGAAATAGTATAGGTGACTGAAGTCACCAATCAACTAAAGGATACTGAAAAAGAGGAAAATCAAGGAAAATAGACTGAGTAGCAGTAGGACCAAGGAAAAGACAAGGAAACCAATAAGGATAACCAAATAGACAATATTGGAATAGGGGAACAAATGTTTACTGACTCTACCAGTACACAATAGGTACCCCCTACAACTAATACCCTATTCAGTACTCAAACTATTAACCTAGTTGATACCAGGAAGGTAGATGATAGTAAAAAAGTTGAAGATAAAGAGACACAAAAGGGTAGAACTCACAGTTCTACACCAAATACAATAGAAGATACTGGTGAGAAAAGAAAAGAAAGAGGATGGAAGAAGAAGATGATGATGATGATGAAGAGGAGGAAGAAAATGATCCATAATTTTCCATTTTGAAGAAATATTTCAATAAATTAAACCCAAAAGAACAAATATTATTTTCAAAGACGCTAATAGAAAAGGCTGAGAAGAACCAGCAAAAGAAGAAAAAGTACAAGAAGAAAATACTATGGAAAACCATTTCTATTCTTTCTGACTTAGTAGCAGAAGTACAAATTGATGAAGCAGAATCTCAGATTGATCAACTCAAGACTTTGGTTGATGCAATCACAAGTTTAGACCATTGTATGGAAGAAGAGATGACAAAGATAGTAGAGGAGAGGTTAGAAAAAGAAATGATGGAAAAATTATTGCAAAAGATTGCTCTTGAGAAAGCTTCATTGTTTGAATTGGTCAAAGAACTCAAAGATTCAGTACTGGAAGTTGGTAGAATATTCAATAAAATATTTATACTAGCCAACTTCACTATATATATAAAAATAAAAAAATGAGAGCTAGAAAAAAAGCTGTCTACACTTGTCAATAAATTGGACCCCTTGAATAGTTCAATAATGGATCACCTTGCAAAATTAGAAGAGCTAATATTCAAGGAGAAGGAACTCAAAGAAAAAGAGGATAAAATAAGAATAACATTCTTGGAGTTACAAGGATTCCTAACCCCTCATACAGACATAATACAAGCATACATCAAGAAAGTTGAAGCATTGATAGGTACCCCTGAGATGAGTACAATTGACAACATGGAAGAACTAGCATCTAGACTACATGGACAATATATTACATTGATAGCACTAAAGGATTCATGGGAGCACTCAATTGAAAGTTCAAAGGTGCATCTCAAATCTTTATTTGATAAGCTATAAGTTATGCATACCCTTGTACATATAATTTTGTTTATTATCTTTGGCATTGTTTCAAAAAAGGGGGAGCATAGAGGTAATCTAAAAAAGGGGGAGTACATAGATGATTATCAAAGGGGGAGTATAGAATTGATCAAAATAAAAAAGGAGTATATGTTCCATGGTACAAAGGAGTAACTAATTTAGGGGGAGTATGTCAATTTTCAAAAGTTTTTTCCATCAATGCCAAAGGGGAGATTGTTGGCAGATTGATGAGTTAGATAACATTGATGATGATTGAGAAGAGTATGGTTGTCATTTCTAGAAAACCATTACATCAGTGAGAATGTTTTTTATGAGTGCATGAATTTACACCAACTCGTACATAGTTATACCCAACTGGTACACAATAAGGCAATTGGTGAATAGGATAACAAGTGAAGGATAGACAGATAAAGAGAGAAAAATGGTAAAGGATGACAAGTCTAGACATCGGTACATTGAAAGGTGTAAAGACAATCGGTGAACTATGATTTGTGACTACAACTCTTAGGTCACACCGGTATAGGCAATAGTGAAGATATTATAAACCCATCAGTACAGTGAACAAGTAAAACATAAAGGTTATTGAACATCTTTGCTTAACTAGTTAAATCGATTATGTCGGTGGAAGATTCAGTGAATTTGGAAAACATGAAAAATGTAGTACATTGTTTGAGGAATTGAATCAGTCAATTCTTGGGGAATTGTGTATAGATTTATTCATGATTCTAAGGTATTTTTTCGCAAATAAGAATAAAGGAATGTTTCATAGGGAATAACTTGAATTGTGATTTGGCCGACGCGGTAAGGATTTCAAGTTTTTGTCAGTTAGTTATGATTTGAAAAGGAATTTTGGAGGAAAATGGAAACCCTAATTAGGTTTTACATTTGATGGTGAATACAATTTATGAGGATAGCATTGTTCAAAAAAAAATGGGAGAAGGAAGTTGTTGTTGTTGAAAAGTTGATGAAGTGTTAAGTTGCGATTACAAAGTTATTAGTAGAGAAGGTACATGATTGGATACAAAATTAGGAAAAAGCATCAAGGATCTGATCATCATTATAGAGTGCATATCACAAGTCAATTTTTCTTGTTGTATTCCTAATAGTTTTAACAGGTTTGTATAAATCCCTTAATAGGGTAGTCTTTAGTAGGACTTTTATGTAATTCCCTTAACAGGGTGAACACTGTAATAGTGGGATTAAATCCTCTAACAAGGTAGTTTATAATATGAATGTTGATACTTCTAACAAGTTATTATTCACTCCTAACAGGGTGAGTCACCTAGAAAGTGACAAATTGTAAGCTCCTAACAAAGCACTCTTTTCTACTACAATGAAAGGATTGTGGGTTTCATCCCAACGGTGGTTTTTCAATCTAACTAAGGGTTTCCATGATAAATAATAACTTTTTTATTTGTGTGCATACATTGTCATTTATCTTATTGCACTTTTACATTACATTTTTAGTTATATTCTTTATAGCTTGGAATTTTTTTTGTTTCTATTTAAGGGTATCAGTAAAAGTTTGAAAGTTTTATTAGCACTAATTCACCCCCCCCCCCCTCTCAGTACCTATTGTTTCCAACACTCCTCTCTCTAGTTTGTTACCTCTCCCTACCCTTTGTAGTGTTTAGACACATCATTTATAGTGTTTAGTGTAGTGCCCACCCATAGTTTTCTTTTCAGTTTTATATTACCAAACTCTTTTAGGCCACTTTTATGTGTGCGTTGATATTTTAGTTTTATTATGGTTTTGGATGTATGACACTACATGGTGAATTTTAATAAATGGATGATTATGGTGGTTATATTGATGCAGCTATATGAAGTTAGTTATGATGATGTTTTACTTGTTTCAAAATGATGTTTATGATTATGATTATACTTACCCCATACTTGCATGTGTATGGTGTTCATGTATGCTTTCATTTTCCCATATGATGTGTTTGATATGGTTGAGGGACAAAGTTGTAGTTACTTGATTGCGGGATCCACATGATGTATCGATTCCCACCATTACTTTATATATATGTACATGCGGGTCTTGTATGCAAGTTTGTAGGTACTGGGCATTGACTTCCCTGAATTGTCAGGATGAGCGTACCCTATCACTAGTCTCAATGGTAAAAGAGGGGAGATAATATTCAGATCCAAATCCTAACCTAAGCCATACTATTGTCCTAAAATAGTGGACAAGATTATGACATTTTACCATTTTTAAACTCGTCCAGTTGACGTAAGTTTATAACCCTTTCCTTGAGTATGGATGTGGTTCTTTAGATTCATTTCATTTTGGTTATTATGTGATTTCTATAATTAGTAATTTATTTAGATTAAATTGTGTAATTTAAATAAATTAGATTTTTTCTATTTTTAGCTATTTATATGTGAGATTATTTAATTAATTGAAAATTAATTAAATGTAATTATTAAAATTAATGTCATGTTTAAAAAGGTTTATTTTAAGGGTAGAATTATTTAATTAATGAGAATTAATAAAATACATTCACTTTAGATGTATTCACTTATAAATTTAACCTTTTCAATTAAAAGGTATTTATTAATTTAGGAAATAATTTAGCATGTGGAAATTATAGTAGACTAAATGTTATATTTTAAATTAATTAGAATGCATTAAGTTGCACAATCAAAATTGAGTAATTAAATTAAAGGAATTAGATAATTTTGAGTTAAGTGTTTTCAACAAGAGAAAATTAGAAAATGGACTTTAGTTCAACTGAAATTAAACTGAGATTAGGAATTGATTAAAGAAAATATTTTTGTGGAGTTGAGTTCCAACCCTTGCATGTGGAACTAAATTTCCTATATGTTGAGGGTTTGGCCATTATTCCCAACACATGGGTTTTCGAGAATTTTGGATGAAGGATTTCAATTTGGAGCAAGTTTTTGACAGCTTGGATTTGCCTTCATTTCTGGTCATCGCTAGTTTTATTCTTTGGTGTTTGAGGTAGGATTCGATTATCCTTTTGATTGTGTTTTGTAATTTTTAAAGAATTGTATTCTTCATGCTTGTCAGATTTGCATGTCTAGAATTTTGTTTCATTTATTTTCTCTTCTTTTGAGATTTTGAAGTTGGTCTTAAGGAAACCCTTGTTGCATGTAATCCTTGTTTTCTGATTCTTGACTAAATTTCATTAGGGATGAATTTTTGTAACTCTGGTGTAAATTAATGTTCATTGATATTCAGTGGAAATTTATTGTTTGTCTCAAAAAATCCTAAACTTAGAAAATAATGGATTCAATTATTAGCAATTTGATTTAGCAATTAAAGTTGAAAAGAAAAATTCAAGAAAACCCGAGTACGTTTTATTAGAATACCCAATTAATTTAATAGGGTTTCTAATTTTCTTATGGAAATTAATTCTGGCATTCCTTCAAAAAATTTATAATTTATTTAATTTTCCCTACCTTGTTGTTTGTTTTTATATAGTAAATTAAATTGTTGGTGTCCTTTTATTAAAAAAAAAATTCTGCAAACTTAGTAACATGTTTTAGGTTAATATATCCATGGTTCCCTAGCGGGGGCATTACATTTAGAGTATAGGGTGTAGGATATAAGGTTTAAGGTCGATGATATAAGATAGGGTATATGGTTGAGGTTGTAGGGTCTATGACTCAGGGCATTAGGTTTTGATACTCCCCTCTTTCCCCTCCCCCCTCCCAATAATTACCACTAAATTTATCTCTCCTCCACTCTAGGTCTCTCCCTACCTCACACTCTCTCCCCTTAGGTCTCTACTACAATTCCTCATTGATACTTCTATCTAACTATTAATTTCATCCATGGATTCTACATTGATGCTTAACATATTGATTTTTTGAGGTAACAATGTATGTAGAAAGTGTGATGTTGCAGGACAGGTTGACAAAGAAATGTTTGACAATAATGTTTGTAGTGGACATGATGGATAGGTTAAATAATTTTTTCTCACCTCTTATATTTTATATTCACTTTGTATCAATTAGGAAAACACTTGATCATTACCTTGGAGTTGCATAAAGGGACTTATATCTATCCTCATGAGTTTTGCCAAAGAGTTCACCTCTTCTTCTTGTTATTCTCCTAGGTCTTTTCGCACAATCTTATCTAGAAATCCTCATGTGATTGATCCAGAGGATAGAGAATAAGCCTCTTAGTACTATCCTTGTTAGAGATAGTCATATCTATAAATATGCACCCTATATAGGCATTTTTGTGGCTACCTAGAGTTTCCCTAGATTAATTGGATATCCTCCTAGAGTAGCTTTAACAGACAACGATAAAATCGACAGAGTATATCCATGAGTCCAGAGTAAAAAAAAGATATTCTATGATCTTATTTGGTTTCATAATAGAACTATCAAATAACTAAAGGATAATAGGGGCTGGCCTCAAGTTTATAAGGTTAAGTTGTTTGCAATGATATCATTGGTCATAACATTGATAGGGAATCCTAAATCAATGAGGGCATTTTTAATTTTGATTCCTTTTATGGTTACCCCTACTACTGGACTACTAAGATTAGTGTATTTAGGTATAACTACCTTCCCTAACATTATGTCTACTATGGAGGTGGAAGGCTCAAGCCTTGTTCTACCTCTTTACAATCCTATTGGGCTTGCTGAGGGTGCTAGTTCTGGTCATTATGCTAGCTCTTGACCTATTCTTTCTTTGATGGTTGATGCCATGCTCTCTATTGGAAGTTATGTGGATGTTGCTTGTGTTGGATCTTCTAGTGTTTTGGATGTTGTGGTCTCTAGTTTCACTATCCCACTTATTAGGACCAATCTTGGTCATGGGTTGGATGTCTCATTGGTTGATTCAACACCTTTGCTAGGTGTTGGATATTCTGTCTTGAATTCATTGTACTAGAAAGATGAGGCTTCTAGAGTTGATTTAGGTTGTATCACAATTAAATGTAAACATTCAAATAGACCTTCCTCTTCTTTTGGCATGACCCTTTAGTCCCATAAGAGGGAGTCAAATGGATAGGTTAGTAGCTAGGGTTTTTAATCCTTTGGACTGTTGTTTCTCAATTTTTTATCTTGGCAGTGTTTTTTGTTTATTATATGGGGTTTTTGGCCTTTTGTTTAGGCTGGTCTATTTCTTCTTGGGAGATCTTAATGTTCTATCTTAACTATTATCCTTGTACAGGGTTTTAGGGCCCCTTCAAAACCTATTTTTACCTTAATGAAAAACATTATGTGTACTAGTTGACCCATCACATGGATTATTTATGGATCTTTCTTCTTTCTCCTTGGCCTTATCAAACAAGCATCCCTTATTGCTTTATTGTAAATAGGTACATCTTTAATAGCTTTGAATAAGGGTATCTTGACACACTCTTGCTTAATTTAATCCATAAAATCAAAGGAAGGCTATACTTTAGACTATGTAGTCTCCACCCTTTGTGGGAATGGTGGCATCAAATTAGTAGTTTGAACTAGTTCAAGCTACTTGGACTAAATAAGATGCATAGGGAGTGGTCATCTAAAGGTATATTTTATCCTCCTTTGATAGAAACCTTGATAATAATAGGAGAAGTAGGTGTAGGCAAGGTTGTTCCTAAACGCAAGTGTATGTCACTTATGCTCACAACATATGCAGGGCATTGAATAGGATAATTTAGAATAAACTTAATATTTTTTTGGTTTATCATTTGGATTAGGTGTAGGACAAGCTATAAATTGAGTGGGCCTTATTTCATTAGCATTTTTATTTGTAGGAGGCATAATAGCTAGTTGGGTAGGCTGAGTTTGAAGTTGTACGTAACTAGCTAGCTAATTTGGCTATTGTTTCACTCCTCTCTATTGTGGTGATTGTTGTCAATTCCCTTGAGACATGCCACTAAGGTGGAGGATTAGGATTTTGATAACTTGGCCAAGTATTTTTTGAGTTTCTCCAAAGTTTTTAGAATATGAGGATTTACATTGATTTTTAGGTGCATAAGAATTTTCATAAGGACCAAGAAAAGAAAGAGGATTTTGAGACATACCTTTACTTGGAGCCCATGGTTGCATTTTTGCAATATAAAATATTTTTTCCTCATCATCTTCAATTGCTTTAAAATCTCATTTCACCTTCTCATTGTCTATATTGGCTAGTGCTTTTCATCTAGGGTCTCTTTTATTATGTCTACAATGAGGATAGAACTCTTCTAGCATGGATTCTTCCTTTTCACATTTCTTATTTTTCTAGAGTGTGTCCAGTTGTGTATCCATATTATTAATGATGTCCTTCTTAAATCCATTTATAAATGTTTTTATCTCCATTCTTGAAACTCCATTGGTTTCCTTGTTCATGCTAGGGTGGTAACCTCTTCTCTTATTCATGGTATCCCTAGAATAGTTTTGAAAAATCTTACTTATGTCCTCCCAAGAAGATTGGGTGATATGTCCTCCTCCTGTAAGGTCTAATGACTCCATGCACTCATGATTAATCCCTCTAAGAAAGAATAACTTCCAAGTTTCTTCACTGAGTGTTTTATGCTTATATTTTGTAAAGATGAAAAAGAATCTCTCAAAATAGTCTTCTAAGCTCTCATCTTCATTTTATGTAATCATAAAAATGTCATCTCCACACATATCATTTCCTCTACAATAGTCCAAGTTATATTTTTCAAGTAACTTCTCATTCATCTCATCCCAACTATCAACAATGTTCCTTCCTAAACTCATAAACCATCTCAAAGTAGATTCTTTCAATGTAGTAGGAACATATTGAGCCTATAAGCATAAGTGGTGTAGTCATAACTCCTACATAGGATATCAAACTGAAACAAGAAGGTGTTTATGTCTTCTTTTACCAACCCGTTGAATTTGGGAAGGACTAAGGAAGGAATATTCTTGAGATTATTGACTCCATTTTGGTTAGTGATGGGAAATGAAAAATTTGGATGATTAGGTGGATTTTGACCAGCCATTGTTTCTTAATAAACTATGAGAGAAAAATGATTCTTAGTGTATGGTTCAACAAGGGGATCTTGATGGAATATTTCAAAACTACTCAAATCTACAAATGCATCAACTGAAGGGTTTATTTCATCTTCATCTCGTGGACAATTTTGTAGCTCATCTAGATGGCTATCAATATCATGGTCATTAAGAAGGAATCTCCCATAGGCATCCTTTCTCCTAGCCCTATGCACGTGGCTTTAACTCAAACCCAGAATACCTACACAAGATTTTTTGAGGTGATAGTGATTCATATCTAACTGAAACCAATAACTTTCTAAAAACACAAATTCTCTATACTATAGAATACTTACAAACCTATAACTCCCAAAAACTATTAGTTTGACATCATCCCCAATACCGATACCAAAAATATTGGTTTCTAACAATGGATAGACAATTGAGCATGATATCTCAACTCAAAGACATGATATCTCTACTTGGTAGCTATCAAATTCTACCATCAAAACTCATTTACTTATCAATCTAGGGATTGTTGACTTCAAATGGGATAGTACATTATGTGCACTAATAAATTTTTAGAGCTATTTAATCTAACCTTAAACAATTGAAATATTGAACTAAATAACATAAGGAAAATGTAGTAAATAAAATAACTACAATCTGCTAAAAATAAACTCGACTAAAAATCATGTGGTAAGTTTACCAATATGGTATGCAAAAAAGGGGTATAATTGGCCACTTTTTTCAAAAATCAGATAAACCTAAACTTGGAAGAGAAATTTGAGATTCATGCACTCAAAAATAGAAGATGTAAAAAGAACAAGAATTGTAGTACCTTAAACCTAGTTTCTAAACTACTAAAGTTTTTAAGAAATGGATAAGATTAAGAGGGTCAAATACTATGCACAGAGAAAAGTGTTCTTGATTTGTTTAGAAAAATATAACACATTGTTTGGCATGCACATCAGAAATTCATAGTTAGATTTACTATTTCAAAAAATCCTTTGCCCAGTAGAAAGATAGTTAAGAGCGAGAGCTAGAAGTTGTCTATTTTTTTATATTTTTTTGTTGAGTATTGTTTGAAGTGGGCACATCCCAAGAATCTGATGCATGTTCATGTGCAAAACATAACTTGCATCAAAATAACAAAAAATGCAAATTTATTTTTTAAAATTATAAAGAATCAAGTGCACAACAATAATATATAATTTATTTTAAATTTGGTCAAGTACACCAAAAGATATTTAAAAAGAATGGTACACATGTCTCTAAGAACTATAAAGACACTAGAAAAACAAATTAAGCTATAATATGTTAATTTTGTCACAAATACAAAAAATTATGTGTTTAGAAAGATCAGAAGCTGTGTGAAATTATGGTCGTACTTTTATAAATACCCAATTGATGATGTGTAAACCTGATGATGATGAAGCTAAGAAACCTATTTCAAAGAACAAAACATGAGAAAAAGGAGGTAAATGAAGCTCCCAAGCCTCAACCTTGTCCAATCCTCTTAACTAGCCTTGTCCTCAACTTATTATTTACTAAACCTAATGACGCAAAGGAGGAGGAGGAGGGGCCAAGGAAATGGAACACCCTACCTGATCCACCTTGCTCAAAAACATGCAGAAGCAACAACAACATAGTGAGAGGGATAAAGTAGGATCATTCATATATTATCATCATTAAAACTGATTCATACATGCCAAGTTGTAAGGCCTTCCTAGTTATGGCTAGATATTACAATGAATTACAGAAGTCCTCAAACATGCTAGGATCTACCAACAATCTTGATTCTTCTATCTTATATCTTCTATCCAAAACTCTCTCCTAAAACATTAACCAAACAACTATACTTATACAAGAGGATACCAAACTGAGTCGGCCTTTAGATCCATAATCAATGGAAGAAATGGTTAGATCTAGGACCACACAATTCCCAATGATGGATACCAGCATTAAATCCATGACCCATAATCAAAGCACAAGTCTGCCTCAACAGAAACTCAAAATAAACTACTCAGTAAGCAAGGATGACCAAGCAATAGACAAGCATCACTGAGAACCAGTGAAACAACTAGTTGCCTAGGAGATAACTGACCAAACTCTGTAACCAAAGGAAACCGACCAACTACCAAGCAAACTCGGTCAAAGAAGGAACCGAGCAACACAGACAACCTCAAATATTTTTTGGTGACACAGGATTGCCAAGGACCCGAGATGCTCCTGCATCAGACACCTGGGGTTATTTAGAAATGATTCTTTAAATCATTCAGTAGGTATGATCTGAGCTGCATCCAACTCAGGCTGTAAAATCCATGAACTATCTTCAATCGGTCTATTCTTCCACTTTACTAGATATTCCATATATTGTTTACCTCTTGTCCTTTTGCTAACTCTTTGCTCCAAAATCTGTTCAACTTCTTCATTCTACTTCTTAGGATACTCCATCAGTACTGTCATGTCTTCATCAGGTTCATGATACTCATACAAATCAGCAATGTTGAAAATCAGTGATATGTCCATGTCATCAGGTAACTCTATCTCATATGCATTTCCACTGTCAAATTTCTTCAAAATCTTGCAAGGTCCAAACTTCTTCATCTTCATCTTCCCATATGTTCCAATAGGAAATCAACCTTTCTTTAGATGAACCATCACTTCATCACCAACATCAAAAGTCTTATGTCTCCTTGATCTATCAACTCTATCTTTGTAGTTTGGATTACTCTCTTCTAGTTTGATTTTCACATCTTCATGCAATGTCTTCATGTACTCAACAAATTTCACTCCTTCAGCACTTCTCTTACTTTCATCGGCAATGTCTCTCAAATCATATATACCTCTTAGTTGTATGCCATTCACAATCTCAAATGGTGTTTTTCCAGTACTCCTATTCACTGAATTATTGTATGCAAACTCTGCTTGTGCCAACATAGAATCCCAATTACTAGGTGTGTCTCCAACTAAACATCTCAAAAGATTTCCAAAACTTTTGTTTACAACTTCTTTCTATCCATCGGTTTGTGGGTGAAATGTAGAACTATATTTCAACTCAGTGCCAAACTTTCTCCGAAGGGTCTTCCAAAAGTATCCAACAAATTTACTGTCTCGACCAGAGATAATACTCCTCGGTAATCTATGAAATCTGACAATTTCCTTAAAGAAAAGATCTTCTACATGTATTGCATCTGATGTCTTTCTACAAGGTATAAAATGTGCCATCTTTGAAAATCTATCTACCATAACAAATATAGAATCATTACCTCTTACTGTCTTCGGTAAGCCAAGAACAAAATCCATACTAATGTCAGTCCAAGGTTTCTCAGGTACAAAAATTGGTGTATACAATCTAGTATTCTGACTTACTCCTTTTGCAACTTGACAAATTCCACAACTTTTCACAAATTTCTAAACAGCTTTATACAATTGTCATCAAAACTATTTCTCCTTAAGAAAATTCAGAGTCTTATCAATACCAAAATGTCCAGCCAAACCACTACTATGTTTCTACTTTATCAAATTAGTTCTCATTTGTCCTCTTGGTATACACAAATGAATACCTTTAAACAACATACCTTCTTGAATGAAATATTCTTCCCATTTTGTACTCAATTGATCTTGAATAGGTGCTCTGCACTTTCTCCATGGCTCAGAAAAATTAGGATCAGTTTCATACAAATCTTTCATCTCATCAAAACCAAGAACTTCAATTTTCATCTCGATCATCAAAGATCTTCTTCTACTCAATGCATCAGCAACTCGATTAGTGACTCCACTTTTATGTTTGATCACAAATGTATACCTCTGCAAATACTCAACCCATTTCATATGTCTCTGATTCAACTTATTTTGACTACCCAAGTATTGTAAAGCCTTATGATCAATATACATGAACACAAATTCACTCAGTATTAAATAATGTCTCCATTTCTTCAATGCTTGAACAATAGCATAGAATTCTTGATCATACATAGAATATTTCCTTCTAGCATCATTCAAATTTTCACTAAAGAAAGCAACAGGTTCACCTTCTTGACTCAACACAGCTCCAATTGTATTACCACTTGCATCACATTCCACTTGAAATACCTTATTGAAATCAGGCAATGCCAAAACAAGCAATTCAACAACCTTTTTCTTCAAGGTCTCAAAAAATTTTGTTAGCTCCATGTGTCCACTTGAATTCCCTTTTATCTCCTCTCATAGTCTCAGTCATAGCATTACAAATTGAACTAAAATTCCTTATGAAATTTCAGTAAAAACTTGCCAAACCATGAAATGATCTTACCTCACTAGCTGAAATTATAAGTCCCAAATACACAATCTCCTCTTTCATGAATGAACACTTTTTCAAATTTATCGCCAACTTTTCTTCTTTCAATCTCTGCAAAACTTGTCTAACTTGCAACAAATGTTCTTCTCTAGGCTTACTAAATATCAGAATGTCATCAAGATATACAATCACAAACTTACCCAAGAATTTCTTCATAACTTCATTCATCAACCTCATAAAAGTACTTGGTGCATTAGTTAAACCAAAAGGCATAACCAACCACTTATAAAAACCTTCTTTTGTCTTGAAAGTAGTCTTCCACTCATCACCTTCTCTGATTCCTATCTGATGATACCCACTTTTCAAATCAATCTTTGTGAAATACTTTGCTCCAGTCAAATTGTCCATTATGTCATCCATTCTTGGTATAGGAAACCTATACTTCACTATTATCTTATTAATTTATTTGGAATCAGTACACATTCGCCATTCTCCATTCTTCTTAGGTGCCAATACCATAGGTAATACATAAGGACTCAAAATTTTTCTTATCAAACCTTTCTCTAGAAACTCTTGAATTTGTCGGTTCAATTATTGATTCTCGGTAGGTGTCAACCGATGAGGTGCCTTGTTCGGTAAACTAGTTCCAGTGATTAGATCCATACAATGATCAATACTTCTTTTCAGTTGAAAACCATTAGGTACATTATCAAAAATGATATCACTGTACTCGGTGATTAACTTATCAATCTCCTCAGGAACATTATCCTTTGTTTTCTTAATCGATTTGTTAGGAATCACAGCAAAACATACATCATTCTTCTTCAAATCCTTAACAAATTTTCTTCCTTCCATCAAGAAAAATTTCACATATGTGCAAACATTACTAACAGGTTCTTCTATCAAAGGTAACAAGATTTGTTTTCTTCCATCAGCTACAATAGTATACTTATGCACTCTCCCATCATATATAGCATGTCTATTATATTGCCAAGGTACCCAACAAAATATGACAACAATCCATAGGCATGATATCACACAACACCTTATCATAGTACTTTCCAATTTTCAAATTCACATAACATTGTTCACTTACCAAGAGTGTATGCTCATCTTTGATCCATGAAATCTAATAGAGCTTTGGATGTTCCAACCTTTCCAACTGCAACTTCGTGACCATATCTTTAGATGCCAGATTCTTTGAGCTACCACTGTCAATGATTACCTTCCAAACTTTGTCAGAAACTCTACATATGGTTTTGAACAAACTTTTCCTTACCAGATCTTCCTTTTTACTTTCATTCCATAGTGCTCTTCTTACCATCAAGTTATTTTCCTTCTCAGGTTCATTCGGTGATTCCTCTTGCACCAAAGCATTTCTACTGTTACCAGCCTTCTTACTAGCATGTATACATTCAAAGGATCTATGTCCTTCTCCTCCATAATTATAACAAGTTCCTTAGAAATTACCTCTATTATAACCACCTCGGTAGTTACTACCTCTGCCTCTAGATGAACTTTCACCTTTCTACTCGATCTTTCCTTTGTCCAGAGTTGTCTTTTTCAGGTTTAGATCTACCATTTTCACCATAAGATCTACCTCTTCCTCTAGGGAATCTACCACCTCGACCTCTTTGTCTTTGTTCATGTTTTTTGTTCAATTTCTCCTCAACTTTCAATGCAAATTGATAAGCCTCTTCAATGTTCTCCAATTTGACCAAACTGATTTCCTCTTGGATGGAAACTCTCAAACCATTTAGGTATCTAGAAATTCTTTCCACATCATCTTCATCATGTCCAGATCTGATATCTAATCTATAGAATTCCTCAGTATACTCTTTTACCGAGCTATCTTTTTGCCTTAGACTTTTCATTCACCTAACTAGGTTAATCTAATAATCATAAGGTAAGAACTTTCCTTTCAATTTATTTACCATCTTATTCCATACCTTGATTTTGTCTTTGCCTTTCTTTTTTTGATCTGATTGTAGATGCTCCCACCACAAGGATGCATAACCTTTCAACTTTGTGCCTAAAATTTTCACCTTCTTCTCCTCAGATACATTTTTATACTCAAAATACTTTTCTATTTCAGTGATCCAGTCTATTAATTCATCAGAATACAATTTCATATTCAAGAGGATTGAAATGTGGTGTCAACTTCAAACTTGTCGAAGCATTCAAGAATCTTTCCTCACCCTGATCCATCATAGGTGCAGGTTTTGCTTCACCTTGTTCCACTTCAATTTCATCATCACTAACATCTTCAAGATGCCTGCCTCTTCTCTGGGCTATTTCAACAGCTTCTAATCTAGCAACAAGTTATCTCAACATGCCTGCCAAACCTAGATCTGCTTCTCACCTCCCACGAACCATCTTGAAAACCCTCTACAATTTTAGGCTAGATCACAATCTGCCACCCCACAACAATTCAACCAAGGCTTTGCAAGAAGGAACCTACAAACCTAGATCCTCAAACCTAGATCCAAATGTCACCTCATTCTGATACCACCTAACACAAAGGAGGAGGAGAAGGGTCCAGGGAAATGGCACACCCTACCTAATCCACCTTGCTCAAAAACACGCAGAAGCAACAACAACACTGTGAGAGAGAGAAAGTAGGATCATTCATATATTATCATCATTCAAATTGATTCATACATGTCAGGCTGTAAGGCCTTCCCAGTTATGGCCAGATATTACAATGAATTATAGAAGTCCTCAAACATGCAAGGATCTGCCAACAATCTTGATTCTCCTATCTTCTATCTTCTATCCAAAACTCTCTCCTAAAACTCTAACTAAACAACTATACTTATACAAGAGGCTACCGAACTAAGTCGGCCTTTAGATCCATAATCAATGGAAGAAACAGTCAGATCTGGGACCACATACCTCCCAATGCTGGATACTAGCATTAAATATATGACCCATAATCAAAGCACAAGTCAACTTCAATAGAAACTCAAAATTAACTACTCAGTAAGCAAGGATGACCGAGCAATAGACAAGCATCATCGAGCGCTAGTGAAACAACTAACCACCCAGGAGATAACCGACCAAACTCGGTAACCAAAGGAAACTAACCAACTACTGAGAAAACTCAGTCAAAGAAGAAACTGAGCAACATAGACAAACTCAAATATTTTTTCGTGACACAGGATTTCCAAGGACCCGAGATGCTCTTGCATCACCTAAGCTCAATTAGGTTATTTGAGTTTAAAGTAAGTTGATCGTGTTAGGGGTATTTTTCTATTTTTGGGGTGCGTGACCACTTTTTTCACACCAATCTTGGTGCACTTACCTCATGTTGAAACATGAATGTATCCAACTAACAACAGTGACTACTCTATTCTACATTGGTTATAGGAAGAGTCACACAATTTTAACTTTGTAATTGTAAGAACAATCAGGTGCTAAATTACCATAAACATAATATAAACATGTTTAAGATTAATCTATAGAAAGAAAATAAGTAGAATCCTCACCAAGTGATCCCCCTTTGATGAGTCTTCTTAACAAGAAACTAGAATATCTAAGACTAAAAACCCATATTAATATTATCCACTCATACTAATAATATAAAATAGTTGAACTTAATCTTTATTTAAAAATGCTCAAATAGTAAATTGAAAAAGTAAAGTACTATCTTGACCAACTTGTTTCAAAGGAGGTTTGGGAGGAAATTTATAGAAAACAAATGTTATATAACTACCTAACTACTTCAGCTACTGAATTACTTACAACTAGGAAGAGAGATTTTATTAAAAGCATGAAATTGGGAACAAGAAAAGGTAAAATAGAGAAAGAGTCTACTTCAACATAACTTTGCATTATTAACTTCCCTATATTTTATTTTCCATCAAACATGGTAAGTACAGAAGAAGATAGTTGTTCTTCTAACTAATTGAAGGAGTCCTATGTGAGCGCAATAGTTGGATTGTCATCCATAGCATTGTTGACTTCTTCCCTCTTTGTTTTTCTTTACTTATTCAAAACAATTGCTATATCTTGGCGATAAAATTAAACCATATAAGCATCTCTCAAAATTTTTCAAATAACTACATCAAAAAAGTTAGCACCATAGATCCTAACATATTCATCATTATTTAAATTACAAAATTAAGCATTATTTATCAATGAAATTATACTTATATTACATTCATTTAATATATCATGGTTTTTGTCAAAAAGGAAACAAGATATAGCAATATTTTTCAACAACGTGACTTTAAAAAAGTATTAATCACAAGGTTCATGAACTCAAAAAGGAAAAACAAGGTCTTATGAAAAAAAAAAGATAATAAATGGGGCTCATCAAACATCATCTAGAGATCCATTTCTTAAGCATATAGCAACAAAACATTTATCTCCCCTTGAGTTGGTGCATAGTGATCTCATCTCATTCCTCGCTCCATTTTTAGGATCCAATTATGTTCTCACCTTTATTAGTGCCTTATCTAGCTCCACATGGGTGTACTTTTTGATGTACAAGAATGAGGTTGTTCAACATATCATGACCTTCCTTTCATAAATTTAGAGAAGTAGTTAGGACGTTCCCTCTAGAAGACTTGCATGGATAATGGAGGGAGTATGGAGATTAGGCATTTTAGGAATTTTGTCATGTTCAAGGTATTCTTCATCAACACATAGTGCTATACAATCCTCAACAAATTATTGTAGCTAAGTGGAGAAATAAATCCTAACAAGAGATAAAAAAAAAAAAATTATGCTACAGTCTATGTCCATGACTCCGACATTTTGGGTAGAGGTTTTAATTGTGCTAACTATATTTAGAACCGTATGCCTCACATGGAAGTGTGGAATGTGGCTCCCAAGGAAGCTTAGTCTAATTTCAAACCCAAGGTTTTATAATTTATATTATTTATTAGTGATGTATGGAAATGCTTTCTAGATGGTAGGTGCAAAGAAACAAAGAAGAAAAGTCAACAATTCATCTTTTTGGCTATTGTAAGGATGTGAAGGGTTATCATTTATTTGATCCTGACACTAGAGATATATATTTTTGTCATGATATTTAGTTTGATGAGTATTTCTCTCTAAATGATTCTCTATCATATGTGTCTCCCTCCCTTCTTCCTAACTCTTCCTCAAAGAATTTTTTTCTTTGAGAGGATAATGCTAATGATTCTCCTAGGGAATGGTGTCATTCCTAATTGTAGAATACATGTTGATGATGATGGTATTGATCTTGTTGGTGTAATCACTCCATCTTCTCATCCTAATCAAATTGCACTCAAATGACCTCTATGGGCTTGCACAATTATTTATGATATCATTCCTCTAATAGGTGGTTCCACAACTACATGCAATAGTCATTCTTGTGCTTCAAGTATTAGTCTTTTGAGTCATGTAGTATCTAGTGATTCTTACAATTTTTCTGATGCTTTAGGTGTTATGGAATGGGATAGTACTATGATAAAGGATTATTCTTCATTGATGAAGAATCATACTTGGGATTTGGTTCCTCTTTCAAAGGGAAGAAAGTTGGTTTAGTGCTAGTTCATGTATCATACCAAGTTTACAACTAATAGTTCTATTGATAAGTATAAGGGTCATCCATGTTGGAAAAATATGTTTATCATATTATTGTCTTGTTTTCATTGATGTAAAAAATTATGGACCAAAGGTGTTCAAAATATTTTGGTCATTGATGTCAAACATTATGGACCAAAGGTGTTGGAAATATTATGGTTTGGAGGTTTTGTGTTGAAGATAGGTTCTGATATAATAGTGGTTTTGAGGTAGTAGATGAGACAGGTTCTAGTATATATGTTTTCATAAGAAAGAGACATTTATCAGTATGTCATTTTTGTATTATTAGGTCTAGAAGTCTAAGTGGTCTACGTGTTTGTGTCCCAATGGTAAGATACATAGTTTCAAATAATAAATTTCTAGTTGCTGATGATAGTGCTCCATTTGTTTCTTCTAGAAGGATTCTTCTTTGAAAAATATGGTTGGAGGTATGAAATATATTTTTTACTATATTTAGTTCTTAGTTGTGTTGTGTTGTGTTGTTTCTTGGTGATCCAAAAAGTACTCCTTGTGATCCATAAGTTGTATTACCAAGTGTTGCAGTTTTGTTCAATTGTTGCTCTTATCTAGAAATGTTTTGTGATAGAGATTCTAATGTGGATCGTTGGCATGTGACATGGCTTCTAACATGGCATATGGATCTCACCTTAGTTTGGGTTTAGTTGTCAAGTTGAGTGGTTCTTTGGGTAGTGTGACTAAATGTGTGAGATAGTTTTGAAAGTTGTTCCAGTAATTAGGTATTTGGCATTGGGCTATGTGTACCATGTTTATGGTCACCTCTCTCTCCTAGAGTGGATCGTGATTCCTTTTTTTGGTCTCATCTATATAATTAATGTTTATCTCTTATCTAAATGGTTTCATGTTATATGGGACCTATGAATTAATTGTTTATCTCTTATTCGGTTGGGCACATTCTATGTTTTGGTCTGGATGCTTATAGCATGGGAGCTTATTGCATTTTTTTGTTTCTTTGGCCAACTTGTAACTTAAATTATAATATCCCATTGGTTTGGCCAACCTTTTTTTAATCTCTAATGACCTATCTTGTATATAAGCATAACTGGTGCCTTGGGAAAAAGAAGTATAAGTAAGGAAATGAGCACATTGTGAACAAGAAAGGAAGATCTACAAGTAGAATTTTGGAAGGGTATAAATTTGAGAAGTGAAGGTAGAGATAGTATAATAGAGTTTTGAATATTAACTACATTATTAGGATAAATTATCTTTATCTACTATAGATATTTCATTGTACCTTGTATAGTGTGTCTTGGGTGCACAAGTTCATTTTGTATCTTGCTACTTTGGTAGGGAGCCTTTGTATGCAGTTATGGAGAAGTGAGCTCCCATATATCTTGGTGATGTAATGTCAGTGAGCATTTCTAGAGAAATGAGCTCCTACTATCATTATAATCAAATTATATATGTTAGTGATTTATCTTTTTGGGGCAAGCGTTCATCGTGGTTTTTCCCAATTTAGGTTTTCCACATATAAAATTTGAGTGTTCATGTGTTGTCGGTTATATTTGTTACTTGATTATTATTCCATGTAATGAATATTATGATTAGTGAGTTTTTTTAAGGTTTATGTTGATTCATCACCACCACCCCACCCCCCACTCTCAGCATCTAGAGTGTATTCAACAATCCAATGGTAAGGACTTTTCTCAAGTTGAGGGTAATGACTATTTTGAGACCTTAGCTAAGATGGATTCCATTTGTCTTGTACTTTCTATTGATGCATCTAGGATTTTTTTAGTTTATTAGATGGATTGGAAGAGTGTTATATTTGATGGTAATCTTCAAGAGGAGATATATATGGAGCAACCACTAAACTTTGTGCAGGACTATTCACTTCTTTGTAGTCTATTTTGTTCATTGTATGGTCTCAATCAAGCTCCTAAAGATTGGTATGGGAATATGGATAGTTTTTAGCTTTCTTCTAGATTAACTAAATATTAGTCATCCTATATTTTACATTCAAAGGCATGGAGGGTTCTTCTCATTATTTTTCTCTATGAGGATGACTTGATTCCCACTGGGATTTCTCCTTCCATGATTGAGGATATTTAGTGAGCTTTGATAGAGCCTTTTGATATGACACATCTTGGTTTTTTGCATTACTTCCTTTCTCTTCATATTCATTTATATTTTTCTAGTATTTCTATCTTTAATTTGAAATATTCTCTTGATTTCCATTAGAGATTTTGTATGGCTTATTGAAAGCTAAACCCCACTCCTTTTTAGTTAGGTGTTGTGTTGTCTACTAGTTCTACTAATCCATCAATTTATGCTACCCTATATCAGCATTTGGTTGGTAGAATTTTGTACTTGACACATAGTCATCTTGATATTTTTTTACAGTTGGTCTTGTCTCTCTTTTCTCTCAAGATACTCATGAAATTCATTGGAAGGAAGCCAAGTTTTATATACATATTGGTCACTACATAGTTTTATATTTACTACCCATCAGGTGCTACTAATATTATGGGCTTCATTGACTCATACGAGATTGGTGATGTTTATGCTCAAAATTCTACTTCTAGCTTTGTCTTGTGTCTTATATCTGGTCCATTTTCTTGGTCTTGCATTATCATCAACTGAGGTTAAGTATCAAGAAGTAGTCTTGGCTACTCAAGAGGTTATTTGGATTTGAAAGTTAATATTTTAGTTTAGATGTCATGTTGATCGTTCCACTACTCTTTGGTGTGATAATCAGATTTCCATACATATTTTTCACAAACCAATAGATCATCAACATACTAAGCATATTGAGATCCATATGCACTTCAGTTGGTAGCTCACTCAAGAAGGTGTTCTTTCTTTGGAGTATTTTCCTACTAAGCAGCAGGTTGTTGATATGTTCACTATACCTTTGGCATCTCCTTACTATATTTAGTTGTGATTTTGTTTGGGGTGAAGAAAGTATTCTTTGGGAACTCTTGAGGATCCCTCCTTCCTTTCACTTTTATTTTTTAATAGTTTTTTTTCTCTCTTTTGAAAAGGTGTTTTCTCCCACGTGGTTTTTCTCCTTTTCTCCATTTGTGAGAGATTTTCTTTTAATTATATTGTAATTTTACATGGGTACCTAAAATAACAATGTGTTCAAGACCTATAATGTATACCATGATGCATATTGCATTTTTATTTGTTGATTGCGTATTTTGCATATTTCTCCCTAATTTGCACTTAAGGGGTGTTGGTGTATACATTAATGTTGTGCAAAATTTCTTAAGTTTAGTTAGGAATCAACAGTCTTCTAGATGAATACAACTGTAAATTATCTTATCAATTTAGTTATATTATTTTTTTGCCGCAATGGTTATTCCTACTTTTCTTCCTAATTGGAACATATGTCCTCATCACTTGTATTATTTTCTCCCACTTTCTACTTTATAAGCATCAAGTTTGTATAGTGTAACATATCTCATTCTCATTAATGCATTGTGTACATTGATTGGTGAAATAGCTTGTGATTTCTTCTCATTTTTTGGTGAATGTCTATAGTTTGGATTGTAGCATAGGCACCTAGGTGTATCAATAAGCACAAATAAATTCAAACATTATTCTAGCTCTATGGGCTTTGGGGTGATAATTAGCTGATAGGGATTTACTCTTGATAAGTCTTAAACAAATGGTAAAATGTCAGTATTAAAGTGTCTCAACCTTAGAGTCCTAACATATTCAATTATTAATAGTTATTTCACATATAGTTATATCATGTGTTTCTAACTTAATATTATCATATTACCTTTGTGGGACCTTTGGTCAAGTGACATCCTACATGGAAGATAATAATATGACATGGGTTCCTATTTTCTACGAATTTAGCACCCACTTTAAAGGTCCTAAATTTTAGGGGACTAGCATCATAACTATGATGGTTTCCATTATGACTATCGTAATTGCTAGTTTGACAAAAGCCACATGGAGAGTTAATGTTTGGCAATTAGCATTTATGATAGTGCTCAATTTTTATAAGTGATGTGAGGTAATGAATGTTCCTATTCTTGGTCATGGTATTTTTTCTATTGAACCTGCATTATATCAATGACAATATGACTATTATAGATGAGATATTTATTAATATTTTGGAAGTTTTTATGTGCAATGTGTCATGCAACGGAAATTTTTAACTTTTGACACCAGTTACCTCTTAGGCATGGGAGTTGGTTTTATAATCCTAGGGATCTTACCTCTTCATATTAAGCTTTATAAATATGTTGTGTAGGTTAGTTTATTTTATAAGATAAGTTAATTATTCTATTAGACATCATTATATACCAGAAGTACTCTACAATTTTTATCATTGTAACTACTCCTATGGAGCATTGACTCTATGCATAATTTTGTAAGTATTATTGTTGGTAATGAAATTAAGCATTGCATTTTGTAGTGTGGGATTTTTATGGAAAGTGTTTTACCACATAAATTGGGTGTTATGGTTTAAATTTTTAAAATCTTAAATATATATATGTGCATCTATGTAATTATTTAAGAGTTTATAATATATTTTTGCACACTCATGTATTTGATCGGCATCAAAATAATTATTTTGCACTCATCTCCCTTTTAGTTGTTATGTAAGCATGGCCAATTTTTTAGTCTTTTTTGGGTAGAAGGCATTTTCTAGTAATCTTGTTTCAATAGGAATTTTACATAGAAATTTTTTTGTAACCTTGTTGTATTTGTGATATGATGATCACATCCCATAGGAGTGAGATGGATAATCTTAATGGTGACAAATTTGAGTTGTGAAGACTTTTTTCTTCATCAAAACATGTTTCTACACTAATTTGATTAAGATACAAAGTATAAGAAATTCTATGGTTTTATAAGACTCGATTTTGTCAATGTATTGCCCTTGAATGTCCGTGAAGAGAAGATTACATCTAAACTATGGAGGAAACTTGAAGATAATTTTTAGGAGAAATCCTTGGTAAATAAGTTTTTTCTCACAAAGAAGTGGAATTGTATGAATATGAAGGAACGGGGATCCATTTTAGATCACCTAAATGTGTTTAACATGAATGTTACCCAACTAGGTTATGTTAGTGTGAAGATTGATGACCAAGACAAGTGCATGCTTTTGTTATGTTCTTTTTTGGACTCATGGAATCACCTGTTTATGTCTATTAGAATTATTACAACCATTTTCAAGATGTATTTAGCTTTTAGTAGTATGTTTGAGAATTGTAAATTATATTAAATTTCTACATATATACACGTAATGAATTCATTGATATTTTAATAACGTTTTAGTGATTATAAGATAGCATGGTAGTGTGACCTAAATTATGTAACTTTGTGATACTTAAAAATAACTAGATTTAATTGTATATCACTTATAACAAGTTATACATGGTTATTAATGTTCTACTCAATCAAAATTAATCAAAAAAAAGTAATCATGTACTTGTTTAAGAGGATTTTATTAATGTATTTCAATTAGAGAAAAGTATTAAAATTATCACGGTTAAACATGGCAAAATGGTTATCAAAGATCAAGAATCACCTAAATAAAAGTCATAATGAAAGAATTATTTGAATATTGTATCTCAATGTGGATTAGAGTTATTGAGGTATAATGGAAGGTTACATTGAATCTAAGATTTAAAATACAATAACTTGATCAGTCACAAATTTAATAAATGAATTATATTTTTCTACTATTTTGGATCTCAAATTATAACTCCTCAATACTTTGAAAAAGCATCATATCAATATTTATTCTAAATGGTAGAAAATTGGTAGAGATAATTAATGAATTTTAAATGTGAAAATATCATTTAAGTACATATTACATAGTTTTGACTACATAGAGTAAGTCTCATAGTGTTCCTTAGTGTAATGCCCTGCCAGGGAACCCAAGATAAATTAACCTAAAACATGTTACTAAGTTTACCGATTAATTTTTTTCTTAAGAGTTTACAATTAATAATGAATAAAAATGTGGAAGTAATATAAAATAAGACAATACATATTCATAAGTGTAACTCATTTATAGATTACAAGTCTCAAGGGCTCCATGACGTACAATTATTTATAACTTAACTAATCTACTAAGTACAATCCAACACATAATCACATGATATATCTTAGGCTCATTTTAAAACCCAAATTGAAGTATTCCTAATCCTTTATTTAATCATAATGAAAAAGGATACAAATCATAATTTACACTAACATATTCATTTCAACTAAATAATAAGATACATATATTACATCAATGTTATCAAGGTACATACAATAAGGTATAAACTGATACATCACGGTCTTCAAGATAATACAAGTTCCACTACACATGTTGCAAGGATAACAAATTTTTTTAAGTACATATACATCTCTTAAAATCAATGTCACTAACCATACATAAAATAGAATACAATATATATGTGTTATGATAAAGTCTCCAAGAAAAGAAAAAGAAGATAGAAGTAGCATCAAGGATCATCCAAGAACAAAGTCACGAACATCGGATCTCAATGGTAATAAAATCACTACCACCCAACCACGTGGAACCAAGAAGTCCACTCCCACTGTGATGAGAAGATAGAACTAGGATTCACTCAAGGGAACAACTAAACAAGAAACACTAATTCCAAGGTACACTGGATAAATGGTAGTTAAGGATATAAGGTTATCAAGTATAAATGATCATGACACAATTTAGGTGTACCAAATACAACGTAGGAATCTAGGAAACATATAGGGAAGTGTCATCACACAATTCAACTCTAAGGTCACCTAGTAGTCTCTCTGGACCCTGTACCTTTAGTGAATCTATGTGATATCAGTAGTCCTTTCATACAAACAAGGAAAACCAACAATTTTAGATCTCAACGTCTCTCTAGATGGGCAAGCATCTTCTCCCACTCCCATCTTAGCTTGTACTAGTGTGTGGTTTAAAATTGGTATTCAAATAGAATGAAACAAACACTCAATAAACCATTAAATCAATAATTTAGCTACAAGAGTTCAAATCAAATGAATAAATACATTCCAAAAATTGGCTTATTGCTTCCTAGTTGAAGCAAGTTTAACCCTTTTGTAATGCTCATCAAATTGGCATGAAAGATTAGTGACTTGACTACTCCAAAATGAAAGATTCAATACATGAATGAGATACAATGATTACATTCACCATTCCAAGATGATCTAAATATAAAATGCAAAGCTAGAATGAAGCTATAATGCAAGATTAAGCTAACAACATCACTACTACTATAAAAGAAAACTAGATACCAATGCAAGATTATTCTAGAAATGAGCTAAACTAAGTATGCAAGAGAGATATGAATGCAATAAAATATGATGAAAGAAACTAAGAACTCAATATAACACTAAGAACTCAAAATAGCATAATAACTCTAGAATGCACAAAATGATCAAGATTGGGACCTAGAATGCAAGAGAAAGTTGGACCCTTGAGCCAAGAAAGAGATTCCTTTTAAAGAAAGTGCCTCAACAATGGGGGGTAGAGATTAAAAGGAAAAATATTTTAGGTAGAGATGAGTGGTGAGGGAGATCAATCCATGTGAAAGGATTCAATAATTTTGATTGGTCAAGCTTGATTGGAGAATAAGAAAAAATAGAAAATCCCCTTTTAATTGTCACTTAATCAAGATTAAGTTGCATACTTGTGTGGGAAATGTGCTCTTTTAATGAAAGTGAAAGACTTTATATTAAAAGGAATTTTTTGACAATTAAATGATTTTTCAAGCTTTAATTGATATTAAAAATTATTTGTGTTTGATTTAATTCTGCAAGGGGGATTATCCAGGTTGCTTACATAATTAAATCTACTAAATTAAATGCTTTTGAGATTTAGAATTTTTCTTAAGGAAAATTTATCAAATTAGGGGCTTAGGTTTTGCTAGACAAACTTTAGGTGATTACATTTTCCCCTCTTTGAATCGATGTCTAAGCAATGCGTTAATTCAAAGAATAGATTATAGCTAAGTCAGAGAACAGTCTGATATGAAGCAATGAGACTATTCCAAAATAGGTAAAATTGACTCTAAACTTGATCAAACAAAGACCAATTGAAGATCAAAGATATCAGCTCCGGACTTGATTAAGTGAAGACTAATGAGAGAGACCAGAGTATCCATCCTAATATGATGTCATGAGACTCCAATGTTTGTCCAAATAATTTGAGATAAATTCTTTGACAAGGATTCTGAGGAATCCAATCACCTGATTAAGAGACAATACCAGATTGATATGGGTCCTAATGAACCTAATATGCCCCGAGAACTATGTCAGATTGATATGGATCTCAATGAACCTAACATGCCCCTAGAGATTAAATAGATATCTATCCAAGTGACCTGATATGAAGCAATGAGATCACTTTTTAGAAAGATGCAAAGAATCTCAACTTGATATGATTCCTAATGAAGCTGAGATGCCCTAAGCCATGAAACTTGAATTGATTAGCTGATTACGATTGATTACAGAAGAAGATTTTCTATATTGTCATGTCCCCTTGGGATCAAAATTGAAATAGCACAGAGGTGTCAAATAAGTATTTAACTGATGAAGAGCATTGATTAAGATTAGAATTCATGTTTAATTGACAAGATTAGATTGTCGTTAGATTCAGAATAAATTAGAACTTGATTTGACCTATTTTGAGGTCTCATTGACTAGATTTGACTAAAATTTGACCAAGGTTGACCGAATTGAAATAATTTGGATTTGATAGATTTGCATAAGATTGACCTCATAGGTTCAAGAAATGAAGGCAGAAGCGAGCAGGAAGCAATAGTGTCAATGGTCAACTATGTTTGACCAATAAGGGTTGACTTTGTAATTTGATTAGGTAAATGATCTTAGATTTCAATTTCAATCTTGAAAATGGATTCATGATGTTGAAATTAGCAAGGGGTGCAATTTTTGTGACATTCTGAGCACTTTGGATTTTAGGTCAAAATCTATAAAAGGGGCCTAGAGGGATCATTGTCAAATCATTTGCTACATTTGACTTTGAGATCCCAAAGCCTTCCAGAGAGTGAAAGATGTTGATTTTAGTCCACAATCACTAATTTGAGCTTCAGAGATAGCATAACCATCCTTGATCTTATGGTGCACCAGTAAGTACCCGATCCTAACTTGTATTTTTGCAAATTTGATTTGATTTTGTTAATTTTTGCACACGTTTTAGGGTTGTAGTTATGTTTGGTGTGCAATAAAATAGTTTCATCCTGACCCTCTTTTTGTTTATCATATGATAAACTAGAATCATATATTTAATCACGCCCTTATTTGTCTTTCATCATATGATGGGTACCCTCGTATCATACGATATGGGGAAGTTTATTGTATTGAGGAATTACATCGCATGGATTTATGAGTTTCATCGTACGATAATTAGAGTTAAATGCTTCATCAAATCAGCCAAATGTGTACTTTTTTTCCTTATTTTTGAAATATTCTTTGTTTCATAGCTCATGTGTAGCCTTGTAGATATGCATAGTAATAATTTTGTGATACTTTGATGCTTAATATAGATAGATTTTTCTCATAATCTGGATTGATTACTAATGGGTTTCCTTGTGTTCCTTTTGCATATGTGATTACCCAATCCTTTCTTCTAGTGTTCCTACCTAGAGGATTTCAGACTTGTATTCCATTTGTCATAGTAGGAGTTGGTTTTTCTTGATCAATGTGGACTTGGGAAGCTCATCACTATGCCTGACATTTGTGTTAACCATAGGCTATTGGCTGCTTTAGCTAAGCAGCTCTACAGTGAGAAAAATGTGTGTGTGAATTTTGTACCCAGTTGTAGACACAACACTTTAGTAAAACATTAGAGGTTAGCCAAAAACCAAAATTGTGCAATAAAATGGAAACTAAACTAACAGGCGATTTACTGCCTTCTAGTAGGTGCGAGTATAATACTCTCAGATCAGACCAAGACCAGTGACAATGCAGCACCTAAATGAAGGATTTGAATGCAAAGAATGAAAGACTATGAATGCAGATTAAGCTATATTTTGGGATTTTCTATGCAATAATATGAAAAACTGTATGAAATTAATCTAGAATGAATGAAATTGGAATGCAGATTTGATCTAAAAATGCTATGAATGAGTATAAAACTATGTAAAAGCTAAATGATCAACTATGAAAGATCTCACAAATCACTTGTCACAAATGCTCAATCCTTCAATCACCAATTTGCCAAAGTAATTGTGCAAATTCGAGTGTTCATATTATGAAGAGCTGAACCTTGATTTTATAGAAATCCAGGGCTTTGAGGATGCAAGAGAAAAGCCATAAAACACTCTTTATAAACTCAGGTTGATTTTTGAGTTATCAAGAAATCAGAGATAATTAACTCACAAAATCATGCAAAAGCATGCAAGAACAACTTTTTAACTCAAATCAGAAGTTTAGATCAGCTTTGAACTCAAAATAGAATATTGAGTTTCCAAAAGTTAACAACTTGCATTAATTTCTTGATTTTGAGTTTAACTGCTCTTTGAATGTGCACAATTAATTATGAATTAATTAATTAAATAAATAAAGTGATTTATCCTCAACTTAACTGATTTTTGAATTAAAAACAATTGATTTATGGGTTAATCAATTAGTAAATCAAACTTTATTCTAAAACTATATTATTAAAATTGACAATTGACATTAATTAATTAAATAAGAATTTAATCAATCAATCATAAGATTTTTAGATTTATTGTCAAAATTAAATAATACAATTTAGGAATAATTAGAATTTAATTAAATAATTAGGTGGCAGTATTAAATCTAATTAATTAAATATTTAGAATATTCAATTAATGAAACTTTAGGATAAATAGAATTTATCGCCAAATAATAATTAAATTAAAGATAATTAGGATAAATAGGAATTTAATCAATCAGTCATAAGATTTTTAGATTTATTGTCAAAATTAAATAATACAATTTAGGAATAATTAGAATTCAATTAAATAATTAGGTGGCAGTATTAAATCTAATTAATTAAATATTCAAAATATTCAATTAATCAAACTTTAGGATAAATAGAATTTATCGCCAAATAATAATTAAATTAAAGATAAATAGGATAAATAGGAATATTCCCTGATGCATAATTTAGGATAACCAATTAGGATTCGATAATGTGCAGATGTGCCTTAGGTTAGGACTTTGATGTCGATTTTGTTCAAATTGAAGATGTAGGAGGTTAATGAACCTACAGCCCATTTTTGGGGTATTACATTTTGCCCCTCTTTGAATCACTGTGCGAAGCGTAGTGGTTCAAAGAATAGTATGTGTCTGATATATATGTATGAGACTAATTTGAAAGATTAACCAATTTTGAGACAGAAACCAATTGAAAGATTGGAAAAAGAGATACCGACCCAGGCCCAGAATGACCAGGAATTGAGATGATGCTAGCTATATCAACAATGAACCGATGATTATGAAAAAGTGCCAAAACACCTGATTCTGAACCTTATGATTGTGAAGAAGTGAGTGACCAATTCCAGACCTCAATGTCCTTATATGAATCATATTGGTATCACATCCTGAACCCATCAGCTACAAAGAACCAAGGAAATAATGCTAATGAACTAATAGTTACAAAAGAAAATACAGTTTACAAGATAGATTTTAGGATACCAGATTGATATGGATCTCGATGAATCTGATATGCCCCAAGAATCAATAGATTTTCCCCAAGTGATGAGGACTTTAGATGAATCAGCAACTAGACGTGGTTGTTGTCTTGATTGCTAAGGAAAGATGTGATTAATAGAATTGAGTTATAGACTTTGAATGATGTGCAATACCATGCTCCCTTCGGGATAAAAATTGAAATCTGACAAGAAAAGTTAGCATTGAATAGTTTAGAAGCATGTTAATTGATTTGAGAATTGGTTATACATGTTCGAGAATGCGTTCTACATCGTTTAGAGGTCCTAGAGACCAAGTTTGACTAGGTTTGACCATGAGTTGACCATGGTTGACCAAGTTGAAATTTTGATAGTTTGATGTAAGATAATCAGTTAAGTTGAATACTGGATTTCTGTAATGTTTGAAGGTTGATTGTGCAAGCAGTCAGACATCCTGAGTCCAAAAATTTTAAATCATGATTTTGACATAGTAAATGATCTCAGATTTCAATTTTGATCCGAAAAATGGTTTCAAAATGTCAAAATTAGCCAAGGGTACATTTTTTGTGAAAAACGGAGCACTTTTGAAAATTAGGTCAAAAGCTATATAAAGGCCAGAAGGGTCATTTTCAATTCATTTTCACCATTGACTTTTCAAAACCTTGTGGAGCCCTCAAAGTGAGAAAATGGTAGAAATGAAAGTACCTGTGTCTTCTCACCATTTTGAGCGTAGCTAGAGGCATCAAAGACCTCGATAGTATGGACATCCGGTAGGTGGACCTCTGTGCTTCTCTGAAAAGTCAATGTTTTCTTTGTTTATAGCATTTTTAGCATATTTTTTGTACGTTTTCAATTTTTAATTTTTGCATTCATGGAAACTCGTACGACTATCCCTCTGGGCTCGTACGATTTTTCAACTCTAGTTAGATTGTCATATCATTAACCCCTAAGACTTGTATGAGAGGGACCCAAGAGTCGTATGACATTTTGTCGGGTCCCTCCTAACTCGTACAAGGAGATATATAGTGTCGTATCGTCATGGTTTGTCATATGGTAACCAGTGAAAACTCGTACGAGTTTGTCTACCAGTCTGCTTTGTCATTTGGAAAACAGTGAGCCTGAAACTCATTTCTAGGGCAAAATTTTGAATTTTCTGATCTTTTAGCTTGATTACTGAGTCTTTGAACTACCTTCTGAAATAGCAAACTATTCAATTCCTGTATGTGTAGCCTATTTTTCAACCAAAGTACTGATAGGGTTCCTTGTTTCTATGCTGTGTAGGTCACATATCCTAATGTTCACATAGGCATCTCACATCCTGCCACTTAGAGAATCTATGTTTCCTTGCCTGATCTAATGAGAGTTCATCTTGCTTCATGCAGATTTGAGTATCTGATCCATTTACCCAAGATTAGGGTAAACCATGGACTCTTGACTGCATTGATAGTGAGATTCTATTCAGAGACGCAGATGTTTCAACTACCCACTAGAGAGCTCACTATGACTCCAGAGGATGTTTACAAGATTCTACGTATTCCATTCCATAGTAGTCAGCATCCAGCTTATGTGAGTTCGGGGAACTCTCGATTATTAGCATTCAGACATCACTTCGGAGATGACACTTAGTTGACTAGTTCTATTTCATGGGAGACCTTGGTACAGCACTATGGACAGTCTCATAGACTAGAATGTATTATTGTCAGGATGATCGATAGTATCATCATGTCTGACCATCAGCAAAATGGTCTTCTGATGGGCTGGGCCCCGATGCTTGCATGTCTGATGGTGACTCCTTTTGAGTTAGCCTGGGGTCAGTGTCTTCTGGCCCACATGTTCTTCGAGATGCATGAGGTAGTGTATCAAGAGAGAAAATCTTTTTCTTATCATGCTTTAGTATTACAGATCTGGGCGTGGGAGCATATCCCAGTTTTGAGACCAGTGTGTTAGTCATAGAGGCAGCCGCAGGAGCCTGTGATTTATATTTATGTTGGATATGTCATACAGGATCACATGGGTCATGTAGAGTACTAGAGATGGTGTCTTGATGACATGACATTTGTATGATGGAGACTATATGTAGATATTGAGCCTTGGCCTACTGCATGAGAGCAGTTCAGTTTCTTCTTTCAAAGTCGGGTGTTGATAGGACAATCATCCTTTGTACTGGAGAGATTTCTTATTACTAGGGTTTGGTGATAGTATGGACAAGTGCAAGATGCACTGCAAGATTATGCCACATATGCTCAGATAGCCCATGAGCTCAAACTTGGATGGACCCCGAGGCTTTTTTATGCCTTGTGTTCATAGGAGTATAGTGCTATTATTGGTAGAGACTGGGAGTATAGACCATAGGTTGTTGATGTCAAAGTTACAGATGGTTTTATTGCATGGCTTGCTGATCATCTAGTTTATAGATTCTCTGACCCTACAGAGCTAATACCTTCCATGGAGGAGGTGATGGATGTTACTGGAGCTCCGATGAGACAAGGTTCGAGACCTACATAGGTTTTGATTGTACACCCCACACCTCTGAGACCAAGAGTTATGGATCCTCCATAGAGACCATCAGGATAGATGAGGCCCCCTCATCCCATTGGTTCCATAGCAGTTAGATCTACAAGTGCATAGAGATAGACTAGGGGAGAGGGTGATACTTTAGGTAGTGTTGATACTACTGAGGAGGTACTTGCAGCTGAGCAAGTTGTAGGTGATGATTCTGACCTTTTACAGGAGGATACCAGTTTTGACCTTGGTGCAGAGGTTAGATGTCATAAGGCACAAAGAGCAGAGACCACAGAGCAGCCTATTGTAGATACTGATATGCCAGCTATAGATGTTGATCCTAGTGTTCCACTAACTACACAAGAGATTGTGAGGAGGCTCAGGTTATAGATCTGGGACCTAAAGGTTCACAGTGCTTGCTAGGAGGAGAGGTTTCTAGAGGTGGATAGATAGTGCACTGAGCCTCATGGTGAGGTTCAGAGATTACAGGCATAGGTTATTCATCAAACCTCCAGATCTACTTATTATTTTTCTACATACTATGTTGCAGTACCACTTGATCAAAGAGTTCCTTCATACTCTCAGTATATGATGGCATCAGAGGGAGTGAGAGCACCTAGAGTCGAGGCAGTACCAGATGCACCGCCACCACCTCCACTAGATGGAGAGGATCAAGCCGACAGCTAATCTGTCATGGTATTCTAATATTTTTGTTGCTCTTTTGATATTGATACTATTCTGATAGCTCACATGAGCTCATTCTTTTGTACATTGTGCCAATAGTGCACCCCTAACTATTTTGAGTTTTATGATATATATATGAGATTGAGACTTTTGGTTGTGACTTCATTTGTACTTGTCATATTTTTGATGTATGATGATAATGTGATGTAAATGCTATGAGTAGAGTAGAATGTATGTATGGATTCATCCAATGTAATGATTTTCTTTCATATGTAAAAATGTTATGCAAATGTACTTGATTATGGAAAGCGCATGTATGGAAATGTATGTAATGCAATAGATGGAATGAATGATTATGAATATGTAATGTAAGTGCAACGATACACATGATATGTTTTGTAGGTATTGATGAAGACAAGTACTTAGTCTTATGTCAAAAAGGATGTTTAAACCAGGATGGTGACTACTTGCGGTTCTGTGAGAAGACCTTCGTATGAGATTCAGCTCTTCGTGTTTAGTTTAAGCATAGTTTTTAAAAGGATTATTGAAGATTGTCAAGAAATTTGTGAGATCATGCAATCATGCAAAGTGTAAAATGACATGCAAAATGAAATGCAACCTAAGACCTAGGACATAGTCACTGATCATGTGTCGATCATTTGTCATCATTGAGTTTTTTTTATTAGGTAACTAGATAAATCAATACAATGCCCACTAGTTAGGAAACTATGAACATATGAATACTGATTTGTATGGACAAAAATCAATACAATTACCACTGGTCATATAACCATGAACATATGAATATTGATTTTGTTTTCGGAATGTTGGATTAGATACAAGCACCAAGGCACAAATGCTAGGATGACCTGAATATCATGTCCATTTTGATATAGCAATTTGTATAAGCATCAAAACATAAACATCATGATGACCAGAATACGCCTTGCTGAAGCAAACACATCAACCAGTAAAGAGATCATTCTAAATCCAATGTGAATTACCCATAGTGACCCTTTATTGTTCACATCCTTAGGCAAGATCACATTTCACAATAGGAGAAAGAACTCACTCAAAAAGAAAATAGTTAGATCAAACTTCCTTGAATTTTCCAAGTATCAATGGTCAAGGTATGCATGGCCATCCAATTCGAGATAGAGGCTCTTACAGTCAGACACCATTTCAATCTAAAATTTCCAAAGTTGTTAGATTGTCACATACAAGAGAAAAACAAAGAAAATATTATGCCCCCATTCATCACTCTCTAAATCTTGAAAAGGACATCATTGAAGAGCTTGAAAGGACACAATATGCAAAAATCTCAATGGGAATCAGTAAGCATACAAGGAGATAAAAGCATGTAAAAATCATAGATTATTTTCAATTTGTGTTTGATTGCGTTGTTGTAGATGCAAAATACTTTCTGGAGATGAGACTGACTGACTGACTCAAATGAAGCTTCAAAGGACTCTGACTGGATATGACATGTCTAAGATACACTGGAGGCCATAGGATATGACTTTGATTGTCCCCAAGTTTTAAGCATTGATAGGATATAGACGCTTGAGCTGATTGGTGTACAGACTGATGTATTGAAAATAGGAATGCAGAAATAAACCAGGAAATATGTACAAACTAAAGCAAGACTAAAAGCTAGGAAAGACCAAGATTGCGCTGATAGATGGAGCATTTTGAAACAAGTGGTGCTCGTTTGCCAGGATTTCACCATCTTGGCAGAGATTCTATTTTTGCCACTAAGGCGCCTATTTCCAGGTTTTCACCAAGGCACTTTTATTTTTCTCATTTTTTTTTATTTTTCATTTTTTCAAATTTTTTGATATTTTTGGGATGTTTTACTTTTTTTGTGAATCATCAAGGTGCCTATTGCTAGGTTTTCACCAAGATGTTCATTTTTTCAGGACTTTTTCCAATTTGTAAGATTTTTTTAGGACATTTTACCATAGATTGAATACCTTAGGCGTAGAATTTATTCAAATGGAGAATGTTGATTGGTTCTCGGAGCTATTCTCCTTCAGTTGTTGAGAGTTGATAGGCACTAGAGCCAAAAGTAGCAGTGATTACAAAGGGACCTAGCCAGTTGGAATCAAACTTCCCTTTATGCTCTCTATGTGATTAATTTTTAGGATTCTCTCTCAAGACTAGATTGCCAACCTTAAATTCTTTGTGTCTAACTTTCTTGTTGTAACCTCTAGACATTCTTTTCTGATATACTCTGAGATGATCATATGCTACTTGTCTGTGCTCATCTATTAGTTCAAGTTCTTGCAACCTAGACACTCTGTAGTCATCATTAGTTACTAGACCATGCATTCTAATTCTTAGTGATGGGATTTCAACCTCAATAGGCAGTACCACTTTAGACCCATAAACTAAAGAAAAAGGTGTAGCCCTAGTAGGTGTTTTGATACTTGTTATGTAGGCCCATAGAGCGGGATTGATCATGAGATGCCAATCTCTTCCTATTTTATTAACTGTATGGTGCAAGATTTTCAATAGATTCTTATTAGAAGCCTCTGCTTGTCCATTCCCTTGAGGATAGTAGATAGATGACCAATGTTGTGTAATCTTGAATTTGGCACATAGTGTTGGAAATATAGATGCAGTAACTGAGAGGGGAGGGGTGAATCAGTTAACCACAAAAATATTACCACTGATCCCTTAAATATCTTAACAAATTATTTACTGTGCCACTTGGTAAATATACAGAGAAATACTGAAAACTTGATCCTTGAAGTGTGTAATAATTAAACTGTTCTTAAGCATTCATCACTGATTAACTTACATGAATAAAGAAAATAATATGAACACAAGAGACACCAGATTTACCATGGAAACCCAATATGGGAAAAACCACCAATGTAACTAGTTACTATTTTTCACTCTTCTAAAGTGATGCCCGGTTAGAAGCCAACTCGGTAAAAGGTTACAAAACACACTATTAGGTGTGACCTTGTTAGAGGATTTAATCACCCTGCTAGGAGTGGCCTTGTAAGAGGTCTTGAAATAATTCAATAGAACTGTTACCTTGTTAGAGGATTTACAAAATGGTTGTTAAACCAACTGGGTTAAGAGATTTTGATATCACTGCTACAATTGCTAGAGAGTAACAATGAAATGACCTGCAACTGAATTGCTGAATATAGATCTCTTTTCTGTTTCACTAGATCCTTACTGATCAATTAAATCTTTGCTGCTCCTCAAGGATATCTGACCATCATTCAAAATTCGCACACACCTTTCTTCAAAATGATTTATGCATGTTGTATATCTTTTATTCACCACTTGACCTTCTATATATATATATGCCATTTCATAATCATTTAGATTGTCAAGTCGGCACTAATAATTATTATAACAATCAGCTGGGATAAACAAACTATACTAACAAAATTCTTTGAAAGGGCCAACCTTTCTCGGTAAACATTAATCCTGAAAATATTTCCTTCGGTGACCGAGAGAACTCGGTAACCACAGAAAATTTTGCAACATCCTTTGGAGACCGAGAGAGCTCGGTAACCACTAATTTTCCTTCGATAACCGAGGAGGCTCGATTAACACTGTTACCCTGTCATGTTTCCTTTAGACACCCGAGAGAACTCGGTAGACACTAAAAACCGCCTAGCTGACTGACTGAGCTCGGTAGATATTGAGAACCGCTTAGCTGACTGACTGAACTCGGTAGATACTGAGAGCAATAATTGATATGACATTTGTGTGACATCAAAGACAACACATAGCTAATCCAACAATGTTCTTCAAACAATTGTATCCAACAATCTCCCTCTTTGGCATTGATGGCAACACAACATGTCATAGCACAATGAAATTTCACAGAGAAACCAAGAGTAAGAAATATATCCTTAGCTTCATTCTTTCTCTGACTGAGAACTCTCCCTCTTAACTTCTCAAATTATTCTTCTTAAAATTTTTTTGAAATGACAGCAAACTCTCCCTCTTTGACAACACATGCCAAAGACAACTTACACAGTTTTGGTAAATATCAATGTACCTTATGTACTGATTCATATGCAATGATTCCCTAACTATGCTGCATCAACTGATTGATCTTCAACATGTTCTGGTTGATGCATCACTAAAACTTTATTTAGTGAACCTCGGACAGGGGAGTGACCCCTAACTTGCCTCTTAGATACAAGAATGCACCCTTAGGTAGTGGCTTGGTGAAGATATCTGCAATTTGTTCTTTTGTATGAATATATTCCAATCTGATTTCCTTGTCCTGCACCAATTCTTTGACAAAGTGATATTTAATTGCAATGTGCTTGGTTTTGGAATGCATTACTGGATTCTTTGAAATATTTATTGCACTTTTATTATCACAAAACATAACAACTGGTTCTTTGATCTCAACCTTCATGCCTTCCAAAAGCTATTTAAACCATATAATATTAGAGCATTTTATTGCTGCAGCAACATATTCTGCTTCTACTGTGGATTGGGATGTGCAGTTTTTCTTTTTACTAGTCCAAGATACTAACCTCTTGCCAAGAAAGAATGCTCCACCACTTGTACTCTTTCTGTCATCAATGTTTCCTGCCCAATCAACATCAGTAAACACTTTTAAATCCAGATTGCCTCCAAATTTATACCACAAGCCATAATCTTCAGTTCCCCTTAAATACCTCAATATTCTTTTGATTGCCATCATGTGATTTTCTCTGGGTTTAGCCCAGAATCTTGCCACTATTCCAACTGCTAAGGCAATATCAGGCCTTGTGTGTACTACATACTATAATTTTCCAATCATTGATCTGTATAAGGTCTGATCTACTTCTTTTGAATCATCATCTTTGGTAAGCTTCAATCTAGTACACATGGGTATACCAACTGGTTTTGAATCTTCCATACCAAATTTCTTAAGTATTTCCCTGATATATTTAGACTGAGTAATGTAGATACCATTTTTGTTCTGCTGAATCTGAAGTCCAACAAAGAATTTTATCTGACCAAACATAGACATTTCAAATTCTTTGTTCATAAGCTCTGAAAATTCTTTGCATTGATCATCATTTCCTATAAACACAGTATCATCCACAAATATTTCTGCCAAAACAATTTTGTTATCTGATCCTTCTTTGATGTATAAATTGTTGTTGTCATTAGCCCTTTTGAAATCAATCTAAGTAAGATAGTTATGTAATCTTTCATACCGTGCTCTAGGAGCTTGTTTCAGACCATACAATGCTTTGTGTAATTTGCAGACCATATCCCTTTTGTCTGGATCAATAAAACCTTCAAGTTGCTCAATGTAGACTTCTTCCTCAAGAATACCATTGAGAAAAGCAGATTTGATATCCATCTAATATACCTTAAATCCTTTATGTGCTGCTTATGCAAGTAAAGTCCTCACACCTTCTAATCTTGCAACAGGAGCAAAATTCTGTCCATAATCTATTCCTTCTTCTTGAGAATATCCTTTACATACCAATCTTGCTTTGTTTCTTGATACTTGACCATCTTCATTCAACTTATTTTTGAATACCCATTTTGTCCCAATTACATTTTTATCTTTAGGCCTAGGTACAAGAGTCCATGTCTTATTTTTCTCTATTTTCTCTATTTCTTCATTCATAGCCTCAATCCAACTTTCACTTTCTAATGCATCTTTGACATTTTTAGGTTCAAAATCAGCAAATAAACATGTACCTTTTAGTTTACTTCTTGTCATAGTACCATCTGATTTGTTTCCAATAATCTGATCTGGTTTATGATGCTTTCTGACGTACTTGGCTAATACAGGTTCCTTGCTTCCTAAATGAGTTACATTGTCATCTTCTTCATCTTCAGGTTCAGATTCCTTGGGCTTGGTAGATACTTGCTCGGTAGCTTCAGACTGAGACTCGGTACTTTGTGACTCGGTCTAAACTTCTTCTTGTGACTTGGTTACTATATTGGGCTCGGTAGATGTAGTCTCCTTACATGTGTCTAGCAATGTATCAGGTTCGATGTAAACAAATTTTTTGTAGTCCTCTGGTTCCTTTTTGTTTTCTTCTTCAATCTTTTCTGCAAACTCATCAATTCTCACATGTGCACTTTCTATGATTTTGTGAGTAGACAAATTTAGACATCTATATGTCTTACTTTTGCAAGAATATCCCAAAAATATTCCTTCATCACTTTTTACATCAAATTTTCCTTTTCTAGATTCTTTTAAGATGTAACATTTACTACCAAATACTTTTAGGTAACTTACATTTGGTTTGTAGCCATACCATAGCTCATATGGAGTCTTGAATGTGTCTTTTCTCAGCTGTACTCAGTTCAAGGTATGAACTGCAGTGCTGATAGCTTCCTTCTAGTATTTCATAGCAATGTTCTTTTCAATCATTAGAGTCCTTGCACAGTCCATGATAGATCTGTTCCTTCTTTCGGCTATTCCATTCTGCTCAGGAGTTCTCAGGGCTGATACCTATCTTTTGATTCCTCTTTCAATGCAAAAATTATTGAATTCATGGGAGATGAATTCACCACCTCTGTCTGATCTCAAGCATTTTATTCTTTTTCCTGTTTCCTTTTCTACTCTTGCTAAATACCATTTGAACTTCTCAAATGCTTCAGACTTTTCTCTTAAATACATAACAGTCATCATTCTAGAATAATCATCAACAAAGAGAATAAAGAATTTTTCTCCGGTATATCTCTCAATTCCAATAGGTCCACATAAATCAGTATGCACAATTTCCAAAATATCTTCAGACTGATATTTTTTACTTTTGAAACTAGACTTTCCCATTTTACCAATTTGACAATTCTTGCATAGACCAACATCAGGTTTCTTCAAAGTAGGAATACCTCTTACTTTCTTGAATTTTCTTATTCTCATCATGTTGTCAAAATTTACATGACATAACCTTTTGTTCCATAACCAACTTTCTTCAATTTGAGCAATAAAACATGAGTAATCACCAAGATCAAGATAAAATAGGTTACCTTTGGTTTGTTTGCCTGATCCTATCAGTTTTCCTTTGTCATCCAGCAGTCTTGCTTTGCCATTCATGAATTCAACCTTGAATCCAATGTTGATTAGCTATGCTACACTTAGAAGATTATGCTTTAGTCCTTCGACCCAATATGCATTATCACATATAAGTTCTTTGGTTAATGAAATTCGTCCCTTTCCTTTTATACAACAAGGTTCATTGTTTCCAAACCTTACATTACCACCATCAAAGTTTTCAAAATGTTCAAACTTGGTCCTGTCACTAGTCATATGATGTGAACATCCACTGTCTATAATCCATTTATCATTCTTTATTATATGAGAGATAAGTACCATCTCATCTTCATCATTATCAGATTCATCTTTTAGCGCAATGAAAACAATTTCTTCTTTACTATCATCTGAATCTTTAGCTAAAAAACATGTTTTCTTACCTTTATCCTTGAATGATTTGAAATTTTTCTTGCCATTGTACTTGTAATTTTTCTTCTCATCTTTTCTTTGCTTGTTTGGACACCTAGCTGCAATATGACCAATTTCTTCACATGAAAAATAGATTAAGGGAGTTTTACCTTTGTATTTTCCTCTGCCTCTTGAATACTTCTTTGCAAGTAATGCTTCAATAACTTCAAGATCGCTATCAGAACTTTCCTCTGATTCTTCTTCACTTTCTGATTGGATTTTCTTCCCTTTCTTGAGTGAAAGTTTGGCCTCAAAATCTGATTCAATATTTTTAGAAGTTGGAACATAGTTGTCATAGTTATCCAGTTCAAAGGCTGCCAATCTTCCAACTAAGGCATCCAAAGTTATATTGTGATTTTCTTCACATCTTCTTTCTTGAATAGCAGAAACTCTTATTGCATAAATAGGGAGTAATGTTCTAAGAACCTTACTTATAACCGTTTCATCATCAATTTTTCCTCCAGAAGCTCTGATTGCACTAACACTTGTCTTGATCCTTTCAACATATTTTGCAATGTTTTCTTCTTCTCCCATTTTCATTTGATCAAACTGTCCTCTTAGGCTCTCTGCTTTGGCTCTCTTCACATTGTCATCACCGCCATAGATTTTCTTCAGCTTGTTCCACATTTCATGAGTAGTTGTGTAGTCTTTGATTTCATCAAATTCTTCATAGTTAAGAGCTGATGCAATGTCTATCATCATAGTGTTATGGTTCTTCTTCTCTACAATGTCTTCAACAGTTAATGTGCCAGTAGGAATTGTATATTCTTGATCAATATATTTGCATCCTGAATCACCAATGGAAGCCAAATGTAGTCTCACAAGACCTTTCCATGCTAAAAATTTATTTCTGTTAAGCCTTGGAATTTCTCTTTTGTAAGACATCCTGATCTTTAGCTTAGGTCCTTGAAACCCTTCCTGCAAGCACCAAAAGCTCTGATACCAATTGTTGGAAATATAGATGCAGTAACTAAGAGGGGGGAGGGGGGGGGGGGGGGGGTGAATCAGTTAACCACAAAAATATTACCACTAATCCCTTAAATATCTTAACAAATTATTTAATGTGCCACTCGGTAAATATATAGAGAAATGTTGAAAACTTGATCCTTAAAGTGTGTAATAATTAAACTGTTCTTAAGCATTCATCACTGATTAACTTACATGAATAAAGAAAATAACATGAACACAAGAGACACTAGATTTACCATGGAAACCCAATATGGGAAAAACCACCAATGTAACTAGTTACTATTTTTCACTCTTCTGAAGTGATGCCCGGTTAGAAGCCAACCCGATAAAAGGTTACAAAACACACTGTTAGGTGTGACCTTGTTAGAGGATTTAATCACCCTACTAGGAGTGGCCTTGTAAGGGTTCTTGAAACAATTCAATAGAACTGTTACCTTGTTAGAGGATTTACAAAATGGTTGTTAAACCAACTCGGTTAAGAGATTTTGATATCACTGCTACAATTGCTAAAGAGTAACAATGAAATGACCTGCAACTAAATTGCTAAATATAGATCTATGTTCTGTTTCACTAGATCCTTACTGATCAATTAAATCTTTGCTGCTCCTCAAGGATATCTGACCATCCTTCAAAATTCGCACACACCTTTCTTCAAAATGATTTCTGCATGCTATATATCTTTTATTCACCACTTGACCTTCTATATATATGCCATTTCATAATCATTTAGATTTTCAAGTCGGCACTAATAATTATTATAACAGTCGGCTGGGATAAACAAACTGTAATAACAAAATTCTTTGAAAGGGTCGACCTTGCTCAGTAAACATTAATCCTGAAAAGATTTCCTTCGGTGACTGAGAGAACTCAGTAACCACAGTGAATTTTGCAACATCCTTTGGATACTGAGAGAACTCAGTAACCACTAATTTTCTTTTGATAACCAAGGAGGCTCGGTTAACACTGTTACCCTATCATGTTTCCTTTAGACACCTGAGAGAACTCGGTAGACACTAAAAACTGCCTAGCTGACTGACTGAGCTCAGTAGATACTAAGAACCACTTAGCTGACTGACTAAACTCGGTAGATACTGAGAGTGATAATTGATATGACATTTGTGTGACATCAAAGACAACACATAGCTAATCCAACAATGTCCTTTAGACAATTGTATCCAACACATAAATCATCTAAGTCTTTATTCTTTAATTGACCACCATTATCTATGACTATAGAATGTGGAATACCATACCGGCATATGATGTAATTCAAGATGAACATAGATATTTGTTTTCCAGTTGCTTGTGTCAAAGGGACTGCTTCTACCCATTTTGTAAAATAATTTGTAGTTGTGATTATATGGGTATTTCCATTAGAAGAATGAGGATGTATGGCTCCTATAAGATCAAATGCCCATTGATGAAAAGGTCATTTTGTAGTGAAGGGGATTAGATCTCTCCCTAGTGCATGAATTAAGTTTCCATGCACTTGGCACTTTTGACAGTTCTTAGCAAACTTGATAGACTCTTTTTCCATTTTTGGCCAATAGTACCTAGCCCTAATAAGTTTTTGGGCTAGTGTTAAACCATTCAAGTGCGACCCACAAATACCATCATGGACTTCCTCTAACACACGTTGATACTCTTCCTATTCTAAACATCTAAGTAGTGTACCATCTAGACCTTGTTTGTACAGATTGTGACCAATGATGACATATCAAGAGGCATTACGGATAAGGTATCTCTTTTCATGACAGTTAAAGGTATCGGGAATGATTTGGTCTTTGAGATATGAGAATAGGTTTTTATAGTGGGATGAATCATGACCTACAATAGTGAAAATCATGTGGGTATCAAGGGAGTCATATGCAGGATAAGATAGTGCTTCCACCAGGAACTCGTAGTGTAGCTCATGTTCAGGCTTCTGTAATAAGGTAGATAATGTTGCCATTGCATCGGCAGCCTTATTCTCTGTTCTAGGTATTTTCTCAAATGTGATAGATATGAAATATTTCTTTAGATCATCTACCATTCTCTTGTATGGAATGAGCTTTTCATCCTTCATTTGGTACACATCACTGACTTGATGTATTATAAGTTGTGAGTCTCCATGAGTGTGTAATTCTATTACTCTCCACTCAATTGCTATTTTCATACCATTCAAAAGGGCTTCATATTCAGCAATATTGTTTGTACAAGGAAATTTAATTCTAAATGCCTTAGGAATGGAGTATCCTTGAGGAGTGATAAACAAGATACTTGCTCCAAATCCATTCTGTGTATAGGAGCCATCAAAGAACAATTGCCATTCTCTAGAAGAAAGATTCATGATAGAGGAATCTGGAAATTCCATTTGCATTGGTGTGTCATCGAACAAAGGTGCATCTGCTAACTGATCAATAATAACTTGGCCTTTAATATCTTTTCTTTCAACATATTCAATGTCAAATTCACTTAAGAGCATGACCCATTTGGCTAATCTACCCGTGAGGGCATCTTTGCTTAGCAGGTACTTTAGTGGATCGATCTTAGCTACTAAATGTGTGGTATGAGCCAACATATAATGTCTCACTTTTTGTGATGCAAAGATCACAACTAGACAAGCCTTTTCAATCATAGAGTAGTGCTTTTCTTATGCCACCAATGTTCTACTGATATAGTATATAGCTCTTTACTTCTTGTTCTCATCATGTTGTGCAAGCAATGCCCCCAGTGATGTATCTGTAGTGGAGACATATAATATCAAAGGCTTCCCTTGAATGGGAGGCATCAAGATAGGAGGATTTCATAGATATTTCTATAGATATGGGTGTGGGAGTATATCTATATATTTAGTTGGGAAGAACCCATACTGTACCACATGTATAGGGAGTTACATGAGATTGTATATCAGAGAGGTTGGAGCTTGGAAGTTTGAGTATATCTATATAGATCACCCAATGACATAGGCTTCTTAAGGAGTAGGTATGCCTTATATTTTTTGTTATATAGGTTATATCCACCAGCCCAATTTGGGCAATACTACATTTTGGCATCGACAATTATAAGATGATTTGTCTTCCATGGTGTGGTGGCCATACATAGGATGTAAATGATGGTCGGGGTCTTCCCAAGAGTTCTCATATATGCTCACCAATAGGCCACTAATTGGCAGGTGTGCGTGTGTTATTTATGAGATACTATTGTTGTTGCATTTCTCATCTTGATATTTGTTATGCTTTAGTTCTGACATGCTTCATAAATTTGCAAGTGTGCTCTCCTAGTTGAGCATTTTTGTATTAGTAGAGTCTGGTAACAGTTTAGTCAGAGGCAGGATACACCAATCAAGTTTAAAGCATATACTTGATTTCTAGATGAGGAGGTATAATTGGTGCCACGACCTAATTATGTCATTGTTGTGCAAGATATCATAGATCTAATTTGTGTCAACTGGGAGTACCTTGCTAACATTGCAAATGCTGGCATCACTCTTGTATATAGGCATCATTTGATCGATCATCCCTTCCCAAGGTTTATCGATCTAGCTAAGCAAGTCCCCAAAATAGATGAGGAAGACCCATTTGATAAGCCTCGGGGGAGAGAGGTAGAGAGAAAGCAAAGAGGTAGGTCATGAGGGAGCCCAAGGGTGAGCAGTAGTATGCCATGTGGGGATAGAGGATATTTAGGGTCGGTAGGCATTGTTGTTACTGCAGAGGAGGAGTTGTTGGAGGAGGAGGGGGAGAGATTGGTGAGATGAAAGGTTGACCAAGGATACCTCCTAAGGAGAGACCGATAGGGGAGACCTGTTGGAGGGTATAGAGCCTACGGAGGAGGCACACTAATACATTTGGGGTGAAATTGCGATGGCAATTTGCAACAACGGGCAAATGTTGTCTTTTTGGCTTTTTTTTTTCAATTATACCTCGACAATGTCGCAATTGCGATGTTAATGGGATATAAGAAAAAAAAAGAAAAGAAAATGTTGGTCATTTCTATAATAGAGTCGAGAGGGATTTTTGCAGCTGTTGGACGAGGAGATCTCTGCGGCTAGGCCGAGAAAGGTATGATTTTAAACTTCACTTCCTCCTCATTTTGTGTCGCCCTCTCTTCCCTTTATCATGCAAACCTTATATTTAAGGATATGCAACATGATCTCGTTTAACAAGAAAAATGTTTCTGCTATTTCTTCTCAGAAACCCTTCTTCAAACCCTAATTTACCATCGGGTAGTTTTGGCTGGCCGCTACTAGGTGAGAGTCTACTATTTCTAGCTTTCCAAAGGGCCAATGCATTTCATGAATTTTTGGAGCGGAGGATGAAGGCCCATGGAGGAGATATCTTTAAAACCCACTTGCTCAGATCCCCTAGAACTATATTATGCAGTCTTACGAGATATCATGTATGCTATGTGACAATTGTAGGTATGCTCATGTCTATTGCTGTGTATTTTCTTTAGAAGATTCATTTTGATATGTATACGGAGGCAAGTTTTCATAAATTTTGCTTCATAATGCATCTGATCATATCAATGGGTCAACAATTTTTTGAGTTACAATTCATACTCTAGCACCATTTTATATCATTGAACTGTTGTGGGATAGGATGCCATTTTGTTAAGCAAGTCATCATGGCATTGAAATTGATGTGTTGCTCCTCCTTATTCAACAATCTACAATCTAAGTGACCAACAGTTCAACCCAAACTGAACTACTGGTCATATTGAAAGAACTTTTCTTGCCTATACAATTTTGCTCATCAATCACTGCTTTATACTTTATTCTGCTCATTGGTCCATTAAATTGAATTGCATATTCATGTTCTAAGATAACCCAGCTTGTAGAATCATAGATAGGTAAAGGGATTTTACAAGGCATGGACAATCATGTTGCTAATGGAGACTCTCTCCCACAGGGTAGAATGAGATGAAATTCATTTTTTACAGTGAAATTCTAACTGCATATTTTCTATAGTAGATTCATTTTGATATGTATACGGAGGTGGAGATTTTTTAAATTGTGTTTCATAATGCATCTGATTAGATCAATGGGTCAACAATTTTTTGAGTTACAATTCATATTCTGGCACCATTTTATATCATTGAACTGTTGTGGGGCATGATGTCATTTTGTTAAGGATTTCTATCTTCTTCATTTTTCCCCTCTCCCACAACCCCACAAATTTGGTTTTCAAATTCACTTCTACCAAAATGGATTTTATTTTATATAGAATATAATCCCATAAATTAACAGATGTTTTATGATGTATAATCCTAGAAACTCAGAAATCTTTTATGGCATAAGCCTACAAACTCTTCTTGAATTTATCATTGGTGGCACTTTTATGGGTAGTGAGATTGCAAGCTAGCCAAAGGGCCTGAAATGCTTGCGAGCGTTAGCTCTTTAGATAGGGCTCTACCTCACAATTATGCACAAAGCAGTACATTTTTAGTATAGTCAACAAAAGCACAAAAAACCCAGCCAACAAAACCACCACCTTTGATGGACTTGACAAGTACTCCCAATAAAGTTCAGACAACTGAGTCTTAATCTTGATTTTATAGTAATTTTTTATGAGCACTTCTTTGATTTACTTACTAGGTTCTATGTCCCTTATTCTTGTCATAATAAACACATTTCTTATCCCTATTTTGGTTTTTATTACCATCTAGATTGAAGTGTTTGGAGTACTTTAGACTATAGGCTAAATCATAAAATCTCTCAAAAACTTAAAATTCTAGACACTATACTTTTTGCATGTTTGATCAGTAAAAATTTGGGATTAATTACTCCAAATGGTAACTATTAATTAGTTCATGATTTACTCTAGTTCTTGGAACTCTAGTATATTGATTACTTAATTTCGAATATACCAACACTCTGGGTTTTTGCATGTGTACCCATTGATATTTTAAAGGTGTGTATTCACACATCTTTGAAGGAATGATGTTTTCTCTACATTATGGATTTGTTATCCATGCAAGAAATCTTTTGCCAGAGTTGGGATGTTAATTATTTTTTACTTATTTTTCATGAAATATGTTGTAAATGTTAATGGGATTTTTTTATGCTATATTATTGGTTGAATAAACAATTTCTTAAGGTAGTCATTAAGTTTGTAATTGTAGTTTCATGAAATTACACCTTTGACTTGTAATATTTTTTGCATGTAATATATGAATTCACTATTGATTCCAGGTGCATTAAGGGAGGACAAAATCAATATTGTCAAGGTGCATAAAGGGGAGATAAAGCCAATATTAATTTTAGGTGAGGTTAATAAACTATACTAAGGCAATGACCCATAAATTCTTAGTTATATTTGGATTCATATTTTGTTTTTATTCAAATTCATATTTTGCTTTTCCTTTTTATTTTTCCATTTAATTATTCTAATCAAACATACAGATCAATAATATAGGTTAATTATATGTTGTTGGAAATATGAATTATACATGCTATCTTTGAAGAAATAGATAAATCAATGTGATTCATACAAAAAAATAGATTGGTACAAACACACACACACACACACACACACACACACATATATATATATGTATATGTATATATGTGTATATATATATATATATCTATATATATATATATATATATATATATATATATATATATATATATATATATGTGTATGTGTATGTGTATGTGTATGTGTATGTGTATGTGTATGTGTATGTGTATGTGTATGTGTATGTGTATATGTATATATATGTATATATATATATATATATATATATATATATATATATATATATATATATATATATATATATATATATATATATATATATATATATATATATATATATATATATATATATATATATATATATATATATATATATATATATATATATATATATATATATATATGTATATGTATATGTATATGTATATGTGTGTGTGTGTGTGTGTGTGTGTGTGTGTGTGTGTGTGTACCAATCTATTTTTTTGTATGAATCACATTGATTGATCTATTTCTTCAAAGATAGCATGTATGATACATATTTTCAATAGCATATAATTAACCTATATATGTGTGTGTGTGTGTGTGTGTGTGTGTGTGTGTGGACATATATATTCATGTATTTATACATACACACACACACACACACACACATGCATGCATGTGTATATATATTACAAACAGACTAGTTAATATTTTTGTACATGTGCATATATATGGACGCATGTGTGTAAAATTGGATGTATATGTAAGTAGATACATAATAGATAGACATATGGAGCATGCATACATATTTGAACCAAAAACTTGGAGTAATATTTAAATATATAGATATGGACCAAGCATTGTATTGGAAAAATATAATGTTCAAGTTACATTGTAATGAGAAGAGCAAAATGCATGGCATGATGAATCATCTACCCGCCTTACAAAAAAATACAAATTTTTGGGACCTCTATAAGTAAATAGGGGAATGGTTTTTCTTCTACAAAATATAAAAAAACATTTTTTGTCAAATAATCATACTAGTTTTGATGGAAAATTTTACTACACCATCCATGGGGGAAGCATGGAGCAATGACCATCTGTAGCAGTGGCTGCAATGTCAGAACTTGATCCTGCATTTGTTTTCTCCTTGGAAGGTGTTATGGGCATTTGCAATTGGTCTATAGAAACCTAAGTGTTGATTGGAAAGTTGGAAATAGATGAATATGAAGGGGCATAAATGTTAATCATGTCTCAAAATTGAATTTTTTGGAATAGGACTTAATGAGTTGCTTAAATGTCTCTGTCTTTCTAGCTCCTTCTTTGCCTTTTCAAATTCCCTCAATCTTTTCACCTGTTCTTTTTTTTCTCTTTCTCTTGTCTTTGTATTATTCACAACTACTCTTTCTTTTGCTTCTTCATTGCATTTTCTAGTTTCTTTTGTTCCTTCAAGTCCCTTTCAATAAGTCTAGTATCCTTTCTCTCATCTGTCTATTCCTTTTTTCTTGCCTTCAAATCTGCAATCTCCTTATGTTTGGCTTCTTGTTCCATGTAAATTTCCATGTACTCATCTCCTATAATTATTTGAGATTGTGGACTCAGCCTAATTGTGCCACCACTCTCATGAGAATATTTCTCATCAACCTTTGCATTTGGAAACTTTAGAAAAGATAATAGTGAATGCATTTGGCTACCTTCTGGTTGGATATTATATGAATCTATAATATTTCACTCAGGTACTTCGAGCGTCACTTCTGTATTGTGCAACCTGAGAATGACATCTTTATCTTTATTTACTTATGCTTCGTTCTTTGCTTTGATTACCTCTATAATGCATGTGGTCCGTGCTTAGTTGGGAGCCGGTTTGAATCTACTGCTATAGACTGTGGCTCACGGCATTCATGCTATTGTTGAAACTGTTCCATATGTGTAGAGGCGCTATTGAGTCCATTTATTATGTCGTGCCCTAGCTCATGGTTGCATGAAGTGATGAACTAAGCCAACTCATGGCCAAGCACCAAGGTCGGTGAGCTATGTGTTTTGACTGCATAGCCCACGAGCTAGGGATACATCATTGCCATGTTAAAACTCAGCATTCAAATTTGCGTCCTTGTTAATTTCTTGAAATTGAACTTTCAAAACCAAAATGGTTAAGTGGATGCGAAAAGTTCGGGGTTAAGAAATGGGAAAAGTTAAGATTTTGGAAAGATTCTCGCAAAAATTTGGGATTTGGGAATTATTCTCGCCAAAAGTTCATGATTGGGAGTTGAGACTCACAAAAAGTTAAGGTTTGAGAATTTTTTTTGCAAAAAGTTAATGTTTCCAATATATTTTTGCGAATAAAATGGAAATGCCTTAGAATTTTTAAATTTTGACATTTCAAAAATCTAGGCAACAAGAATGCATAGGTGGCTCACTATTGGGATGACTCATTGTTAGGTGGCTCATTGTCAAAGGGGCTCACTGCCCAAAATGCAAAAGCTAGCTATTATATTTGAGAGGCAGCTTACTATTGGAGTGTAAAATACAAATTTGAACGAGTTACAATTGCATCTGCATATGCATGAAATATAGTTCATGCTAAAGTACAAATTTATTCTATACAATTACTAAATTGTAGATATATCAGTTCACTATACACGTCAATATATCACTATCATATATCATATATCATAAATCACATCAATATCATTGTCGTCTATTATGTGTTGATGCCACTTTCTATATATACACCAGACCTACATTCCACAAGTCAACTTGAAACGGAGATGGAATCGTGTGAGCACATTACCCCAAAAGTTAGAGATGTCAACAATCTTAAAAAGGATATCTCACGCTATACCAAATAGGACTAGACCAAAAACTTTATTACACCATTATATAGACCAAAACTTGTACCTGTAACAACACTGTCATTTAATATGTCTTGCTAAAGCTTGTAAATTTTGTTCCTTTTGCCATGTCATGTAATATGTCTTGCCTTGTAGCTTATATGTTTTGATTTCTGGAGAGCTTCTCAAGAAGACCATTGCACGAGTTATGGCCGCATGCTCAGCTATGAAAATTGTATATTTTTTAATCTAATGTATATTTTAACTAGACTTTTAGCTTATATTTTTTGAAATTGCTTTTAGTGGCTTAATGTTGTAAGGTCTCTTGAAATAAGACCTTCAGGTGGTTGGTCAAAGTTTTACAAATAATCTTATCCACAAATTTGCCTAGAGCAATTGACTGAATGTTATAAAAGGTGATTGGGTTAAATGTCTTAGGAATAAAGTCAAAGAAAGTATTTTTAAAATATTAAAGTATTTAACTAGGTCTAAGAAGATTTGTGTACTTTCGATAGTTTTTCTTAGTTTGTGAAAGTTGTAGAATGAAGTTTTCATAGCCCGATTTTTGCTTCCTACGAAGAACGATCATGTCAGATAATATAAGTGAAGAACAAAATAGGGAGACAATCACTAGATTGTGGTCTAACTTGAAAAGAAAAGGTGATGGAAAATGTTATTGTCCCTGAAAAATTTGTAAGGGATTAAACCGTAGAAGATTGCTAATCAAAACAGTTAAGAGACATTGTAGGGAGAATGGTCACATTGAAGGGGGGCATGACTATCAATAAGATACTAAATATTTCTCTATTTTATCTAATTTATACTTTTCTTTCTATAATGTAGGTATCATTCAAAGACTCCTTCAAAGGCTTGTTCAATGTTGTCATAGTATTGACTACTCCATCTTTGCAACTATAGTGTCTCTGTCCTCCAGCTTGTGACTATGATCTTGTTCAAGGTAAGATGCCCATTCTTACCTCCACCATACTGTCTTCTTGTCTTCTTACTGTAATAACTACCTATACACTCTAAAACTTGCAAAAATTGCATTTAAAAAGTTGTCAAAATGTTGTCAAGATTGACAACTATGTTTGTCAACTTGACAACCACTATGACAATCAAAGCAAAAGAACCTAATTTGTGAGACCTAATTGAGTAGGTGGGTTTTGAGATTTTGTTATTGAAGTTATAGACCAATGGGTCAAATGATCAAGGATGATCATTGATGGATGTGTGCTATTTTATCTCAGTATGTAGACGTTGATGGGCCTTTGTTTAACTTGATCATCAATTAGCCTTGAGTTGTTAAGTTTGAGTATCACCAATACATCAACACACTTATCATGTACAAGTTTTATAATGGATACATCTCAAACAGTATAATACTTGTCACTGTTAATATGATCTGTGTGTGTCTAAAGAAATCTTCACAAAACATTCTCATTATCATAATCAGAAAGAAAAGTGACTCCACAAGATTATTTGACATCAATGACAAATTGCCAACAATCTCCCCCTTTGGCATTGACGTCAAACCTCAAAACATTTCTGTAACAGCAAAATATCAAATCAAATCTAAATCATACCCAAATTTGAAACATGGAAAATCACTAAAATTGGATCTGACTCATCTACTATCAATGTTCTTATTTTATGAAGAAATGGTAGGAAAGCTATTTATAATGTGAACACTGAATGTTATTTCTTCAAGTAACTGGCACAAGTTTATCTAGAAAATAATGTCTACAAGCATGCTGCTAGAATGGGTCAGTGCTTCTCGTCCACATATTACACAGTTCAGGTTCCATGGGATCAGCTTGAAGAAGACTTTCATGACATTGAAAGGAATGATTATAAATTTTCTGACGGTGTAGGAAAGATCACTCCAGATCTTTCCATGGGGGTTGCTCAGAAATTGAAGTTGATTGTCAATCCCCCCTCAGCCTATCAGATTCGATATGGTGGCTTCAAAGGTGTTGTTGCAACTTGGGAAGCGGAACCTGGAAGCACATATAAGCTTTCTTTGAGGCCCAGCATGAAAAAGTTTGAATCTCAACATGATATGCTAGAAATTATCACTTGGACACGTTTCCAGCCCTGCTTTCTTAACAAGCAGATCATTACTTTGTTATCAGCTCTGAGAGTTCCTGACAGCACTTTCGGTGAATTACAGGATTCAATGGTGCATAAGCTTAGTCAAATGATTTTCCATGTTTCAAGCACTTTTCAGCAACATTGGATGCAAATTTGAGCTTCTCACGATATCCACGCGAGCTTCCATTGTCGCATGATTGCATGATACTTTTTTACCTCTTGCGATCATGTGACCACTCCAAAAGAACTGATGTAACATTTAAAAAACTTTCATCCACCTAGCTTATAATGTCGCATGAGCGCATGGTACTTTTTTACCTCTTGCGATCATGCGACCGCTCTATTCATTGGTGTGTGACATTTTCAAAATGAGTAATATTATATTTAATAATCATTCCACCTCATCGTCGCACTTGTGCTATTGGCGTACGTGGGTCCTAGCAAAACACATTATCGCATGATCATATGGTATTATTTTATTTCTTGCGATCATGCGACCGCTCTATCATTGGTGCACGTGGACTCCACCATTGGCATTCGTGGGTCCCAGCAAAGCGCATCTGTTTAGTCTCCTTTTTCATTGACTTTCTCACTCCTACTCAGGCTTCATTGTTGCATGATCGCATAGCATTTTTTTATTCCTTGCGATCATGCAACCGCTCTGTCATTGGTGCATGATATAGTATTTAATAATTAAACCTTCACTTGTTGGGCTTACGTTGTCGCATCTACATTGTTGGCATACGTAGATTCCCTTTTTTTTTGCCTTGTCGCATGATCGCATGGCTATTATTTTATTCATGTGATCATGCAACCAGTCCATTTTCCAACCGCAACTACCACATTAAAATTAGTTTTATTTTTACACTATAGGCATTTCTATATGAAAAGCCTCAACCTCTTTAGTGAATCTGACGGTTGCAGCTAGCTGAATAGGCAATGACTGCCATTGAAACAATCCTTGCCATCTATTCAAAAGGGAAGAGGTGAAATATTTATTATTTGCAAATGTTCCAATGACAACACCACGGAAAAATCCAAAATATCTATTCACTGACTTAGCGTGTCAGCAATGGGTGGATAGGATAAGCACGCATCAGAGACAAAACAAACCGTTGGAAGATTGAATATTGAAACAGGTCTTTAGGGGCCATTGTAAGTTTTAATACCCATTTTCAATTCATCATTAAGCTAGATGACAATAATTTGGGCTCAGGAGGAGCAGTCACTGTCACTACACACAGTGCATTTGTCTGCATCAAGATCCACATTGTCTGAAATAAACCCAATTTCTCTACAGGTCTTGCTGACAATCTGATCATTATCCACAAATGTATACCAAGGCAGTGTGACTACAACATCTTGCAGATTACCTCTCCGTTATGTTTTGATGGACTGTCAAACTTTGTTCCAAAACCCCCATTATTCACAAGCTGGAATTAAGGATATTGGGGGAGGTTTTGGAATTCAGCTTCATGCCTTCCAAATGCATTTGATCATAGTTTATATACATCCTTTCTCACAATTTGTGTGCTTAATCTTCAATATTTGTGTCCCAAGAGGCAACTCTTCAATGAGGCATTCTTGGTAAAGAGTGCAAGTGTCAGTAATTATAACTTCTACATACACTGTAGATACATGGAGTTATACAAATCAATAATTTTCCTATATGGTAATTCCTGTCAACAATTGAAAAAGAATTTACTACATATTACACGTGTAATATTATTGCTAGCCTTTCTTAGATAGATAGACAGTGATTTGGTTGTTATATATATATATATATATATATATATATATATATATATATATATATATATATATAAAGTTTGGAAATACAAAAAGTATAATAGAGAGGCTCTATTGTTAGCCAGATATACCATGTTCTTAATGTTAAGATATTTAAATATGTCTAGTGAGTTGCAATATGTCTCTTATGCATTTAATTTTAGTATGATTCATAATTACAATTTTTAAGCATGTGAAGTGAATTACCATATGTTAATTATAATTTACATTTGATTGCGATAATTTTTTGCAAATTTAAAGAATGTGTGGCAAATGGTAGGTTATATTTGACCATTGCCAAATATCTAATGATTCATTTCTAACCAAAGATGCCAAATAATAAATGAAGGCGCAAGAACCCAAACTCAACCAACAGAGAAATATGAAAACAATCCTAATTCAAAACTCTCCACTAGAGATGCCAAAGACAGTGACTGTCCCTTGTATAATGTACAGTCAGTTTAACATGGAAATGAGCCCATATTTTCATGGTTCAATACCAATACATTCAAGTGGCAATTACAAAAGGACAGTCACAAATGAGGACAGTCACTGTAGAGACAACATGATAATGTACAATCACCATAAGGACAGTCACAAATGAGGACATCTCTCTATTGCACTAAATGAGGACATCTCACAGTGATTGTCCTGTGTAATTGTCACTTGAATGTATTGGTATTGAACTATGTGAATGCTTTTCTTCTTGATAATGTCCTCATTTGTTCAAGAAGAAAAGCATTTGCATGGTTCAACACCAATACATTCAAGTGGCAATTACATAAGGGACACTCACTGTGAGATGTCCTCATTTGTGACAAGGACAGTCACAAATGAGGACAGTCACTGTAAAGACAACATGATAATGTACAATCACTATAAGGACAGTTTCATTTTCATTCTCACCTAGTGTTGTTATTTGAAATAGAGAGATGTCCTCATTTGCGACAACAAAGAGGATACCTTTGAGGGCAATTAAGGGATTCTAACATTTCCCTCAAAGGTATCCTCTTTGTTGTCACAAGTGAGGATATCTCTCTATTTCAAATAATTGTCCTTACAATGATTGTACATTATCATGTTGTCACAAGTGAGTGCATAGCTGCTACCTCTTGTTCAAAAAGCTTCTAAAAAAATGACATTGCATTTGCATATGCATGACTATAAAATCATATGGAAAGGTATAGGATTGCATATCCTGGTGATGTACGAATCTTAGAAGCAGTTGATGCTCTAGGATTGCATCACTTGGTTGATTGCTTAATCTTCCCACATAAGGGCCATAGGCCTCATCCCGATGAAGCTTTTGGCAGTGATCTTGATGGGGATATCTACTTTGTTTCTTGGGACTCTAGGCTTATGCTAGAAAGTGGTAAGAGTTAGGATCCAATGTGCTATGCTCTAGTTCAAGAAAAAGAGTCGAAAGCACCTGTGACAAGAGAGGTATGGCTATTCTCATCATCTTTAATCCACCTTCCTGCCCCCTTTTTTTTTTTGGATATCTATTGCTTTTTTAATATGCAATTTATTTACCTTAATCTAAGAATTCCTTAGGATGGTCCAGACTCCATGTAGACTTATCAAAATCTCCATTCACAAGGGTAGCCTTCACATTCATCTGACATACCTTTCAATCAGATACAAAGCCTTATTGCTTGTTGTTATGCGTGATATTAATATGTTTCTTTAGTTAAAATTGTCACAGAGTCTTCTTGTTTGGAACGGACAAGTTATTTAGTTCTTTGTTTTTTCCCCAAATTGGTGCCTTACACATAGGAAACTATTAAGTGATTGGAAAAATAATTCAGTTGATGTTTCTTTCTATGTCGTTGCTTCATTTTTTGCATTCCATCCCACAGTCTTATTGTTTCCTAATCTTTATGATGAGGGCATTATCATCAACTTAGAAATATATAGCTCTTTCCTTCATTTTCTTGCATTGGGCTTTATGCTTTAGATGCATCTTGAGGTTTTTGCACTTTTTTGGACACTTCTTGTGGTTTTTATGATGAGGGCATTATCATCAACTTAGAAATATATAGCTTTTTTGGCCGCATCCTGTTTGTTCCAACAAATGCTGAAGTATCAAAACCCAGTGTGTTTTCTACCTTTTGGCCCGAAAACCCAATGTGTTTTTGACCTTCTCTTGTCGCATGATCGCATGCGACTTCCTAACTGCATGCGACCATGCGACAAGCCTCTAGTGGCCAAGTTTTAAATGTTGAATTGCGACGGGGTTGTTGTATCAGCGACAGCAATTGGGGTGTCGCCAATACAACAACCCCGTCGCAATTACGACGGTCAGTGGTTAACATCTTACGGTTTTTCACATGATCACATGGGCTCTTCTGAGCCCATGCAACCATGTGACAAACTGTCAGTGGTCACAGTTAAGGTCATCGCAATTGTGACGGTCAGTGGTTAACATCTTACGGTTGGTCGCATGAGCGCATGGGCTCTTCTGAGCCCATGCGACCATGCGACAAACTGTCAGCGGTCACAATTAAGGCCGTTGCAATTGTGACGGCTACACAAAGATTTGTGACAGGGTTGCTGTCACAATGAAGAGTTCGCATTGCGACGGAAAGGAGTTACAATTGCGATGACAAGGAGAAGACGTCGTATTTTGTGACTAAAAAATGGCGACGTCTATGACTGTCGCAATTGCAACACATAGTAGTCGCAATTGCGACACATAGCCGTCGCAATTTGGAGCCAAATTTATTAGTGTGCGTAATTTATTCCCTCTCCAAGATGATGGTTGAGATTTATTGGGCATTAAGCCTTGCTTGGACCTCTTCCTATGCCCCTCTTCTTCTGCCTCACCATTTCTTGATCTCTTCATGTTAAGATTAGTTTGACAAGGGCGCCTATGGATGAATGGATTAAAAGCTCTCACTCTCTGATGCCTATTGATGAATTGTTGAGGAATGGATTGAGCAGTTGAATTACAAGTAATGTATGACATGTGAGGTTACCCTGTTCTTTAGGACTCATTTGCAGTAAACCTAGACCATTTGAATTTATTCTATGTGCGAGTTGTTGACCAGTGATTGGTAGAACTGTGGCTTGATTCGGGGCTTAGTGATTGGGCACCCCTTTGGACGTGGCTTCCAGTCGATGCAAAGATTAGGGTTTTGGAACTAAGTGGCACATAAATTAAACTGTAATGTTTTATAGAATGCCGATAAGGATACATGTGCAATGTGAATTCATGGACAATGCACGCAAATCGTTCAAAATTATAATGCTCAAGTACGATATAAATTGGAAACATATGCATTCAGCACATACCTCCTTCGCTTCTACCCTGTTCTAGCTTCTACCTCCTTTCGACCTTCAGCACATACGCATTCAGCACATACCTCCTTCGCTTCTACCTCATGTTCTAGCTTCTTCCTTCGCACACGCTGAAATGAAGTTTCAAACCTTTTTTTTTACTTTAAGTTATGCCTGTGTTGGTCAAACTTTTGACTAACATAATGTTAGTCAAAATTTTCACCAATACGGGCATGTATTAAAAAAAACAAAAGTTTTCATTCTATAATGCGACCAACCTAAACATTTCTATTTGATGGTCGAATTGTTTAGTCAAAATTTAAGGTCAAATGTACTAGTGTTCTAATTATTCTCATGATAATTAAATTGTTGATTATGATGCCCATTATTCTGGTTCTGATGCTGCATATTCTGTTGGTAACATTGCATTTGATAACCCACACCATTCTCATTTTGTATATCATAATTGTTCTGCGTGTGCTGGTTATCATCCCATTCATCATGTGTTGCTTTATAATACTACTCATTTTCATAAGGCATAGCTTTTAGGTTTAGGTTTTGATTATTTTGCATGCAATAATTTTGTCAGAAATTATAATCTTCTTTCTGGCGTTGTGTGAGACCTCCCATCTGCTCATCATTTACGTTATTCTCCAAATTGTCAATGTGATTTCTTGGCGGGTAAGAAAATTTTTGACATTCATTCTGATTATTTCGCGGGCCATCTCTAAATGCAAGTATGTTACAATTTTGGCCATGCGTATGAGGATGTTAGTCATGTGTATTGTAATGATGAGTGTGACAATCCTCCAAATGGCGCATGCCTGAACTATTTGGCTGACTCAGATGGTGCACATCATAATGTTTTTGTTGTTGATGCTATAATATTGTTGGGTAGGATTTAAGTTTAAATCACCTTGAGGATAACGTGTATTACAGTCACCATGCGCATTACATTTATTTGGTATACCATATTCATTTTCAAACTGCTTATAATGCTGGTTCCGATGATAATGATCTCTTTCACTAATTTGATCATAATCTCCATGTAGTGTGACATGCCCAGGGTATTGCGTAGTATATTTCTTCTCTTTGTTATTAATTTCACCTTGTTTATGGATTTTATCACAATGTTGTGATTGTATATTTCTCTTGGCTCGCACATGGGCATGAGCATGCTGCGCATTGTGACTTTGCTGGTTGTTACAACTTAGAGCCTGCATATAATCCCCAACATTATATTGCACAACATATCCAGGGTGTTGCACGTGTTTATTGTCCATGCCATGTGTGTGGATATGAGAATGTTGCTCATTACATTTCTAACACTGCAATCCTTTATTGCGCAAGCCATGCACACAGTTATCTGGTTGTGCACCTCCGCATTTCCCTCCATCATTAACGTGTTGGTCACGTGTTTCTCCACTTGGCTATAGGTAAGATGAATATAAATTACCTTTCCCAGGCATATCACTAAACTGCTCTCTCATTTTATCAAACTGCTTTCTTCTACCTCCACAATACTGAGCGTGACTGAAATTTTGATGATGCTTATCATCATTTGGTGAGCCATGAATATTTTTGTTTTGTGTAGGTTGTTCTTGATAGTGAATATTTTTATTATGCAGGCCACATTTTTCTTCATGCTTTTGATGTGCATCTTTATAGTGCCTCCTGGCATTAACGTGCTGGCCATGTGGATCAATCTTTGGTTGCAGGTAAGAAATATTTTTACCTTGCGTAAAAATCCCAAGGTAATGTATATTGTAAACACTATTCAATGTAAAAATTACTTCTGCCTTTGTCTGGATTTTGCCCTTGATCTTCATGTTTTTTATTCTTCTGAGTATTCAAATTATTTTTATCATGATAATTTCTTAATGTTGTGTCATTATCCCTTCCAAATTTAATTTCAAATAACGGGTTACTAAAAACTTGTTCAACATCATTTCGTTGCCCATAATTTCCCGGGTATTTAATTCTACCACCTTGATTTGTCAGATTATGATAGTCATGAATATTATTATAATCTGGCTCATCATGTTTTGGTATATAATAATCATGAGTATGAATAGTTTGGCCACTTAGAACCAATGCATTATCTCATGTAGGAATGCCACCGAAATGACACTGGTTTTGTACCCCAATAATATCTTGATGATATGTATTATCATTTAAATGATCTCCATTTTAATTATTCCTTTGATGCACAACGTTATTCTTTCCAGCATTAGGTTCAAATAATGGGTTATCATAAGTATTATTTGCAACCAACTCAACATCAGTCTATTACTCCCAATTTACCCGGTACTCAATTCTACCATCATTGTTGTCATGTCTTTTGCTTGCGCTATTCTTTTTATCATTTGTGTTGTGCAGAGAGTGAAAATTCTTGAAAGGATCATTTTTATTTTGTCTATGAGGAGGATTATATTTTGGAACCTTACTGTTCTGATCAATCCTCATTTCACTTGTTGTATTAACTTCAGTATTTCTAGGGGTACTACTCGGTGATTTAGATTTCTCCCTCCGAATCCCAATTTTTCTTAAAATCGCATCCAGTTATCTTTTGAATTCTTTAAACATTATTTCATCCTCATTCTTGAAATAAATCAATCCTTGTGCCATAATATCTATAATTTCATCTTCCCAAGTTCACTCTTCATGTTCAGGTATATCACTATTTTTTAAACAAAGTATGGGAATTGTAACGCCCCGCCAGGCAACCCAAGAGGACAAGACATAAAACCTTTATAAAATGCAAGTAGTGAATTTTTATTTTATTTTATTTATTTATTTTAACTAGAATAATATTCATCATTACACTTCATATTTCTAAAAGAAGAAATAATTTTCTACTACTTGAATGTAAGATTTATACAACTTAAGTCCTCCCGGGTTCCCTAACGTCGCTACTAAAGCAACATCATATAAACCATTTACATGCATAAGATATTCACGGAATCATGAGCTTAAAAGATCTACATTCATTTTAATGCACCAAGTTAAATGTCCCTAACTTATTTCTTTTATTAAACATAGGTTAATCATCCAACATCATTATTCCTTTTATCAACTCATTCCATAAATTCATATTGATTTCATCTACATCTACTATCCTTTATATCACTTTTCTCTAATAATTTAGGTAAGAGATTAATATTCATTAAGGTAGGCATCATCCTAGGTACTTCATTAACATGAACCAAGTATTAACATTAAAATCAAATTACTATTCTATTGCATTGTTTCATAACCATTCATTGTTAATAATTCCAATCACTAATCTATCATTTCTCAATAATCTCTTTGAATTCTTTCATCAAGAGAGAATACATTATTTTTGTGATACATCATTATATATAATTATATTTAAGATTATTTCCTTTACACATGGACAACATAAGAGGATAGGATAAATAACATAAACACTTTCTTTTAATGCTAGTAACATGTCCAATATTCCACATTCTTTTCCCTTTCTTTTACCTAGAACTACCCATTCCCTTATGCATTGCTTTGAATTGAGATTGCATCAATACTACAAGACTCCTTTTAAGAGATTAAAAATTACATGAATACAAATACATAAGTACATCTCAACATATTAAAATATCCAATAAGAAATCTTCAACTGCAGATCTGGAAAGGAATATGTGCTAGGATCATCCAAAGAATCACGATCAATACCTCGATATAAATATTAACCACCCAACCATGTGGAACCAATAGGCCCACTCCCCCGAGCTAGGAGATAGAACCAAAGGCCCATACAATAGGTAACAACTAGGAAATTCCTAAGGTGGTGATAAAATTTCCCCAAAGTCACAACACAAAAGAAAAGACAAGAAGACCACAAGGACTACCAGAGGCATGATCAAATTTAGTAGAGACTCTAAGCTACAAGCTAGGTGAGTGTCATCGCATAGCCCTCACCCCTTGGGTTGTCCTGGTACTAGCTACTCTTGGCCCCGGCCCCCAAGTAGGCACATGCGGAACCAAATGCCTCTCGTACAGACAAGGTCATCCAGTCGTACCTACGCATAGGTACCTTCTCCCACTCCCATCCTTAGTCTTTACTAGCACTAAAGGCATGGGTGAGGCATAATTAATCTTGATTAGTGTGTAATTTCTCATTCCAATAATCTCCCATTCCCAATTCATTTATTTAGGTTATCACTTGATTAAATAACTCATAGTTGGTTATCCTGGTACTAGCCACTTAGGGCCCCGGCCCCTCACTATGAGCCACTCACCTAGTGTACTTAGGTTCCCTAACATACATATAAAAATCATAAGAGCATAATAGATCCATCATCAAGAATTCATATCAATTTCATAACAACATTTGATTGAGTTTAGGAAAACATATGTTGTCCCTAGTCCACTTGACAACCCTAAACCCAATATGGCATACAGAATGTTCCAAACATATAAGAAGACATCCAAGTGATATTATAAACATATTCAGAGTATACATAGATCCAATTAACCAAAAAAAATATTCTAATAGCCTCTGGTGACCTTACGAAACCTTAAAACTTAATGATGTTCTTAAACTGAATTATTTCAAGCAAGGATTAAATGCAAAGAATAGTCATCATAGAACATCATCCATATCTTCCACAAAACAAATAATAAAGGAAATCTCTTTGGTGGAGATTTAGCTAACATAATTATGGACTTTAAATTTGATTTTTAGGAAGATCCAACGGTGGGAAAGAAAGTTATGACTTCTGGTTTAAAACAGAAAATTCTGGTTAGGGTTCAGACCTGTCTTCACTAAAACGGCTGTAATTTTCACAAAACATAATAAAAATTCTCCAAACCAATTGGAAATGAAAGATAAGACTTAGGAGAATCTTTTATATCAAATTTAGACTTTTATATAATCATATCAGCCTGTAGCATATGAATACATTTGACAAAAAATTCAGAATCGAGAATGGACAGGCATAGTCTGCCAAAATGTCAAAAATAAAGCATTAATTCGACACTAAAAATAAAATCAGAGAGATACCCATTTGAGATCTGTGAATTTTAATTCCAGAAAATTAATTTAGTAAAACCCTAGATGCAATTTAAATTATTATAATAATAGATCTCCAAAAATGGGTTGCTAAAAACCCTAGGAAAACACATGCCAATTCTTACAAATAAAAACTCAAAACTTTAAAATAACCATAGAAATTAAAAGTACAGATATAATAAATAATTATAATATATAAATAGATCCATAATCTATTAGAGACATAAAGTAACTAACATATTCAATCCATACCTCATGTCCTACGAAGGTTGAATCGAAGAAGGAAGGAAACAAAAGAGAAGACAAATCCAAACTTGAGATGCATCCTTCAAACCCTATCCACTTTCAGAAATCTCCATGAAAGAAAGAAATAATTCCACAGCAAAGAATCCCTCTCTCAACTATTGAAATTCTCACAAAAATGTCTCTCTCCCAAAAGCAAAGATAACCAAAAATTCTTAAAGACATATGCTTACAAAATCTCCCTCACATCTCCAAGTTTTCTCTCCAAAATCACCATGAAAATTAAGGCCATCCTCTCCTCAATGCTTCAGCCCCAAAATCCCCCCTCTTCAAATGAGAAACTAGTGCATATAAATAGATTTCCAAAGGTTGAGAGGAAAAGTAACCAACTCCCAACTAACTCTTAACTAAAGGGTATTATAAAATAACTTAATATCATACAACTATATTACTCAAATATACAATAAAAGATTATTTGTATTCATTCATACACATATGTAATATTATCCTAACATATATGCATATGCCATCATTAATTACATCAATATCTATATATATAACCTATCCTCATTATTAATAATTAACAATTGAGAATAATATACCTCGCATTATTTAATATTTAATTATTAATAATATTATACTTTACATTAATCCCAAAATATACACCATCAACAATATCTACAATAATTAACATATAATCACATATAAATTATATATATATATAAATACATATATGTGTGCACCCATATATATATTTCCATATATATATATATATATATATATATATATATATATATATATATATATATATGCCAAATACCAAACACTATAATCTATAAGATTGTGAAGTAATAGATCACAATATTATTACCTATTTATAATTGCTATAGGATAGAACACTGAGGTACAATAAAATCACATGCCTCAAAATAAATCTAATCATCCAAAGAGGCCATACAAATCATCTAAGAAACATATCGAGAAAACCATAAGATCAAACAAGGTCAACCAAAGTCAACAAGGAAAGTCAAGCCAAACTCCTGAAACACAACATAGAAAGATTAACTAAGAATCATACCAAGAAGGAGAAATAAATAAAATTAGTAAACAAATCATACAACCAAATGAATTCAAGTGGTCACAAGGCACTAACTACAACCATGCCCAACCAGGTGCGTTGGATCTGGGTTTTTGACCCAAAGGTTGACTGACAAAGAAGGAACTCTAATATTCCCAAATTGGAATAATGACAAAGGAAGACTCATGTAGGGGCCTTAGTACTATCTCCATAACAAAAACCATCGAGGATTTGAGGGCATGCTCAGACCTGTGAAGCCAGGTGAAGTCGATGCCCGGTACCTGCAAGCCTGCATCACAAAGAAGAAATACATATGCACGGATATACATATAAAAGAAAACATTGCAGACAGATGACCAGGATCGATACATCGTGTGGACCTCAGCTATGTGAGTAACTACGACTTCGTCCTGAATCATGAAAACACATCATGTATATATATACACTCAAAGCATGTAGCATCATCATAATGAAGGTTAGAATCTCAAGCATTGTGTTAGTCTCTTATCAATACTAATAATAAATTAACATAATCAAATCATCAAGTGAGATACAAGATTCATCCAAGGTAACCTTAATAGAAGAAAATATAAATAACCACTTATATATATCTATCAAGTACATATCATATAACATCCTAACTATGTTCATAAAGGTCTTGTAGGTACTCAATACATACATGGAGATAAATACATACAAAAATGATACCTTTAGATAGTATGTCTGATATTAGAATCATTGAGTACTAGCTTATGAAATTATTATAAACAACTATAGGAATAGATCAAACAAGTATCATGTACAACTTAAGCTGTAAGAAAACATCGAAAGATCTTAATTCTTTCAAAAACACAAAACTTATATTAGAGTTAGAGGGGTATTACAGGAATGGATTTTTATTGTCACTTTGATCGGCAGGGTTGTGATGGCTTGAATCTGAGAAATGCTCGCAAGAAAACTATCGTTCACCTAATTCAGAAGGTGTCTTATGTGGCACATACAACATTTTCTTTTTTGAATTTGTATTCCTCCTTATTGGTTCTAATTCAACAAAGATATTATTTTTTAGAGATCTTCTCCCTAACATAAGTTTTTCTCAATCTTTCTGAAACTGAATTTTTTGAGTCACCACCTCACTTTCTATGAGGAAATAAATTGTCATGAGTCCTCTCTCCCAATAGATTCCTTTTGAATTTTACAACTATAACCAAAGATTCTGCAAATATTTTTCACAGATAGCTTTCCCCAGCAAAGTCACCAATTTGTTGGGGCCCAAAAATGATGGATCAGATTTGGCCAACTAATAGGTACAAATTGATACCTCTGCAATTCTGGCTTAATCAAGCCAAGGCTGGTAGGCCTAAATTCACTTTAAACTATCAAATTCTCTGTGTCACACAACTGTGTACACAAAACAAAATTACTCCAAAGGTGGTGAATGATCCTTTGAGGAAAGCAAAAAATCTCCTGAAAATCTCTACTCTATAAAACTTGACTAAAAGGATTATACTATGGACTAAAAAGTAATTCTTTTGAAATAATGATTTAATGATCTAAAAACTACAAATGAACTAATATAACAGTTTCCAATTAATGATTAGATCAATGCCTTCTAAATACTTGGGCTATTGAGTTAGAAAACTTTCAATCCTATGTACGATCAGAAATGGTTTTAAAAACTTGCTTTAATAAGACAAGACCATCATTTCAGAGGCTTCCACGTAAAGTATGATTCAAAGAAAATTGTACAATTAGTTCTATAGAATTTATCTCTATTCAAGAGACCAATAGAAATAGAAGAAAGACTTACACAGACCTTTCTACTGATATTCGAATTGTATAATGATTTTGAATTATAACACTTCGGGAATTTAACACTCTATTTAATAGAATATTTGAAAGACTAATTGAAAGCATACAGATAACTTATAACCACAAATAAAAGAAATGGAACTTATCTTTATAGATGTTGAAAAAATGGTACATAAAAGTTCATAGTTGTAGTTGTGAGTTGAATCCTTCTCAAGAGTTTCAAAAATAATTTCTAATTTAATGACTGTCTCTTACCTTAGTCCTAGTATGAATATTAATATGTTTTTGAACGGATGCAAACAACCTTCGAATTGAGGTGTCAATTCAAAACAAAAACCTAATCACTAACAACAACCAAAATATATTTACAATGTAAAATATTAATTGTTTTGAAGGTTAATATATTTAATTTATAAGATCTTTAGTAATTCTTATGTTTAGAATATTTCATCCCGTAAAATAATCCCCTTTGAAATAGTATTTGATGTGAAGACTTTCTGCACATAAGATAAATTAATTAGATATCTAACCTTAGTCTTCATTAGGGTTTTCTACAAAAGAAATATTATAATTAATCCATGTATAGTTTCCAAAATAATCCTTTATAACATATTCTACCATTTAGAAAATACACTTATAAAACTTAATCAAAATATTATATATGTTAAAAGAGGTTTCCCTATTAATGATTTTCAAAATTTAACATAAGCCTCCCAAAAAACATTATATTCAATAATATATAAAAGGAAAACATTAGCGTGATGCCATGTAGAAAATATATATATATCCTTTCTTTTTAGGGAAAATTTAACTTCATAAAAAATATTCAACTAAGTCCCCAAGCTATTATTATAGGATAAAAGTTTTATTACTTTGCAAATCATACCAATATAAATATATTTCTTCTTTTGAAAAATATAGTTTTCCAGAAAGTAATATGGAATAAATTACCATTTTCAAAACAATACAAGAATGAGTTCACCCTAAAATGATATCTCGAGTTTAATTTACATAAGGTAAACACATTTACAAACAATATTGCATTCTTATAAATTGTAAACATTTAATTCCATATGCAATCAAATATTAAAAATATTATTTCATTCATGATATAAATTTCCATTAATTTGAATTAAATGATTTCACCATTACTATCAAAATATTTTATATCATACCCCTCACAAATGTTTTTTATATTATTTTCAAACATTAATATAGAGTAGCAATATTGGAAAACACCTTAATGAATCAAGATTTTTAGAGTACATTAATCAAAGAATATTTATGTATTCTTTTAAGATATATTTAGGGCACCTTAAGAATTTTACATTTTAAAATAAAACCCTAATTAATTATGCATCTTTATAAATTAATTAAATGCATAGTGAAAGAAGCATATGCTTCTTTAAAATCTAAGAAAGGACATAAATCACCATATTAAATAATTTCAATATTCATATAAGGTGAAATATACATTTAAAAAATAATAAGAGAAAAAGAAACTCAACTATACTTATTTACCCTAATAATTGATTTCCAAAATTACTATAGGGTAGAAAATGTTCTAAATATATCTTTTCGCTTTTACCCATATTCTCAAGGAATACAATAGAACAATTGGTTAGGGTAGGATGGGTAGTTAGGATAGAAAAAAGGGATGAGTCAAGAGGTTGAGTGTTCAACTCCCTCTCCCCACCTTTTTTTTCTCAGTAATGATTTTGTAAATAATATTTATATGCAAAAAATAATCACATTACAAATTAAAAATATTTTGGGTAAGATATACTCCTTGTGTGAAAAATTGCTTTAATTTTCTTACCTACACATGAAAAGTGTAAATAAATTAATTCCACTCCTAAACCTCTCAAAGAATAGCATTAGACTAATTGGTTAGGGAGGGAATGGGTAGGTAGGTAGGAAAAGAGGGTAGGCTTGAGAGGTCGAATGTTCAACTCCCTCTTGCCACCCTTTTTCTCAAAAAGGAATATTTTACTTCAAATCTCTCCTTTTATAAAAACATTTTATTTTTATTCACTTCAACAATATTTTATAAAAAAATTTCCCAAACTATTTAAATAAAAATATAATTACAATCCTATTTTATCTATTAGGGTAATTAAGCAAGAATAATTATTTTATAATTTCAAATTTTCAACATAGCATTAAAATATAAATAAACTCTAGAACTTTGCTATTTGAAAGAATTTATTTATAATCATAATAATTATTCAAATATTTTATCCTAGATATTCCTCATATTTATGTAAGCGCGTGTTAAATATCAGGGTTTCTAATAATTCGAGATAAAAGCACATAAAATATTTGAGTATTGAAATACTTCTTGTTAATTTTTGGTTTTGCAAAATTAGGTATCAACAGGGGGAAAGAGGTGGGATGGTGAGATGATGAAGGGAGAAAGGAGAAAGTGAGAAGGGGAATTGGGGAGATATGAGAGAGAGAGAGAGAGAGAGAGAAGGGGGATGGGGAGACAGATGAGGTAAAGAGAGAAAGAGCTTATTTAGGGGGAATAGATGAAGATGATGATGGAGAGAGAGAGGGAGAGATGTGATGGTGGGGGAAAGGGATGGGATAGTGAAATGATGGAGGGGTGAGAGTGATGTATTGGAGGTAATTAGAGGGAGAGAAATGAGATGGAGATGGTCCTAGGATTTCTTAAGGGGCATTGGTGCCTTAAGTCACTAGTACATTTGAGGCCTCATTCTGATGAATATTTGTTAGATATTCAATGCCTATCTGTCAGATATATGACATAATATGATGTCAAAGTTATTTCATCAAAAATTACAATGGAAGTAGTAATTGTTGCCTTTCTAACGTACATATCAGTTGAAAAGAAGCACACAAATACACAATTCACTATAAAAATTTTGATGACACATCTGTCAGATGTATAGCATCTCTAATGGTTATCCAACAATTGTGTGGTGATTTTTGTGATGGTGAATCCATCAGTACTACAATCTCTCCATTGACAATGAGCGTCAAAACTGTAGCATCTCCAATGGTTGTGCGATGAATTTTGTGATGGTTAATATTTTGGTAGTATAGCATCATCGTCGCAAATAGGCATTAAAAATGGATCATCTCCAATGGTTGCGTGGTGACTTTTGAGATGATCAATCCATCCATAATATAGCATCCTCGTCATAAAGAGGCATAAAAAATGGAGCATCTCTAACGGTTGTGCGAAGACTTTTGCGATGGTCAATCCATCGATAGTATAGCATCCCTGTAGCAAAGAGGCATAAAAAATGTAGCATGTGCAACAATTGTGATGTGACATATGTGATGGTAAATCCATTGGTAGTATAGTATCATCATCGCAAAGAGGCATCAAAAACATAGCATCTGCAACAGTTGTGTGGTGACATGTGTGACAGTCAATCCATCGGTAGTATATCATCAGCATCGACAATTAAGCATCTCCAATGGCTTTCTGATGACATTTTTTATAGTAATCCCTTCACGTGTATGGAATCCTCATCAAAATAGTTCTCAGAGGCATCAAAATTGTGATGGACATGCACACTAAAGATAACACAACTCAAGAAACCATAACATTTGGTCTTCGTCTTTGGTTCATATTACTGACAAAATGGTTTACATTTCATTAGCTCATCAAATGTGGGGATTTGAAATATTTTAATAGAATATTTTCATGATAACGTATATTATTTAAGTTGGCATTGCATGAATTTATCTACTTCGCTCGCTTGTGGACTACGAGGATAGCGATAAAGAAGCATCCCCTCCTGTGGCCTGCATTACTCACTCAACCTTGAATGTAATAAAGTGTGTTAATAGGTTCGAGGTTGAATGAATAATGCAAGCCATGGGAGGAGATGCTTCTTTATCACTATCCTCGTAGTCTACAAGTGCATAAAGTAGATGAATTTGTGCAACATCAACTTAAATAATATATGTTATCATGAAAATATTCTATTAAAATCTTTCCCCCATATTTGATGAGCTAATGAAAATTAAACCATTTTGTCAGTAATGTGGACCAAAGATGGAGACCAACTATTATGGTCTCTTGAGCTCTGTTATCTTTAGTCCTAGATACTAGGTAAGGTCAAGAAGACTTATACATGTTGATTGCCATTCATAATCACCTTTTTGCCTTTATGTACACTGCATAGTATCCAATTTATTAATAAAGGTGAAGAGAAGGTAGAAAATATGAATGGATAAAAGAAACAAAAGATACAATAATATTATCTTGTTGTTTACCTTCTCATAATTGACCAAATAATTGATTCCTTCAGACCTCCAGTGTTGATGAGTTGCAGAAGCGTAATAGGTTTTGATGGTTTCATGAACAAAAGACTATGAACAATTATGTTTTGTCCCTGGGACCCTAAAATATTGAGCTTCTCTTTGTTTTGAGAATAGTTTAATATTCTCTACTTAACAAGGCCAACCATGTGAAGGTGGAAGCTCATTTGGCCCCTTCTAGGAGCCTCTTATGACCCCTTAAGACACTTTAAGACCTCTAATATGTATTCTTAGTGATCGTAAAGGGTCATAATGGGTCTAGGGACACAACAACTGAGAAACATAAATGTAGGCATCATGGTCACAATTCTTTGCATACACAACATAATTGAGTGCTATATTCAGATGATGCAATGAAACCAGTACTCCTATGATTTGAAGTTGACACTGTAGGGTCCAAAAACCATAGTTAAGGAATAAATTGAGAGAGTGGAGGAGGAGGGCCATAAAAACCAAAATAATATAGGGTTTATAGAAATTATATGGAAATTATAATCTCTGTAAACCCTAGAATATTTTTGTCCTTATGGCCCTCTGACCTCCACTCTCTCAATTTATTCCTCTTCCTCTCTATTGTATTCAAATTAGCCATCGTTATCTATGGTTTTTGGATCCTACAATGTCAACTTAGAACCAGAGGAGTAGTGGTTGCATTGCATTGTCTAAATATAGCACTCAATTATGTTGTGCCTACAAAGAATTGTGACCATGATACCTACATTTATGTTTCTCATCTGTTGTGAGATTAAAAGTCTTCTAAGGAACATGTCGTGTATATGTGTAATTGCGTAGGATCATCACCAAAGGGGGTTCCAGATCAAAAAACTCCCTTTCACTTAATAATTATGAACCCATCAATGGTATACTATTTTTTTAGAATTGTAAGTTTAGGGTCATTTTCTTGAATGCATTATAGCCCTGATGTACTTCATGGAAACATTTTGCATCAGGATTACAGGGAAATATAAACCAAGATTCATATAGAGAAAGGTGTTTCTCTTTGAAAATGGTTGATGGTGATTGATGAAGAAGATTTGAAAATGATGATTGATCTAATTCAGATTGGTGCAACATTTTCAAATCTTCTTCATAATCATCATCAAATGAACATTTTCAAATCTTCTTTGAATCATTCATCATCTCAGTATTCTACAATCATATTCTATCAAATGATTATCCTCAAAAAATAAGTCATAGGAATGACTAAACAATACAATAACACATGAAATTGAGAACAAGTAAGAAATTTTTATTTAAATTCAAACAAATACAAGTCCTAGGGGCCATACCTAAGTCTTGGGGGCTCATCGTTGATGGCCTTGCCTACGTCAAGCACAGAGACTTTGTACTTGGGTACTTAGGTTTACAATTTGAAATGGGGATAAAATCCTTTTCAAGGTTAGATTATGCAAGTAAACCCCAAGGGGGTTGCTCATTTACACAAGATACACTCTATAATTTTGGCATATATATGTATTGTCCCCTACAAATTTCCTACGATAATTTCTCATACCTTATTTGTTGACATAATATGTTAAATGAAGAATGAAACCTATAAAATTTATTTCCATACCCTCTACAGTTTAAGAGAAGATTTATGTGCAATACCATTCAGTAGCCTCTATAAAGAACAGCAATCAGACTTACGAAATGAAGATCATAATTAAAAAAATAGGTAAATAAAAATAAAAATTAAACAACACAAGTAAACTAATTAGATCATACTAAGGTGTTGGAAAGATCTTAAATTAACACAACCTCCCCTCATAGATTCATTTAAAAACTCAATGTCATGACTCATATTTTCAGACTTTATATAAAATGTTAAATCATATTAAATTAAAAAATTGATGTACACAAGTACCCCCGTCCCCTATTTTGAAAAATAGTCATACCCATACCCGTACCCAAAGTACCCAAGTACCCCCGTCCCCGATTTTTAAAAATAGTCATACCCGTACCTGTACCCAAAGTACCCAAGTACCCACATCCCTGTGCAACCTTGTTGATTTATAACTGAGTTGCATACCTTGATTTGTTGGGAAGGTGGGCTTTCTATCTTTTCCTTATAATTGTATATAGATTGTTTTGCAATTTGGAGTATCTCTAAAAGAAGAATGTTGATTGAATGCAAATGTCCTTTCACAAATTGACTATGGACAACACTATGAATGTTAGGGACTATCTTTCAATCCTCAATCAACAAAATTTCAGTGATTCAATATAGAGATCAACAAACATAGTTGAATGATGAGTCATATAGTTTTTCAAAATTGAAAGGTTATAAAGAATGAACAATGAAAAATGATAGTGTTGTTAGAAGGACTAGATGATGCTAAAATAGTGAGTTGAAATTGTATACACCAAGGGATACAATGAATAAGTAAAAAATGAAGAGGGTGTTATTATACTATGACAATGATATATCTTAGTACATAGTGGTCGACAAAAGTTAAAAGAACACTATTATTTGTAATGACAAAGATCATCTGTGAAGAAAAGCAGTGATACCATACAATAATACAATGAAAATCATTACTTTTCAAGAATATTGACTATCCCACCAGTCTATTGACTGTTCTATATAATGAAATGACCAAATCATCAAACCTTTGAGGCTTGATCATTTTAGTTCATCTTCTATTGAGAGATATATATCAAATGATAGACCTATATGTAGTCCACATGGCGCAACTAACATAGGCACAAATGAAGCAAGTTCTTATAAGGTAAAGATTCACATTCGAGAAGAGGAAAATGTAGTTCTTACAAAGCAGTAAATAGGGACTATGATCAATGTGATCAAAAGATGATTATATAACAATGGATAGGTCACTTATTTTTAGCAGAGATAGAGAATCCTTGTTCCATGATACTTTAATAGAGGTCTGAATGTAGACATAGCAATGAGAGTCCAGATATGTATAGCTCAGGAATAAACATATCATTCATAACAGTGAATCATCATGATTCACTGTTACAAACATGTATCTCCTCAATGGGACTATGATGACATGGGTGATGCAGTCACCCTATCATGGTTAAAAAGGTTCTCCGATGATAAACATTATCATACAAATGACAAACAAAGGAAAATCACAGTGAAATGAGATGAAGCGAAAAGCTAATTTTGAAACTATAAGCATGTTGTCAAATGACAGAGATGGAGTAGTCAGGGACACCAAGAGGCAACTACAGGATAATTGTTGCTATGGGACAACATACTGCTACATGATTACAATATTTAACTACAGTCAGTGAGTTTTGTAACTATAATGCCCATATTTAAGATACTATATTGGACATTACACAACATACTTATCCTACGCCAAACTTAACTATTTTTTTATATATTTTTTTAAATAACATACCATTTTAACTAAACCAACAATTTAAGATCCTACTTGTTACAATGTTTGTCTATAATACAAGAAGGAAATAAAATAACTTTAAACAATAGCTTGCCTTAATATTCAAATAAAAATCATAATATTTTGTTAGTAGTTAACATGGAATTCAAACCTAAAGTAGAAAGAAAAATTTAGTGCAATCATTGAAACCTATTTTCAAGGTAAGAGGGACTATTTTGGGTTTTTAATTTCAAATTTTGAAATATATTTGCTTGAAACTTGATTTCATAACAAGGAAAAGTAAAGTTTCATAGCACTCACCTCAAGTTTATCGTGGCTACTAATATGATTATCATGCATATAATCTTTGAATTTGGCATAATCACTATCAACATTGTCTTCTCAACATAATCATTATCACACGATAACATTCATTAACACATTATATAATTTATGAACATTCAATAGCACATAATTAAATTCATTGACACATAAAAAATAGTCATTATCAATTAAGGTGCATAAATGACAATCATTTCTTGTTTTTTTTTAATCTTCTCAATTTTAAGAAATCATTAAGAGGATCATCGATTTCATCGTGATCATCTCCCCTCTCATCAGGTCTCAATGCACGTTTGGTTCTTTGTTGATGCAAAGGGGGGTCCTCTGCAATAACAAATAAAAGGGTCTATGTTCAATCACATTTTCTTTCACTTTCAATATGAAAAATGAAGGATATAAATAGTACACAGCTGAAGACAATAAATGGAAAAAAAATCACTCTGTACATTCTTGAAACATGAGGTATATCCCTCAAATCCTTTCCATTTGGAACCATATGCATGTTTATAGAACACAAATAAATGTTACTCTTTTGAAATTGATTTATAATTTTTTCTTTAATTTGTAATTTGATGAGTAGATAGTAGATTTGTTGGAATAGTCAGTTTTAAAGTATTGACAAGATACCTATGATACCCACAATGGGATTTTACTCCTACTGAATCAGACTCTCTGGTAAAGTAATTTTTTTGCACAGATGTTAATAGTATGGTCAATATTACATGCATATATGTAGGAAACAAACAATAAGTATCCCCTAAAGATATCTTATTTTGAGGTCATTACATACAATTGGAATGTGTAAAGACCTCAGGATAGGAATCCTCATGTGCATACTGTGGTTTTGTTAAGCTTTGAGAGAAGGTTTCAGAGGAGCATACACTATGCTACTATAATATGAATCTGGTTAAGAAATGATTACATACAAAACATTAATGGGTTATATATGTCAAATTTAAATTTTTCTAAGATATGTACAAGAAATTATAGCTCCAAATAAGAGATAAGCTGTGTGTGTGTGTGTGTGTGTGTGTGTGTGTCTATATATATATACGATTACGCGAGGTTGGAGGAAAATTTTTAGATTATGAGATAGCATGGAGTGTAAAAGGTAAATAGTAATATATGTGAATAAGCAATCAAAATATGTTCATAGATCAGTGTGCATGAAGGAAAGGTAAGTGGATTTTGGAATGCTTACCCCAAAATATATATTTTGCCTAAGGACGAGATAGGCGAATTTATGTAAAACATGACATAAGTTGTAGTTTTGAGATGAGTCTTGTATTTCCTCACTAGTCAAAGCCTCTGATATTTTGACAGTTTTTGGATCTATATATACACAAACATTTGTATACATATATAAACATAGAAACATATATAAAGATTTTTTTAAAGAAATGAACTCACTAGTACATGGGTATATATGTTTGGATATGGATTCAGATATCTATGGATATACACCCATAGCAAGATGGATAAATTTTCATATAAGGGATATGTTTATACATATGGATTTATTTGAAATTTCATTCATATGGAGATAGATATGGAGGTATATACATACATAAATGGATTAATACTCGAATATATATATGTTCTCTTTCAAACCCTATTTCCATTTTCAAAATCATAATCTACATAAACTAAGTTATTAGACTTTATTATGTCATTTCTTAGACAGAATTATGGAAGGTTTGGAGCATTCATTCTTCATGTATTAATCAGTGTACAAATCTTAGTTTTCTTTCATGATCCTAATCAGTTGGATGCTTAAATAAGGAAGGATTATCAATAGAAATTAGAATATTGATTTAATCACATAGCTAAAGAGATTTACTAAATTTTACGATTGATAGGATAAGGGAAACCATGGATTATGAAATTTTAATGAGTATTATTCAAAGATGTCTTTAAAATTGATTCGTGTTCCATTTATGGCTAATTAAGTAAGGTCAGCAAAATATATCAAGTTTAAAACATTATATTAAACAAATAAATTCACCTTTTTTACAACTACTAAAATGGGAGGCTAGAGGGATAGAGAGATCCCAAGGACATTTCCTTAACTTTTAAACTCCCTAATATGGGGCTATGATCATAGAATGAAAATAGATTAAATGATCACCTAAACATAGAAAAGGTTAGTTTTAAGTATCATATTCATCAAGACTAACAAAATTATGAATGCAGGAAAGAAGGAGAGAAATCAACGTATCCTTTTATGTAGACTATTATTTATAGATAGTTTATAGGAACAGAGTTTTCTTTCTCAAAAATAAATGACAAGAATATTAATTAGATATGATACTAACTTATGAAATAGCATCACCCAAGTTTCTTTTTAGAATCCTTTTTGCAGGAATTTAGAAGGAAGCCAGCAATATTCATAGCAGAAAAGGAAGAGACTAATATGGAGACTCATGTAACAAACTATTAAGAATTAATAAAATATCCTATGGCTTCATCCTTTTACTGATTAAAAAAAACATTTTATTATAAATTGTTACAAGTATTTCAGTACTTTAAAGGACATAACTGTAGCACTCTTTACCTAATCTACTCACATCATCAACTTTGAGATCAGGTTGTCTGGCCTCAACCTCAATGTGCTCATGAACACCATGTTGGAAACTGCAATTGAAGCAATTGTTGTATTTTCATTGATGTCAAACCTTAACTGGTAAGACTATTGCTATTTAAGAAAGTAATATATCTATTTGAGTGTTGCTAAGGGGAAAGGCAAGGTTGATAACAATAGTACCTAAGGAAAGGTTGAGTTATCTTGATACTTCAATGAGTACTTCATTATGTGGCACAATGATAAGACAATGTATTGTTTATCTAAGTAAGAATGAAGACTAAACTAGTAGGCTTAACCGAGAAAAAGTGAAGAAATCTAGTTTAAGCTGAGTGTTGTTAGTGTCGATCGAGGGTGTTCCCACAATAGTGTGTCCCACTTTTTGTCCAACTTTGACACAAAGATCAACATTCTGAGAAGAAAATTCACTTTCGAACACCTGTTGCCGTAAAAATATTATGAATTTGAAGATGATGTAAACTAGAGTCTTTTAGAATTTTCTTTCTAGTTTCTAAATATATATTTTTTTTAAAAATTAAAATTTATTTAAATTCATTTTTCCTTCTCCTTTGAAAAGTGGTTTGTGTGAAAAATTATGTTTTTAAGGAGTTACTGTCACTTGGATCAACATAACATTTTTTTAAAATATGATAACGATGTAATTCTTTCGAGATTATATTTGTAACTTCAATATCTAAAAGATGCAATTGGTTTCATTCATTTTGGGTCAATATTTCATAGTTTATGAAGTTCTAGAGTGACAGTAACTATAATTTAGACATAAGGTCACTTGGATCGCTCTAACTTGATCTGTGTATATTGAAATTCATTTTTTCTTTTTTTTATAGAAAGGTAACACAAATACTCTTTTCCTACATATTTTTCATAATTTGTTTTTTGTAATTTACTATTTTTCCTGAAGTCTTGAAGAGACAGGTTGTTGAATGACCAAACAACCAATGTTTAGTTAAAGTAATATTTAAAAGTGATAATGAACTCAATATGTATTAAAATTATATTCATTAGAAAGCTTGTTCTGAATAGAATCATACTACATAGATAGGTTTTTCAAATGGATTCATTTGATCTGCCAAAACATATAGACGAAGTGATTTTTTGTCAGCATTTTAATAGGTGAGAAGGAGACTCCATTGTAGGTATGAATGAGGAGTATAAATGTTATATCAATGTTTTTTTAATCTAAGAGAGAGAAGGAACAAATATATCTTGGATTGTGCTAGGACATTAATGATTGAAAAGAATGTTGCACAAAAGTATTGGAAAGAAGCTGTAAGTATAGTTGTTTATACTCTTAACTGACTACAGATTAAAAAAGGTACAAATCTAACACCTTATGAGTTGTGGCATGGGTATGCACCTAATGTAAAGTACTTTAGAATTTTTGGAAGTAAATGCTACATATTAAAGGATAGTAGAAATGGAAAATTTGATGCTAAAAGCGATGAGGATATATTCCTAGGCTATTCCACAAAAAGTAAAGCTTATAAGTGTTTGAATTCTAACACTAACAAAATTGTGGAAAGTGTGAATGTCAAAGTTGATGAGTATGCAGAGAAAAATGAAGCTGATAGTAAAAGAGAACTAGAAGATTATAGATCTTTTGTGTATATAGAGGAAGGAGAGGCAAGTGATAGACTTGCACCTGATGCTGAGTCTTGGGTAAGCAATGTCGAGCATCAGGAAAACAATGTTGAGAGAGAAGAAGAATGTGCTAAGTGACAAGAAGAAGCTGTCGAGTATCAGGGAAAGGTTACCGAGCATTCAGAAGCTGAATCTGACAATCTTGTTGGTGAATCTGATGAGAAAAATGAAAGGAGAGTAGAACCTTTTCTAGCACAATATGTAAGGAGACATCACAAGCCTGAACAGATTATTGGAGATAAAGATACTGGAATTCAGACCAGAAGCAAGGCAAGAGATCCAACATGTTTACTATGTGAATTTGAGCCTAAGACAACAAAGGAGGTATTAGAAAATGAAGACTAGATAGAAGTGATGAATGAAGAGATAGACCAGATAGAGAAGAATGATACCTGGACTCTGGTGCCGAGACTAGAAAAGAAGAATTTCATTGGGACAAAGTGGGTATTTCATAATAAGCTGAATGAGCATGGTCAAATCACAAGAAACAAAGCTAGGCTAGTATGCAAAGGCTATGCACAAGAAGAAGGAATAGATTATGGGGAGACATTTGCCCCTGTAGCTAGATTGGAAGGAGTAAGAACTTTGCTTGCATATGCTACCTATAAAGATTTCAAGGTATACCAAATGGATGTTAAGTCTGCATTTTTAAATGGTATATTAGAAGAAGTGTATATTGAACAGCCAAAAGGATTTGTTGATCCAAAAAAAAGACACATGGTTTGCAAACTGAATAAAGCACTGTATGGACTGAAGCAAGCTCCCAGAGCATGGTATGAGAGACTTCACAATTACATAATACAGATTGGATTCTCAAGGAAAAATGACACAAGCAATCTGTACATGAAATATGAAGAAGGTAAAGGAATCTTGTTAGCTAAGATCTTTGTAGATGATATTATATTTGGTGGACAAAATGCCTTGTGTAAGAAATTTTCAAATGAAATGCAAACTGAATTTGAAATGAGTATGTTTGGGGAGATCAAATTTTTTGTTGGTTTACAAGTATATCAAATGGAGAAAGGAATTTTCATCACCCAGTCTAAATATGTTCATGAGATACTAAAAACCTTTGGTATGGAAGATTCAAGGCCAGTAAGTACTCCCATGGTTACTGGACAAAAGTTGTCTAAAAATGATGATGTTGTAGAAGTTAACCACTAGACTTTGTATAGATCTATGATTGGGAAGCTATAGTATGTTTTACATAGTAGACCAGATATTGCATTAGTTGTTGGGATTGTGGCAATCTTCTCTACCAATCCTAAGGAAACTCACATGATGGCACTCAAAAGAATAATGAGATATTTGAAAGGGACTACTGACTATGGATTGTACTACAAGAAGCATGAGAAGTTTGAACTAAGAGTGTATACAGATGTTGATTGGGTAGGAAATGTAGATGACAAAAAGAGTACTAGTGGTGGAGCTTTCTTTCTTGGACAGAGATTAGTCTCTTGGACAAGCAAGAAACAAAATTGCATTTCCCAATCTACTATTGAAGCTGAGTATGTGTTGCAGCTGTGAACTATTCAAACTTGATATGGATAAAGCAATTGTTGGTAGGCATGAAAGAAGAAATCACTAAACTAGTTGTCATCTTCTGTGACAACACAAGTGCTATCAATATCTCTAAGAATCTAGTGATGCACATAAAGACCAAACACATTGCCATCAAGTATCATTACTTGAGAGAACTGGTACAAGATAAAGAGGTTTGAATGGAATATGTGAATACAAAGGAACAACTAGTAGACATATTCACTAAGGCTTTACCTAAAGAAGCTCATGAATACCTAAGAAGTCAATTAGGGGTCCTTCCCCTCACTGAGGTTTCCTAGTCAAGCTAGGAGCACTGCATCAAATGTTTTGCAAAGAGTATCTAACAAGTTGATGCAGAGACAGGTCACACTTTAGGAGCAGCCTAGATTTGTGAAAAAGTATAGCACAGACAAGAATCAATCATAAGCAAAGATGGCAGAGGGAGAAATACTATTATTGAATTGAAGCGATGATATCTACATCTACAGGATGTATGTTTTTGTTGCTTCTTTGGCATTTTTGTCAAAGAGGGAGATGATCATAGATGAATACATAGAATGAGAAGATCAAGACAGAGGGAGAGATTCAATGGATGGTCATACAAGCATGGCTAATTGATTATGTATCAGAATGAAGATAAGGATATTATAAACATTTCTAATGGACAGATAATTTTTGGATTGGTTGGTAATTCATGTGATATTCATATGGTGTTTCCATCAATGCCAAAGAGGGAGATTGTTGGAAACAGCAATTGAAGCAATTTTTGTATTGTCATTGATGTCAAACCTTAACTAGTAAGACTATTGCTATTTAAGAAAGTACTATATCTATTTGAGTGTTGCTAAGGGGAAAGGAAAGGTTGGTAACAATAGTACCTAAGGAAAGGTTGAGTTATCTTGATACTTCAATGAGTACTTGATTATGTGGCACAATGATAAGACAATATATTATTTATCTAAATAAGAATGAAGACTAAACTGGTAGGCTTAACTGAGCAAAAGTGAAGAAATCTAGTTTAAGCCGAGTGTTGTTAGTGTGGACTGAGCTAGTATATGTCGAGTAAATTTAGTATTGATCAAACACCAGTTAATTGTCGAGGAAGATAGTATTAGTCGAGGAAACAATTTTTGAGGTGACCGAGCTTTCTAGTGAAGACCAAGAAGTTGAACATAGTATTGACCGAGCGTCAGTATTTTCCACTTGAGGAAGAATAAAAATTTCCAGCTGACATCATTGAATTCTTAGATTATGTAAAATGTGTTGACTTTATTTATTGATTGTACAAAATCATTTAATGCACTGTAAAATGTTTTATTGTAAATCTATTGAGAGATTTAAGATATTTCTAAAAGGATAGCCAAAGAACATAAAGTAGGATGGATTCGATGAATCTTACCTAACCCTAAGATCTATGAAGGAGATTAAGTGGAAAAAGATGTATTGACCTAATGGAGGAAGTATTAAGGGAACCTAAACTAGAAGTTGTATGAGAGAGGATGTTGGAAGTGTTGTTGACAGTCCTATCTAAGCAGAGAAGGCTGAAGGAGAAGTGTTGTGATTGGTTAAAGAGAGTTCCGAGAAGATCAGTGATGGAGATGGTAAAGGTTCGCAATCAGTAAGCTAGCATATGTGTACAGAATTGGATCTGATATTTGCAAAGTGAGTTGTATGTTTTTTAGATCAATACTACCTACTATTTTCTAACCATTGTATCAATCAAAATCCTTTTAACAGAGGTTAACCTAACAATCATAGGTATAAATCCTTTGAACAAGGTTGCATTCTAATGAAGTGTATTTAAGTCCTATAACAAGGTGCACTTTTAACAGAGTGGTTTAAATCATTTAACCGGGTCACACTTAACAGTGTGTTTGTAACCTTTGACAGGGTTGGCTTTTCACTAAGCTCACTTCAGAAGAGTGAACATAACAGTAACATGTTACAAAGTGGTTTTTCCCAAATTGGTTTTCCACTATAAATCTTGGTGTTGATACTTGTGTGAATGTTTTGGTTTGAACATTTCTATGTTTTACAAGTTAAATGCTATTGGATAAGTGGAATGCACTGTTATATGTTTCTGTTATGCAATCAGTAATGACTGAGTAGCTGTTGGTTATTAGATCTAATTTGTTGAAGAGATTTAAAGTTTTTCTTATACATCTGGACCTAAGAACAATTGATTCACCCCCCCCTCTGTTGTTCTAAATCATATTAACACACTGGCCTCTACATCCTCTGCAGCTGCAATACAAAATGTGACATTAATCCAAACACCTATTGCAATTAAATTTGTATTACTACACCAATCAATTTAAGATGTATACTTGTATTAATAATTACATAAAAAAAATTGAATAGAAAATGTATACCTCCATCAATGTGATGCACACCTAAACCAGCTTCATCATGCAATGGTGGTGTACCAGAATTGGCAGGTTGTATTCCAATTTCATATGCATTCATGTAATCATTGTTTGCTTACTTAAAACAAATATAATCACTTTATGTTGGAACTTAACATCAAATAAACTAATTGGTAAATTATTCAATTTGAAAAATCATCATTTAGCTTCCTTACCATGATGGATCCATCAATAGAACCTTGTACACTTATTTCTCATATTCTTTCAACCACGGCTTTATAGCCTTGTTGGAAGCCAATTCTCTTGTCATCTTCTGGGAGACCTCTATTGAAATTTGTGCCCTGCATTTTTTCTTGGTATCATGAATTTTTATTTCATTGTTTCATCAAAACAAAATAGATTCAAAATTATAAATAGTTACATACAATTTTTCATTTACTAAGACTTACAACTCATGCAGCAAGTTTCAAAAAATCACCAAAATCGAGCTTGTGTTGCTTGTGCTTTTCTAGTCTTGCCTTTGTTGCCTTTGATGTGTCAGGCAATCTATGAAAATTTTGAAATATGTTAGTTCATATAAATATAAAGAGTATTTAGTGCATAATTACATTCTTAACAGTATCACATACCTTATTTTGTTGTCTGGTAGTGTATTTCCTTTTTTCCTTTCACTTCTCTCCTTCGCATCCAAAATAAGATTTTGCCACTCTAAATCAGGAATTCAGGGGGACACTCGCACTTTGGGTTGTTTGTTAATGTACTCCTGTATTGGCCCCTAATATACTTTAAACATGACCCACCTTTCTCAAGGAGCTTATTTTTCTCAAATGCATGAGGTCCAAATAAGTTTGTCATACTCTCTACGAGAGCATCCTTTAACTTTTTATCTTGGGCATCCACCTTTTAAGAAAAAAAAACACTGTTAGATTCATAAATGAAGTGAACTTACCTTTAATATAGTTCAAGAAATGGATGAAAGGAAAACTATCCTAGCAATGATATGAAATCAAAATAGTGGATTGGGGTTTTAGTTTGGATTTGATGTTCCACCATGTATAGAGGGTGGGCCCGAATATCCGCAAACACTCATCATTAAGTTTATCATAAAAAATCATTCCCTGCAAAATAATCATGAGATCATTAGTCAAAGGATATAATAGTATAAAATAAGATTACAATAGATGGAAGATTCTCATATTGAATGCAATGTGTAATTAGCATACGATTGTATAGTAAAAGAAAGGTCCAATCTTTAAAGTACCTAGAAGTTTGGCTACTTTCAAGGGAACTCCTTCTTCATCGCTCACAAGCAATACGCAATCCCTCACCATTCCCATACTAGGAATACAAGTACATCTAGGAAATTCCTCATCATCTGATGCATCTCCTGTTGCATAAATTAAATCCATTAGGAAATGCCCCCAAGAAAGAATACTTCAAGGGAAATGAACATATAAATAATGAGAGAGAAAATGAAATCTATATACCAATAGGTGGTGTCACGGCATCTATGGCCATGCTACGTGTTGTTGACATTGCAGGCAGCAGTACATCTGGTCTTGTCCATGTCTAAGGTGGCGATACCATATGATCACTGACAGGTGCTGAAGAATAAGATTGTTAGAGCATAATAAAAGCATGGAATAGCATGGACAATATTTTTAGAGTGTAAAAAAAAGATAGTCAAACATGCGATCTACTTGAACCACCTGTAGTACCCTCATGAAGGCCACGAGTTTCAAAATTATGCAAAATAAACTATAAAAACATTACATCTGCTTATAAAAGACTATATAACAGACTAATAAAATACTAGTATAACATAAAAACTATTATTGAACTTTTTCTATAATTAAAAATTACATTAATACTTAATTTTTAATTTTCAGCTTGGTGGATCAATTCAAATGCCTCTTTGCTGACTCAGGAGTCGGAGGGTATATAGATGACAATTGAGACAATCTTTTTTCAATTCTTTGGAGGTACTTCTTAATTGTAGTGGTTGGGTCATCGCAAGTTGAAAAATCAATATATAGGTCCTCATCAAAGGACTCCTCCTCGGGGAATGGCACGGGTTCCTTTCCCTTTCTCTGATGACCACCTGTTTGTGACAACAATATTACTAGCACTACTAAAATTACTCCAAAATAGTGATGAAAAGAATATAATAAAAAACATTATTTAACACTTTTCTTCTATCTATTTTTTAGTACAATAACAAAGAGGTTTACATGTTGGGAAGAAGAAGTGTCTACAGGATCATCATTGTCCCCTCTATTTGGTTGCTCCATATCGTGGCCCTATGTTATTATTTAAAGTTAACCAATAATTAGAAAGGACTAGATTAATAGATTTCATTAGAAGATGATGATGGAGATGAGGTGGATGGTGAGGAGACTCTCTAGATGTGCCTGGTTTTGGAGGGCTTGTTTGTAGTAGTTTCTTTGGATGAATTTCCTTTCCTAGAAGGATTAGATTCAACATTACAAAAAGAACTCAAATATAAAAATGTTAGCAAAAAAACTCAATTATTTAATGGTACATAGTACGTACCTACACCCCCATGATAGTGACATTATTTGTATCTATGTGATTCAAATTTTAATCAATAAGCAGCTCTTCCCCTGCACGTATTGATTTTATCGCACATACAAATACACAATTTCCCTCATGCACCTCAAATATGCAATTGGGTTGCTTAATAGTTGACACAAGTTGTGTACTATTTATAAAATAGGTCTACAATATTCCCTGATACTTTTGGCCTTCTGTCAATGTATATAGCCACTTTTTTACTTTGTTCATTGTCTTTTTGTTTAATATAATTTTCCGAGAGTGCATACCTACACATAATTTTTTTTTATCGAATAATCCGCATCCAAATTTTGTAATCATAACAAGGTCCAACATAATCCATCAATTTGACAATTTTTTTGTAAGAGACCTTTATGCCATCCATGGAAAATATGCCCAAACAATGTAATGACAATGGTGTTATGCGATATATCTTACCTTTAACACTAAAATCAGTGTTTATTGGAGGAAGTTCCTTGGAGACCCATTTTTTCTATAGGTGTTGGTACCTAAAGGGTGCCTCAATATCTCCTTTTCTCTCATCATCATAAGAACATGACCCCCCTTGAGCAAGAAAAAATTTCATGCGTTTATTGAATTTCTTTCTAGTCTTTTGACCTCTAGTTGATCTCCCTAATTCAAACATACTATATGTCTCACTTTCTTCATCCATTCCAATATTTCCTTCGCTCGAGGAAGACACATCTAACAAATACCTATTTGCTGCTACCTGCACTCCGTCAAATGAGAGAGATAGCGATTAATGCGAGATAATTTGAAAATTGTAAAAGACATTAATCTCTATAGGGTGTATTGACTTATACCTGTCGATCCATGAGACTGTGTGGGATGCTCATGAAAGGGGTTCAGGTTTCTACATGTGTAATTCAATTATCTTATGTTAGCTAAATAATTCAAGATACATATACTCAAAATTACATAGTAAGTACATCAAAAACCATAAGCATCCCATTTGAATTAAAAACATTAGAAGGTACATCAAGAATTAATTAAATTAAGCATTGATCGCATAATTGTACATTTCTATTAAGAAATCAATATTAAATAGATTAATCATTGATCGCATAACTATACATTTCTATCAAGAAATCAATATTAAATAGATTAATTATTGATCATATAACTGTACATTTCTATCAAGAAATCAATATTAAATAGATTAAGAAATGATCACATAACTATACATTTAATTCATGTCATTGATCTTCTTCTTCATCCAACTCATCACCATGATCATCGTCACCATTGACATCATCACCATGACCATCATGGTCATCGTCTTCATCATCATCATCTTCATCATCATCATCATCATCATCATCATCAACAACAACAACAACAACAACAACATCATCATCATCATCATCATTATCAATAGCATCATCATCACCATCTTCTTCTTCTCCTTCTTCAAGAAAATTTACATCGGGAACATCATTGAATAACTGTCGATCATGATCATCATCTTCTACTTGTTCAGAATCTTCTAATTCCATCACATTATACCTTATCAGTCTTCCTCTTGGATCATGTTTAATAACAAATGATGAACCCAGTTTATGTGGAACCTCTGAGTAAAATACCTACTCACATTAGCTTGGAAGAACATAGGGCTCATCCCCAACTAGTTCAAACCACCTTGTATTAATCTTTAGAAATTCATTTTCATGTTCAATAATAGTTCTATCAAGATCATTTTGATTAATTCGTAGTATGTACCATCTGACAATGAAGAGAACTAATCTGAAAGAATTAAAGTCACACTCAAGTATATCATCCAAAATGTCATAGTATCAATTTTAAGACTCTTGAGGATGTAAGTCATTTCTAGATGAAATATTAGTCACCTGAAAGACTGCACTTATTCTAGAATCACAATTTTTCTTTGTGTCATCCAACTTTTTGATGTGAAATTTATGACCATTGCAAAATATAGCCTTGTGGTGTTTGACCTACAATAATATGTCAAATATGTAAAAATTATTGCATCGAGAGTTGATAAATGTACAGGTGATTAAAAAATTTATACGTACCTTAAAATCTCTTAAACCATATGCTAAATTTATTTCCCTTTGCATAACATTTGAATCTCCATTATGATGAGCTTCTTTAACCAATGAAGACACAAATTTCCATGTTAATGTATGAACAAAATGATGACATTGTTCAATCCATTGCGTCATCCAATCTTGATTGTTTGCAATATACAAATGTATTGGGTCTCACTCTCGAGTTGTTGTACAAAAAATAAATAGATGACTTACAACTTATTAATTTTGAAGATTAATAATTAATTAACTACAATGACATCTTATAATTTATTACCTCTCACTTTCCTCAATCTACCTTTCCCCACAAAGTACTCCCCTTCAAATTTTCTAATGGTGTCAGGATCCCAAATGCGATCTCTATGGATCTTTGCTACAAGCTTAGGAAGATATTCAGTAACGTACACCATAGTTTGGTATACCATATATTCCTCCACCATAGAACTCTCAGGACCTGCTCTTTGTTGAACCAAAGCCTTCAAAAATTTTAAGTGGCTCTCAACCATCCACATTGACCGAGTGTGTACAGGTCCACATAATTCAATATCCTCAACTTGGTGTATGAGGTAGTGTTCTTGTGCATTGAAAAAAGTTGAAGGTGGACACTTTTGGATTTCACACATTAGATGAGGAATTATTCTTTTCCAATGTTTTATATCTTCTTTATGAATTTCTTTAGATGAAAACCACCTACAAGACATTCAAGACACAAAATATATAAATACGATACTTTACAATATATGACATAACAAGAAAAACAAATTGTGAATATAATAAATATATACAACAAATTGAATAGATATCACTGCTTACCTCATGTATTTTCCAAGATCATATATCACTTGTTTGATGTTATTTTTGAAGTTCTCTGGGAGAGATAGGGGTAGCACGTACTACAAAAATTATAAACTAATCATGTCATTCTTTTCTCACATAATACAATGAAAAGTACATGCGGTTTACAAATATATTGTAAATACAAAAGAATATGACTTACCTTGATGAAGGTATGCCAATCATGTGTTTTCAAATCTAGCCCAAATTCACTTTTCTTTGATATGAGATTGCTTATGTTCACAGCAAATCTTGTGGGAAATAAAAAAATTTGTATGACTTCTTTTATGGCATGACTTTGATGGTCCTTTAATAACCAAGGAAGGGCACTTATATTAATCTAGTCTCCATTTCTATTTGATTCAATGAAATTTTTCATTGCATGATTGGATTCAAGAATGTCACTATAAATTTTGACATTTTTTTCTTTGTCACTCCTTCCATCCAATATTTTTCACAATATCTCCATTACATTCTTTCCAATTTGCATAGTATCAAACAAATGCATAATTTGTAGCTGCTCATAGTAGGGCGACCTAATAAATTGTCTGGAATAACTTTTTAGTCCCTTTGGAAGGTGCTCAGTAGTATTGCCTTGACGACCTTCGCAATAATCAATTACATAATCAGCAAATAAAAGACAATAGAAATATATAAATTCCAAACATAAACCATTAGGTGGAATGGTAGTACCTTGACGATTAATTCTATTATATACAAACTTTCATAGGTGAGTAGTCATTCTTTGTGGCTTTGATGTAGTCTCTTCATTCCCATTGAAAAGATATTTTTTGATAATTCGATACTTATGATTTCTATGGAGGAAGTTACTATACTCATCAAACACCTACTTCCCTAAACTTTTTGAATGACAAGATTTCATCTTTGGACCACAAACTGGACATGAAAATTTTCCCTTTGTTTTAAGACCTACAAGATAATGATACAATTAGATTAAATATGTTAATTTTTATAATTAGAATTATCATGTACAACTTGAATTCACCATAACATACCATAAAAATGTGTTAGCCCTGGGGCATTGTGTATTGTCCATACAAGCATTGCATGGAATTGAAATTGTCTTAGTCCTATTGGTTTAGAGATGTCATACATAGTGACACCATTCCATAACTCCAACAACTCATTGATAAGAGGCTCAATATATGCATTCATATCTTTAACTTGGTACTTACCTAGTTGAATGAACAACAATATTACATAATTATTGTGACCATTTTACCGCAAGATTTATAATTACATGCAGATAACTGTTAAATGATAAAATACAGGGAACAATCATTGCCAACATAATGTGCTTCCTCTTTATTGACATCCATGAAGGAATGTTATTGTTCATGACAAAAATAGGACAAATAGAATAAACAAATCTCAACTCTCCAAATGGATTGACACTGCCCGCTGCCAATGAATGCTTGAGATTTTGAGGTTCTTTGATAAAGTGTGGCCACTTTTTCTCTATGTCTTTAAATGTCAAACCATCTGTAGGTATTCAAATAATATCATCTTGCCTCCTATTGCGTGCATGGTAATCCATAAATTGTGCCAAGCTACTACACCTGAAAAAATCTTTGCAAACGTGGTATAATGGAGATGTAACGAAGAACCTTGTGAGGCACCTTTTTTGTTATTTGATCTAGTCGATATCTACTCGTATGACATTCAAGGCATTATGTTGCAAATTCATGTTCTTTATGATAAATAATATGATCATTGGAACAAGCATCTATTGCTTGATACTCCATTCCAATATCTTTCATAGTGGCACATAATTCTCAATATGAGTGAGGGAGAATATTAGATGGTGGTAACAAAAATTCACCTATCAATCTATAGCAAAAAATATAAGTTGTTAATATTAACAATATTTACAGTACATGTTTCACCCTTTATTGACTATAATGACATATATGACATACCTTAGCATACGTGACATTGTTATGTTGGATAAACCATTCATAACCTTCAAGTTCAACAACAACAATACAATAGAGAGAAGAGTTGTTTGGGAGCCTTCATAAAGGGTTGTGTCTACCTTATCAAGTAGAGGTATATCATGGATGACATCAATGTCATCCTAATCATCATCATCAGTTGTGCCAATACCAAATGTGTCATGGATCAATGTATTAGTACCATCATCTTCAAATGTGTTATCTGGTGCATGATCATCATCTTCCATGGGATCATAATCTTCAACTTCAATATTCGCACCTCCATGATCCTCCACTTCTGAAACTATATTCTCCATATTCACACCTCCATGGTCCATATCACGTACTTCCCTAGGGAGGTCGACCTATATAAAAATGATGAACACAAATAAACCATGATAATGATCTCATCATCAAGTGTATTTCATATGTATATTAATTGTTAAAAAATTATAATGAAAAACTTACCAATGGATGATAATCAAATCCCCCTTCAATGTGACCATTCTCCCTACAATGTCTCTTAGTTGTTTTGATTAGCAATCTTCTAATGTTTAAGCCCTTACAAATTTTGCAGGGATAATTACATTTTCCATCACCTTTTCTTTTGAAGTTATACCACAATCTAATGATTGTCTCCCCATTTTGTTCTTCACTTAGATTATTTGACATGATCCTTCTTCACAAGAAAAAAATTGGGTCATGGAAACTTCAGTCTATAACCTTCACAAACTAAGCAAAACAATGTCAAAAGTACACAAATCTTCTTAGACCTAATTACATATAGAAATTAAAAAGTTAGTTATGAAATGATGTTTTAGTATAGTATACCAAATTGAAATACTTCTACTATAGTCTTCCACCTCAAACTCATTCCTATTGTGGCAAGATAGCAAGATATTCAGATAATATACTAGTTTGTAAATAAAAATAAAATATCATATATAGTACACACACAATATATCAGAAGTGCATCAGGGGTTAACCAAACTATTGGTTCTTTTCCCAATGCCTTCCAACCCAAATTCTTTCACAGAAGCAAATATTCACCAAATTCCTTAACTTGATATCCTAACTTGAGGTTAATCTTAGTGAAGTATTGTACATTATGGAGCCGATTCAAGAGGTCATTGATGTGCTGAGGGGGGTACCTATATTTTGACTTCACCATGATCTAGTTGAGTTTGTGCTAGTCAATGTAGTGGCACCATATGCCATCTTTCTCTGGCACAAGGACTATTGGGTTGCAACATGAAGAAGGGTTGGGTGGTCACAATCAACTTATTGTAGTCAACTTGGGAAATTCAACCCAAAAGAACCTTTAGAGGAGGCTATTTGTCTTTTAAAAAGTCTAGCAACTTAGAGGTGACTTGGGAAATTCAACCCAAAATGAGACTTTAAAAGACTTAACATTTGAGACAAGAAAATATCATGTCCATAGTTTGAAAACAAGTAGTGATGAATTGACAAGCCAATGGTTGTGATTAAGGGAGACGTATATCTAGCTTGATGAAGTAGTACCTCAACATGGACAACTTTAGCATTCTATAAGAAGGAAACCTCCTAGAAGAATATCCTACCAAAATATAAGATTGTAGCCAACAATAAGCATTATCCAACTCTAGAACATATTGTAGTGCAACATCAAGTGATGCAACAATGTTAGGATTAGGTAATACTGAGAGGGGGGGTGAATCAGTATTACAAAACTTTGATTTCAACTTCAAACAATTATAAACAATCCAAAGTAATGCAGAAATGAAAATAACATATAAGCATAACACATTACTCATGACACCATGATTTTTTCTTGAGGAAACCTTGGCCAAAGGGAAAACCCCGGTGGGGATGGTACCCACAACTATATACTAAAATATAATGTCCCTGTTAGGAGATCTAGCCCTATTAGGAGCTAATTGTTACATAGTACATTTCCCTATTAGAGGATTACAAAAACCCTATTATGGGTATACAAAAACACCTAGTTAAAGGTGGTGAGCACACTGCTCTTACAATCAATACTATCCCAAAATAGTTCTCAAAAGGGGGGAACACTACAAGCACTTATCTTGCTTAGATAGTTCCAATTGTAGTTCGGCCTCTTTCTGATCTTGCATCTGATCTTTGCTCTCATATTCGCAAACTTACTCCATCATCATAAATCATTCCATACTTCACTTTCACAAAGCCAATCTATACTTATACAAAATTAGCCTTCCAGTCAGCCTCATAATTGTCATACAAAACATAATAGAAACTTATGCAAATGATATACATGGATTCGGTGCTCTTATATTACCAAGGAGTTGGCAATATACTTTATTTACTTGTCTTAGCATGTTACCATATCCATTATGCTCTCATTAATCTTCACAACTGTTCATGTACCCTGTTATATTGTTTTATTGTCTTCGCATATCTTTTAAACAATGTATCTCACAAATCTGGTATCTAAAACTCATGTGATCTTAACTGAAGCATGTGAACATCCCAAAATACCTCCAGTTAACTTTGCAAGCCATAATACCCTATATATCTCCATTGCTATCCAAAATTTTGGTATTGTACCCTTTTATCCTGATTCTGGACTTAGTCATTTTCATGACTGTGACTCCAGTGGCAATCTCCACAACATGTGATCACTCCATCATAAGTGTTGCCATAAATGACAACCCTTAAGTGATTACCAGTACTCCAAAACATCACATGCCAACAAACAGAAGACATACCTTGTGGAATATTTTGGGAACAAGCTTCCAAGGATGGTTGGATGGGGGTGCAATTGTTTGTCACTGTCAAATCTTCAAGCATCGGCAACTCTGAAGGGAAGGAAGACATAATATATTTAAAATCAAGTATAAAATGTTTGCATAACATATAGATACAAATAGGATATTGGACTTGATCATCCTTCACCTATGCATATACAGCCTTCACCTATGTGTATACAGCCTTCACCTTTGCATATAAGAGTTGGTCAGAGAAGGTAAATGCACAAGTGAAAAACATGAAGATTTGACCAAGCACTACTAGGAGCTAGACCCTGCAACAAATGGAATTGTGATGATTTTCACAATAGTACATTTGTTGCAAGGTAAGCTCCCAGTAGTACTTAGGAAAACTTTCATGTTCATCACCTGTGCATATACCTTCTCTAATCAACTCTTATATATAGGTGAAGGTTTTATATGTTGTATATGTTGTGTGTGTGCGCACATGTGTGTGTGTGTGTGTGTGTGTTTTTTTTTTGTTTTTGTTTTTGTTTTTTTTTTGTGTGTGTGTGGCTTACCATTGTGCCCTAGGTCCTCCAAAGTTGCTTAAAAGCATTATAAGGACCTTTATTTATAGTTTGGGCAATTAAAATGTTGATAAGATGTAAAAAATAAAAAAGGGAGCCTTTATCATTGATCTTAAAATGACAAATATGCCTATCTAATGCTATTATGCCTTGTAAATGATTGTTTGAAAGAAAAATGGTGAAGAATAGTATGATATGATAAACATTGATCTTAAGTTTCAATGATAAGTCAATGTACAAGAAATGGTTATTTGTGAATAAATGACTTAAAGGACATCATGTATTTATTCCATAATAAAAAAAACATCAATCCTAGAGGACATATGTAGCTTTTTATAGTGCGAGAATCTATGAGTTACTATCAGTCAAGGTTATGTTGCTCATATTTAATTCTTGTGGTTCATATACATGATAAATATATATTGTGGTTGGTCATTGAACAAGGTGATGCTACTAATATTTAATACCTGCAATTCATATGCATGATTGATATGGATTGTGGCTAGTTGTTGGTCAAGGTTTTGATGTTCATCCATTAATAAGATGGTTTATACTGCCTTATAACTGCTAAGATTTTTCTTAGAATCTACAATCTGGCATGTTAAGCAAAAATTGCCTTGTGAATAGAGATGCAATGTATTTGGGCCACTTCCATTTATTCATGTTGTCATGTAAAAAAGAGAAAGTACAGTCCAAGGATATATAAGAGGTAGAAAGCACCTCAAGTTTCTAGCTACAAATATCAGTCCTTTTTAATGTGTCTTAAACATTAGATGATTAGACGAAGATATTTCTAGTGAGCAACCTTGTTTGACTGAGGCATTCTCTTCTGGGTAAAAATAAAATAGATGAATATGTCATCATATAGGAAATTTTACCTTTAGAAAATGCCCTTGAAACTAAGGAATATGAAGAATTGTATCTTTGTAAATTAGATTTCCATAACAAAAAGAAACGATCGATAAATGCCTCCTAATATGATAGTGTGCCTTAATTTTCTATTACCTTTTATAACTGTAGAAGTATTTAAGACTTCATGGAACCCCACCATTACCAACTAGAACTAGATTTGGTTCAGATTTGGGGCTTTTTGACAAGCCAAATTTGTCAGTTTCTATCAAAAAAAACTTTATTCAAAAATTAATATTACTATTTTTTTTTTTTGAAATTGCCAATAGACCTTTTACAATCATGTATGTGTTCAGCAACAATAAAATTTAGGTGACATTCAAAAAGAGGGAACAAAATAAAAAAATTTGCAAGTAACTTTTACTAATATAAATAAATAAATTAAGAAAGTTACCAAAATAAATAAACTTTAATATTTATATCTAGTGAACATCATGCATGTAAATATTTTCTTATATAATATAAATGGTGATGCCCCCTAAGAAGCTATTACTCTACCAAAATATATAATTTGTAAACTTAATAAATTACCTTAAAAATGGTTTGATTAGAAGTTGTCCAGAATTAGAGTTAAAAGCTAGATTTTTTAGTTTAATTTGGCCATATCTAGTGCTCAATTTGTAACCTTGGCTTATTATGATACAACAAGTCTCCAAGGCAAAGCCTAAGCATTGAAGAAAAATTCCCCAGTGGGGGTAATGAATAGCAAGATGCAGGCACCCAAGATTGGCAGGGAAGAAAACTACCCACTAAGCCATGCAGAGATAGAAGCCAACTACCCAGGGCTCTAAATGCCCATAAAAAGGATTTCACTACATAATTGGTAGCACCAATGATTGAAGATTAAAAATTTCCCCGCCAAAAACCCATCATGAACAAACCTTGCACTGGATATATTCTTCTTCCTTGTTAAATCCAAACTAGATAAACAAGTTCTAGACTTATTGGGTTTTAAGGAAGGTAAGATGCATCAAGCTCATACCTAGGAATGCCCCTAGACAAAAACTTAAGAATGACTATGGCTTGGAAATCAGTTGAAGAAAAGATGGATAGGAAAATAGATTTGCGGAAAGCTAACTAGTCCTAGACAAGAAGGATTATAATGTTGAAAGCAATAGTGTTAGTGATCCTCATCTACTTAATATCATGTATTTCATTTCGAGTGGGGCTTATGCCAATTTAGTGAAGAAATTGAGTAATTTCTTTTGGTATGGAACAGATTTGAAGAAAAAATATGTGTTGATTTCATGGGACAAAATATGTAGACCTATTAAGTATGGAGGAACTAGTATTAAAAATCAACTTTGGTAGAATAAGGCATTAAGAGAAAAATTATTTTGGAAACTCCACAAGGAACCGAATTACAAGTGGGTCAAGATTATTAAAGGAAAATATATCACATATTCAAATGATGAAGAAATATTATGAACATCTGATTTCCCAAGGGGATCTCAATATTTGGAATTTATGGCCAAATGTAGTGATACTATATTAAAATAAATCTCATAGAACATAAGGGATGGAGGGAAAGCATTATTTTGGTAGGACTCATAAGGAGGCTACCCAATCGTAAGCAATCAAACAAATGTGGATAATACTTGTGAGAAATATTGGGGATATCATGTAAGACATTATATTATTATTTCAAATCTCATACATTCTCACAAATGGCAGTGGAGGAATCTGGAAGAGCTAAACTTTTCATCACAAGACATTGAAAAACTTAGAACAATTCTTAAAGATAGATCTATCTCCTTTAAGTAGGGTAATGATGAAATCATATGGAATGGATCTAAGATGGGGATTTATAATGCCAAAGATGGGTATAAGATGATCTATCAACAACAAGTAAGGGATTATTCAGAATTACCAATACAATTATGTTGGAACAAAACATGCATGCCAAAGGAAGGAAACATCACATGGGCATCTCTTCAAGGTGAGATTCTAACAACAAATCAGGTCAAGGAGATTGATTTCCAAGAACAATCCATATGCTTCTTATGCAGCAACAATGAAGAGACTATCAATCATATGTTACTTACTTATCCCTTTACGCAAAAGTGTTGGAAATGGTTATGTGTTAAATTGGGGTGGCTAACAACATTACTAGATGATTTCATGACACTCTTTCAATGTTGGAAAAGGATAAACAATAATAGTTTATTTGGTAATCTTTGGGTAATTTCACCTTCAAAGTAGTTGTTAGGAATAGTCCCAACAGATAACTGAGAGGGGGGGGTGAATCAGTTATCTACAAGTTTCAATTTTTTTATCCAATTAAGTATACTTCAACTTTAAGCATAAACACATTGAAAGAACACTTGAACACAACACCAATAATTTGGTTACGGGTAAACTCAAATAGGTAGAAACCCCGGTGGGAATTAACACCCACTAATAGACTACACTAGTGTATAATGATCCTTGTTAGAAGATCTTACAACCCTGTTAGGAGTTAATCTTTACAATGAAATAATTACAGTGACCTGGTCAAAGGTCAGACCCTATTAGGATTCTTTTATGATTGACCCTATTAGGGGTGAGGACGCATTGTCTGAGAGCTCACTGCTCAAAGGGGTGAAGACTGCAACCTTCTAAATAATAGATACACACTATATCTAGATCTTGGTGAACTATGAGGTAGACCTATTGTCTTGATTAGTTCCAATGAATAGCACATTCTATCTTCTCTATCACATAGACCTCTTCTTGATGACACAATACTTTGCACTCTCTGCTCTACTCTAATCTTTCATCTCCATGCCATACTGCTAGCAATCACAAATGACTGGCTATAAGTATATTTCTTCTAAATGATATAATCAAGTCAGCATATTAGAACCACCTTGAAATCATATTAGAGAAACAATAACACTCTCCAATAACATCTATGTCGGCTCTACTAAGCACGCAACACAAACTGGGACCTGTCCAAATCAATAAGTGTAGACGCATGTTACACACTATCAGCTCTACCAAATTAATTGATACTTTCTCCTCAAGCTGAATTACATCATGCACTCTTCAAAAAACATTCTTAACTCTTCTCTAATCACTAATCCAAGCATGCATACAGAAAAGATAGGCGCAACTCCTGTACCAATATAATCTATGTCAGCTCTTCTGGATAAACACAGGAAACTACAACTAGTGAATAGCAACTGCATAACTTCACTTCTACTACACATTAGACTCTGCATCCATGAATGTAACAACACTAACATGTCTCCATCACATATCCAAATGCACAAGGCTCCATGATAACTCTACGAACAATCACTCACAAAACATTGCATGTAACTCTGTTAGGAACACTGCTGACACAAGCTGCTACATAACTATCTGTACTAACAATTAACCTCTGCATCCATGATATCATGATGATAACATGTTCATGCTACATATAATCAAAGCTTACTACATAAGTCTTCCATGCATGCTACTTACCATATGTTGCCATCAATGACAAACATACAATCAGCACTGGCTTGCTGGCAAATCTCCAATAGTAGTATGGGAAATATGAAAGAAAAGAAACCAAAAGATATTTCAAGGGAAAATATGGAGTGGCAGACACTAATAAACAAAATAGAAGTAGTTATTGTGGAAATAATGAACTCTAGAGTGTAATTTTAAGGGAATAAAATGGATATTTGGATAATTATAACATGGAATCAAGTGTGTACTTCCTATGGACATTAAACATCCTTCACCTTAATTATGTGAGAATACTTGTGTGAACTATTTTCCATGTGCTCTTGTGTTAGCTAATCCATCTGCTAATGTTTTTCCTTCTCTAAAATGATCCTCCATTAGGTTCTTGATGGTCAACCCCCATCTTCTTTGGCTATATATATTTCAAGTTCTAGGTTCCAAGTAGTCAACAAATCCCTTCTTCATGGAAGAATTCTTTCTAAGCTAAGTCAGTAAAGAAAGATTTATGCAAATTTAGAACCATGTGAATTAGTAGGTGTATCGGCATTGATAAGAACATATATTTAAAGTTGTCGATGTGGTCTTTTTGTGTCTCCATACTTGCAAGTAGTCATCCTTGTATGACAAGATGGGTCATAAGTTGGGTTATGAAGATCACTACCCTGTTTAGACTCTACTGATGGAACAAAGTGTACACACTAAAATGGTGCACTTCTATTAACCATTACATGCAAGGTTTCTCAAGAATGAGGCCTCACAAAGTGGCTCATAGCTCTCTATGCATGGAGTTGCAAGGGACTATGGTGTATTTGCTCTTAGCTAGAGCTACAAGCTTGTGACCTTGCTAGTCAACCACACAATGAGAGATTCAAATGAGGATAAGGGCAAGAGTGCCAATATCCTCAAGAATCACTATGAAAATGCAATGCAATGCAAACTAGTCTATGAAAATGAAAATGCAATGCAACTAAGCTATGAAATGGAAAGAACAAGTGTTACAAATCCTTCCTATTAAGCTATGTGAGTTAAATCTATTACATAAAAGAAACTAAGCTATGAAATGAAGCTATGGATGCTATGATAATGCAAGAAATGAAGTCTAAACTATGAAGCAATGAGGAAATCCAAGAAAAGCTTGATGTAGCAATGATCTCCAAAAGCTCCAAATGCACCTAAAAAACCTACAGCATAACAATAGCATGAAAGAGATGGATATGCAAATGAAGGAGAGAGCTCTCCTTTTATAAGAAATGCAAAGGAATGGGCCATGGAGATTAAGAGGCAAAAGTCTTAATTAGCAGTGGAGCTTGAAAGAGGAGCAATCCATGTGCACAAGTATCCTCCAATAGAAAAATAGGAGTTGACTTTATGTCCATATGAGACAAAAAGTGTTTTTTTCCTTTTTATAAAATATGAATAATACTTTATTTGTGCAACTTAGGACAAGAAGAAAATGGGGCTTTTTATTTAATCAAAAGGGGAGGAAATATTTCTTTTAATCAAATAAAGACTTAGGATAAATGATTAGCCCATAGGATAAAAATCCAATATATGATCGAAATTAAGATTTGATCAAGAAATTGATAATGTTGAAAATATTGATTATTGATCAAAATGATTCAGGGCTGATAAATCAAATAAATGGGGTCCAAAGTCTAGGCGACCATTTTAGGGTGCATACATTTGCCCCTCTTTGACTAATGTGTGATCGATCTGGGAACACATGCAGTCAAAGAAGAATTGAAATGTGAGATTAATCTGGGATCACAAGACAACTTAGATGTGAGGTCGATTCGGGATCACATCCGGACAAACATAGACAAAGGCCTTTGAACATGAGGTCGATTCGGGATCACATTCAAAGTAAGAGATAAGAATCTCAAATTTGAGCAAAAGCTCACAAAAGATGTCTGAATCAAGAGCATCAAGATGATCAGGGATGAGAATCCCATAGGTACTGCCCCCTCAGAGTCAAAATTGAAATCATAGAGAGGAGAACAGTGAATTGATAAAGATTTGATCAAATTAGAATGAAATCATAATCAGATGTAAAGGTCAATAGGTTAACCATTAAAACATGCCCCAACCTAATTGAGAAAGATGCAGTCAAACATGAGAAAGGAGTGAATTGAATGAAGATGAATGAAAGACTAGAAGTTTGGAAGATATGGAAATGAAGAAATGACGATGCCCCAACAAAGATCGAAGGATTAGGCCTCAAAAGATTTAACCGACTGCGCAGAAGAAAGTGAAAATTGAAATGCGATTTTGACTATCAAGATGACTTCAAATTTTGATTTTGAGTCTGAAAATGGATTCAGGACGTCGAAATTGGCTAGGGGTGTAATTTTCACTTAATTATGAGGTGTTTTGAAAATTGGTCAAAAGTCAAAATGCTATAAAAGGGGTGAAAATGTCATTTTCAAAAATCATTTGTCTTATAGTGATTTGAGAATCTTGAGAGCTTTAGAGAGAGAAAATGGCCCAACAAGCAGGAGTTCCCATCCACAGGCATCGATTCGAGTGCACCCAGTTGCACAACCGGCCACCACACTATCCTGCCCCAGTATGTTTTCGAAAAACTCAAGCTTTTTGAGTCATTTTTCGCATTTAATACCTTTTTAGCCCATTTTTTCAAATTTTTAAAATTTCAAATTTTTTGAGTTGAGTGAAATATCGCACGATACTTTAGAAGTATCGCGCCCTTTGGGGAGAAGTGTCGCGCGATACTTCGCGAGTCCCCAAAGTATCACGTGAGTATAGGCACCAGTATCGCATGATACTGGGTGAAATATCACGCGATATCGAGCGAAGTATCGCACAACCCAAAGTATATCGCACCACTATAAGGAGAAGTATCGCGCGATACTTCTCCAAAAAAGTAGTATCGCCCAAGGGCAAATTTTGAAATTTTAAGTATTTTGAGCAAAAATGACATGGGTCTAGACAATATTATGTGTTTAAAGATGTGTTAGACTGATTTTTAGGTATCCATCATGATATGTTCTAACAACTGGCTTGGGTTAATGGCTTGCAGGAGGTCTTTCCGGCGCTAATCATCAGAGCGCCGAAGGTGACTGGGCTGAGGTGTATCCAAGATCTAGATGATCCGGGCAATGCTGACATTAGGGCTATGGGATTCAAGTATTTACTGAGATTTTCAGACATCAGAGCTGACCATGGGTTGTTGACTGCGCTGGCTAAGAGATGGCATAGCAAGCGCAACACCTTCCATCTTCCCACAGGTGAGGCATCCATCACGCTAGAGGATGTGTACAAGATCCTACGAGTGCCATGTCACGGCGAGCCTGTAAGTATAATCATGTTTTTAAATTGTGTAAGTGTAATATTTTTATATGATGAAAACTAACATGATTTGTGTGGTGACACAGGTATACTATGATCAGGATGTGACCGAGGGGCGACGGATGATCCAGGAGATGTTCCAGGATGTGACTATCCTGGATCGGCATGTCAGCTGGGAGCGGTTAGTAGAGGATTTCAACAGAGATTTCCCGGTGCCATGTATTGTGGCATCGATCATTTCACAAATCCTGATGATTGATCACAGTCAGAAGGGATTCCCGCTTGGATGGGCCAGGTTACTGATGGACTTGGTAGGCAAACCTCAGCGCATGGCATGGGGTCTGGCCATATTAGCGGAGATATACCATGAGCTACACAAGATTGTGTACAGGGATAGCCGATCATGGGCATGCGGTGCCATCCTGGCATAGGTGTGGGCGTGGGAGTACATCGCGGTGATGCACTTGAGGGTTCAGCCGAGGGAGAGGAGATACCCCTACATATATAGATATGTAGGGTTCATATCACATGCTCATACTAGGGATGTGACATATTACAAGAGGATTTTGGATGAGATGGCTACTTTCACATGGAGGCCATACAGGGATGTGGAGGGGTGGAGTGATGCAGATGAGGAGTTGAGCTACATGCTGTGCACTCGACCGTTAGTAGGATGACACCCAGAGATAGTAGAGATATTTTGCATCACTTGGGTATGGCGGCAGTTTGGGAGGCAGTAGCGAGTCTCGACAGAGACCACTACATACGCCTGGGTCAAGGATGAGGAGGGACATTGGTGGCTACCCATGTTAGACTATCATCAGGAAGTCACAGAGACAGTGGGTATCAGGAGCGAGCCCTGGGAGTATCACCTAGAGGTGGTAGATGCGGGGGCTGATGCAGCATACAGGGCAGAGCGGCAGAGGGCACCATTCCCTCAGTTTATGATACCAGTTGCACAGGTACCAGCATAGGGAGGAGATAGAGGAGATGACGGGGGGGATAGAGGAGACGGAGGGGACAAAGGGGATGGAGGAGATGGTGGGAGGGGGAGAGGGAGGAGGATGGAGAGAGATGGATCAAGATCAGGTGGCTGGAAATGATCACAGGGACAGAGATCGGCAACGCCTGAGGATGAGGCGAGACCAGCTCACCGGCAGGCAAAGGCACAGCAGGACCAGCCTGCGGGTGGAGATGATCTGAGAGAGAGGATACAGGCTCTCGAAGCTGAGATGCAGCAGCTCTGGATTACTATAGCAGTGAGAGACCAGCAGTTACTAGATCTGAGAGCAGAGCGAGATCAGCAAATAGCTGATCTCAGGGCAAAGATAGCACGCCATGAGGCGATGGCACAGGTAGATGCGCTAGAGATCTGACAGAGTCAGCGAGAGCAGCATATTATCACAGACTCTACCTTTAGGCCGTTCCAGAGGGTGAGAGAGCACCATCATATTCTCAGAGGGCAGGGGTATCAGATGCGGTACTTGATAGGAGAGCCATGCCTCCTCCACCACCACAAGCTCCTAACGAGGGTGGTAGCGAGTCCTAGGGTTAGGTCTTAGGTTGATAGATGTTTAAACATTTCTTAAGACATTGATCCAGATTATGGGATCCCATATTGTATATTGTATCATGACATTGATGTATATATGAGATTACTGGATGTTTGATTGTATCATGTGTTTATGTCTCTCTTGCGATGGATGTATCAGTTTATGTATATTGTCTTGTCATTTTTCTCAAAAATGCTTATGTACATGCTTATGTATGTTCTCTCTCATAGATGTATGTTTAATTCTCATGTGTATGATATAGACTCATGTTTCTGGAAATGATAGTTGTGATATAGATATGATGATATGATTAACCCCTTGTGATGAAGAGGAACATGTTCGAGATGAAAAAGACAAGGAGTGAAAGACATGATCAAGAAGAAGGAAAGGTGAGCGCAGTCGACTGACAGGTCCACGTAAGATGAAAAGGAGAGCTCTCTCCATATGCAAGAAATGCAAAACTAGACTATCATGAACCTAAAAATGCAAGCTACTATGAAAGTGGTTGACTTGCAAGGTCACAACGCTTATAAACATCTAATTATCATCATCGAGCATTATTGGTAGCGTCGTAAGATCATACAATGCACACTACCATAACTATGTGGATAGGAATATGATCTTTATCAGATAGAAATGTGGGAATCTCACCTAGGCATCAAAGACATGTAGGTCAAGATGACTAATGTAGTGAGATTACCTAAGTTTGATATGGCGAGATTATGCTTGTATCAAGACACATGAAAATTAGGATAGCTAGAAGTATGCACTCGCATAAAACAGTCAAGGATAATACCTTGTCAATCCATAGTGTCAAGTAAGACCAGCATAAATGCGCATGACAATTAGGATCAACAGAATATACTCATAAGCAGATAAAGAAAGAAAACATGTTCTCATACCCTCAATCTTCTAGCTATGCATCATCGAAAACTTCTCAGGGAGAGACCACTCATCAAAGAAATCTTCATAGACAGTACACAAAGAAAAGAAAGTCAACATATCTCAAGCGAGTTGATTGTTTAAGTGCGTGTGTGTTGGTCATAGAGTCAAACTTTGGTTATCACATCTGCAAATGAGAAATATCGCATCATACTTAGACTGTTGGGTAAGACATCTGATAAGTGTTAAGAAACACTTGATGCAAGGGTAGTGTTGAAAAATATTGTTTTGGGCTGGTGTTGAAAAACTCCTATTGTGAAATGCCCCAAGAGACAAACGCACCTAAAGGACCTATACTAACAGTTATGCCCCTTAGACAAAGATAAAGACCAATTCCAGATAAGGTCAAGACATGATGGAAAGGCTCAGTGTCGAGGATGCATGCTAACAAATAAGAGTGCAAAGGCCTCAAGTAGCGCCCGTTTCCAGGTTTTCACCACTTGGATTTATTGCAATTTTTTCTTTTTTTTTTATTTTGCATTTTTTAAAATTTTTGCTATCAAGGTGCCTATTTCAGGTTTTCACCAAGGAACTTTTTCTATTTTTTTTGTATTTTTTAAATTTTTTATATTTTTTCAAAAAAATTTATGCTTTTTAAGATTTTTCAGCATCATATATGAATTTTTTTTTGGTATTTTTTCAAGATCATAAAATATGTACAAAGGATGCCCCTAGATAGAATGGGCATCAAACTCATGAGCAAGATCACATCATGTAGTCCCAATGTCTAGCAAGGTGGAGGACAAGAGGGATTAGCAAGCTGGTGGAAGACAAGAGAATGAAGGAGAATGAAGGGAAGAAATCCTCAAGATCAAACTCCTTAAGAGTACCCAAGCTAGGGAAAAAAATTTCATGCAAAGCACATTTCGATAAGCAATGAGAGGCTAGCATAGGATAAGCCTCAAAAGTGCACTGTAAAAGAAGGAAGGATGCAGTCCAAAGGAGTAGACATGTCAAGAGGCTTCATAGCATCGTGTTTTACTCATTTTTATTAGATCAAGACCAAAGGGGAAAAGGATAGCGAAAGGCTAGAATGAATGGAGGAAAACAAATATGAAGGCTAAACATGAATAGAATGAAAGCAAGATCATCTTAAGATAGCTCACAAGATAGCCAAATATTCATGTATAGGTCAACATTGTCAAGATCAAAGAGAGAAGATGAAATGGATGAAATATGTAGAAGAACTACGCATGATGCATGATTGCCAGGTTTTCATCATGGTACTTATCCAAGGCACCACAAGGGAGTGGTTTTCACCATAGGATGAATTTATTTCTCTTTACTTTTTCTACCAAGGTGTCTGTTTCCAGATTTTCACCATGGTACATTTTCAATTTTTTTCTTTTTTTTTCTTTTCATTTTTTTTTTTTTTTTTTAATTTTCTTTTTTTGGAAGAAGGCAAGCTTTTTAGATAATTCTCCTTGAAAGGATAAACCATGATATGACAAGGATTCAAAATGATATGCTCAAAGATGTTGAAGGGGAAAAGAAGACGTATGAAGAATAGGCAAATGAGAAAAAATGATAGAAGGTAGAAGGACAATGAATGGAAGGAATGTGAAAAGGTAGATGGAAAGAAAGGTAAGATCAACATCAATACACACCTTGAAGGGTGGTGAGATGATGGAGGAAATATGAACCATATTCTAGTCCAAGTGCGAACCATATTCTGGTTCATTATTGCTATTTGACTCTTCGAAAAGAGGATTGGTGTGCTTGTTATAATTCTCAAATAGCGGAGGTTGTGGTTTAGGTACATGGAATGGAAGAATATTTTTGGAAAAAGATGAAGTGGAAGCCTTTGGAAGCTTGAATGTCAACTTCACTTTTTTCTTAACATAAGACTCTTTCAAGAGAGACTTTGGAATCCATATAGCTTTAAGCTTTTCATTTCTTTGTGATAATTTAGAGAGAATATCTTCAATGATGGGTTTTGGAACCCATACTTGTCTTGTAGTTTTCTTCTTAGATATCTCTTTTAAATTTATGCCCCCATGTTGATTAGAGGAGACATGGTGATCTTCTTTTTTAGATGGATTCTTATATTGCTTTTTTTTCTTGTATTAAACATTCAAGTTACTTCCAAAAAACTTGGGACTTGTGTAAGAAGAAGAAGAATATGACTGGTTTAGATGGGTGGGTGGATGAAAATGATTCAAGGGTATGCATCTATGTTGATCTTGAAGAAAGATAGGAGATGGAGGGACGTAAGGACCCAAGATGGATGATGAATTAGGAGAGTTAGGAGGGGAAAGTGAAGGGACATAAGGGCCCAAGATGGAAGGAAGACATGAAGCCCTTAGTATTGGTGGAGGAGGTCCAAGGATGGAAGTGGAAGATGCAAAAGGATAATCAATAAGTTCATTAGCATCTATATGACAACTGGGGATATCAGCATCTTTGGAGTGAGCATTGGATTTTTCAATAGAATTGTGGACATCTTGAATAGAAGCATCTTCTTTGATAAGATGATTCAAAGCTTGCAAAGACTTAGGAAGAGAAGAAAGTGGAAATGAACATGGAGTGGTAGAACAAGAAGATGGAAGACTTTGATCTTGACAAGGATCTTTGGATAGCACAAGCGTAGAATTTTTCTCTTGATTTTCAATAGACTCAACATTGGAAGTAACAACACCATTTTTAATAACCTTAATGGAAGTATCATCTTTGGAAAATGCAAGTGTAGTAAGGTTATTTTGATTATCAATAAGCTCAACAGTGTAAGTAGTAGCTTGATCTTGCTTAGGAGATGGTGGAATGAATGCGGAAGAGCGTAGAGGATCAAAAGAACCATGCAATGGAGGAGATACATCATGAAGAGAATTGGATGATATGGAGGGTTCCTGATCTTGATCTTTATTTATATTCTTTTCTTTATCATTTTTAGAGTCCTCTTGACATGGAGCCACTTCTAAGGACAAGGAAGCATGTTGGGATTGCATGAAAGACTTTGGAAGAGATGGTGAAGGACTAGCTAAAGTAGGCATTATAACGCATGAAGACTTAGGCTCTTTAGGTTTAGCATCATTGAAAGTATTTGTAGCCAAGTGAAGGTTAGCTTGAGTATTTGTAAGAGGTAGCCCTTGAGGATAACTATAGGGAACTGCATGAAAAGCATTAGGATCTTTGTTGGATGAAGGATTTTTGAAAGATTTGGATGACTCAGAAGCTTTAGGAAGTGTGTGGGTATTGGAGGAAGTGGCGGATGGAAGGGAAGGTTCAACATTAATATGATCTTGCTTGAGAGTGCAACCTTTATTTTCAGCATGAGAACTTTTAGAGAGATTCTTTTTACGTTTGAAATTAGTGTGGTAAATTTTCTCTTCCTCAGTAGGAATATTGTATTGCTCACAAAAATCATCAAAGAATTCTTCAAATTTAAAGTCATATGGATCACCATCATAGTTTACCCAATACGACTCCCCCTTAGAAATCACAAGTGTACCACGAGGATGATGCTTAGGAATAGAAGTTTCATGGGCATCACTACATTGTCCATCATCATAGTCATCATAAGTGGGTGCGTCACTCTTCTTGGAAGAGGTATGATAAGGACTATCACTTTGCTCACTATGGTATGTCTTGTGAAGAGAAGTAAGACTCTTAGGAGAAGTAGAAGAGGAATGAGATTGTGAAGAAGAGGAAATTGAAGACTTAGTGTAGGAAGAAGACTTGGATAATGAAGAATTTGAATGATGTTTAGAAGAGTCATGATAAGATTTGGAAGATGAAGAATCATGATAAGACTTAGAAGATGAAGAATGAGAATGATGTCTGGAAGAGTCATGATAAGACTTGGAAGGTGAAGAAGAATGAGAAGATTTAGATAATGAAGAATGTTTGGAAGAAGAAGATCGTGATATGATCATGTTTATGATTCTAGCAAAGGCATCTGATTTAATCATCTTTTCTTTTATTTTTGCTATAAATTCATCACTCATGAGAATTTTGGAGGAACAACACTTTTCAAATATGTCAATGAGCTCAAGATCATCTATTCTTAATAAAGGTTCCAAAATCAGATAGTCAAGATTCATGGTTATAGAAGAGGAGGAATCAAGCATGGATGAAATGAATAGATGAATAGAAGAAGGTAGACTAGATAATAAGAGGAAAAAAATCAAGAAGAAGAAGAAGAAGAATTTCCCATGGGAATAGAAGACTTTAGAAGAACATGGGAAATGGAGAAGAAAGAAGAAGACTAAGAGCCATCTTATGCAATTGATACCATAACGTTCATTGAGATGTTGAGCAACATGACAACACCTAGGATCTAAGATTTGGACTGACCAAGGAAGACTAAAAATAGAAGACCCTTGGTAATAGGATGACCTCACAAAATGTCAACACCAAACTAGGATAATCAAAGTTCTCTATTGTCCAAAGAGAAATGAAAAGATAGAAGAAGGGGCTTTACCAACACTGTCAAAGAGGTGCTTCAAATCAAAGGGTGACTACCCTTGCACTTTTGAACCAGGAGGTTGGGCTAGGCCAAAAGATAATTGAAATTAAGATTAAATAAAAATTATTTGGACAATAAGAGTACAAGAATTTCTCAAGAATGTAGCTCACAATTTTAGAGATAAACTTTCTCACCAAGAACAACCATCTAATGCGATATTTCTCTTTGGCTAATGTGATACTGATGTTGATCTTGACCAATTTGGGCAAAATTTTGAGTTTTTAAGGTCTAATTTCAAGTTTTCAAATGTGAGGGTGAAAATGTTTGATTTCAATGACAAATTCAACAGCAATTGGACAGGTTTGCAAACAGTAGGGGATCAAACATGTCTTCAAGCACTTGAAACAAGGGCAAAAGCAACCTTGCCAAGACAAGCACTTGTGATATCAAAAATAAAATTGCACCCTATGGAAGCTACCGATTGTTTGTATGTGAGAACGTTTACACTGGTATAGCACAATCGAAGACAATTCAAGCAATTACTACCTAGAAGGACAAGGCTCATTACTTAGCAATTTGGCCCACAACTTGATGCTCCCTTGCCTCACACCAAGTGGTTACCCACAAGAGATATTGGCATTGTCATGGAAGTGTCAAAAACACAACCAAAGGAACACATATGGTGAGTGTCTTGGGGTGATCCGGGTAAGTCCACTTGGATCAATCCTTGCACCAAGAAGCTAAGCAGCAAAAATAAGGTGGCTTCTAACTAATGGTTCGTAGTAAGGGCTTTCATTCATAACACCCCTCTTGCTCCTCATAAAGGACTAGGACCTCGCGGCCTCAAGAGTACCTTAAGCATTCTTGCTCAATGCTTTCCCCATGGTCGCAATCTCATGAGCTACTCACATCAAGCAAAGACAAGTGTTATGTCTACCAAGGTTTTGTGTCCTCGATAGCCTTGAGATTATAGTGAGTTGGAATAGCCGGCAAAAGGCTTGTCCCCACTTGGGTCGTTCCTCTTGATTGCTCAAGAGCAGGCCCGCTAAAAGATTCTAAATCTAAATAAAAAGTGGATCAATTCTTGAGATTCAAGGTTTTTGGTTCACCACAAGGGTGAAGAGCATACTCCCCTATCTCAAAAATCTCTCCCAAACACACCAAACAAAGTTCATTTACCCTCTTGTTTTCAAAATTCAAAGATGGGTCAAGATTTTCTGGTTCACCAAAATGGTGAAGAGCATACTTCTCCTACCACCCAAGAATTCCTACAACAAGATCTTAAGTGCCTAATAAATGAAACAACTAGTTTTTACCACACTTAAAAGGAAAGCAAATAAACAAGCAAGATTTTTTTTTTGTTTTTATGCTTGGGCAACCCTACAAAAACCATTAGTAGCCCTCTTTGGCATGCATTCTTTTGAAAAATTTCAAGTAATGAGAGCACCTACAAGCACAACTTGTTAGCTCCACAATGGTTAGCACATCAAAAATTAAATAATCTACAAGTAAAAAAGTTGATCAAATGGCAAAATCTGAAAATGAAACTAGCATGGTTGGATTAGGCTTGGAAAAACCTTTCCAACGATATATCACACTTAAACTTTTGATACCATTTGTGAAAATTTCTAAAAAAATGGGTGCCCATTTTCCAAAGTGGCACAGATTTGAAAACGCTAAAATTTTTTAAAAATTTCAAAAAATTAGCAGAGAACCCGAAACTTGCAAGATAGATAAATAACTCAAAAATAAGTCACTGTCAGGTTCAAGCAATATACCTCAGACTTCACCAGTATCGCGCGACACAGTTTCCTGTATCCAGGCGATATACCTCAGTCTAGGTGATATACTTCACAATATGCAGGCAATACTTCGCATGACACCAGGCGATATACCTTAATACGGGTGGGCGATTCTTCTGAGATGCGAAGTGTTGCGCGGGTATTATAAGGTATATCGCGCAATATACTGAGAAGTATCGCGCGATATTCTGAGACAAAAAACTAGAGAATAAAAATTTTTGAAAAATAATTCAAAAAATAATGAAAAATGCAAGAAACTAAAGGACAAAGTCTATCTACTCTGCCCCACGGTGGGCGCCAAAAATGTACACACTAAAATGGTGCACTTCTATGAACCATTACATGCAAGGTTGCTCAAGAATGAGGCTTCACAAAGCGGCTCATAGCTCTCTATACATGGAGTTGCAAGAGACTATGGTGTATTTGCTCTTAGCTAGAGCTACAAGCTTGTGACCTTGCTAGTCAACCACACAACGAGAGATTCAAATGAGGACAAGGGCAAGAGTGCCAATATCCTCAAGAATCACTATGAAAATGCAATGCAATGCAAACTAGTCTATGGAAATGAAAATGCAATGCAACTAAGCTATGAAATGGAAAGAACAAGTGTTACAAATCCTTCCTATTAAGCTATGTGAGTTAAATCTATTACATAAAAGAAACTAAGCTATGAAATGAAGCTATGGATGCTATGATAATGCAAGAAATGAAGTCTAAACTATGAAGCAATGAGGAAATCCAAGAAAAGCTTGATGTAGCAATGATCTCCAAAAGCTCCAAATGCACCTAGAAAATCTGCAGTATAACAATAGCATGAAAGAGATGGATATGCAAATAAAGGAGAGAGCTCTCCTTTTATAAGAAATGCAAAGGAATGGGTCATGGAGATTAAGAGGAAAAAATTTTAATCAGCGGTGAAGCTTGAAAGAGGAGCAATCCATGTGCACAAGTATCCTCCAATAGAAAAATAGGAGTTGACTTTATGTCCATATGAGACAAAAAGTGTTTTTCTGCTTTTTATAAAATATGAATAATACTTTATTTGTGCAACTTAGGACAAGAAGAAAATGGGGCTTTTTATTTAATCAAAAGGGGAGGAAATATTCCTTTTAATCAAATAAAGACTTAGGATAAATGATTAGCCCATAGGATAAAAATCTAATATATGATCGAAATTAAGATTTGATCAAGAAATTGATAATGTTGAAAATATTGATTATTGATCAAAATGATTCAAGGTTGATAAATCAAATAAATGGGGTCCAAAGTCTAGCGACCATTTTAGGGTGCATACACAAAGTAGAAAAAATTCCAATCATGAAGGGTACAAACAAGTATCATGACTGTTGTTGACTAGTCTAAACAGGGCAATGAGTCTTCATGACATTTTGATTATGTTCCAACTCATTCTCCATGGAATTCCTTCAAGATGAGGAGTCCTTTATTGTTTACAACCCTCCAAACACCATTTTCCATCCAAACGATACATCCATCAACACTAAACTTCAACAATTATGTTGTTTAATGCTCACAGTCAGCCCTAATACACATTGCCAGTCACTAGGGCATAATCAATCATAGACAAAACAACAAGATCACAACCTACCACCCTATAGATATTGAAGCACACATTTTGGGGAACAATTGCACCAATTTATAGAAAATTGTAATTTTGATATTTTCTTTGGATTCCTCACTGAGTTAGAATGCACTTGATATGATTTATGATAATGAATTTGAACTTATTACATGACTTGGTGTTGGAGCTAAGCATGAATTATTTGTAAATTTAATCTTATGATCTAATGTGGAAAATGTAAAATGAATGTAACAATATTTTGTTGAGGTTTAAATTGAGCTTAAGGTGTCTAGGTCAAGTCTTGGGTAGTATTGTAAACCTATCATGCAATTTGCATGCCTCTAAATGCAATTTCCTAGGGTGTTGTTCCAATTTGGGCCTTTTTGGATCCTTTTTGGACCACATGTATCTTCAAAATGTGGTTCTTGAAATTGCCAATAATTTTTGCTTTCCTTAATACAACTTCCTATGGACATTAAACATCCTTCACCTTAATTCTGTGACAATACCTATGTGAACTCTTTTCCATGTGCTCTTGTGTTAGCTAATTCATCTACTAATGTTTTTCCTTCTCTAAAATGATCCTCCATTAGGTTCCTGATGGTCAACCACCATCTTCTTTGGCTATATATATTTCAAGTTCTAAGTTCCAAGTAGTCAACAAATCCCTTCTTCATGGAAGAATTTTTTCTAAGCTAAGTCCTTAAGGAAAGATTTATGCAAATTTAGAACCATGTGAATTAGTAGGTGTATCGGCATTGGTAAGAGAATATCTTTGAAGTTGTTGATATGGTCTTTTTGTGTCTCCATACTTGCAAGTAGTCATCCTTGTATGACAAGATGGGTCATAAGTTGGGTCATGAAGACTCATTTCCCTGTTTAGACTCTACTGATGGAACAAAGTAGAAAAAATTTCAATCATGAAGGGTACAAACAAGTATCATGACTATAGTTGACTAGTCTAAACAGGGCAGTGAGTCTTCATGATATTTTGATTATGTTCCAACTCATGCTCCATGGAATTCCTTCAAGATGAGCAGTCATTTATTGTTTACAACCCTCCAGACACCATTCTCCATCCAAACGATACATCCATCAACACTAAACTTCAACAATTATGTTGTTTACTGCTCATAGTCAGCCCTGATATGCATTGCCAGTCACTAGGGCATCATCAATCATAGACAAAACAACAAGATCACACCCTACCACTCTATAGATATTGAAGCACACATTTTGGGGAACAAATGTACCAATTTATAGAATTTTTCCACGATGAAATAAAAAGTTATGCAATTATCTTTACTCATTGGTTGCCCTGATAAGGGTTTTGACAATCCGTGACAAAAATGAAGATATCTTTCTACACACGAGCTACATGAAAATACTTCAAACTTGATTCATTTGAAATTGCATTCACAAAACTTTCTAACCATACAGTTCTTGCACTACAAAATGGCTCTGCAACATCTGAAAACCCTCCATAGCTAGAGTTGGAGAATCCCCTACTATCTAAAGGGTAGTTGGAGGGCATTTCATGTACTATGTTGAGGCATTTCACCCTACAATATTTATCTACTCGCCATCTTGGAAAGCTATGGCATGATTTAGGTTATATTATGGAAATAAAAAATAATTGGTAATGTTGATGCATACCTACTATCGATCACAACATTCACGACATTCGGGGGTAGAAGCTTCACAGTACTCACGGCATTCGACTTCTAAAGAATTGGGGGGCTTCCATAGAGCTACCTTTGGGCCACTGCTTCTTTCGCACAATAAAATAAAAATGAATTTGATCTGCCTTTTTTATTTTAAATGTGTGCCCACAATTGTCGCAATTGCAACGGTTTAAAGAGTGTCACAATTGCAATGGTATCGGGTACAATTGCAAAAAAAAAAAACACGAATTTCACAAAATATGTTCCTCCATCAAAAATTATCATCGGAAAAAAGGCCTAAATGTACTAGTGACTGGTCCTAAGGGGTCGTCATATGTATTAATGGGTCATGGGATGTATTAATGGGTCTTAGGATACATTAATAGGTCCTAGGGAATCCTAAAATATATTAATGGGTGTGAATGAGTCATAGGACACATTGATGGGTCAAAAAGCATCCTAGGATACATTAAGGGGTCTTATGATGTCTTAAGGGGTCATAGGTGTCCTAAGGGCTCCTAAAGGGTCATAAGGGGTCTCAGGACACACTATTGTGTCCTAGGACCCCTTATGATCTCTTACAACCCCTTAGGACCCATTACCATACACTAATGTATGGTAAGGGGTCCTAAGGGGTCCTAGAACACATTAATGTGTCTTATGACCCCTTAAGACCCCTTAGGACCCCTTATCATACACTAATCTTTGGTAAGGGATACTAAGTGGTCCTAAGCAATCTTAAGGCGTCCTAGGACACATTATTGTGCCCTAGGACCCCTTAACAACCCTTACGACCCTTAAGATGTATGGTAAGGGGTCCTAAAGGGTCTTGAAGGGTCCTAGGACACATTAATGTGTACTAGGACCCCTTAAGAACCCTTACAACCCCTAAAATATATGATAATGGGTTCTAAGGGTCATAAGGGGTCTTAGTGTGTCCTAAGACCCCTTATGACCCCTTAGGACCCATTACCATACATTAGTGTATGGTAATCTAGAAGGGAACAAATATGATGTTGCTCTCATCAAGAATAAAATTGGGAGTCTATAATTGCATGTGGATTCCAGAACTCTTATAAAACCAGCCTTTGTTTTTTAAATCTTATCTTTAGATTCTTTTGAATTAAACAAAACCATAAATAACTCCTTGGACTCATCTAAAAAAGAAACCTCTTCACAATCTCTCCATTCCTCTCTAATCCATTATTGCAGAGCTCGAAGAGAAATAGAAATAGTCCAAAACTTAGGACCCATTTGTTTGTTGGAATTAGACTGGAATTGAGATTGTCAAATCTCGAAATTGACATTTTTGATGTTTTTGTTCAAAACATGAAACTGGAATAGGGATTTGTTAATTCTCATTTACCCCCAAAACCGGCATTTGAATCTTTCATCTAAATAGGTGGAATTGGAAAATCAATTCCAATTCTACTTAAATGGGAATTGGGAGGTAAAGCAAAATTTAAAATATTTTGAAATCCATATGCAAACAACATTTTCCATCTTCTTAGTATGAATTCCAAGTAAACCAAACAGTTCCAGCCATATTCCAAAACTATTTTCCGGATTTAAAACTTCCAGAATTGTCAAATACTGGAATTTGACAATTCCAGCATTATTTAATTCCAGCAACCAAACAGACCTACAGATTAGAGCCCAATTCTGAAATTCCTATATCATGAGTTGTAATAGGAAATCTGAAAATTTGATGTGGTAATCTTGGTTCTCCCTGATCTGTAATTTTCTCCTTTCCTCTGAGTCTGTCGAACTTTGAGAAATTTTCCCTTCTGCTGACTTATCCACTAATGTTCTTTCTTGGATATCCTGCCCAAAAGGAACAGTTTTGGAGCTGTTGACCACTTTTTTCTTCCACACCATTCTTGTCTTTCTGATATAATTCTTATTCCTGTTCTCCCATGACAACAAATTTGTCTTGTTTGAACATGCCCTTATACTGTTGCCAAATCCTGATTTAATCCTCTATCTTACTTTACTATCCCTGATGCCATTGTAGGAATGCCATTTCCCATCCTTCCAAGAGGGACAGCTCCAAGATTTCTGGAATCTCCAGTCTCTACAACCGTTGTTTTCATATCTTAAAAAAAGGGGGTTTCTTGAGACATTTTTAGTTTCAAACTCCTCCAGATTCCTTCCCGTAGGCTGTCTATTCCAATGAGTGTCCAAATCCCTTGTTCTGGGAGCTCGATTTATTCTGTTATACTTATATCCTCTCCCAGGATCCCATGTCCTCCTCGCAATAAAAGGATTTAATCTCAAGGAGTCCTTTTGCTCTTTTAACCCTTGGTCATCATATCTATAAGCTGGTTGATTCCTCTGAAAAGGTATATCATCCAGCCAGTATCTCCGCCCTCCACGATCATTGTTGATTTTGTAGTTTCTGCGAGACCTAAAGTCCTCATTTCCCTTCCACAATCTTTGTTTCCAGTTTCCAGGCAACGCCTTAGTCTGGAGCCCAAATTCCTCCTTTCCCCTCCATAATCTCTGCTCCCAGTTGTCAATCAACGGCTCTCTCAAACGTCTCTCCATTGCGCCCATGTAATTTCAGTGCACACCAGATCACTTTACTGAATCGGGGTGTAACTTGGATCATAGCATTTCATTTCTTTACACTATTATAGCGGCGAATTAATTGCGGTTTTATCAATCAATTAGATACTCTAATTACTGTTGAATTTTGTTTATTTCTTTACAGTATCATAGCGGAGAATTGATTCCGGCCACTGTAAAGACAGTTACAGGTCATTTACTCAAAATCCAACGTTATAGATTATTTTTTCAATGAGAAAATTGTGAATAATCTATGCTGTTCCTATATTAGAAGCAGCCAATGCACTTGATTATTACAATATATTGCCATCTTAAACTAGTCGTAAAAAATCCAGCAATCTTTCAGTAATTGGAAAGCCGACTTGCAAAGCATTAATGTCTTATACGTCATATCATTTAAACTATTTTTTAAAGAGCTATTTTAGAGTACTCGTTGTATAAGCTTACGAGTGGCTAGCCTTGTCCTATATAATAATTCACTGTCAAGCAATGCGTAATACCAGCGCTGCACCACACAAAACAGGACGTTTATCACTACTACAGAGTTACAAAAGTAGAAGCATACAGAGGACAAATATTTCCACAAACAAGAAATAATTGTAAAACCAGCATTATGGGTTTTCCTGATTGGAAATTGATAGCCATCCATACCTGTCGAAGGGAAATTCAAGGCAGTTGTAAGTTGTCACTGAAATTCAATTTAGATTTTCAGCTTATACAATTTGTTTTAGACCATTCAAAATAACACGTTCTTGTTCAAAAAGTACTTGACTACTGGATTAACAAAATCCATATCTAGTAAAACACGATCAAGAAGATATCCTTAATAGCCGATCAAGGTTTTTCATCAGTTTAGCCTATATAACAAGGTGCAGACTAAATGTCCTATTAAAACTACAATTTTGAATGTTTCCAACATCTCCAAGCAATCAGGAATCAACTTCCCTCCTGAAATTGATGTTTTAATTAGTTGATGTAATATATTATAAAAGATTAGATGAATAATAAGATAAACTAACGAAAGCGTGGCCTCGTATCAAGCTATTAGGCAGCGATTAATTCAATATTGACTATTATAAATTAGTGGCGAGATTTAGGTTTAGAACTCTTTTGGTACTTCAAATCTGCCCAAGCCCCACAACAAAAACCAAAGGTCTTCTTGACTTATTTTGTCAAATTTGCAATTATAGTTGTAAAATTACAGCCAGTCGAGATACAGAACTAGGGTGCAGCAGCGACACGCCGGCCTAGTGTCAGAGAGGTTTTCCACTAAAAACCGACAGGCCCCCCTAACACCCAAACTGTATGAAATTGAAGAAAGCATTCCATTACAATACACACTGACCACCAGTGAAAAATGATGAACCTTAAATGATTGAATTTTTTACGTATCATAATGGGTAGTCTCTTCAGGGTTAAAAAAGCAGGAGACAATAAATGTAAAAACTGCGAGTTCATATGCCCTGGCTTAAAAACCTTTGCCGTGCCAAAAAAGAAATGATGGCCCGTTAAAGACTACCAAAGCAAAAAAAATAATAGTAATTTATAGTCTACAAACTTAAAACAGGCCACATCCAGTCAAATTACAAGCCTTCTAGGACGACCACTATTTATTAATTAAAAAATTAGATTTTCAGTTGCACGTAAAATCATGTCTTTGGATAGATACCACTGTATAGCGTTATTAACTCCAACAATTTGTGCCTTCTTCAGGGAAATCACAATCTAATAATTTTAATATTTACCAGAGTTTTCCATTTCATCAGATTTCTTTTCAACATTCAAAATATAGCTACTAGTGAGATTAGAATGATAATAAAAAACAAATTTGTAACATCGACTTCAAATACAAAAGGTTCCTCCTTATCCTTGGTGCCAAATTTTTAATTTCTAGTATCTATTTTCGATTCTGTGTGTAATTCAATCCTCTTACCCTAGATTATGGTTTCCTGCCTTACAACAGTATGTGAACTTAAAGTTCACCTTGAACTACTTTGAAACAATTGCAAACCAAGCCAGCCTGTTTATTAGGAATCCTGATCCTTGAAACCTCTCCATGCTATTAAATAGTTTGAACTCCTTTGTTGCATAAAAATCTAAAAAGATGAATATCATACCTGGTAGCCTATGCCTTAAGGAATTTCTGTTTGGTAATATATATTTATGAGTAGACACCAACCCCAGAAAAGAAAATTGTACACAGATCTTATTTACAATAAATTCTGGGCCCATTAAACCAAAAATATATGGTCTTTTGGCAAGATGATATTATTCCTTCTGGATCAAGAAATAATATCAGTAGTTTATAATTTTATCCCTTATTCGAATGGGCCAATATTTTGCAGTTGCAGGAGCCATGAAAAAGTTTGAAGCGGCTGCTGTCAAATTGCTACATGATAACAAAACAGAATGGATAATGGAAATACTATGATCGCCGATTGGCAACGCATTTATGACAAAAAAGTTAGCACATACAAGTCTGAATGAGCAAGACGTGGATATGTGTGCAGAAGCTCAGCATATTTTCCAAGGTGTAACCAACGAGTCACTCTACGCTTGGGGAGTTCGGTATCATGAATCATCCAGACCCTATAAATATGATACCAAACAACTTGTTCACTCTCTTTAAGTGTTTTATATGGCCTTTTACTCACTTCTGTGTCATGATTTTGAAAATTAAATCTAACCGCCATATTTAAGCAAACATCAAATTCCTTTAGGAGAAAACATTTAAAAAATTTAATGAATGTTTCTTCAGCAGCAGATGCTAAATGGGAAGCATATTCCTTATCAGTTTCAACTTTCTAACAACTATGGCAAAAGGCTTAGAAACTGCAATGCAGCAATGAAAGTATTTTACTATACAAGTCTTCACGCCAAGGTTTTCGCAATCCTGGTTCAAGGAGTCCAAGCTATATCCAAGTCATGATATGATGCTCTTACCATGGAAGTCCAACCATTAACTTCACAAAAGGATTATTTTGTCATTGCCAAAGGCCTGCCCTACACATGATAATGCAAAACCATACTTATAAAGTATGGTTTAATTACATTGATTAAATTAATTTTGCTATTTCTTAAGATTTTACTTTATGCACTTGCATTAGTCATTTAATAATTAAATCTAATTATTAAATGCATATTTATCTATTAGGGTTTCCCATTAGGTTTTTCGATCTCCTTCTATAAGGATTGATCTATTTTATATTTTTATTCATTCTTTTGGCTGATAATAAAAACTTTCATATTGTCAGAGTAAAACCCTTATTTGTTTCTTACAGATTTCTTCCTTGTGACAGGTTTTTGTATGCAAGTTTCTTGGGCTTAATAGATTTCTTTTTCATCAAATCTTACATGGTATCAAAGTTGGATCTGTTGTAGCTTGTTCATGTTTGAAGAAAAAAATGAGCAAAGGTTTGACAGAAGAAATTTGAGATTTTTCGGCTAAATTGAGAGGTTTTGGTTGTAGCTTTCAGATCTGGTATTCTTTGCAGGACATTATTTTTTGTTTCTTTTTTGCCTGCAAAAAAAAAAATTAGCACTTTTTATAGGCGCATGCATGTGAAAGGACTTTTTTTTTTGGTGTCCTTCCCAGCGCCGTTTATAGTGGTGTCCTTCCCGGTGTCGTTTACCAAACCTATACCTTATTCCTCTGACCACCGTGCATGAGCTGACGTGTGTTGGCAGATCTGAAAAGGCAGAACTTCAAACCCTCGTGGGCACCGTATTTTGACTTGCAAGCTTTTTTACCTGCGATTGCTATCTAGATCTATGGATATTTTCATCAAAAAAAATCAAAGGTACACATGATACTCATTTGAAGCTCTTTTCTCTCTCATTGTAAGCAATCTTTTCCAGCTTCCAGGGTTCGGTTTATTGAATTGTGGGGGGTGTTCTATTTCTTGTTTTCTGTAATTTACTTCAGTAAACTTGAAATTATATCAAAACAAAACCCCTTCTAAAAATATGGCTGAGACCTCTTCTTGTCTAGAACTTCTGACCCCTCATAACTATCACACATGGAAATCCCTGATGACACGGCTTCTCCGGTCAAAAGGGTTGTGGTCTTGTTTAGACGCAGTGCAACCAGTTTTACTTTATGCAATTGCATTAGTCATTTAATAATTAAATCTAATTATTAAATGCCTATTTACCTATTAGGGTTTTCCATTAATTTTTTCGATCTCCTTCTATAAGGATTGATCCATTGTATATTTTTATTCATTCTTTTGGCTGATAATAAAAACTTTCATATTGTCAGAGCAAAACCCTTGTTTGTTTCTTACAGATTTCTTCCTTGTGACAGGTTTTTGCATGTAGGTTTCTTGGGCTTAATAGATTTATTTTTCATCAAATCTTACAAACCTTATTAGTTATACCAACAAACAAAGAAGGTTATGTGGGAACCGTCCCAATATCGATACTGTTAGAAGATGGATCCATCGAGTTTGGAAAATTTCAAGCGAGGTAAAGGTTTCTACTATGCTGAATGGCTTTTAGTATTTACCTTTTTACCTTTTCTTGCCAAGAGGATTGTTCTAAGATTATGTATGAAGGGCCTTGGTTTTTGGGTTCTAATGTTTTTTTCCTTCAAAATTGGTCTCCTGGTTTTAACCCGTGGAAGGAAAATTTGTTGTTTCTTGTCTAGGTTCGGTTGCTTGGGCTGCCACTGGAGTTCTGGAATGAAAAGATTTTAGAGATAATTGCCAATTATTTTGGCAAGTATAGTGCTTTGGATAAGATCACTAAGTTCAAGAAACACTTACTTTTTGTGAGATTTTGTGTGCTTGTGGAGAAAAATCAAGCTCTTCCTACCCAAATCACCCTATCTTCTAGATTTGAGAATTGGGTGCAGCATGTTGAGTTTGAAGGACACACAATTATGGTGGTACACCCTTTAAGTCCTTGTATGTCCATGCAAATACATCCTTGTATTCAAGAAAGATTTTGAAGGTTGTTGCCTTCAATACTGGGTCTCAATCGTCCCCTATTAGGATTTCCTTGCATTCGTCCTTTTCACCTAGGTTAACAGTTTGCAATTTGGCCTCCTTGTACTCCACCTTTTCCTCAAATATTTGTGTTGGTTTATCATTGATGGTTGTCATACCCTCCTTGTATTCCTTGTACCCCTCAGGATAAATTTCTTTTGCTTCTTGAATTTGCAACATATTGCACTCTGGCTAGAATACCTCATAGTCTCCCATCTACTAGTGAAATAGGCTGTTGAGGGAGCTAGTCTCATCTTCTAAGCATTCCCCTAGCTGGAGTACTCCTTCTCCATCTGGTTCTACTCCTTCCTGGTCCTCTTCCTCTGAGTCAGATGCGAGATCCTGACTTACACATTGATTCCTCAAATCTATTATGCATTTTCTCCCCTCTACCTCTATGGATAGGGTGTTCTTTTTCCAATTGTGGGTAGCCTTTGCTGCAACCAACCACCCTCTATTGAGCAATGCATCGTACCCTTTCTTTTCCAGAGTAATCACCACAAAGTCAAGGAGGAACTGTTGTGTACCAATTATTACCTTTTATCCCATCAAAGCTCCTATTGGCTTGATTCCATGTTCATATGCTCCTACTAATTGGAATGTGGGTGGCCAGAGTGTGGGTTTCCCTAGAGCCTTCCAAGTCTCTTCTGGTATGACATTCATACCGGACCCCCCATCCACAATAGTAGTGGATAGTTTGCACCCCATTATCTCCATTTCGACTACTGCAGGTGTCCTCCCTGTCCCTATAGTGAATAGTGCATTAGTCTTATCCGCTGGTTCCTCTTCCTTCTCCTCCCCCTTACGGGTTTGCTCTTGATTTCTTATTCCTTGTGTCATTGCTATCTGAAGCTGGGGTAACATTTCTAGTAGATCCGCAATTCTCACAGGGATTGTGATTTCCAGTACTTGTTTCATAATGCTAGGTACTGGTCGGTTGTTTGGGGACTTCGTGGTACTTCTCCCTCCTTTTGTGATGCTATTCCTAATGTCTTTAGTGGCTTCTTGGAATCTTTCTCTCTTTGTGGCTATGTTTAGGTAAGCAAGTTGTCTCACCTACATTCTTGTGATGGCTAGAACTTCCTTCTCATGCTCTGCAAAGTCAAGCCTGTTCACCCCCTTTTGTCTAGGGCAATTAGCATCCTCATGATTACCTGGTCCACACCATTTACACAACATCCCTTCATTCTATCCTCCCCCATTCCGGCAATCTCATGCGAAGTGTCCCCATTCGTTACATCACCTACACTGGATCATGGATCTTCCTTTAGAATCATACTGGATTGCTCTCTGGGGTGTGTTGTTATTGTTGTTGCTTCCCCATCTATTGTTTCAATACCCTCCTGGTGATGCTTCTATATTTGTGTTGCGTGGAGGGGTGGAGGGTGGTGTGGATTGTTCTCCTTGGGTGAAGAATACTTGAGCATTCTGTGCCTTTAGATTGCATGGGCAGTCTTTGATTGCGTGGCCTAACACCTAACAGATGTCACAGAAGGCTTTGCGCAGGTATGTTCCTTTTGTATGTCCCTCCTTTTCGCAATTTGTACACCAAAGTTCCCTCCCTTCTCTTTTTTCTTCCTTACCTCCCATGACTTCCTTCATCAATCTCATCATGTCTTTTCTCAAGGCTTGGATGGTCTTGGACTCATCCCCACTTTCTTCCAAACTCTCACTTCCACTTCCGTTGAGCTTGGCTCTAGAAGTTTTATTCTCACTTTCTATGTCCATTGCCCGAGTGCATGCTTCTTTGAAGGAAGATGGTGGCACTATCTTCATCTTTCATTTTAGGGATGGGGTTAACCCTTCAATGAACCATCTTTTTTTTAATCCGTCAGCAATTTTGTTATCCAACTTCCCTATCAATTCTTTGAGTTTCCTTGTATAGCCCTTAATTGACTCATTTTTTCTTGTCTGGTATTGTAGATTTTTGTGACTATCTCATCATCATCATGTAGAAGTCTGAATTCCTCCTAGAAGGCAGTACGAAGGTCCTTCCATGTGGCTTTCTGGCCGGCCTCCAAGTCTATATACCAACCAATAGTGATCCCCCTTAGAGTGGCCGAAAAGGCTTGTAACCATTCATCTATATCATTTTCTCCATTGGCCTACCATATGGTGATGCATGTTTTACAGTGTCAAGCAGGGTCCTCTGACCCATCTCCAATAAATCTAGGAAGCTTTTGCTTAACTATTGCCATTCTCTTTCCTCCTACCAAGATGCTCCCTCTTGTCGGGACACTCCCTCCTGCCGAGACACTTCCTGCCAGCACACTTCCTCCTGTCGGGACGCTCCATCCTACCCTTCCTGCCACACTAGTAAATTTTTCCCTAAATTTCGATGAGAAAAGGTCGAATTGTCTACAACAATTGGTCGAATAGGTGACTAAAATTGTCGTTAATCTTTTTTCGTTGAATTGTCTACGTGGTGATTAATCTTCAAAATTTTGACTAGACTAGTGGTTGAATTATCCACTACAACAATCCCTTGGAAGTGGAAGAATAAAACCACCACCTCGGCTGGGTCAATTGGTGTGAAGGTCGAAATTGAGACATTCACTAGGAAATTTTAGTGCTGAACTATCCACAGTGGTTCGTGGAAAAGACCGTCGAATGCATAGCATTTTGGTTGAAAATAGAGTTGAACTATCCATGGTTGTTCGTGGAAAAGACCGTCAAATGGATAGCATTCTGGTCAAAAATAATAGTGTTTAAAGGTCGAAATTGAGACCAATCCAAAATGTTGTTTAAAAAAAAATTGTGGTGCACCATTTCAATATATTCCTAGTTTTAGTTGAATATATTGGTTGTCTATAATTAGCATTGCAATGTCAAATGCAACATGAATTCATAATATGTGTGGGATTTATGGTAACTAAAATATAGCATAAATTACAGTCCAATGAGATGAGATCAAGAGATAAAAATATTAGGGATTCTTCTATTATAGATATTCAAGTTAAATCCTCAAAAGAAATGACAAAGTGTTGAAATTGGGAAAGATAACACATCCAACTCTCTAGGTATGACATACCCCAACAAACTTGGACTACTACAAATCCCAATTGAATTCACTAGAAGAGACACCTATCAGTCATGGTATTTAAGCTGGTCACGATGCAAGAGGAACTAACCAATCGAAAAAGAAATTTTACTCAAGTAGATTGGTAAAGGATATGCATAGATCATAAGGAAAGAAGTGTCATATAAAATATTCATCACACGTTGTGGTGAAGTGCAAGACATATCTGCATGAGGACCGACATTGTGAAATAAAGTGGATAAACAACTAGAATCCTTACTTACAAACTAGAATATGCACATAAGTCCTTAAGGTGCCTCCATGAACTGAAAACAGTAAGTTAGAAATAGGAGGAAACACGGATACCAGAAGTAGAGACAACCAAGGTCCTATTTCAGTTGTGATCAACTAAGTCATAGAACTATAGGATGTGACATAAGATAGGATAGTAGAGTGAGAGCAACAAAGTCAATTCCACTAACAACACCTCTTCGTTGTCTCAAGACAATACAAAATGTTCATGGGCTAATGTTAAAAGCCAATGAAGTACTACACTCTCAGACCAAACATTAAATCCTTTAGATTCATCAAAGAATTCTAATGAGTAATATCACAGACCTAATTAAAGGAAACTAAACAAAAACCATTGCTTAAGCTATAACTTGAAAGCACTCTAATACTCCAAATTACTCAAAAGCAGACCATCATGTTAACTATACAACTAGTATTTTCTACCTATTCTGTAATCAATGCATCCATATCATGAGTAACTTAAACCTCATCATTCATGTCAACCAACCTTGGCTGCCAAAAAGTTACCACTGGCAACACTAACTCCAACATCATGCCAACAATCATTGTCACCATGACAATGAAGACTTGGTATTGGTGGCCCAGGAGAAAGTTTGGCTTCTATAGCAAACCGGATTGTCCCAACTGCCTCCATAGCTACTTCCAATGATTCAGTGTCTGTAATCCGATATTGCCCAACATATTTGGCCCTGTTTCCTACAAAATTAAATATTTATGTTAACCTAAAATGTTCCAAGACATTGTGGGCAATTCCCAGTGTTAGCTTTAGTTTGTCAGAAATGTTGTTAAAATCTCAATGATGAATCACTGCTTTCATCATCTTATATTATCCTATAAAGTTCTGACATCTAGATGACAACCATGGCAACATAGATGCAAGACCTCATAGAATAATAAATATTTGTCATTAGGTTTATAAGTGTTACCTCATAGAATTCATTATCACTTAGCATTTAGCAACATATCAGGTCATACTTCTAGTTGACATCTTTAAGACAAATGACAATCAGGATCGAATAGTATATAATAGTATTACTACTGAATATTTTTGACACAAGGAGAGCTAAAATATATCATCACAATTGTGAAAAAATGGATATGAACAACTTCCCATCTACAATGTGAGACCTTTTTATTTGGAGGCCAACAAGAAATATGTAATTACCAAGCCATTCTTCAAATAATGGAAATAGATTTCATGTTCACGTAGATCCTAGATCATATCTCAAAAGCCCCTCCTATTAATAAATACCCCACAATATGCTTTGAAGTATACAAAAGACAATATATATCAAAATGTCTAAATGCACATAAAACAATTGAATGGAAACTGAATAAATAACTAGAAAATGCCAGCTGAAGCATGTAGAAATACCTTAGTTCACTTCCAAAATTATACATCATATAAATATATGTTCCTAGTTTCCTATCTAAATGCAAGAGAGCTCTTAAGCTTTACTCCTGCTGATCCTCGTTTCAGGATTCACCTTATAAATTGATTGTCTTCTTTGCTATTTGAACTCTATAATTGTTGAATCTTCGTTTCCTAGGTTACAAAGAAAGATCTATCAGCCCTTGCTTATGTAGGCTCACTGTTCCATTTATAAGGAATTTGGCTTTCTCATTTCCTTATATAAGTGTGTCAAGGTAAATCTCTTTAAAGTTTTGCAAATTTGGGAAGTGTCCCATTCCTCTATCCAATTGCTTCCACTGTCACTACGTAGAGCCTGAATTGGACGGTTATAACATCAGCGCTAAATCTATAAACAACAAGAAAGATCTATTGACATGGATGATTATAACATCTATGCATTAGATAGGACTTGACAGAGGGGGTTGAGGATGTGGTGCAGGAGCACCAAGGTCACAAGCAGGAGACAGGATGAGCCATAGGGACACTGATGGATCTCAGGGAGGACTGGAAGACAAATGACCTTCAAAGGTCATCAAGACATGTAATAAGGCCTATCATGGTCTTGAAATGGTATTTTGATCACATGTTGATCATATTGTAATCAAAGCTTTAATGTAAGCCTTAATGGCATTATGAAGTCTCAAAAGTACCTAGGGGTCACTAGGAATGGACTAAGGGTTGATCCTAGGTTAGGTGTTAATGGAATTGACCTATAAGGGTCTTAATAGTTGTAATAAGGCCAATAGAGCCTCTAGATGATGCTAAAAGCACTAAAAGTGCAAGATTTTGTAAATTGCCTCTAATGGCAAAAATGGCCTAAAATGCGCTTAATGCGGTTAGTTGGGTTAGTAAAGGTTATAGGATGATAAAGGTTATCATTAAAAATTTTAGAAGTCTTTAGTTTTGGCATTATATGTTTAGGTTGTCGAGTTGACAACTTTGTTGTCAACTTGACAACAAATCTCTAAGTATTTCATGTTGTGAACAGTTAGTTTTGACTGTTGCAAATAGTTACAAATAGTTAAGAGGTGGTTGTTGGGTTTGAGGGAGAAGATGGAGTCTATATAGAGTTTATTCCACATGATTAGAGGGGAGAGATCATACTGAATATGAAAAGGCATGAAGTGAAAGGTTTTTGGAATGAATAAAATTTAATTCTCTGCAAATTAGTAACTCACTGTCCCATGGACAGTCAAGACACCAGTGTGTTGTTCTGAGCATGATCTCTGCTTTGTGTGGATGTAAAATTTTTATTTGTTTGGGATTTTACTTGTTATTATTTCCATTACATTTTTTTTCCCTGAGAACACCAAGAAACTATCTAGTGTAGTGACAAAGACTGGCTCCTTAAGGGTACAGTCAGCGGTCTGTTTTGAAGACCTTAACTATGTAAGGGCACTCCCATCCTTGTGATATCTGTGACTTGGGTGGGAGATGTCTAATTATATTATATGTACATTATGGAAGTTTGATGCAGGGTGGAGCGCAAAGTGAAAGAACAGTGAGTGACTGGTGAACACATAGTGAAGGTGCACTTGGAAAGCACCAAATGGTGGACAGGAGTGATCTGATGGCTGGAGTAAGAATGTGATGGTGGAATATGTCTAGGGGGATGTATTGGAGAGTGTTTGAACCATATTTGTACTTGTGTGTTGCTGGGAAGGGCATTTGCCACAAAGCCCTAAATTTATGACCCTAGGAACAAGGGTTTAATGGTTTGGGAGTTGGGTGAGTAGTGTGACCAAGAAAAGTAGAAAATTGGTGGTTTGGAAACCTAATATAAGACTATTTAAGGTCATAGAGTCTTGGAGAGTAGTGGAGTATAGGGTTGCTTTGATAAAGGGGGATAATTAGGCCTAGGAAAGAGAGCAAGCAGCGATAGAAAGGTTCACCAGTCAAGGAATGAAGTTTGGAGGTTGAGATGGGTTTTGTAACTCCCAAAAGGGTACTTGGAAAGATAATTACTTTACCAGGTTGTTTGGAAACATTTCATTGAATCGATATTATTATTCTGTCGATATCAGATTTTAGATTGTGTTTGGGCTCATTTATCCTTCCATTGTCGAGCTCTGCATCAGGATGGAGGTAGGTTCCTATGGAGGGTGTTTGAGGATAGAGGAAATTTTGTGACCAATTATGACATTCTTAATATTGTTGCATTCTCCCTCAAGAAGGTTCATACCTTAGTCTTTGACCTTTCTAAGCATCATTACTGTAGTTTCCCTGACAATACGTAGTGCATTGTTATATACTGCACAAATACGCTCACTACACAGGTACAGTGAAACATGTGTCTAATTTATGGTCAAGTTCTATTGAGCTTGTAAATGTGATTTCAAAAGCACATTCCCGTGTACAGAACTAGCATGTCCACAAAACATGAATGAGAACAAGGTGAAAATCCAAAGCCCATTGGTTGGGATTTCCAAAGAGAGAAGGCATGAGACGATTGAGGATTGTAGTCTTCTAACAATGTAAATTTCACTTTCAAAACTAATATAAATGCTTTAGTTCTTTTCTTGTCAAGAAAAATGATCTCCTTTTGCTCTCCTAAATTATGGTATGAGTTTTTTGATATTAACGAAAAGGTGTCATCTTCTCTCAATTTTTGGTACGAGGGTATTAGGGCACATAATAAAAGCCTATGAGATTCAGTTCCTTTACGATAGGTTAGAACTGAGTGGGCTTTGATATCATGTTAAAATTTATAGAGATAATAGCAATACAAAGACAAGACGCATACAAATAAAATTGTCTATATATTTTATTGAAGAAGATTACATGCTACATGTAGTCTTTAAAGGGCACAATTTCTTCAAACCTAGATCTAAACTTGACAACTAACTTAAACTAATTAGCTACCTAATAAAATCCAACTCTAACAAACTACGAAAACTGAAACTAACACTGCCAGCAACATGTTTAAGATTCAGTTTATACATGCAATGACTTATGATTGATTATGACATAATGGAGACTTACTATAGCATATTTTTCTTTCTAAACTCTGCTGGCAATAATCAACTCATAGGAGAATGTGATCGCCATTTTTTTTAATTTCTCTTGTCCATATATGAAATTTCTAGATGACATTTTTAATGTTATTTCTACATTCATGTTTTGTTTTGAACATATATGAAATTCAGTATTCCATTTTTGTGTATCTACAAACTATTAGAACTGTTCAGGATGTTCCATCCTTGGAAAGCAGGAGCAACGGAATCATATTTAACGATGTATCTTCAAATTACCCTTGACAAAAAATACTACTCATGAAATAGTTATTTGTAAGAGTCTAGAATAGGTTATTAAGTCTTTAATAAAGGGCTTATTGTTTAAAATATTCAAATGAAGTCATTTGGTTATTTGAATTTTCAAATATTTAAGTAAACAACGGCTAGTTTAGGGCTTTAGTGGGAAGTTTGAGTTGGTTACTTTTTTAAAGATCAAATCATTTAACTAACTGATGAAAGGTGGTTGAAATAGTTTTAAGAAGTTCCGTTATTCGTTAAGGAGTCTTATTTAGGGAGTCTCTGTCATGGGACAGAGGGCAGATTTTTGTGTAAAGACTGGTGAATACACAGCAATAAAACCCTCTATTTTTGCAAGTCTATTCATTCCCGAGAATCTCAATTTGATTTGTTTTGATGTGTCAGTGAATTAACAAGGTTTTTCATTCAATATCATCATTTGGAATGTGTTTATTATTGCATTGAACTTGTTGTCGCACCTATTGTTTTGAACAGCGTTCTTTTATCTTAACTCTTTGTGCAGCAGGTTTAGAAATAATGTTTAGAGTTGTTCCATGAATACACAGGCCTAATTCATGGAATGACCATTTTTTAATTTGTATTATTATGCTTCTAATTTTCCAAATGCAGAATCGGGTGGAACAAGTGTGATCACAGTGCAGAATATGGTGGAAAAATAGTGTAACGGATGCCAAGTATAGCAGTGGAAAATCTAACCAAACAAAGGATGTATTTTGGGTTTGAGAACATTATATGATGTTCACTTGATGGTGAATCCATCTTCAATTCATTGCAAGAGTGTGTAGAATCGGAAGCTTGAGGAAGCCCTAGATAACAGGGGTTTGAAGGCATAAATTGTGGGTTTTGGTGTTGTAGAGCCCTTGAGGCTAAACCCTTTTAGATTTGATCCATTTATGACATAAACAAGCACTGTCTAGGATTTGGGACTGTTAGGAGACCGTTGTGTAGTACTTCCTTTGTTAAACTAGTGAATTTTGGTGCATTGAATCAAGTTAACAGTGTTGAATAGGGGTGTTTGTCCAAAAAAATAGTGTAAAAGCTTCTGATATGTTAATGAACTCGAAAAAGGGTATCCCTAAATGTCATCACATTGTCTAGTGTTTTGAGGAAAGGTAGAGTTATTCACGTTCCCAGTCTGCTACAGGATTGGTTGTCAGCCTGTTAGACTTTTGAGTCCAATTTGAGAAAGCTTTGTGAAATAGGAGTATGGAATTGAGATAGAGTCCTAAAATCCTCTGAATCCAAGTATTGGGGAGTCTATAAGATCACAGTCATCATTCAGGAGTGTTGTAGAAGGCTTTAGCAAGTTAGATCATTGTAGCATTTGTGGTTGATTAATAGTGCCTAAACCCCTAAAATTATCAACTTTCATTATGTTTTGAACACCACCACCCTTCCCTCTCCATCATTTAGGAACATCATTGATGAGTCATTCATTTCACAACCCACTCATAAATTTTAATTTTTAAAGGTAAGAATTGAGGAATGTAGAATTGTGTGAAATTTAATGTTGATTTGAGGCATATATTATTTTATTTTTTTGGTAAGTTAGTTCAAACATTAGGTTTTTGGTATTATTCAAATAAAAAGATGTATTGATAGCAATGTAAGTGTTTATTTTTATACATATTCAAACATATACTCAGACATTTATATATGATAACAATAGCTTATTCTTTTTTGTTAAATTGGTCTGAGTGTGTTGTCCTTCAAGCACAAGTACTTGGCCTCAGGTCAATAGCATCAAAGCACCTCATTATTGTCTATCAAATCCTAGTGGTATTGGAGTTGCTCATCTAAATCCTTCTTCAAATTTTGCTTGTCTACTCACACAAGGTCCACATGGAGAAAGTAAGCTCTAGAAGTTCATGAACCTTGATCTTACTTATCTCCATAATCTCAATAGAAGATGGCAGACAAATTGATAGCAAAGATGCAGCAACAAAGGGATGATTTGGAGAAACATTATGAATGGATATAGGCTATAATCATCAATCCAGATTAGAATGTCACATAATATCATATAAACAACAAAAACACCATAAACTTGTAATCATAGCATCATGATCATACCATCGTATCATCATATGCTTCAAGTTCAACATCAAAATAATAAAATGTCAAATGATAAATCATAACATCAAGTTCAAGTAAAGGAAATAGAGCCTGTATAACCATATTTTTTTGTCATACCCTTTTTGCAAGGAACTCAAAAATTATTCAAATTAAACAAGTATGAACTGTAAGAGACTAAGAAAGAAGGCAAAGGTGTTACCTCACTAGGATGATAGTAATAATGAGACAAAGAACCATGAAGATTAAATCCAAGGAGACCAGATCTAAACATCCAGGTTCATTCAAATTCAAAAATTGGTTTGCCTTCATAGCACTGTCAAGTCAACAGCATGAGCATTATTTTGTGTCTAGAGTGTCATCAATGTTTTTAAATGTAGAATGAAATGGTTGTAAGTATGCATTTCTACCACATGCAAATGATTTTGAGATACAGACCTATGCAATCCAATCTCACAAGCAATAGACAGCACCACTTATCGCCATCTTTGCCAAAATAGGATTTGTCATAAAGCGATGTTAGAATAGTTACTAAAATGGTCATAAATTATGTTCTTATAGTAAAAGAATACTTTGACTTAAGAAAAAAACTACACAATATTAAAACATGACATTGTGCTTTAAAAACTAAAAAGGTACCTGTAACGAAGAACTTCATTTCGACTTGCTAATTGGTTGTCACTATTAACTCTAAGCTTATCTTTAAAGTTTGAGCTTCACTTGGTTTCGAGAATAGTTTAATATTCTCTACTAAACAAGGCCAACCACGTGAAGGTGGAAGCTCATTTCCCCCCCGCTAACATCACTCTAAATTCCCCATTAACATTTAATAACATTCATTCATTCATTCATTCATCCATTTTTGAAATATAACATTCAATCATTATAATCACATGATAACATTCATTAACACACAACATTCATGAATAATTCATTAACACGCAACATTCATGAATAATTCATTAACACACAACATTCATGAAGAATTCATTAACACATCATTCATCAACATTACTAGTACAAAATTACATCCATTAAGACAACGTTCTTTCATTAACAAAAAATGTTAATTACAATCATTTCTTTTTGGGTTTCTTGCTATTTTTTTTACCCATGTAATTTCTAAGAGGAAGATCAATGTCCTCGTCATTCCCCTCCTCTACTAGTTCTAATTCCAACACATGTCTCCTCCTCATCTGTTCATGAACACGAGGCCGCTGCGCCAAAGGGGGGTCCACTGCAATAACGACTACTTCATGAGTTAAATTCACACCATTTTATATTAGTGAATTGCGAGTATTTATTTAAGTAAAAGAACTATAAATCAAAAAATTAATTTAAAAGAACAAAACATAGATTTTCTTTACCTGAATGTGCCACATGATCTACATGGTGATCAGTCTGAACATCCTCCGACACTCATTTAGCACGACATGATTCTGTATCCTCTAAAATATACACAAAAAGGTTACACCAAGTTCAATTTAAGATGTTAAATTGTATTAATAATTACATAATTAGTTTTAAATAGTAAATGACCACCTCCATGGATAGTACGATGCACATCAGGGGCTTCATGATGTGGCGTATGATCTGTGTCATGATTAAGAGGCTGCATTGCAATGTCATGCACATTATTATCAAATAGATTGTTGCTCAAGTATTCAATTTCTAATATATTTTTTGGCATATTTACCTATGCACATGATGCAGGAGACTCTTCAGTTGGGCCAGTGGAAGCTTGTTGTAGGCGTTCAGCCACGGCTTCATAGCCTTCCTTGAAGGATATTTTTTTGTGTTCTTTCGTGGCCTCTAAATTAAAATCAGAGCCCTACATTTTTTTATTAATTAACAAAATTATTTGCATTTTATAAATATTTTTTCTCTGCAATTCATTTACTGCTACTTACAATTCGTGCTTTAATTTTCAAATATCCACCAGAGCCAAGTCTGTGATGCCCAATCTTTTCCAGCCTGGCCTTTGTTGCCTTTGATGTGTCCTACAACCTATGAAAAGTTTGAAATATGTTAGATGATATAGATATAAAGATCACTAATTAGTGCATGATTACATTAATGTACTAGTAGTTAATACTATTGCATACCTTCTCACATTTGCTAGTGTAATTCCTCTTTGAGCATCCCCTTTCTCCTTTGCATCCAAATGAACTCATTCCAATCCTTCACTGGAATAAAAGGAGGACGCTCGTACTTTGGGTTCTGGACAAGACTCTTTCTATATGAGTCCCTCACAGTCTTAAGATGTTTGCAAGCTCTTTCTAACACCATCTTCTGATCAAAAATATTATTACCAAACTCATGCTCTAAATCTTTAATGAGCTAATCTTTTAAATTTTTTTCTTGCAAGTTCCGCCTTTTAAGAAAAAACACAAAATTGTTAGATATAGCTAGTAAAAGAAAAGACCCAAATGAAAGGGAAAATGTTGTACCAATTAATAATATGAAAAAAAAATAGTGGGATAAAGTTAGTTCACTTATGATGTTCCACCTTGTACGTATGGTGGGCCCGAATATTTGCAGTGCAAGGTCATAAAGCTTCTTATAAAATGAATCATTTCCAGCAAAAAATGTCATGGGATAATCAATCCAAAGCTTGTTATGAATAGGTAAATGCATATTATAATATAAAAAATAATTATTTAAAGTACCTGGAAGATTAGGACATTTTAAAGGCATCGATTCATCATTGTCAATCAACAATGACGTTTGCATAACTCCCGTGCTAGAAACACAGGTAGCTCCAGGAAATGATGGTGAATTATCACCAATACAAGTACTCTGATCTGTATCTAGCATACCAGATGGTGCCACCGGTGTATCTCCTACTCCAAAAAAATAATCCACTATGTGATGCACCCAAGATTAAAGTACAAATTATTAACTCATAATTAACACAAAACCAAATATAGCAAAACAAGGATTTACCAGGTGGAATAGATCGTGAAGGCGTCGATGTTTGCATGCCCCTTGTTGCTGAAATTGCACTCGGCAATCTCGAATGGATGTCCGTCGACCTCCTAGGAGGAGTCTCCTGCACTTGATGACCTAAACAATACATTGTTAGCAAAGACATCCTGAAATAATAAAAGTAAGAGTTAACTTAAGAAGTTTTTGAATGTTCCAAATAAAAAATTCCTTGTAACTCAACAACTAAAGGATTATTTTACTAGTGTCGGTTGAAGCTCTGCTAGTATCGGCCTCACCGCATTGTCCTTGACCAGGTTCTGGATCAGTTACCAAAAAATCCTGTAACAAGAACACATATTACATATTTTACTTCACAACATAAAAGAGTATAAAATATAAATCATTATTGAACTTGTTAACCAAATTTTCCCTGTGCATGCAAATTTGTTCGAAAACCATACCTAGGCCTCTATTTTTATCTTGCCTACCATCCCTAAAATTTTCATGGATTTATCCCTTGTTCTCTGGCCTCTACAAATTTGTTATCTCCCTGGTCTACATTTAAAAGATTCATAAAACTAGTCGTTGGTGTTCAAAAACCCTAAAACCCTAAGCCTTGTTATAATTTGTAGTTACTTTATCTTGGCAACTTAAGTCCCTTCAATTTCCACACACCTTTTTAAATCCTTCAGTCGCCAAGTCTCTGATTCCCGGTGGTTAACCCTCAGCGATCCTGCGAGCGGTTACCGTTTCGGTTGGCAGTCTCGGTTCAGCGGCCAAGTCAAGATTCTAGATCTGACGGTTGTCACATGATCTCATGGCCCCGAAAGATTCCATGAGATCTTGCGATGATCGTCAATCTTCCTACCTACAGAGTTTGTCTTGTAAGTGGGACTAGTGCCACCTCATCTGATCTGGCAGCTCCTGATTCGTCAGCGGTCTCTGATTCGGCAAGTTGACAGTGGGGTCGTCTTCTTTGGTAGGTTAAGTTCTGACTTAATTGTGTGGTCATCGTTATACCTGAGGCTCAAGATGTGACCTAGTTAATCTAGCGATATAGCAACAGCCGTTGATCCTCCTGCACCATCAGAGCTTTTGACAGTGGGTCCTGTGTCAGGAAAATGTGCAACATGGATCCGTTTAGTGGCTTGTGATTGGTCATTTGAGAGTACATTTGGCATTTGTTAGTGGGGCTGAGTATCTATAGATGTGTCAGAAGAACTTAGATCTATGGTGGTCGCATGATCGCAAGGAATATTCGGAAGTCATGCGATCATGCGACTACCGTTAGATTAGCATCTCATTCAATGGGTCCGTTGTCAGAGGACTACCGAGGTGTATGCTGATGAAGCAGGTCAGAATGAATGAAATTATGCAATGTGTATGTTGTCAATGGGCCCATGGGATTAGGGGTTTCTAAAGAAGTTAACATGCGATCAGATCTCCTGGCTGTCATTATACCGGAGATCCAAAAAGCTCAATCGTTACGATCACGGTATAGCGACAGCCGTCTAATGGTGTTCTCAGGGATGTGGGTCCAAGGTCTATTAGGGATGCTGATTTTCTCATCGGTGATTGGCTAATGACTTCCATGGTGGCGGTTGACTTGTCAGAGGGGTTTTAAAAGTGTTTTTCTAGGCGAATCTGAGCCGCCCGATCTGTCGGGAGATAAAAAATCGATGGTTGCATTTTAAAATCGACCTGCTAGCCATTCTTTTTCAAATTTAAATATTTATTTTGCTGACTTCACTAGGGTTTGCATTTTGCCACCATACACGACAAATGGGTAGTTGAAATTGAATTCCTCAGGATAGTGAAGGTTGAGGGGATGATAATAGAGGATCTAATCATCAGCGCCACAAATTTTACACAGTACCACATCGTGCTGAAAGCTTTAATGGGCTTGTCACCACCTTTTGCAGGGTTAATCTTTTTAAAACCCAAACATCTATAAGATCAGATTGTGAGCATTCATGGCAAGGCCGAGTTGCAGGAGGGTAGATGGATCAAGTTTGATGTAGTACAGGCATGGGCACGCAACATATCTGATCGGCCTTGATGTTGCAGAGATATTTTTTATGATCAGATTTGATAGGCGGTTAGGGTTTTCTATTTTATTGTAAAATCATGTAACCCTAGTTAGGTTTTGCTCTTGCCTATGTGTAGGAGATGTATATATTGTATTTTTGGAGCCTTAGTGCTCAGAGGTTAGAGAGTTCACATTTTGTAAGAAGAAAGTCTCTTTCTTAGAAGGCTATCTCTGGCATTTCCTACCCTCTGGTCTTCTACATTATGTAACCTCCCATTGGTAATTCAGAGATTGAAGATATTTTGTGACATTTCTCATGTCCCTATGTCTTTTTTGTGTGAGTTATCTCTTATTGAATCAAAGTATTTATATGTTTCTCAATGATATCTTAGGGTTCTTGATCCTTCTTTCTTCCTACAATTCATGTGTATTATTGTGAATGATTTGATGTTAATGCTTTTGTGGGTATACTACAACCCCTTAACAATCTTGTCTCATTCCTATACCTAGTTGTAGAGGTGAATGTTTGTTTGCAGGTCATAGATTGTTGTCTACCCCAAGGAGTGTCCTAATTTGTGAAAGAATCTCTTTCTTTCCCTGAATACCCTCTTTGTTTGCAGACCCCTCCTATGAAATACTTATGCAAGCCTATTCAGTAAGTTGTGACCTACTAGACCTAAGTCTCTCATTGATTTCATCCTACATACTAAGATCCAAACCCTAGTTTCGGTGCATCACCTAGTAGGTAGTTTTCTTTCAGTCATTTCCCTTTCCAAGCATTCCTTCTATCCCTTTCCCTCCAAAGTTTACTTTCATGTCTAGAAGCAAATTAAGGTGATTATCCAAGAGGAACTAGCCTAGAACCTAGATGTCTCATCTTAGTTAGCATAGGTCCCACACCTGGAGATGATTCCCATGTTATACTAAGTTATCAAGACTACAAGAGCTTGAGACAAAGGCGCAAACTTAGTGTATAACAATTTTGACATGCCCGGTGGGACTAGTAAAAGATCAGATTAATGTTCAAAGGTGTTCCTGTTGGTTCATCTGCAAAAGGATTAAGGAAGTTCAATACACAAAGACTACAAAGATCAGGCTTAAGCTCAAGGATTCCCCACCTTGGTGCCAATGTATAACAATTATGGCATGCCCGGTGGGACTACACAAGAAGTTCATTGTTTGAAAGATTATGTTATCTCTAATATACAGGTTGCATGATACAGGCTTTTAGAAGTTGTTCTATCAAGTATATCTAGTGACTCCACTGATTTCAAAGATCCATGCCAACCTTGTTTAAGGTTTATGAGAAAGATTGAGACTAGGAGCTCAAAGCCCACTAAATTTTTAGAGTTGCCCTCAAGGATAAGTCATAAAGGCAGGTCAACTCAAAGAACATTCCCTGCAAGGAGAGTTCAATCAACACCTCCTAATACCTCAAAAAGGAGACCTTTTCCCTTTCATTCTAGAAGAAGAGGCAGATCTCTAACCAGAGATCTAGAGGAGGATTCAAACCCAGTAGCAAATATAGCTCACATAGTTGTTAATCTTCAGATTCCAACTCCTACAATGGCCAGACCATTTGCATTTGCACCTTTCAATCAGGGTAGCCCACTAGCCTTTTCTCAACATCATGATGTGCCCTTGGTAGCACTAAAGAGCATACCTAATTTCATAGGTGAAGGGCAGACAACTACTTTTGAGCACATAAGAGATGTGACCACCATCTGCAGTATACACAATATAACCCAGGAGGATGTGGCCACAAAATTATTAGCAGCCTCTCTAAAAGGTAAGGCTTTAGAATGGTTTAGAACTTTAACTGTTGGTTCTATTACTTCATGGGATGAATTAGGGGATGAATTAGGGGATGCATTAAGTAAGCATTTTGAGGATAAATCATATAACTTGTCTCTAGTTGAGCAGTTAACAACTATTAAGAGAGACCCTCAGGAGCAAATGATAGATTACAATAGTAGATTCCTTAAAACATGGAATAGAATTCCAATCTCTGTGAGACCATCAGCTAACCATGCTTTCCTATATTACTTACAAAGTCTAAATGGTCAAATTTCTATCATGATCCAGTCTATGGGTGGTACTTCTTTACCCCAGGCCTTTGACATAGCTGTCAAGGCTGAAAATTGTTTGATTCAAGCAAGCATGATACAAAGAAGGCCTCCTATGCCTATTTTTCCTAGCCTTCAACCCATTGCACCTACACAAGTACCCCCATTTACCCCTATTCCTACCATATTAGCACCTTAGGCTAGTACTAGTGGTCAAGAGCCAACAGTCAGTTTCTCTCAAGAGTTACAAGAAATAAAGACTAGTCAGCAAACTAGTATACAAGAAATGACAAATTTATTGCAGACCTTGACTAAAGAGGTTACAAATTTGAAGAAACAAGGTCAAGGAATCAGACCACCATTTTAGCCATGAGGCCAAGGTCCTAATCAGCAATATCAAAATCAAGGATAGCCTTATCAACAAAATAGGCCACCATACCAGGGGGGCTATCAAGGACAAAGACAAAGTTTTAATCAGAGACCATTTTAACCATATAACCCTGCACCTCTAAATTCTACAAATTTGGTGAGGGATATGGTTCCTAGTCAAAATAATATGGCTATGGATAATGAATGGTGCTTTCCTTGTAATCAGCCTCATAATCAGGCTACATGTTCAAATGGGTGGATGAACCAAGCTATAATGGTTCAAAATGCCTTACAAGCTCAATCAGAGGTTTCATCCAGTGGCTCAGTGCCTCAACAAGAATCACAAGAGAATGAGACTGCTCTTTTCAATTGGGAGCAACTAGACTTCAATGGAGTCAATGATGAGGTTGCTTTTATTGCTTATACAAGAGCAAAAAGAAGAGCTCAAGACATGGAGAGAGCAGATTCCAATGCCAAATCCACTACATCTGCAGAGCCACTGCAACAAGCTAATCCTATCATACCAAGCGAGGTGGAGCCCATCATGCCAAACACACAACAAAGAGTACACACTGTGACACCTTTTAATATTGTAGACAACATGAAGAAGGTGAATTTCACCATGTCCATGTGGGACTCTATGGCTCTTCCAGGACAGCCTGAAATTTTGAAGAAGGCCATGACAGAAGTGGCAACTCCTCAACCTGCAAAAGAAGCTGCAAAGTCAGTGTTGGTTAACACTGATCAAGAAAAGGAGGCTCCAAGTAGCAACTCCAAAGGCAATGCCACACAAGGTAGGAATTCAAATTTTCCTCCCTTTTATGTATCTTTAATTATTGGAAAAGCTTTAGTACATAATTGTATGGTAGATAGTGGAGCTACTAGCACTGTAATGCCCAAGAAAGTAGTTGACCAATTAGAACTAAAATATGAGCCCTTCCAAAATAAGGTTACCCAACTTGATGGATCCTCAGTCAATACTATAGGTGTGGCCAAGGATACCAGTCTAATCCTACATGCTAGTCCTAATTTTTCCATCCTCCTAGATATATACATCATAGATCTCCCTGCATCATTTTCTATATGTCTTGCAAGGGAGTTTACAGCCAAGATAGGAGGCTATCTATCTTCTGATTGATCTCACATGTTATTTCATACAAGGTATGGGACCAAGGTCACCATTAAGTCAGAACCATTAGCGGCACACCATATAGAGCCATATGTGTCCAATACCATCAATATAAATTTTCCTATATTTGATGATAGTGACTTCCAAACCATTAGTGAAGCAAGCACAAATATAGAGAGTATCCCTGATATTCTTCTAGATGAAAGAGCTTCAGAGGCCCACGAAAATCTTGTTTGGAATTTTGGTTTGGGCAGTTATTTAATACAAGAAAGTGGAGTCATAGAACCAAGCCTTCTCAAAGAGGATATTGATTTAGAGGATCAGGGCAATCAGGTTTGGGAACTATTTTTTGATGGAGCTAGAAGTAGACATGGTTCCAGTGGTGGTGCTATGCTAGTGTCCCCAAAAGGATAAAGGTATTATACTACCTTTAGATTCAATTTCTCCTGCACTAGCAATACTGCAGAGTATGAGAGCCTATTCAATGGGCTAGAATGGGCTAGGAAAAGAGGGCTTAAGACCTTAAAATTTTATGGTGACAGTGAGTTAGTCATCAGCCAAGTAAGAGGGATAAGTGCAACCAAAAATGATGCTTTGAAAGCATACAAACATAGAGTTTGAGATATAATTGAAGATTTCCATGCTTTCAATATTATTGCTATCCCTAGGAAGCTAAATCAAAATGCAAATAGGTTAGCTGCTGTTGGATCTCAGTATGATATTCCAAATAGTGTTTCAAAAGAAATGGACCAACAGCATATCAAAGTAATTGTCATACCCTCTATTCCTGATAATGATGTCAATTGGCAAGTGTTTGACAATGATGAACAAATTCTGCAATTCTTGTTTGAAGAAGATGTCTTTTCAAAACACAATCAAGATAGGCTATCACAAAACTATGGTGATCAGATAATACAACTGAAGTCCAATAAGATGCCTAGAGGTCTTGTTACATTAGAGATTGTCTTCAACAAGGATGATGAAGTTAAGAAGAAAAAAGTTGGCCTGGTAGTTCAACAAGAACATTGTGTTGAATTAGAGTTGGAACCAGGTAAGAGTCTACAATTTGGAAAGATAAACACTAAATTGGAAAAGAAAGCTTACACTCAGTTATTCAAAGAATTCAGTGATGTTTTTGCATGGCAATATGAAGACCTCAAAGGTTTTGATCCATCCCTTGCTCAACACACCATTGAGTTAGAACCTAATGCCAAACCAGTGAGGCAAAAACAAAGGCCTGTTAATCCCAAGCTTGAGCCACTGATACATAAGGAAGTGCTCAAATTGATAGAAAGTGGTATCATCTACCCCATCAAGCATACTAGTTGGGTTTCTAACCTTGTTCCTATCGGGAAGAAGAATGGGGAGTTGAGGTTGTGTGTTGACTTCAGGGATCTTAACAAAGCCTCATTAAAAGACCGCCATCCACTGCCCTCCATGGAACAAATCTTACAATGTATCTCTGGATCCGAGAGATTTTCATTATTGGATGGTTATTCAGGATACAATCAGATCCTGGTTAATGAAGAGGATCAATATAAGACTGCATTTACAACTAAGTGGGGAACCATGGCTTATCAAAAGATGCCCTTTGGTTTGTCAAATGCAGGAGCTACATTTCAAAAGGAAATGGATATGGCCTTTAAAAGCCTCATGTACAAATTTGTGTTGGTCTACTTGGATGACATAATTGTCTATTCTAAACATGCAGCAGACCATATCAAACATCTGAGGAATATTTTTGAAAGGTGTAGAGAGTTTGGGATATCCCTTAATCCCAAGAAATGTGTGTTTGCACTTCATGAAGGAAAGTTGTTGGGATATGTAGTATCCAAAGAAGGAATTACAGTAGATCCTGAGAGAATTGCAGCTATCTTAGAGCTACCCCTACCACATCACAAGAAATGTCTCCAATCTTTCATAGGAAAGATTAATTTTGTTAGGAGGTTCTTGCCTAACATTGCAAATTTATTAAAGCCTTTGACAACCATGTTAAAGAAGAGTTCAACTTTCAATTGGACTAAGGAAGGGAAAGCCAATTTCCAGGCTATCAAAGAGGCCCTAACAGAAGCTCCTACCCTCTTAAACCCAAATTTCAATAAGGATTTCATCCTTTATGCTTATGGAGGTCATGATGCCATATCTGCAATGTTGACCCAAGAAAATTCAGATGGATTGGAGCAGCCTATTGCTTTCTTTAGCAAAGGTTTAGAAGAGTATGAACAGAGATACTCTTTTGTAGAAAAACATGTACTTGCTATGGTAAAGAGCCTTAAAAATTTTAGATATCTATTGACTCATAGCAAGGTACATTTAAAAGTTACTCATCCAAGTGTCAAAGAGTTTTTGCTTTCCAAGGACCTAAATGAGAAAAGAGCTAGTTGGATCACCAAGGTGATGGAATATGACATAGATATTCAGACTACCAAGCTGGTTAGAGGAAGAGGTCTTTGTGAGCATTTGGAAAAGGATGAAAGTTCAAAAAAATCAGAGCAAATAGATGCATCTTTGGTAGTGCATTCTACAGAAGAACAAACCAAGGCAACAAGTTGGTTTCCTAATATGATCAATTATTTGAAGACAGGACAATGTCCTGCAGGTTTTGATTCAGCAAAAAGATTGTATTATAGGTTACAATATGCTCCTTTTGTGTTGATAAATGAGGTTCTTTTCAAAAAGGATCACAATGGTGTCCTTTTGAGATGCATAGATTCAGAGAAGGTAGCAGACATCCTATTTGAGTTTCATGATGGACCTTCTGGAGGTCATTTCTCTTCTAGGACTACTGCTTTTAAAATCATGAGGGATGGATACTATTGGCCATCTATCTTTAAAGATAGTCATGATTATGTCATAAAATGCATCAAGTGTTCCATGTTTGTAGGAAAAGATAGGCTTGTAGCCTTGCCTCTACAACCAATCAGAATAGATCAGCCCTTCATGAGGTGGGGTATAGATTTCATTGGCATGATCAATCCTCTATCTAGTGCAAGACATAAATGGATAATTACTACAATAGATTACTTCACCAGATGGACAGAGGCAATTGCATTAAAAGAGGCCAATGAGAGTGTTGTCCTAAGCTTTTATGATGACTTAATTCATAGGTTTGGCACTCTTGATTCCATCATTTTAGATAATGCCTTAGCATTCACAGGCCTCAAAGTCTCAGAGTGGGTAGTCAAGAATGGCATCTATCTGAATACCAGCTCCAACTACTACCCTCAAAGCAATGGCTTGGTAGAACCCACCAATAAGAACTTGATTAGGATAATCAAGAAGACTCTGCAAGATAATTAGAGAGATTGGCATACTAAGCTCAGGTCTACAGTGTGGTTAGACAGAATTACCCCAAAGAAAATCATTGGTAATTCTCCTTATATGTTAGTGTATGGCAGAGAGGCCAAGTTGTCCATTTCAGCTAAATTACCAGCTCTGGACTTGGCTACTCAGTATGCCCTATTTGAAGAAGGAGATCCTTTGCAAATCAAGTATGCTCAATTGATGGAATTGGAAAAGATCAGAGACAAATCAATGCAGGATATGGAATTCCATCAGATTCAAACAAAGAGGAGTTTTGACAAAAGAGCCAGAGTCAAAAATTTCAAGGTTGGGGATGTAGTCCTCAAGTGGGATGAGTTCAGGTCTAGGCCTGGCAAGCACACAAAATTTGACTCCTTTTGGGGTGGACCATTTGTAATCATAGAATGCAGGGGCTCCAATGCTTTTCAACTATAAAATATGGAGGGATTCCCCTTACCTATCTCTATGAATGGTTTCCACTTGAAGCCTTGTTTTGAGGTTAACCCCTCTCTGTAAATTTTGTAAAAGTTTCCCTATTTTCTTTCCTTGCTTTCTAGTTTAGTTTCCTACTTTTCAAGAAGTGCTCTGAGCACATTTTCATTTTTGTCCCTCTGTAGAGAATTTTGTTCCTATAATAACCCCATGCCCAATGGATTGTCAAGGTCACTGGTTTCCCATGTCTAGCAGGCTAACATCCAGTAGAAATCACCAAAAATGTTACCCAAACTTTCCCTGTGCATGTAAATTTGGCCAAAAACCATACCCAGGCCTCTGTTTTTATCTTTCCTACCATCCCTAAAATTTTCATGGATTTATCCCTTGTTCTCTGGCCTCTACAAATTTGTTATCTCCCTGGTCTGTAGTTAAAAGATTCATAAAACTAGCCGTTGGTGTTCAAAAACCCTAAAACCCTAAGCCTTGTTATAATTTGTAGTTACTTTACCTTGGCAACTTAAGTCCCTTCAATTTCCATACACCTTTTTAAATCCTTCAGTCGCCAAGTCTCTGATTCCCAGTGGTTAACCCTTAGCGATCCCACGAGCGGTTACCATTTCGGTTGGCGGTCTCGGTTCAACGGCCAAGTCAAGATTCTAGATCTGACGGTTGTTGCATGATCTCATAGCTCCAAAAGATTCCATGAGATCTTGCGATGATCATTGATCTTCCTGCCTGTAGAGTTTGTCTTGTCAGTGGGACCGGTGCCACCTCATCTGATCTGGTAGCTCCTGATTCGTCGGTGGTGTTTGATTCGGCAGGTTGACAGTGGGGCCATCTTCTTTGGCAGGTTAAGTTCTGACTTAATCATGTGGTCATCGTTATACCTGAGGCACAAGATGTGACCTACTTAATCTGGTAGTATAGCGACAGTCGTTGATCCTCCTGCACCGTCAGAGCTTCTGACAGTGGGTCCTGTGTTAGGAAAATGTGCAATGTGGATCTATTTGGCAGCTTGTGATTGGTCATTTGAGAGTACAATTGGCATCTGTCAGTGGGGCCAAGTATCTACAGATGTGTCAAAAGAACTTAAATCTATGATGGTCGCATGATTGCAAGGAATATTCAGAAGTCATGCGATCATGCAACTACCGTTAGATTAGCATCGCAGTCAGTGGGTTCATTGTCAGAGGACTACCGAGGTGTATGCTGATGAAGCAGGTCAGAATGAATGAAAGTATGCAATGTGTATGTTGTCAGTGGGCCCGTGGGGTCAAGAGTTTCTAAAGAAGTTAACACGTGATCAGATCTTGCGGCTGTCATTATACCGGAGATCCAAAAAGCTTGATCGTTATGATCACGGTATAGCGACAGCCGTCCGATGGTGTTCTCAGGGACGTGGGTCCAAGGTCTATCAGGGACGCTGACTTGCTCATCGATGATTGGCTACTGACTTCCACGGTGGCGGTTGACTTGTCAGAGGGGTTTTAAAAGTGGTTTTCTAGGTGTATCTGAGCCGCCTGATCTGCCAAGAGATAAACGATCGATTGTTGCGTTTTAAAATCGACCTGCTAGCCATTCTTTTTCAAATTTAAATATTTCTTCTGCTGACTTCTCTAGGGTTTGCATTTTGTGGCCATATATGACAAATGGGTAGCTGGAATTGAATTCCTTAGGGCAGTGAAGGTTGAGGGGATGATAACAAAGGATCTGATCATTAGCGCCACGGATACAGAGTACCACATCATGCTAAAAGCTTTAATGGGCTTGTCGCCACCTTTTACAGGGTTAATCTTTTTAAAACCCAAACATCTATAAGATCAGATTGTGAGCATTCATGGCAAGGCCGAGTTGCAGGAGGGTAGATGGATCAAGTTTGATGTAGTACATGCATGGGCACACAACATATCTAATCGGCCTTGATGCTGCAAAGATATTTTTTATGATCAGATTTGATAGGTGGTTAGGGTTTTCTATTTTATTGTAAAATCATGTAACCCTAGTTAGGTTTTTCTCCTGCATGTGTGCAAGAGATGTATATATTGTATTTTTGGAGCCTTAGTGCTCAGAGGTTAGAGAGTTCACATTTTGTAAGAAGAAAGTCTCTTTCTTAGAAGGCTATCTCTGGCATTTCCTTCCCTCTGGTCTTCTACATTCTATAACCTCCCACATGTAATTCAGAGATTGAAGATAGTTTGTGACATTTCTCATGTCCCTATGCCTTTTCTGTGTGAGTTATCTCTTATTGAATCAAAGTATTTATATGTTTCTCAATGATATCTTAGGGTTCTTGATCCTTCTTTCTTCTTGCAATTCATGTGTATTATTGTGAATGATTTGATGTGAATGCTTTTGTGGGTATACTACAACCCCTTAACAATCTTGTCTCATTCCTATACCTAGTTGCAGAGGTGAATGTTTGTTTGCAGGTTATAGATTGTTGTCTACCCCAAGGAGTGTCATTATTTGTGAAAGAATCTCTTTCTTTCCCTGAATACCCTCTTTGTTTGCAAACCCCTCCTATGAAATACTTATGCAAGCCTATTCAATAAGTTGTGACCTACTAGACCTAAGTCTCTCATTGATTTCATCCTACATACTGAGATCCAAACCCTAGTTTTGGTGCATCACCTAGTAGGTAGTTTGCTTTCAATCATTTCCCTTTCCAAGCATTCCTTCTATCTCTTTCCCTCCAAATTTTACTTTCATGTCTAGAAGCAAATTAAGGTAATTATCCAAGAGGAACCAACCTAGAACTTGGAGGTCTCATCTCAGTTAGCATAGGTCCCACACCTGGAGATGATTCTCATGTTATACTAAGCTATCAAGACTACGAGAGCTTGAGACAAAGGTGCAAACTTAGTGTATAACAAAAAAAAATTTATAACTAAAGATTCATTACTACTTACTTCATAACGGCGTGCTTGCGCTCTAAAATCAAATAGCCTCTTCATCATCTCCTCGGTTGGAATATTTGCTTCATCCAAAATTCTCATTATTTCTAAATTGATTTTTTTTATTTTTTTCTTCAACATAATTGTTACATTGGGCATTTTCACAATATCATCATCGGAAGGGGTAGCTATTGCCTCTGTACTTACTACAGGTGCTTTTCCCCTATCCTGAACATCAAATTATGACAAGAATATCAGTAAAACTATCATAAAAACTCTAAAACCGTAAATAAAATAACGCAATAATATAACATTTTCCAACTATCTAATTTGTACAATTTCAATAAGGTTTACCCTTGCTGAAGAATGGGTGGGAGGAGCATCCTCATCGCCTCTATCATGTGCGGGATCGATATCATCTTGTGACAAAGATTAAACATAAAAACTTCAGCGAACTAAAAGCAATAGACTTAGAAAAAAAAAACTTATTAATAAAATGGTATATAGTACTTACCACCCTCAAGATAGTAACTTTGTTTGTATCTATGTGATTTAAATGGTAATCTATTAGCAGTTCTTCCCCTGCACTTATTGATTTTATCACACATACAAAAACTTGATTCCCCTCACGCACCTCAAATATGCAATTGGGTTGCTTATTAGTTGAGGAAGGTCATGTACTATTTATAAAACCCGCAATATGACCTGTTGCTTTTGGTCTCCCATCAATGTACATTGCAAATCTTTTACTTTGATCATTTTCTTTCCATTGTATATAATTAGTTGATAGTGCATACCTACACATATTTTTTTTATATTGAACAATCCACATCTAATCATTGTAATTGTAACATGGACCGACATACTTGAACAATTCAACAACTTTGTTGTAACATACCTCTATCCCATCCATGGAAAATAGGCCCAAACCATGTAATGAGGATGGAGCAATGCGATATATCCTCTCATTAACACAAAAATCAGTGTTAATTGGAGGTAGCTCATTAGGTACCCATTCTTTCTCAATGTGTGTGTACCGAAAGGGCACCTTGATGTCGCCTTTGGTCTCATCATCATAAGAACATGACCCCCCATTAGCAAGGAAAAATTGCATGCATTTATCAAATTTTTTTCTAATCTTTTGACCTCTAGTTGATCTCCCTATTTTAGTCGTACTACATGTAAAACTTTCATCTACCATTCCCTCATTTCCCTCATTTGATGTAGATAGATCTGACAAGTACCTATTTGGTGGGTCCTACAATCCATCAAATGAGATATTGTCACGTCCCCACTCCAAATGAAATTTTGATAATATTTAAATAATATATATAGAATAATCAAGTCATGACCCATACGTATGGTTCTTCTTTGTCTATACGTGAGAGATATAAAATGTACTAAGTTGAAAGTGATTATATAATTATATTTCTATACGGTTCTTCTTTGTCTATATATACATTATATGATTATATAATATGTCTATTTATAACATACGTGCTCAGTGATAAACAAGAAAAATATAAGAAAATTATGTCTATTTATTAACTTATACCTGCTGATCCATGTCACTGTGCACGATCCATGCCAAAGGGGTCAAATTTCTTGCATATGTTAATCATTTATCTTAAGTTAGCTAAAAATTACATGATATGTATGCTACAAATAACTTAGAAGACAACATGAACAATATGCAACATCGTAAACATGAACAAATTTACCTTATATATGGAATGCAAGATCGTCAACAAAAGGGGTGACGATGTCTGTAGTCAATTTCCTATTTGCAAAAAGGGTGATAATCAAACACAATATAAATATTGGTAATTATAAATCACATATGTTGTAATCATTAGAATTGAACACAATAAATATGTAATCATTACAATTGAAAGCAATAAATCATGTCAATCATTACATTGATCATTTCAATTATGTCATTGATCATTTTCTTCTTCTTCATCATCATCATCATCATCATCGCCATTGCCATCATCGCCATCATCATCGCCATCATCACCATCACCATCATCATCATCGCCATGATCACCATCACCATCATCATCATCATCACCATCATCATCATCATCATCATCACCATCATCATCATCATCATCATCATCATCATCACCATCATCTTGATCTTCATCATCTGCTTCTTCATCATCTTCAATATCTTCTTCTTCTATAACATTATACTTTATCGGCCTTCCTCTTGGATCATGTCTAACAACAAATGACCAACCCTGTTTATGTGGAACCTCTGAGTAGAACACTTGCTCACATTGACTTGGAAGAACATAGGTCTCATCTCCAACTAGCTCAAATGACCTTATATTAATCATTGTAAATCCATTATCATGTTGAATAACAGTTCTATCTGGATCATTTTGATTTAGTCATAACATGTACCATTTGACGATGAATAGAACTACTTTGAAAGAGTTAAAGTCTCACTCAATTATATCATCCAAGATGTCATAGTATTGATTTTGAAATTTTTGAGGATGTATGTCATTTCTAGATGATATATTGGTGACTTCGAAAACTGCAGTTATCCCAGAATCACAAGTTTTCTTTGTGTCATCCAACTTTTTTATGTGAAATTTGTGGTCATGATAGTACATAGCTTTGTGGTGCTTGACCTGCAATTTTTCAAGCGTGTGTAAATTATTTGCATCGTGAGTTGATACAAAACATACGTCAAGTCATGATCATTAATAAATTTGTATGTACCTCTCCACCTCTTAAACCGTGTGCTAGATCAATTACCATTGGCATAACATTAAAATCTCCATTACGATGAGCTTCTCTAACCAATGAAGCAACACCTTCCCATGTTAATGAGAAACTATTTTGTTGACATCATTCAATCCATACCGTCAACCAATCAAGATTGTTTGCAATATACAAATGTATTGCATCCCACTCTCGACCAACTGTATCAAAAAAAAATACACCAATTATAAATAACTTATATTGAAAATTTATAAGAATTAATTAACTACAATAGCATCTTAGATTTACCTCTCACTTTCCTCAATCTACCTTTGCCCATCAAGTACTCCTCTTCGAATTTGTTAATGGAGTTGAGATCTCAAATACGATCTACCTGGATCTTTGCTGTAAACTTAGGAAGATATTTACTAATGTACACCATGGTCTGGTATACCATATATCCCTCCACCATAGAACCCTCAGGATGTGCTATCTGTCGAACCAAGTCTTTCAAAAATTTTAAGTGTCTCTCAACCATCCACATTGACCTAGTTGGTACAGGTCCACACAATTCAATCTCCTCAACTTGATGTATGAGGTAGTGTTCTTGTGCATTGAAAAAAATTGAAGGTAGACACTTTTGCATTTCACACATAAGAAGAGGAATTTTTCTCTTCCAATATTTTATATCTTCTTTATTGATTTCTTTAGATGACAACCACCTCATGTATTTTCCAAGATCATATATAACTTGTTTGACACTGTTGGCGAAGTGGTGTGGGAGAGATAGAGGTAGAACGTACTGCAATATTTGTAAAATGATCTTGTCAATATTTTATAAAAGAATGTAATGAAAACTACATGCAGTATACAAATATATAGTGAATACAAAATAACATGAATTACCTTAATAAATGTATGCCAATCGTGTGTTTTCATCCCTAGCCCAAATTCACTTTTCTTTGATATGAGATCGTTTATGTTCGCAACAAATTCTGTGGGAAATCGTATTTTTTTTATGACTTCTTTTATAGCATTGCTCTGCTGCTCCGACAATAACCAACTAAGGGCACTTGTATCAATCTGGTCTCCATTGTTATTTGATCGAATGTCATTTTTTATTGCATGGTTGGATTCTTCAATGTCACTACAAATTTTGACAATTTGGTCTTTCTCACGCCTTCCATCCAAGATTTTCCATAATGTCTCTATTACATTCTTTCCAATATGCACAAGATCAAACAAATGCACAATTGGGAGTTTCTCGTAGTACGGCAACCTAGTAAATTGCATAGGATAACTTTTTAGTCATTTTAGAAGTTGGTCATTGATGCCTTGACGACCTTCACAAGCATCAATTACATCATCAGTAAACAAAACACAATATCAAAATATAAATTTGAAACAAAAACCATCAGATAGAATGACAGTACCTCGATGATTTATTTTATTGTATGCAGACTTCCATAGGCGAGGTGTCATTCTCCATGGCTTTGATGTAGTCTCTTCTTTCTCATTGAAAAGATATTTTTTGATAATTCGGTACTTATGATTTCTATGGAGAAAGTGTCTATTCTCATCGAACACCTACTTTCTTAAACTTTTTGAATGACGAGATTTCATCTTTGGACCACATGAAATTGGACATGCAAATTTTCCCTTTGTCTGAAGACCTACAAGATTGTGTATAATTGGATTAAATGTGTTAACTTTGTGTTGGCACTATAACATACCAAAAAAGAGGTGTTAAGAAGAGAACATACCACAAAAATGTGTTAGCCCAGGGGTATCATGTATTGTCCATACAAGCATTGCATGAAATTGAAATTGTCTTTGTCCTATTGGTCTAGAGATGTCATACATAGTAACCTCATTCCATAACACCATCAACTCGTCGATAAGGGGTTCAATATATACATTGATATCTTTAACTTGGTACTTACCTAGTTGAATGAACAAAAACATTACACAATTATTATGACCATTTTGATGGATTATTAATAATAAATTAATTTAGATGACCATTAAATCAAAAAATACCTAGAATAATCAGTGCCAACATTATGTGCTCCCCCTTTATGGACAACCAAGGAGGTATGTTATTGTTGATAACAAAAACAGGCCACACTGAGTAAATAGATCTCATCTCTCCAAAAGGATTGACACCGTCTGCTGCCAATGAAAGCTTGAGATTACGAGGTTCTTTAAAGTGTGGCCATTTTTCCTCTATTTTCTTAAATGTCGAACCATCCGCAGGCATTCGCATAATGTCATCTTGACTTCTATTGCATGCATGGTAATCCATAAATTGTGCCAAGCTATTGCACCTGAATAATCGTTGCAGACGTGGAATAATGGGAATATGTCGAAGAACCTTGCGAGGCACCTTTTTTGTTATTCGATCTAATTGATATCTACTAATATGACAAATAGGGCATTCTGTTGCAAATTCATGCTGTTTATGATATATAATATGATCGTTTGGACATGCATGTATTGTTTGATACTCCATTCCAATATCTTTCATAATGGCAGATAATTCTCAGTACGAGCGAGGTAGAATGTTTGATGGTGGTAACAAACACTCACCTATCAACCTACGACCAAAAATATAATTTGTTAATTTAAAGAATATTAATTGCTACACGATTCACCCAATGTTAATTGTAAGGGAATTACGACTAAAATAATGAAAAAAGATGACATACCTTAACATACATGTCATTGCTACGTTGGATAAACCATTCATAACCTTCAAGTTCACCAACAACAATACAGCGGCAAGAAGAGTTGTTTCAGAGCCTTCATATAGGGGCTCGTGTGCCTTCTCAAGTATAGGTACATCAAGCTCTGTGTCAACATCATCATCATCTTGATCATCATGATCTTCTTCATCATCGTGGTCTTCTTCCATGGTATCATTACCTTCTACTTCTATATTCACACCTCCATGTTCCCTCATTTGGAAATCCACATTCTCTGAATTGTCATGGTCCATAACATGAAACTCAGGGACATTGACCTATATGAAAATGATGACCTTATATTAACCATGACCATGATGTCATCATCAAATCATGTCTTATGTATTTTATAAATTATTAAAATACATACTAATGGACGAAACTTGTTTCCCCCTTCAATGTGACCATGTTGCCTACAATGTTCCTCACTTGTTTTGATTAGATATCTTCGAGTCTTTAAGCCCTTACAAATTTTGCAAGGACAATAACATTTTCTATCACCTTTTCTTTTTAAGTTAGACCACAGTCTAGCAATTGTCTCCCTATTTTTTTGTGTGTTGATATCGTCAGACATGATTTTTCTTAAATGGAATGACTCGTTGGTGGAAGAAGGATGATTTGTTTGCAACCTGCAGATACAAATCATTACTGAACAACCATTTTTTCAACTATAATTTTCTCAACGCAAAGGGACATTTATCATACCAAATTACAATAGCAATAGAGGGTGTATAGATAGAAAAATAGTTGTAAAGAGTAGATTTAAATAAATAAAATCAGGTAAATAACTAGGGAAACTGAATAACATTGTAGGACTCCTTACCTCCATATATAGGTTGCTCTTAAGTAATGAAAACACAAAGAAAGCTCTCCTAATCATATGAATACAAACATGGATTTTTTTATTTCATTGTTAACTTGAGCACCCTATTTCAAATAGAACATTATCATAAAATCTTGCAGGCCTTAAATTTTTGTATTTTTTTAATGACATTAACATGGTAACTTTCCAAAGTTAAGAACCTCCAATAATACTCCCAAGACCATTCTTGTGGCTTACCATAATGACAACTCATTTCTTAGTTTCCTAAACTGTTAAATTGCCTCTACAAGTCCATAGTACTTCCACTACTAGTAATCTATCTACTTGTGAGATTTTCATATCTGATCTCTTAACATATTTGCTAGAAGCCCTCATATTTCTCTTAGTAAGAATAGTTGTGGCATAGGATCCTTCAACTGTTTGTGGACCTTTTGTCTTGTAAATAATGACCAATCTTTCAATCAAATGCACCTTATGTTTGACGTGTGGTGGTAACTTTCTCATTGTAGTGACGAATCTATTGTTTAAATCAACTACACATGAATATGAGACAAACAATGAGGATGCACAAACATGAATGATTCATATGTTTCAAGGTACAAAAATCTCCTAGATAGACAAAGGGTCCACATACAGTTGAAGGATCCTATGCCACAACTATTCTTACTGAGAGAAATATGATATGAAAATCTCACAACTAGATACAGCTGCCCCAGGCAAGGCAGTTTGCATAATTGGACAAATTGAAAGGTGCCATGAAGAACCTATAATTTCAACTATTGGTATAGTTTTATGGACATGGTATGATTGTCCCAGAATGACAGCATTTTGGTGAGTTAATTTGTTTGTGTAGAAGTATGAATGGATTGGATCAACGGATTGGAATGGATATGGTCAGAGTATAGAAGAGTTTAGAATGATGTTAGAGTTTCTTGTGGATGAGAAGGCAAAGCCATACTGTGCTTAGGGGAATAGTGTGATGACTGTCCCAATACAGCTGTAACAAGACATATGGAACTTAGTCAAACATATTGAGCACTTTAAATAAAGAATACAATGGAAAAGAAAGAGAAAATAGCTTTAAATCAAAATTTTAATTCAGTATTTTTTTTAAATGCCAAGTTACTGGCTAATTCTTTTAACCAAAACCAAATCCAAATCCAAGTATAAGTCAAAAATCAGCTTGCCAAGTACTCATCAAATCAATATATCTTTTTATTTGAATGTCAATTTTTACTGTCTAAAAAAACTATACATGCACACCTATGATTCTCTATCAGAAAAATATGAATAATAGTCTTACGTTCTCAATTATCTCCACCAGAGTAAATAGTCACATGTTTGTTGGTTTCAATATAACACTATGAAGCTACCTTTATAATAGCTATTTATAAACGCTATGAAGCTACCTTTATAATAGATATTTATAATATTATGTGTCATGAAGTCTCTTTATCACGTAAAAATTAACTCTCCATATTGCTAGCTGTTGAAATGTCAATGCCTGTTGTAATTCTGGAATGGTCGTTCATTGGGTGTTTTCAGTGGTCGTGATTACAAGAAGTCTTTCATGCATCCGAGATACTCAATCAGAGTTATGATTCAGTCCCATCCTCTGGTTATGAATCTAAGGAAATTTATTTTCCACAATTTCTTTCCCTCATTCTATATCATAGTGTCTAGGGTCATCCATGGCATATATGCAAAATTATTTTCAGATCTTTCTCTTCTACTACATTAAAAATAATGGATCATTCTAAGGTATTCTAATTTCAGATTTGTATGAATTTGAGAAAATTTATTTTCCACAATTTCTTTCCCTCATTCTATATCAAAGTGTCTAGGGTCATCCTTGAAATATGGATCTTCTTCTTCTTCTTGTTCATTATTTTAAATTTTTCCTCCTCCACTAACTATTACAACTGCTAGAATGATGAATTTCATGTAAACTAGGAAGACTTCATCTCTTGAAGAAGTTGCTATCCTTTATTCTACTTGTTCCATTCATACTCTAGCACAACTCATGCTCATTGGAACATAATCTTCTCTTTCCAAACAAATATTTTCCACTACAATATCATCTATTTCTTCTCTTTAGTTCTTTGTTCTTTTTGACCTCTAATATTTGAAAAAAAAACTCAATCATATGTCTTGTATCAGGCAAACCAACAAGAACAAATACATAAATATAAGAGATACACAGGTAACTGCACAAAAATGACAAATTGTGCCTACAAGGCTATGTGGACGTAAGAGGGTTATGTCATGACATGTCAATTATAATGAATATTTATCTTTTTGCATATTTGATTTCTTCCACAAAATTGAGTTCATTAAGCCTTTTAGTCTCTTCCATTCTTAAAACTTATAATGTAACAAGTATGATCCACTACATATACTCCATATAATACTTGCCTTTGGGTATTTGTATAAAAATTATAACTATATTGAAGTCATTCACAATGGCCAATATTTTGTGAGTAGTCATTGCTTATAAGACACTGCCTCATGAACAGTGGCAACAAGTAACATTAACATCAGCAAGGACAATACTAACAGATCAACTTATTTTTCATCTCGAATCCTTCTTCAAAAATGGAAAATATTTTGATGTATGTGATAACTGATAGGCCTTCCTTATCTCACAATTATTATCAGTGTGGAATTATATCACACCAATCCTTCTTTTAGTAATTGGATCTTCCAAATCTAAGATCATTTAGGCATTTGTATCTGTGAGATTCTTAATTGTCATTGGTGAAGCCATCCACAATAACCAATTTTCTATTTGTGGTAATTTCTTTTGACATCTATCTATATTGGTAATCATAAAAATTAAAGGGAGCCCACAAAGCACATAAGAAACTCTAAGAGATGTTCTCACTAGAGGGCTTTTATTGCTTGTAGTTAAAAATCTCACCAAAATATAAACACTTCATTCTGAAAATTCTTATTTTCCATTTGCTAATGTTAGGGAATTGAATGGCTTACAAAAATTAGCTTTAAGGATGTACAATCTTATGTGATAGATACTATTAAACAATAGTTTAATATAACTAAGTATTATTTTTGGAGCTTTCTATAGACAATTATTAAGAGTTTTTTTATCTTTGTGAAAATCTCACCCATGTATATTCTAAGTCATTTCTTCGATGACCAATATCCATGAGTGGTCATTAGTTAATAGATTTTCCCTCGTGTACATATTGATAATGATCACAAGGCAAGAGGAGCCACAAAAAACTCAAGCACCCCAAAACATTTGTTAGTATGGAAGAGGAATACTAATTATTATTTATTACAAAATTCACCACTTTGGACTTTACACCTCTAATCTGTTTCCTACCTGAAACATTTCGACATGGGATCAACACAAACAACCCAATATCATTCATTTTATTAAGTGATTGGACCTTCCATGGCCATTCTTTATTTGGATATAATCTAGAAATAATATGGGAAACCACTACTTCAATAAATTTCCCCTGATGTATGTCAACTATAATCATTATACAAGGGAACTTACATACCACACAAGCACCTCTAAGAGATTTTTGTGTTTATTTTGACCCCAGAAGAATATCAACCTACTTTACCTTTGTCAAAGCCATAGAAGAAATTTCCGCAGTCCTTATCTAAGTTCTCTTTGCAAATAAATAGGAAACCAACATAACAAGATTTTACAAAATGCAATAACAAAAAATGCATTATAGTGTTAATCTCTGTAAGTCTACTTTCATTATTCTCAGTTATACATTGATCTGCATCCAAATCAAGATAAAATAAATGGTTTGGATAATTCTTCTGTATTGTGGTCCAAATGAAGAGAAAGTAAATTGTTTAGATAATTCTCTTGTCTTACACCTTCATGTGGAAAAGAAATGAATATCATTTAATTCTTATCATTGCATGTGCGTTAAAATAAGAATAGAATTGTGATACTTTACCTTTGCACCCAAATCTAAATCATGAAGAATAAAACCACCACCTCGACTGAGTCAATAAGTGTGATACTTTACCTTTGCACGCAAAGCTTGTGAAGGTTGAAATCTGTATCGTGACTGCAGTCATGATACATATACATATTGTGACCTATATCACTGAAGTCGATAATCATGATATTACCGTGCATTGTGTGTTAAGTGTTAAAACAGTAATATGAAACGGCATCATTATAATTAGAAGTTGATTGTTATCAAACGATTATTATTGTGGAAAGACATGACCCTATGTAACTGTTCAGTCACGTATGGTCATGTCCTTTCACAATAATAACCGTTCATTCTTCTACTTATATGAGATCATATCTGTTGTTTAGAAATCAATCACAGTGGCAATTATCTAATCCAGTAGAAGTTCGATTACGAAAAAGCATTACGTTTATTCTTTATTCTGATCTATATTCTTTAACACCCTACCCTGCAAATGTATGCAAAATGTGGAAGTATAGACAAAGGCCAGCGAACTTTTTGACAAAATGCATTTAAGAATCATGGTTTTATGGAATGCCATGATTGCAGGATAATCACAAAATATACTTGTTGAAAAGGCTTTCAGAAAATTTCAAGCAAATGCAATCAACACGTGTAAAATCAAATTTGACAACCTATCAGCATCCTTCTTGGATATTGCAAAAATGGGAGCTTTGGAACAGGGTATTGACATCCATCAAAGCATAATGATAGGGGTCTTGACAGCAACATTGCTTTTTGATTTGGATCCTAAAAATGCTTTTTGAAAAATTATTGAGGTTGATGGGTATCTGACAAAGATGGACAATAATTTTAGGCTTCACAAGACTAGAAATGTGAATTACTTGATTTGATTAGGCTCTTTTATCTATAATGATTCATCACTTGAAGGAAAAGAATCAAGAATTATGCTAATCATATCATCCTCTTATTCCAAGATATCATCATGAGTAGAGAAAACTTTGGGAGAGGGATCAACAATATCACTCATTGATTCATTGCTAGCAACAATGTCATTTAGGTACATGAAAGGTAAAATAGCATTAAGAAAAGTATTTATAATATTATCATCTTGCACTAAAATATCCTCATGGTGAAGGTACATTTTAGGAGAAGGATCAACATGATTCATCAAAAATTCATCCTTAGGAAGGGGATTTTTTAAAGAATTATTGATAATCTCTTGCATTAGAATGTCTTCATAGGTAGGAGAATATTTACAAGAAGGATAGAGTGATACAAGGGATGCTAGGGCACTATCACATCTATGAAATATATGCAACATGAAACTGTTTGAAAATAAAAAAGGAAACAATTTTCTTTTTTCAAATGATAAATATGCTAAATGCGTGATGTAAGTGGTAAAGTGTGCAATTTTAGGACTATTGAACCAATCCAAGTACACAAACCATAGATGAATACATCTAGATTTTAAACAATTAGGACAAAATCAAATCTAAAAATAAAAATAAAAAATTATGCAAGTGTAAGACACACCAAGTTCACCAAAATGAAATGGTGGAAAATGGAGTCCTCTAAACTAAACATGTAAACTACAAACTATTGGTGAACGACAAGGAATAAAAACTCTCTGTTTCTTTGCAATTCCATCCATTCTTGGAAACTCAATTTGATGAGTTTGATTTGCAAATGAATTGATAGGGTTCGTTATTCAAAACTATCTACTTTGAATGAGTTTCATTTTGCAGTGAGACTACTGTTGCGACAGTTGTTTATCAAACAGCATTTCTTGTTTTAGTTTTCTATTACTGTAGGGACTCGGGAATAAAGAGGAACATTCAATGAATATGAAGCCCTGATATTCATGGAATGTCAATACTTAACTTGTAATATATGTCGCTATTAACATTACATGTGCAGGATTAAACAAACAGTGCGGGTACAGTCAGAACAGTAAAGAAATACAATGAAGATGGTGGCTCGGGTGTGACAGTGGACGATCTGTCAACATAAGATATACATTTTATGATTTGGAACAATTTATTACGTTGAATTGAAGGTGATTCAATCATCGATTGGAGGCGGAAGTGTGTTGCTAAAGGAGATTGAAGATGCCCTAGAAAGCAAGGGTTTAGAACCAAAAATTGGAGTTTCCAATGTTGCAGAGCCCTCGAGGCTAATTCCTCTTGTACATGGCCATTTTAAGACAAAGAAATACTGTCTAGGATTTGGGACTGTATGGAGACCGTTGTGTAGTACTACTTCCTTTGTTAGATTGAGCAAATTTCATGCATTGAAACAGGATAACTGTTATGAATAGGTGTTGAGTTACCCATTAGGGCCATGACTTCATGGCAAAGCCGACACAATGTGTTGAGTTCGGCCTAACAGAATGTTGTGGGACAGAGAGGAATAAACACAATGCAAACTGTTTATCAGTTAAACACGAATGCACAAAAACTAATAACACGAATGCATTGGAGTTACTACAACACTGCCGAAATATCAGTTAAACTTGTTGTGCTATCAACCATAAGAAATGAAAAAAAACAGAGAAGGAACGTACTCAGAATTCGCAATCCTAATTCGCGCACTCCGTAAAAGTGAAAATGAGAATTGAAATGTTCTTTTTAAGTAATATGCCCGTATTTGTCAAAAGTTCGACGAACACAGGCATGGTTTTTAAAAAAAACAAATTTTTCCTTCTATACCCCGACCAACCTAAACCATTTTCATTAATGGTCGAAAATAAGGGTCGAAAAATGATGTCAAATGTACTAGTGCCAGGACGCTCCCTCCTGCCCCTCCTGTCGGGATGCTCCCTCCCGCCAGGACACTCCCTCCCGTCGGGACACTCCCTCCTGCTGAACTAGTACTCTCTACTTCCCCTTGTGATTCTTCTGTCCCGCTTCATGGGTGTTCCCTGCGTGCGGGAGTTTCAGGATTCTTCCACCCTTCCTTCCTGAAGTTTCTGAAATAGCTAATTTGGCTATACCTTCTATTGTGTTTTCAATAAGCCTTTCCTGAGTTTGGCTTGTACTTTGAGGTTGATTCACCAAGCCTCTTAAATAGCGATGCCTCTCTTCTTCTTGGCATAAACCTAGGATCCGCCAGGCAGCTTCCCCTTCAGTTTCTTCTTCCAGTCGACGCTTGGAATACTTATTTGGAAGCAAGGGCATGAATTATTTTAGTGCCTAGTTGTCTTCCTTGGGTTGTCACACTCCCCCAATTCCCTGTACTTCTTTGGGCTGACTAGTGGAGTACTTGTTGTCTCCTCCGCTCCCTTCTAGTTTCCTCTCTTTCCTCCTCCACGCGTACCAAATTTCTTGCCAATAGCCGAGGGATTTGTCCAAGTAGATCGTACACCGCTAGTGGCACTAAAAGCTCGTCATGTATTGTGCTCTCTGGAACCACTCTCTCTCGAGCTTCCCTTTGCACGTACTAGTCGACTGAGACTTCCCAGGCCAACACCAAATCTCGTGTCACTTGATCTTCTCTTGTTATTTCTTCCTCTTCTCCGTCACTATTCGTTATCAGTACACATGGTAGGAAAGGCCTTCCCTTTACTCCATCCTGCCCAAATCGGGACCTCCAAGTTCAGACTTAAGCAATGGCACCAAAATGTAGAACAGTTACCAAGACATAGGATATGAAGCAAAACTTGTAATCAATGTCACCAACCGTACATTAAATGCTAATATCATCAATGGAACAGCATACCATACCAAAATACAAAAATACCAAGAATACCAAGATGGCGAGGAAAATGCAATTTCTTTATTGATACCGAAAAAACCAAGAGTTCAACACAATAAACCAAGGTGCTTATATGATAGTCGGTTGGTTGGGGAAACTAATGGACGCACCTCCTTGCTCCTAACTACCCTCCCGACAAAACATAACTAAAACTAATACAATATTACTTTATTCGTACTACAAATCCCTAGTTATTTGTCAAGCATGTAATTTGGTGGGTCATGGCTATAATTCTTGCTTAAAATATAAAAAACAACACTATGATTGGAAAAAGGAAGCGAGATAAATCAAGAGGAAAAAGTTTGAAGCGGCTGCTGTCAAATTGCTACATGATAACATAACAGAATGGATAATGGAAATACTATGATCACCGATTGGCAACGCGTTTATGACAAAAAGGTCAGCACATTCTCATACAAGTCTGAATGAGCAAGACATGGATGTGCGTGCAGAAGCTCAGCATATTTTCCAAGGTGTAACCAACGAGTCACTCTACGCTTTGGGAGTTTGGTATCATGAATCATCCAGACCCTATAAATATGATACCAAACAAATTGTTCACTCTCTTTAAGTGTTTTATAGGGACTTTTACTCACTTCTGTGTCATGATTTTGAAATTTAAATCTAACCGCCATATTTAAGCAAACATCAAATTCCTTTTGGAGAAAACATTTAAAAATTTTAATGAATGTTTCTTCAGCAGCAGATGCTAAATGGGAAGCATATTCCTTATCAGTTTCAACTTTCTAACAACTATGGCAAAAGGCTTAGAAACTACAATGCAGCAATGAAAGTATTTTACTATACAAGTCTTCACGCCAAGCTTTTCGCAATCCTGGTTCAAGGAGTCCAAGCTATATCCAAGTCACGATACTATGCTCTTACCGTGCAAGTCCAACCATTAACTTCACAGAAGGATTATTTTGTCATTGCCAAAGGCCTGCCCTACACATGATAATGCAAAACCATACTTATATGATAATGCAAAACCATACTTATAACTCTAGGCATCTTTTATATCATTTGCCACCCTATTAATATGCTGTAGTCCAAAAAAAAACTGCACCCCTATTAGTTATACCAACAAACAAAGAAGGTTCTGTGGGAGCCGTCCCAATATTGATATTGTTAGAAGATGGATCCATCGAGTTTGGGAAATTTCAAGCGAGGTAAAGGTTTCTGCTATGCTGAATGGTTTTTAGTATTTACCTTTTTACCTTTTCTTGCCAAGAGGATTGCTCTAAGATTCTGTATGAAGGGCCTTGGTTTTTGGGTTCTAATGTTCTTTTCCTTCAAAATTGGTCTCTTGGTTTTAACCCGTGGAAGGAAAATTTGTTGTTTCTTGTCTGGGTTCGATTGCCTGGGCTGCCACTGGAGTTCTGGAATGAAAACATTTTAGAGATAATTGCCAATTCTTTTGGCAAGTATAGTGCTTTGGATAAGATCACTAAGTTCAAGAAACACTTACTTTTTGCGAGATTTTGTGTGCTTGTGGAGAAAAATCAAGCGCTTCCTACCCAAATCACCCTATCTTCTAGATTTGGGAATTGGGTGCAGCACGTTGAGTTTGAAGAATCCCCAGTTATTTGTCAAGCATGTAATTCGGTGGGTCATGGCTATAATTCTTGCTTAAAATATAAAAAACAACGCTATGTTTGGAAAAAGGAAGGGAGATAAATCAAGAGGAAACTCCCCCTATTTTTCAGGAGAGTCAAAGTTCTGACTCTAACATAGGGAGTCCTCTTATGGACTGTTCGAGGATTGATAATGCTTTGAGGCCTAATGATGGATGTGCCAGCAATCTTATGCCTCCTCCTTGTCTCAAGGAAATGCAAATTGGGGAGAAGAACCCTTCCACTGTGCTCAATCAGAGAGCTTTGGACCACTATTTTAAGCCACCCTAACTTGAGGCTAGCTCTTGTCTTTTAGCTTTGTTTTCTCTAGTGTTGTTCTGTTGAGTTGTGTTGTTGCTGTTCTGTTCTAGCTGGTTCTTTTCTGTTGGGCTTAACGCTTAATCTTTCTCCTTGTACAAGGGATCAGGGCCGTTTCAAAATCCCTGCTGATCTAATTAAAACAAAGAAAGAAAAATTCAAGATTTTCTTGTAGACTTATACCCAATTTAAGATGTAAAACAAGAAAGTCAAGAATACACAAATCTAGAGGAAAACCTGCCAAGTGAAATAGAATGCCAACTTAGATTAGCAAAGCTTCCAAAAACAATGTGTCTGCAATTATACTAGGCTTTTATCCAGAAGCTTTCATAATATTATGGACTGCAAAAACCTTGTTCCATTATAGCAATATGGATGCTAAACACAAAATCCAAGCTGTGATTTCTAGAGATGAGCTTCAGAAGCAAGAACATGGAGATATATTACAGAACTTGATTCTCTTAAGTAAAGCTTTGTAGGCATGAAATTTTTCCAGCAACAAAGCTTATAATAGATTGTCCATAATCATCTTTTATTCCACAATGGGACCTCATAAGGACCACATAGCATAGAGAAGGTCCCCTAACACCTAAGTTTCCTTAATTGGAACCACCAAAAACCTAACTAAACCCTCAATTGTACCCAACTCTCATCCTGGTTTTTGCAAAAGCCTGCCATATGATTATTCATCATCTCTCATTTACTGTAAGTGCCAGATTCAAACACAACTAAAACGATTCCAAAAAAGTCCTCTGCCATAAGCTCCAAATCATAAGTAAATTCTTTGAGACATGCCAGTCAACAATAATGTCTTGACCAATAAAAAATATCTATGGAAAAGTGCCATGTAAAACTGACACCATAGTAGTCACAACTGCAGAGGATCTGCACTTGTATCACCCCATCTGACATTGTATTTGGCAGCCAGATAATGTGCTCCGACAGGGCCTCGACTGCCATATGGATAAAGCTCAGGTGAAACCTTCTTTGATTCTAATTCTTTCAACAATGGTGTGAATAAAGACCATGCTGCATCAAGTTCATCACTTCTGATGAACAAGCGTCGCTCCCCTTCAATTGCATCCAAAAGCAATCGTTCATAAGCATCAGGAATTTCCCCAGAATACCTGAGGCAGCAAACATTAAAAGTCAGATATAAATCAGAAATTACTGTAGAGAAGTATACTCTAACCATAAGAAAGAAATTCATAACTGCTGTACAAATTGACAAGCAATTTGATACCCAATCCTCACCTTGCTGCATAGTGAAGATTCAAATTACTTCGATCTAGCCTCATGCCCAAACCTGGAATCTTATTGTTAATTTTCAGGTAGATAGCTTCATCAGGTTGGACACGAATGACAAGCTCATTGGTAGCTCTGTCCAAGTCTGTTCCAAATTTCCTCTTGTAAAGGTTCCCTGGAACATGTCTAAACTGAACCCTAATTTCTGCACTATAAAGTTGCAAAAATATACAAACAGGAAAGCCCAGTGGTCATTTTAAAAATGTTTGCAGGTATATATGAGAAAGTAAAAGCTTGTTCTTTGTCTATATTATTGTCCAATTTCAAATTGCAGAATACCAAAAGACAACAATCATACCGTCTATTATGTAAAGCCTTTCCTGCTTTCATAAGGAAAGGTACACCATCCCATCTGGAATTGTCAATGAAAAGAGCTGCTGCTGCAAATGTTGGAGTTAAGCTATCTTTGGGCACTGTCTTATCATCTGTATAGCCAGGATATGTCACACCACCTTTAACATGGCTCTTGTATTGGCCAATTACAACATTTTCAAGTTGCAACGGCACCATGGAGCGCAACACTTTGACCTGAAAATATAAAATAAAAGTTACTCAGCCCAATAAATCATCTCTTTCCCTCGATTAAAACAGTTGGCACATGGACCCAAATATGAAAGATACAAACTAAAATATAAATGAAAACTGTGTCTTATCTAGCTCCAATAAGGCTTATGACTTAGTTTCAACTTGCCTTTTCATTCCGTATGTCTTCTGCATCCAAACTGACTGGTGTTTCCATTGCAAAAAGAGCTAATATTTGAAGGAGGTGGTTCTGCATTATATCGCGGATAATTCCATAGTTATCAAAGTACCTATACATGAGCATTAGAAAGAAACAACATTATGATAAAGTCAAATGATCAGTTCAATATCACCAAAGCTTGATTATAGAAGTGCTAAAAATCACGACACTAGATTTCAGCCTTACCCTCCTCGACCTTCTGTTCCAAAGTCCTCTGAAAAAATGAGTTGTACATTCCTTATATACTGCCTTGACCACAAGGGTTCAAAAATAAGATTGGAAAACCTTAGAACAGAAAGATTTTCAACAAGTTCCTTCCCCAGATAATGATCAATCCTATTTGACAAAGATATACAAGTTAGCTGGCAACCAAATTAAGTATTATACATAAAAGACTTCCATTTAAAATGCAAACATTTCAGAAGTAAAACAGCCAAAATTTTGAAAATTTCTGAGGATAATGTACTTCTGGAGTATAACACTGAGACTGATAGTATGTACCGGTAAATCTGCTCCTCAGATAAGTATTGTTTCAGACCTCTTGTAAGTTCAGCAGATGACTCAGAATCCCGACCAAAAGGCTTTTCAACAATTACTCGAGTCCATCCATTAGCAGAAGATGAAGAACGGCTAGCACACCTTGCCGCATCCACAAAAATATTTGGAGGAATGGACAAGTAAAATAATCGATTTGCCACTCTCCCTGCCTGTCATGTCAAGCCATCCCAGGTACAGAAAATCTTCTTTTGTTAACAACAAAAACAAATATGTAGTGCAGAAAAACAAATTACAAAAAACAGCACTTAGTGGAAGCCAGAGGGACTAAAAGTGGATGTTATACTTGACAAAAATCAGCACATAAACCTTGGGCAGCCAATAAATAATAACACTAGTAAATCACAGCAGTAAGAACAGAAACACTAAACACTAAATGATAGCATAAAATCTGAAACTGAGCAAAAGTGACTATAAATCCTATGGTACAATCTTCCTCTAGATGTTAATACTTTTGTTGAAACCAATGAAGTTGATTTGACAATGGAACCCCTTCAAGGATGGAATCCTCATGAAAATTGAGGCTGCTTTGATGGACTAGTTGAGTAGGTTTGTCATGTTTTTATGCATTTAAAAGTTAAGAGTGATAAATTTAGAAAATTAAAGATAGTAAGATAATTGCTTAAAATGCAATCACAGTCTTAAAGGTATATATACCCCTGCGCGCAAGGGCTGATCCCAAGGCAGCCTAGGGGCTTCAAAATTCTTGAGAATCTTAACCTATGCTGAATCTTATTGATTCTTCTTTTTTACTGGTCAAATCATTCTTCAAGTCAAATTTAGAATACACCATCTTGTGAAGTCAACCTTATGTTTTGCATATACTTGTTTGAACTTGGTGAGTGGAAGTGAGATGTGCCCCATCATTATCTCATTTTTTATAGCAGTATCAAACCATTTGTTGTGTTGGTAAGTTGAACCTGCACAGTTTATCTTTCATCAAGTTACAGCTGTATTGTCTTGATGCAAGTGTGTGGTAAGCTAAGATGGACCTTCAAGTATTTCTTAAGTGTAGTTGTATGCAGAAAGGTGTTAGCCGGAAAGACCACTTTATGTTATGTCATGTATTAGTTATGTGGTCCTAACGGGAATTAGTTATTACTGAAGGGCAATTGGGTTGGGTGGTGACGTTTGGTCACACCCCTTCGGATAGATAAATATGTACCACCTACGGGTGAATGGATTATGATTATGATGTGAATGTACTCATACGTTGAAATGGTTAATGAATGTACTCATCTCTGATATATTCTATGTTTATTATATTTCCTATACTATGTCTGTGCAATACTAAGTTTACCCCAGCGGGCAAACATCTGGCACCATTGCCAAACGAATCTGGTAGGTGACGGAATGAGTGGATGAATGGGAATACCACTTGAGGACGAATGAGGATGGAATCACAAAACTTTTTGAAGAAGAGCATGCTCTGACAATCAATGATTGAATAGAATTTATGCCTAATCAATTGAATAAAAATAGAAATTTAAAGAAGGAACTCGAGGAGGAACAAGCCGCTAGAAAAGCTGTACTCGCACAGCAAGAAGCCAAGCGAAGGGTGAGATTCAGAAGACGCGTCGAAGGACTACCGAAGGGAGTAAGTGAGGGTGAGGGTCTGGAGGAATCTAACCGGAAGGCCAGAAGAAGTGACGAGGACCGCCTAGAGGAAACAAGGAGCTTGTTCGGGTCCTTAACCTTAACCCCATGGATGGAAGCAAGAGAAGCCCAAAGGAAGGAAGAAGAGGAAGCTGCACGGAGGGAGGCTCAGGATACCGCTGCCGCCGTGAGTATCGAAATGACAAAGGGGCACGAGGATCACAGTTGCCCACCAGGCTTGGACAATTCCAGTAGTTCGGGGACATCAAGTGGTACGGTACCAAACATTTCTGGGGTACCGATGTCGGTAGTACCATCCCAACCTGTAACACAACTGATGCTGCAAACACAGTCGACACCTAGAAAAATATACATGGAGACTAACAAAGAGAAGCTGCCAAAATTCCATGGAGATGGGAAGGAAGATCCAGTACAGCATTGTCGTACGTGCGAGACAATTTGGTTGATGAATGGAGTCGCCGACCATGCAAAATGGGTAAAACAGTTTCCGGCCACGCTCAACGGGGTAGCCATCGACTGGTACTCCAATGTGGACAAAACAAAGGTGACCACTTGGGCCGATCTCAAGAAAGAATTCAAGGAGTTTCGACTCTTGAGGGATGACAATGAAATTGTTTCTGAGATATACGGTACCAAACGATGCAAGGAGACCGTGCGGGCTTACAGTCGCCGACTGAAGGAGTTAGTCGAAAAAATGGATAGCCAGCCAACAGATGGCCTGAAGAAAAGATGGTTCGTGGAGGGCCTGAAATCTAACCTACAGAGGAAAATGAAGATAGTGCCCCCCACCTCATACGTAGATGCCTATAACCGGGCGATAGACTTGGAGAGTGAACATAAGACCTCCAAGAAGAAAAGAAGAAAGTCCTCTTCCGACGACGATGACACTTCGGACGATGACAGTGGCAGTGACGGCAAGTCGAAGAAAAAAGTTAGGGCACTCCAAAAGGACATGGAGAGAATGATGGAGTTCAAGACCATGAAAGGGGGTACCAGTAAGGGGGAAGATGACATGTGGTGCACGGACTGCAAGACGAGCGGCCATACAAAGGGGTCGTGTCCCACAAAGGCATTTTGTGACATTTTCCAGATCGTGGGCCATTCCACCAAGGAATGCCCATACAACATGAAGGTGAGGAATCAACAAGTGTTGTTTACCCAAGAGCAACCATCTACATCGAGGGCAAAGATTAACAATAACGCATCTTCGGGCGAGTATGGAGGCAACCAACATGGTGCCAGAAGGGGAAATAACAACACCAACACAAGGAGTCAAATACAATACAACTCCAAGGGTCGGCCGATGATCCAGTGTCGAGCTTGCAATCAGTGGGGCCACTTTGCAAGGGACTGCGACAAGGGCGACACCAAGCAGAAACTATGCCGCTAGTGTGGTCCTAGCAACCACGAGGATGCCAATTGCCCAAAATACAAGGTCAACTTGCTCAACATCGAGGGAACGAGAAGTGACGAGGGGGTACTAGCCATCACACGATCACAAGCAAAACAAGGGACACAGGAGGATAAGGAAGAAATAGAGAAGACGATGAAAGCACAAAAAGAAACATGGAAGATGGCCACCACCTCGGGCCGGAGGGATGCAGAACAAAACATATTGAGAAAAATGTTACAATTATAGGTACCGGTGAAACCCCTGGACCTCCTTCACACCATGCCTCACTTGGGAACGACACTGTTGAGGAACTTGGCCACGCAGCCAAATACCACACGTACGGACATTCCCAAAGGGTTTGCAATTGACCCGATGATACTTTTTGTAAACAGCGGAAGGTACCTGACATTCGTCGAGATGGGCATCCTTGGCTCCATCCTAACAGACACTATAGTGGACGGAGGGTCAGGAGTGAACATCCTTCCAAAGGAGACATGGAAGAAATTGGGCAAGCCAACCTTGTGGCCCCCAACCTTCAATTTATTGGGCACCAATCAACAGGGTATCAAACCCCTTGGAACGATGATGGCACAATAGGTCACCATTGGCTCACAACCATTTGTACTAGACTTTGTGGTGATACCTTTGAAAAAGAAGGGTTACGATGTCATTCTAGGTCGAGGGTGGCTGGTCACGGCAAAGGTAAACCACAATTGGAAGAAAAACACCCTCTCAATGGAGAATGGGGGAAGTTCACCATCGACCTTCGCACCCAAATGGTGAGCAAAGAGATAGCCTCTTCTTCAGACTCAGAATCTAACAGTGAAAACGATTGAAGGGATGAAGGAATGATCTGATTTATGAAAACTAGATTACAATACCTGGTGTGATACCTGCAGTATTGTAGAATTCAACACGAAAATTGAGAACAACAAGATTGCAAACCAAAAACTGATCCATTCTATTCGAATATTTGAGTTTATACAAGTCTGATGGATCCCAAGGGTCATCAAAATCCCTTGGAAATGAAATGAAGAGCCATCATAATATTTATTACAAAAAAACTATTCAAACTATCAAAAATTATCAAAAAACTATATAAAAAAATTAGGTCCACTTGGAGAAGGCATAACTTTCTAGTCCTAGCTCCGAATTGCGAACCATTTGATGCGTTGGAAAGGTATTCAAATTATCTAGAACCAAATTTCAAAAGTAGGAACGTTCTGTTACTACTTCTGCGCAGCCTCCAAGCCCAGAAATGCACCAAAGACCCTCAAAAATGCAATTTACTAAAACATAGTAAATTTTGAAAAATTAGATTTCAGTTTTTTTCTAAATTTAATCCTGAGCATTCCTCCCCCCTTAAGAGGCAATGGGCCCCATTGCACTAATCTGCTGCAACAGATGAGGAAATTGTTCTTCAATTTGTTCCTTAGTAAACCACTTGCCTTGATGAGAATGCTGGCCAGCTCGAACCACCCGATACAGAGGAATGTTGCGCTTTCTCAAAGTCTTTAAAATGACTTCAGTAACATGGTCACACTGGACTGGAACAATAGTAGATGGATTTAACTCTGCAGCTTGAATGTGTTCAGTAGCTTGGGAAATATCCAACAAAGGAGGAAAATAGGGTCTCAACAATTCTACATTGAAAACTGGATGTAGTCACAAAAATGATGGCAAATTAAGTACAAAAGCATTCTCACCAACTTGTTTCACAGTAGTATATGGACCATAACGAAGAGGACGAAGCTTCCTATTTGGTCCGTGCAGGTGCTCTTTTTGAAGATGTAACCATACCTTGTCACCGATCTAAAACTTATGAGGAGTTCTATGTTTATCATGCCTTTCCTTATACTTCTGATTACTCTGCTCCAAGATCTCATGAACTTGCTATTGGAGGTGTCTAATGTTATCAATGAATTTTTCTGCTTTATCTACCTCCTTGTCACCATTCAATGGACTATTAGATTGTAGAGATGGTATTGCTACATCCATAGGTGCCAATGGTTGGTACCCAAGAGAAACCTCAAATGGACTGTGCCCTGTAGTACTATGGAGTGCACGGTTGTAGCTGTGTTGCACATAGGATAAGCTTTCATCCCATGTGCGAGGATGTTTGGAATGATACATCCGTAAAATATGAATAATCATTCGATTCACCACTTCTGTCTACCTATCTATTTGGGGATGGAATGTTGTGGACTTTGTCAACTTGGTGTCCATTTTAGCCCATAGTGCAAACCAAAATTTGTTGATGAACCTGCTATCCCTATTAGAAATAATGGTTTTTGGCAAACCAAAATGAACCCAAACATGTTCAAAAAATAGCTTGGCAGTATCTTCTGCTGAAATCATCTTTTTACATGCCACCATGATAGCCATTTTAGAAAACCTATCTACCGCAACATATACACAATCATGCCCTCGCCTGGTAGTTGTAAGTCCAGACATAAAATCCATTGAAACAGACTGCCATGGCTTATCAGGAATAGGTAATGGTAAGTATAGACCCAACTTACGGTTTGCTGGCTTTGCAGTTGCACAGGCTGCACAAGCTTGTATATGTGAAATGATATCCTGCTTCATTTTTGGCAGATAGAAATACTTTTGAAGGATAGCAGTAGTCTTACCAATACCAAAATGTCCTGCAACACGACTGTAGTGAGCTTCCCATATCATTTTCTTCCGTTCCTCGGTGGGTACACATATGTGACCGTTATGGCAAAGCAACCCATCCTGCAAGTGAAAATCAGGGATAGACTTTCCTTCTACCAAATTACCATAGATGTTAGCAAAATCAGGGTCAGTACCATATAGTTGTTCCCAAGTTGATGATTGATGACCACATGAATCCTACACTATTGTCAAACCTGCAATTGGAGGCCTACTCAAACAATCTGCCACCTTGTTACTGCTTCCTTTTTTATGATGAATGTTGAGGTGAAATTGTTGTAGATAGGCTGACCACCATTGATGTCTATCATTCTGCAACTTCCCTTGTGTTTGCAAGAATTGAAGTGGTTTATGGTCTGTATGTATAACAGTTTCCTTTCCCAGTATATAGTGTTTCCATTGTTTGCAGGCCTGAACAATGGCATACAACTCCTTATCATAGGTGGGATACCTACGTACTGTATCAGAAAAAGTTTCACTGTGATAAGCAACAGGATGCCCATGTTGTGTGAGTACCGCACCAAGAGCATAATCGGATGCATCTATTTCTATCTCAAATGCTTGGTGTAGATCTGGAAGGACCAATACTGATGCTGAACATAGTCTTTTCTTTAACTCCTCAAATGCTTGTTGTTGTGCCTCTGTCCACTAAAATTTTGCTTGTGCTCCACCCCTTAGTGATTGATTAAGAGGCCATGATATGTGTGCGAAACCAAATACAAATCTGCGATAGAAGTTGGCTAAGCCCAAGAAGCTGCAAAGCTCTATGAAATTTGTAGGGGATGGCCAATCTTGGATTATTTGAATCTTTGCTGAATCAACATGAACACCCTCAGTGTCAATGATATACCCTAAGTATTGAATACTCTGCATACCAAAAGAACACTTCTCAATGTTGGCATAAAGTTTGTGTTTTTGCAGAGTTGAAAGAACTTGTTCAACATGCTGCAAATGCTCAGACCAAGTTCTGCTAAAGATGAGTATGTCATCCAAATAAACAACTACAAAAGAATCAATGAATGGTCTAAGCACATCATTCATCAATCTCATAAATGTGGCTAGGGCATTTGTTAGGCCAAAAGGCATGACCAACCATTCAAACAAACCTTCCTTAGATTTAAATGCAGTCTTCCACACATCTGCTGGATCAATTGGTACTTGGTGGTATCTAGACTTCAAGTCAATTTTTGTAAAGAATTTAGCCCCCCTAAGTTGGTCCAACAAATCATCAATTTGAGGGATTAGATATCTATTTTTAACAAACATTTTGTTTAATGCTCTATAATCAATACAAAGCCTCCATGTCCCATCTTTCTTTTTAGCAAGGACAATTGGACTTCCACAAGGTGAAGCACTTGGACGAATGTGTCCTTTCTGAATCAACTCTTGAATTTGTCTCTTAATCTCATCATTTTCCAAAACTGACCTCCTATATATTGGCTCATGTGGTAGCGGTGTGCCTGGAATTAAATCAATAGAGTGCTTGACTTGACAATGTGTTGGTACTCCCACTGGTGGTTTAAACACACTATGATATTCTTTCAAAATTTTATCCATCTGATTTTGTTGATTCTCTATTACCTTAGCATGTGTATTAAGAACAACTGACTTTGTTTGTTCAGGGTGAATCATGAGTACAACAAAAGCTCTAGTTTGAGCAATCAAGCGTTTACATTGTTTAGCACTAATTAAAGAAGCAGTTTGTGTTGGACATACCTCTGGTATTCGATACCTCTTCCCACCAAGCTTGATTGTAACACTACGTGGCCTGGACTCATACACCCCATGCCTCTGATACATGTATGGCTGCCCCAGCAAGACATCGCATACATCCAATGGTGCTACATCACATATCACTTCATCCTTGAAAGGCTTGATTGAATATGGCAAACGACACTGTTGATTTATTTGAATATCTTGTCCCTCATTTACCCATCCCATAGAGTATGGTTGTGGGTGTCTTGTCACTTTCAGATTTAATCTTTTGACTGTCTCCCTAGAGATCAAATTCTTTTGACTCCCACTGTCAACAATAAAATGCAGAGGCTTTCCATCAACCCACATCTGTGAATGAAAAAGTCTCTCTTCATCTTCACGAGGCAATACTTTAGCAGTTCCAACTATGGCATATGGGTTTGCTTCTATGATGGAATCATTCTCCTCTTTCTCAGAATTATTTACTGGTGACGATTCAAGTTCAGCTTCCTCTCCGTGTATTTCTGTCATCAAATTTTTAATACTTCGACAATCCTTTGTGTTATGGGTTGGGGACTTATGCATCTCACACCACATGCCTGTGTCTGTTTGTCTTTTTAGTAGACCACCATGTGTTCTTGGATGAATTTGAATGAGGTTCCTTGGTCACCTGTTTTCCTACAAATTTATTGCCACCTTCAACCCTTGGCTTGTTGTTTGCAAAGTAGTCCCTCTTCCCTTTCTGCTTGAATTTATCTTCAATTTTTGTAGCATATTTATAGGCAGTTGCCAATGTCTCAATATTCAAAAATTTCATCTCTGTTTGAATATACCTGTGAAGTCCACTCCGATATTTCAAAATTCGATGCTTCTCTGAATCATCAATACCGAGTTTTGTTGAAAGTGAATGGAATGTATTGGTGTAATCTTGCATAGACTGATCCCTCTTTTGTCGAAGAAGTTGCCACTCTATGTATTTTTGTTCATACACATCCTCCGGAAGGTAAGCTTATTTTATGTATTCCACAAATTATCCCCATGTGGGCTTCTTATCAAGAGAAATTTCAAAACCATCTTCAACAAATGATTCTCGTTCTTTATTTGTGACTTTGGTTTCCCATGCTAATTTCACATGGGTTTCAGCTTTGAGGAGAGCAAATGTTATCTTTTCTGTATCTGAGAAATTATTTACAGAAAAGTATCTATCCAACTTGATAACTAGTTATCAACAGCTTCAGAATCGACCTTTCCTTCAAAATTTGGGATGTCGAAATTGACCTGCACTTTGAAAGGGGTATTTCCACGAAATGATGTTTCTGATTCAGAGGGTTTTTGATTATGTAGGAGGCGTGAAAATTGACTCACCATCTCCTCTCCTTGCTTATTTAAAGCTTCCTCGACCAACTTCTTAACATCATCGTCTGACATCTTCGATCGTGTGCGTCTCAAAGGTGGGTATTTTGACAAATCTTGTGTATCCAATCCTAATCTTTGGTAGGAAGACCTTGTGTAAATTGGCATATAGGAGCGTTCCCGCTCTGATACCACTGATCTGATTTATGAAAACCAGATTACAATACCTGGTGTGATACCTGCAGTATTGTAGAATTCAACACGAAAATTGAGAACAAGATTGCAAACCAAAAACTAATCCATTCTATTCGAATATTTGAGTTTATACAAGTCTGATGGATCCCAAGGGTCATCAAAATCCCTTGGAAATGAAATGAAGAGCCATCATAATATTTATTACAAATAAACTATTCAAACTATCAAAAATTATCAAAAAAACTATATATAAAAATTAGGTTCACTTGGAGAAGGCATAACTTTCTAGTCCTAACTCCGAATTGCAAACCGTTTGATGCATTGGAAAAGTATTCAAATTATCTAGAACCAAATTTCGGAAGTAGGAACGTTCCGCACAGCCTCCAAGCCCAGAAATGCACCAAAGACCCTCAAAAATGCAGTTTTTTTCCAAATTTAATCCTGAGCAAGGAAGGGACGAAATGGAACCAAATAGTGAAGGTGTGCTAAGATTGGGGGAATACTCACAGGATGATGCAGATTCATTGAACGGTCTCTTCCACTAGCAAATAGAGGATTACGAACTCTTCCAACCAGCATGAAATATACTAAGTATTGAGGAAGAGCCGGAAACATTTCCCCAGAGTACGATGAATACAAGGAAGGGGATGCGAAAGTAAGCGAAGTCCCCACGCATAAATTTGATGAACAAAACCCCATAAGTATAAGGAGTCGTTTGTTAAACCAATGAATCTGGGCAAGGAAGAGGAACCTAAGATCATTCGTGTCGGCGACAATTGAAATCTTGGGTGGAAAACCGCAGCCTTCAAAATCCTTATTCTCCTCCTTATGTACAGGCAAGAGACCATGGTCCCTGTAGAATTTATGGTTCCAAGCCTTTGGATGGCCATTGAAAATAGACTCGGCGACAGGGAAAGCTTGAGGGAGCGGCTGCACACTCTCAATAAATTAGATGAAAGAAGAATGATAGCACAATGGGCAATGGAGGTCGCACAACAACAAAGAAAATGTTGGCACGATAAGCACCTACGAAAGATGTGTTCCTTCCCTGGCCAACTGGTGCTAAAGTACAATGGAAAGAACGAGATGAAGTCAAAAAAATTTCGGGAAGTCGGTTACGACGGGGTTGTCAAGTTGTGGACTCTCAACGGACTGGAGATACATGAGGCTATCAACAAGTCCAAATTGAAACCTTACCCAGAGAGATGGACTCAAGAGCAGGGACAAAGCACCCAGGAGGATGGGAAGGGACTCGAGAGGTTAGGCAGGCGACCCGAGAGCTGTCCATACAAGCGACCGAAGAAGCATCCAGAAGGTAATTAGATTAAGAATTTTATTTTTTATTTTTTTAAAACCGTACGGCTAATGGCCGAACGACCGTACGGTGGGTTAGAAAAAAGTCGGATGCCACCGAATAGTGAAGTCACTGATCAGTGGTTGTCACTGAGCGGTGGCTGTCACCGAACGGCAAAGAATTGAGGCAAGCCAGGGCGATTCCAAAAAAAAAAACAACGACAACAGATAAAGCACAGTTAAATAGTGTATGGCATCGAAGGGAAGGACATAAGCAGGTAGTGATTGGCCATTTGCATAGGCACCATAAGCGGTTGACAGGAAGAGTATGGCATCGGAAGAAAATCACGAAAATGGTACACTACAATTGTGAGTTGGGGCATCGGAACGGCACGGGGAAATTATTCAATTCAATTATCAGCCTTTGGGGAGAGTAACCAGTTGATGCGACCCGGAGCTGCTAGAGGCATGGAGTGTCTGCATGCCAAAGGTAGAGAGATCACTGGAGCAAGCCTTTCAAGAGGGGTACTACGCTTTGAGGCACTCAAAGTAGGTTTTGGTTGGACGTGAGGCTATCTTGGGTGGATGCACAGAGAGCTCGGGAGGAGTTGACCACTTGGTTGGAGGCAGTAGAGTGCCACTTGGCTCAGCGTAACCAAGAGTTGGAAGCGGAGAAGGCAGCACGGGTGGCTATCGAAGTCAGATTGGCTCAGGAGACAATATCATTTGAACAAGAGTTAGTGGAGGCTACAGCTGAAAAGTGTGTTTTGGGAGACAAGTTTGGTGCAGGCATAGGAGGAATGTGATGTGAAGACAGCACTTCAGCTTCTTCAGGGACACCCCTCCACCCCTTCTTCTCAGTGATTTTCTTATTCTATGTAGTGTATTTCATCTCCCTTTTGTTGTGAGTCGCCGAAAACGACTTTCTTTTTTGGGGGGGATGATTTTAGCCGAAAAGACCACTTTATGTTATGTCATGTATTAGTTATGTGGTCCTAACGGGAATTAGTTATTACCGAAGGGCAGTTGGGTTGGGTGGTGACGTTTGGTCACACCCCTTTGGGTAGATAAATATGTACCACCTACGGGTGAATGGATTATGATTATGATGTGAATGTACTCATACGTTGGAATGGTTAATGAAAGCATCTATTATTCTCTGATATATTTTGTGTTTATTATATTTCCTGTACTATGTCTGTGCAATACTAAGTTTACCCCAGCGGGCAAACAAAAGGTCTCTTAATTTAATATACTTGAAGTTCAATGCATTTTTTATTGTAATTGGGAATTCACAAATATGGTTCCATTTCAATACTTTTCCTACTGTGACTTTTTCTAAATGTTCCCATGAAGTTTAGCATCACATACTTCATGCATGGTGTACATGGGAACCCTTAAGAGTTATGTGGTTGGCAATAAAGTGCCTACATGAAGTCCTTCCTCCCACACTAGAGAACTTGTTGGATAGTAGACAAATTCAAAGTGAATCGAACACTAGGAATTCTTAATTGTATAATTGTTGGTCTGTTGATATCATGACCTCATTTGTAATACCATTTGTTTATCTTGGAGACCAGACATTCTTTTCCAACAGTTCTAAACATGTTGATCATAATTCAAAAAATTGAACAACACAAAATTTCAGTAGACCAACTCAGATTCAAAACTCAGGATATTTAAAAATACATAAATTGGAAAATGAACTTTAATAACATGGAAAATGAACATTAATGACATGCAAAATACTAATTTTTGATAACTCATAGGTAGCTTTTCAATTACTTTTGAAGTTTTAAACTAAAAATGAAGTACAATGCACATCATAGTATATATGATATGGATTGAAAAGCTGTCATCACCATAGACAATTACAAATCCATAAAAATATTTTACAAATTTTTCCTTTGACTATAGCTTATTAGTGGTAGGGCCCTTGAAATGTATTTTTCTCAAGCATATTATGATCATCATCGAATGGAGCCCCTCTTGATGCTTCCACCTCTAAATGAGCTTGTATCCACAACTTTGCATTCCAAACAATCCGATCCAAATATGGATCAATGCCATTCAAGTTAATCCCATCATGAGTCTCCTTTCTCTCCACCTCTTTGATGTAGAAAGGTTTTCTTACACAAAACTAAAGTCATTGAAGCACATTTGGTTCAACCTCTTGCACTCCATCATGTGAATGTCACAAGCATGGCCCAATCAAAACTCATTTCACCTCCAACACAACTGTCTTAAAACAACTTGTGAAGGTTCAAGAGACACTTTCTAGCATTAATCATTAGCCAAAGTTGGTCCATACGGATCCAACCCAACACTGAGAGGGCAGCCAATATTAAGCAGATAATCTTGGAAGATTCTTCATAGGATCATGTGGAATATCTCCTTAGTTTCACCAAGCCCATTTTGAGTATGAATTAGGATCATGTGGTATATCTCCTTAGTTTCACTAAGCCCATTTTGAGTATGATTCATTATACTAACATGCACAACCCTTGCTTAAGAGAGATATATGATGGCATCAGCTCAATTGAGAAGATGAAAACAATCTTAAATAAGAAAGGGCAAGATCCTAAAGAATTTATTTTTCAATCAAGTGCACAAAATTATTGAAGAGATATGGAACACAATGACCGCCCCACATCTCCTTGCCTTTGCATTGAGTCCAAAATACTATAATGCTGAGGTCCTTTCTTGCGAACAAGCTAGGTGTCACACATTAATAGTAGTAAATTCAAATTTAATTATCTCTAATTTATTAATGATCACACATCTTGTGCAACAAATGATAATTCAGATGATTTAGGCTTGTAATAGAATAAAAAATCCAGCACAAAGAAATTTTGAAATGCTTCACGTCTCGAGCCAAGCAAATAAAGCACAGTATGTGAATCTTAAAGGCTAGTACTAAATGGGATCTATTGAATTTCATCATTAATTTTAAAAATACTAGAAGAATGACTTCTGTTTCCATCACATTAATATGGAAATGTTTAATCGCAAAATCAAAGCCAGATGGTTGCTCTCTTGGTGCAATAAACTATGGTGTTCCTCCACTCCTAAACCAAAAAATGCTGAGTGAGACTAAAACACCAAGGTCAAGGTTTACTTGCGAAGCAACTACAAATGAACAAAGTAGGCCATTGAAATTCAAATGTTCATTTTCAATAGTGAATGACCAAAGCATAAAAATAAATAAATAAACCCTAGGTTCCTGAAAAGTAAGTAAATATTCAAACAATTTAAACATAACTAGAAGGGATCAATCCTAAGCAATTAAACTCCAAACAAAATGGTTTGAGCAAAAGAATAAATAGAAATACAATGGGAAGATCCCCTCATTGAAATGAAGAGTTGAATACCAATTTGGAGATCAGGTCTAGAAACCAGCACTATCACATATCTGTAATAGAGGTATTCGCAGAAAACCAACACCATCATTATCCACCACCATGAGAAGGCCAAAGCATGATCAAAATAATATCCATAAGAGAATTTTAATCAATGAAGAGTTGAATACCAATTTGGAGATCAGGTCTAGAAACCAGCATTATCACATATCTGTAATAGAGCTATTGGCAGAAAACCAACACCATCATTATCCACCACCATGAGAAGGCCAAAGCATGATCAAAATAATATCCATAAGAGAATTTTAATGTGTTGTATGTCTAACACAACATTTGGAAGGATATTTTGTCCATAGGCCTAATATTTATTGTCATGTAACATAGTGGAAAATATGACAGTTCATGATGAGTTATTTGTTTAAGCTCATATTTTGTAATAAGGTAAAAACTTGATAATGTAACTATTTAGTCATTATATGTGGTCACCATCAGAATATCCCCTTTTTGTTGGTACTAGATTCAATGATTCTTGTTGTAACTAAGAAATTGAAATTTGTTATGAATGAAAGCTTATTCAATCTTGTATCAATACAATCTTATTTATTGTCCACTCTAGGCTCTAGAATGGACAACGTGAACATTTAATAAGGGTTTACCCCTCTATGTGAACAATTTATTTTCACATCAATACAACCTTTTGTGTTTTCAACTCTACCTCTTAGAGTGGAAAATATCACCATTTACTATGAACTCAAGACAAAATAGCTCAATATTTTAGTCATATTTCTCTAGTTCATGATAACAAACATTAGGCATATACACAAAATGTTGCATTTGGTACACAACTTGAGTAAGGGTCACAAGCTAGAGGGATACATGGTACTTGCCCCATAACTTCTTCTCAAATCCAAGGTCAACAAACCTTGGAAGATAGAGAAAAAACTAGTAACATGTGCATCTTCTAGTGATCCCCAATCATAGGTTAGGGATACTAGAAGACCCTCAATGCCAAAATGAAGTCGACCCACAATATTTAGAATAAGAAAGGCTAGAGAAACCATTGTAGCAACACACAAAATGAATAATGTATCATTAGTGTTGGCATTAAGTGATGATAACCGGTAAGCCTGTTACCGGTACTAATGTTTGTCATTGATTGGCAAAAAGAGTATAGAGATGTGTCATCTCTATAAAGTCTATATGAAGAAGGATGGTTTGGCCGATGATGTCAATATACAAGACAGTTGTGACTGAATGCAAATACCACCAGTCACTATACAAAGCCTTAGCCACCGGGCTATGTACACAGTAAAGGAAAAGAGGATTCCAGCATCAGCTGAAGACGGTGCTACAACCGGTGTAGACCAGTACAGATAAAGTAAAGCAATAGCTACCAGGTGTCAACAATACAACTACGGATAGTGCAACCGGTAAGCCAAGCAAGGGACAGTAAACCGAAGACGGTGCGACCGGTAAACCAAGGAAGGGACTGGAACAAGGACTCTTACCTGTTCACAGCATGAAGAACTGAACTCAACCGCTACCGGTATATTAATGACTCCGGTCTTGAACCGAGGAAGTCATAGTCAGACTAACTGTTCCAACTAACTCTTTGACTGAGATAATTCCGAAAGTCTTTGAGTTAAACTGGCGATCTGTTTGAAGCAAGTCTGGAGGCTTTAAAGCCGAGATCAGTGGCTTTAAAACTGGCGATCGGATTGAGGCAAGTCTGGAGGATTTAAAGCCGAGATCAGTGGCTTTAAAACAAAGCATTGTCTCTCTTATGAAAGAAAGTTGCTTGGCACGCAACTACTGCTTTCTTCATTAAGTCAGATAAAGCAAGGGCATGCATCGGATGTTTCCTCAGTAAACTAGTACTCCACTGAGCAATGAATCCAATGAAGATCTAAAGTTAGGTCGTGCTTAATGAGCACAATTAGGGCCAGGACCCTATATATTCTTATGTTCGAGGCAAATAGAAGTTGCCTTCATTCTGCCAGAGAAAAGAGTGAACCTGAAAAGCTCAAAAGAAGCTAGGGTAAATCAAAAAGAGTAACAGAGAAAGAAGTGTGTGCAGAGAAGCACAACAGTAGTGGAGAACTCACCTGCTGCGACCGGTGACGATTCTCAGTTGAGCGCAAACAGAGATCTTATCAGGCTATGCAAAGCCAATTGTAAAAGGTCAATCTCTATTGTTTTCTAGCAAAAACAATAGTTATCCCAGTGTTTGGGTGGACTCTAACAGGTCCCTTGTATCAAATCCCTTAACCGGGTGGCATCTTGTAAGGTGCTCAAAATCCTCTAACAAGGCAGGCACTAACCGGCCTTATTGTAATAAATCCCTTGACCGGGTCGCATCTAACAAATGCGTTTTTTTATCCTTTAACCAGGAAGGCTCTTAACAGGGCGTACTCCAGAAGAGTACAAAATTTGTGAGGTCTCCTCACACCGTGGTTTTCACCCTAACTGGGTTTCCACGTGATAAATCTGATGTCACTGTGTGATTGTTTACTTACTATTATTATTTGCTTAAATCTGCTTGCTTTTCTATTGTATGTTTACTTCACCGAATTAAAGAAAAAAAAGTTAAAGGGATGCTAATTCACCCCTCCCCTCTCAGCACCAATTGGGACTGTCAATTAGTTCCTCATCTATGTCTGAATCCAAAGTATCCAAAGGATGTTTAACGCCTCCAGCTTTTTCTTTCACCTAAAAGAAGGTAATTGTCCTTGTAGACCTAGGATTCCATCATTAAGTATTACAATTCAAAGACCACCTCCCAAAGAAAAAAGCACTAATTTATTTTATTGTGATAGTAGAATAAAGCAAATAGAAAACCTTGTTGGTCTTTGTATAGAAAAAAAAAATCTCAAATAGATCTCATATTGATAAACAAAGATATCTCACCTAGATCTCATATTGATAAACGAAGATGTGTCACCTAGATCTCATATTCATAAAACACTCCAAAATAAAATTAATCTCTCTTCACTTCTAAGATATAACAAAGACAATAATCATTTAACCACACAAGATATAGTGGTCCATCTCAACACAACTAGTGGGGGCACACCCTCAATTGGCTTAAGGGGATACTCAATCTATGTGACCCAAATGTATATTAAATATTCGAGATAGACAGGTCAAATGATGTCATCCACAATCCATAGGAAATGATTAACATGGACAGCCATCTTGGGGCTGAGAGTTTACAAAGAAGAGGTCCAAGAGACCTAGATGCATTGTTGGTATGTCCTCTCTGAACAACGATTGGTCACCCGTTTCAAGAGAATATGAGAAGGGGAACCAATGAAGTATTTGAAATTGAAGAAGCCTATTAATATAGCTCCTAATAGACTGAAGAAGCGAACTGGTCTCAAGATACCTAGCGGACATAATTTATTACTATACGAAATAAAGTGCTTTAATATTTCATCATAAATTGTAATTTAATCATTTCAAAATAACCTGATCAATTTGCACAGTGTAAGAGACAGCCAATTTAGCTACCTTGCACACATGCGCGCGCACACACACATACTTTGCCCATTTTTCCCTCATCTTTTCCTTATAACATTTGGTATCATAGCCTCCTAAAAAATAAAATCAAAATGGCCTGCAAACAAAAAAAATGGTTGGCACCATGAAAGAGGGAATTGGAAAGAGAAAATCTCCAAGTCAAAGTATAGTGAGGGGGCAACACTGCAGAAGTCAAACAACAATGTCTAGGCAGAAATTTGTCACAAGAAGGTGCGGTGTTGGCCATGAGAAGGGATAAAAGCTTTTGCAGAATTACAAAAATCACAATCCAAAATCTAAATAGTTCTAATTGTTGTTTGGATATTCAAAATTTGTAGTATTGTATGCAAAAGTTCTGTAATCTCTCTTGCCAGAAACACCAATGCGTGGTTGTGTAATTTGAAACCAGATCATTTAAATATCTGACTTTGTTTTTGGTAGTTTGGTTGAATAACCATTCCTATCTTTCGAAGACTATCTACTGTTAAACATAGCTAATGTTCAAAATTCAGTCTTTACATGACTCCCAAAAACTCACATGTTATTATAATGTCTAAAGTCCAAGATACATATGGCATGAGAGCATCAATACTATGACCAAATTGTTTTGGGGAGGGAATTTAAAACCTCTACAAACATTGATAGTTCAATTAAACATCATATGTAGGTGCTCTTACTTCTCAACCTTTGCATATCTGACGAGCTCATACCCAAAGTCTGAAATGCCACTCCTATTGTTATCTTATTGACAAGTCTGAAAAATAAATATTGGACATCAAATAAGAGTCATGCATTGTCTTGTATCTTAAAACTTGTTTTTCTCCACAAAATTTGACCAAAGGGGGATCCTTGTCTGAGCATTTTCTTAGGTTGAAAGACCTAAGTGAGCAATTACCTATCAACCATAAACAAAAAGTAAAAGATGAACATATAGTTGCTCAAGTGGGAAATCTTCACCTTCTTAACGAAACATTTATTGAGCCTCTGAACCTGTTGGGTAAGAGGTAGACATCAAACTTGGAGCATGTCAGTACATATGTCTAGTAAAGGAACAGTGCCAAAACAATTGGGGAAGCCCATTAATTGGGTGTATGGAAAGTACTTTTGCAACAAAATATAAAGGCAGCAGCAAAGAACACTCTAAGAAACAATGTGTAGAATTTGTCAAAAACCAAAGTGGACAGTTTTTGCTTTCCTAAGTTCATCAATGTTAAGAAAAAATGTCAAAAGTGGTAGCATGATGTGGCTTATAATAAGTCAAAATCTTAGGCTAATGCAGCACTTAATGAAGGGGTCCAGAATTTTCAAGAGGAATATATTTGTATTGCCTCCTAAGATGAGAAAGGAGACAATAGATGTTAATTCTCTGATTCAACAGAATTGCACCATTTCACTAGTCACAAGAACTAGTATCTAAATTTATCCACAGATAATACAAATGAATTAATTTTCCAAGGAGATAGTCTCACACAGTGGAAGGTACATGTGATGTTCATGTTCTCCTTAATGATGTTGTTAGGCATAAGTTTCAAGACGTAATGTTTGTTCCAGAGATGTGTAAAACTTCATATCTATTAGCCAACTTACCTGAAACCTGAACATAAAATTAAATATCACTGGTTTCTGATTTGAAATAGAACGGGGTGATCCCCGTTGGTGTTGTTCGTGGATGATGATTTTTGTTTTCCCTTCTTTTACATTCAAAGTATATATTGTAGACAATGGACATTGTAAACTTTAATAAACTCAACCAGAAAACCCCCTTGATCCTTTTTGATATTTCAAGGTTCAAAATTTTACTTGGAGTTCTTATCCTCAACTGTTTCATTTATTTCATAAAATGTGGATATAAGTTTCCTTCTAGCAAGAACCAAATGCAAAGCCCACTTCGCACCCCTTCATAATTGGATACAAAGGAATATCTATATAAACACATGTTAAATTTCTGGAATTTCAAATTGCCATTCTCCAGATTTATGTTTGAGCTAAACTATAGCAACTTTGCTGACAAAATATCTTAACCCTGATGTCAAAATTTTGTCCTTCACAGTCATGTCTTCCCTTCCATCTCCTTCCAGGTGCCCTCCCATAGGTTTCTTATACTCAATCATGAGATATAGGTTTAGTTAGCTTGATGAATATCTATGTAGAATGGCTTTCCCATTGACAAAGTTCTTCTTCATTATATATTGAAAGAAACCATTAGATGCTATGTATTCAAAAGAAGTATTAGAAGCACATGCCAAACTCCCAAGGTTATTTTTGATAAAAGAAGCAACTTATATTATCAAAATGAAATGATCCTAGAAATAGAACTCTATCTCTAAGAACAAAGAGAATGACAAAGGGCACAAGCTGCAGTGCCCTAACAATGAAAATAATTTGATTGTGATATTGCTCTCTAAATAGTAATACTAGTGAAGACTAAAGAGTACAAAGGATGAAAGAGAGTCAAATTTAAAGTTGTTCATATGTATTCAACCCATTTGGCTACCTCATGTTCCTTCAATTTTTTGTCTAGCTCTCTAAAGTCGTCCTCAGACTTGTACTGCCCTGAATGGTAAAAGCACCGTTGTAAAAACTCCTCCATTTTATCTCCACAGTTTTCTCTGGTCAGACAGCAAAACTTCTACAAGATTAAATTTAATAAAAAAATGAATTTTCTTTTTGAAATTCCTATGAAATACATTTCTCATTCAATGGTTCTCAAAACTGCATTTTATTCTACTAAAACATTGCATTTCTAATGTTTAAAAAGCATAATTTAGTAATTTTAAAAATTATGTAGTACACAAAATAATAAGTACCTTTTGTCAATCCTGCAGGTCAATTTACCGCTAATAATCTGACGTAGTTCTGCATCAGTCATCTTACTCCGTGCAAAACCATATATAGTGAAATGCTGCCACAGTACAAAGAAAATCATTAGCATAACAGGATGATTAGTTCTAACTTTTTGAGGTGCCTAGCTAATTAAAAGCTTAACATTGTTCTTCTTAAACTATTGGTTAACTTTCCCATAGGCATTAATTTGAAATGGATTCAAAGAATGTAATATCTTATGCACCCAAAATTAATTGTCGTGGTTTGTATTTATCCATAACTGATCTATGGTTATGCTTTGTAGTTATTCATAAGTGATTTATGACTGTGATTTGTAATCATCCATAAGTCAATTTCAGTCACAATCTGCTCCCTGCTTTATCCAATGATCATACCTGATTGTTTCCATTGCTCAAATTCTCCTCGTGACTTTTCCTATTAATAGGGTGCACAATGTCTCTTTTGGAAAGAGAAGCAAAAGCCTCTCGTGAAGCACAAGTTTCCCATTAGACTGCAAAGTGTAGAAGAGCTATTACTAAGCTCTGTCTATGTGCATAAACATTGATAATACGAGAATTCTGATTATAGAATAAAAGGGTACTACTGAATTTGTACCCTAGAAACCTTATATGTGCACTACTTATATCGTGCTTTCATCTTTCCATGTATTTAGCATTCTTCTGTGAAACCCAATTGTATTTGCATGTTCTTAATGTTTCTAGCTTCCTCACTTCTTTTTTGCAGTCCATACTTTTTGCAGATCTCTTCAGAAGGTTCTTGGTGTTAAGTTTCGGTAGCAGCGACAGAGACTTATTTTAATGTTCACTCTTGATGTAATCACACATTTAAATACAACCGTCGCTGGTGGTTAAGTTCAGTTGTAACCATCAACGACAGTCATGTTATCTTTACTCTATGCGTTGTTCATTACCGTTAAACGGTTTCATTAACTATGTTGTATTATACACCGTGTTTCATATCTGGCATGCCGTCTCTTGGCATCAGGCCCCCTTCTCCATTTGTAACGGGCAAGGTGATGGCACTTCACCTTGCTGGCTGTAACACCAAGCAAGGTGAAGCGTCACCTCCCTTGACGCCTCATCTTCCTGATCGCGTGAATTCATATGATCGCGTGTAATGAAAACAGTGTAATGTGAAGATAGCATCGCAGCGTGTGTATTCTTGAATGTGCGTAAAAGCTCTCAGCTTTGCCATGTATTGCTCAATCAGTGAGCTGAGCCCTTTGCTGTGTATTGTTCAATCAGTGAGCCGAGCCTCTGCGGTATTGCTCAATGAATGAGCCGAGCCTCAGTGTGAACACTCAATCAGTGAGCTGTGTATCTACGTGCATGTTCACTACGTAGCTGTGTCTTCATGTGTGCATTCGATCAGTGAGCTCCTAGCATTGCTAATTATCATTCTCATGAGATTCTTCACATGTTGTATTTCATGCTTTGAATATAAATAAAGAGGTACTTTTAGTGGGCTGGGTTGTTTGCCTCTTCCAAGAGTGTTTTTCCCAGGGTAATTGGAGCGTGTTCTCTCTATTTTGTTCTATCTTGTTTTATATATCTTTCTGGTTCAGTTTTCAACACTTGGGGCATACCACAAGGAAAATGCTCATTTTTATTGGATTTTTATTTTTCTAAAATCTAACCATTTCTGCATGATTTGACTCCATACTTGTATCTGAGATTTGAACTCAAATTTGCAGTGGTGGTTCATGATTTCTGCCTTGATTGTATGAGTTCTGGCTACTTTGTCTTAAGTGGCAAAGCTCATAGGGCAATAGAGGAAAATCCAACTTGACAGATGGATTTGGAACTATTAACTTAAGGGCATGATTCTTTTGCAAGATCTGGACACTTCTTTGTCTGAAGTGGCTGAGCCCATAGTGGAAAAAATGTACACTGAAGTAAATCCAACTTGATAGAGAGAGTTCGGATGTTCAAATTAAGGCAGTTAGCCTTTTATTTCTTCAGAAAATTCCCTATTTTTAAATAGATATGGCTGTCCATTTATCCTTAAAAAGGTCTTTTTCAACCTGATTTTAACAAATCAAAAATTTAGTTTCAATAGCTGAGTTTTAAATTCTATTTTAATTTTTTCTTCCAAACCTAATTTTCCAACTCTGATTTTTCTCAGGAATTAAACAAATTGATTTTATTTGACTGATGGCCATATTTGTCACATTAGTAGTGGAGACCACCTCAACTACCACATAAGCAGTCCAGTCAGGTGCAACAACATTAGTGGAGCCCACATCAACTTGCCAGTGCATTTGAACCATCCTCAATACATTCTTTCAAGACCCTTGTTTTGTCTAGACCATTCTAAAGTCACACAATGTCCATTTTGAGCACAATTTTTTACAGAATGGATATATTTCCCAAGTACTGCACAATAAGCTCACCTCTTTCAGTGTGGCATGCTTGTCTGCACATGGGCCTGCCACCACTTCCAAAGATATCACCCCTATAACCACAGCATTCTTCCAAATTCACTGCTCCGCATAGGAACATGACCACTACTCATGAAATATGGGTCTATCAAGATTCAAGATTGATTCAAAAGTACACAGATGAATCCTGAGCCTTTTTAAATTCATATAGTATTTCACGCGCTTTACCTTGTGAAATCAGATTTCTGTTATAATGTCATCTGCTGCTGTTTTTTATCAGATTATTAAAGTAGCAGAGTTCATCCTCATTCACAGAACTTCCATTGCTCCTAACTTTGACAAACATAAGCATTTTCAGGGCTTTTCTTTGGAAACAAATTTTTTTCATTGTAGCTTCCATTTGTAATATCAGCTGTCCTCTTACTATATATTTTTCTTTGTTAACAAGATATTCAATCTGTCCACTCCAGCTGATTTACAGTTGACAAAAACTAAATGCAAGATCTATAAATCCTTTATGGAAGGCCCTGTAAGAATTAAAGAGCTCTACCCTATCACTATGGCCATAAGCCAAAGCATATGAAAATAAAAAGAAACCATTGTAATTCAACTAGGTAGATGAAGTACATGAGCTAATTGGAACGTCCATCTCCACTGCAGTTAATGAAAGGGAGTCAACGGAATGACTACCTTCTCCCTGCAGCCAAAACAAAACTTGCCATCATACTTGCAAGCCAATCAGAAAAAAGTGGGGTTTGCTGCATTAAACTATGACCAGCGTCTTCAAAAGGCTTGCCAAACCACACTGGCAAAAGCTAAAAGCCTAAATCCAATAACACAAGGCTTATATGAAGTTTGTAACGAATTCACAGTCCTCCAAACACCCACATATACCCAAAGGAACATTGTCCAATTACCCAGCAAACAAGAAAGTCGCAATTTGCGATTCCCGTCATTTTACAGGATTTTTAACTATAGAAAAGGTAAGTTGCCCAAAAACACAACTTTTAACGGTGTGGTGCCAAAGAGGATTTTTAAGATGCCGGCAAAGGCTGCCGAATTTGGTTGAACACCTATCAATGCATTTGCTTGGAAGTTTATAACGCCTTTTCAACCATTCCATTTGTATCCCCCCATTATTGCAATTGATGAAAACATAACAAGATGAGGCATTCTATCAAAGGGTTTGGTTTGAGTACCCTGCCCGTGTCTCCACATTTGCATACGTGTCTACCAAGAAGACAAACCATTGTGCCTCAAAGGATATATGCACTTGGTTCAAGACCTCTACAAGCTTGTGATGATGCTAATAAGATTATGAAGGTTGGCTTTACACTTGCCAATTGGATTTGTTCGAAATTAACTAAGGCCTATTCGAATAATCCATTTGTGCATAATGTGAAATCATTGCATTCCCTGGACAACATCCCTTTGAGGCATTTTGTAAACAGTCAAGGTGCACTGTCTATAATTCCACATTTAGCAAACATGTCTTCCACAGCAGTCGCACACATCTGACAAAAATTGATGGATGTCCAAGCCCTATTCCAAAGTTCCCACTTCACAGACCAACCACCAGAGGGCAGAGCCAACCGAACCGGAAAAAAAACAGAGCTGACAACATGGAGAGATGTCAAACAAACCCAAAACAAAACAGAAGAAAACAAATCAACAAATGTTTTTGGAGGTGCCAATTGCCTGTCCACCCGGGTTCTTTTGCACATGAAATCCTGAAGTAACCTATGCCCCTTGATTTGTGCAAAACCTTAGATTAATATTTGTTTAAATATAATAACACACAGTGCCATTAATGGTGTCAATAATAAAAACAAGCACAGCCTTCAATGAACAATTGAACAGCTAAGCAACCACTAGTAAGGGAGGGTACTTGTTTACTGCTATATCTGATAAATTACATAAATGAAATAATACTAAAGATGGCAGTGCGTACCATATGCAGGAGTAAAATATGTGTCTTAATTTGCTCATGAAATTATTACAGAGAAGAAGACCAAAGATGGTCAGCCAAGGATTCAATTCATCTGACTATACCATACTACCTTCCTTGACAATACACAACATATTTAAAGGACCTGATGGTTGCCAAGAGAAACGCAACCGTCAACCAATTGACACTTACAACTACCCAAGAGTGACAACAAACTTAATACGGACAATTAATACATTGACACATAACCAATATTATCAAATATAACAATAGGCATCATACACCAACTCCAAGAACTTGTGCATTAATCATGCCATAAGGAAAGTAGCAAGGGAAAATCCCAAAGATGAGAAAAGCAACAAAGTAGATGCACTTATGTTGAGAGAGAATCAGGAATGTTCTACTTATGCAGTAGTCAGGGAGTGAACAAGTGAAAATAAGCTACACAAATCAAGGGATGATGTTGACAGAAGCTTCCAGCACCAAGGAAGAAAAGTTAAAGAAATTGCTAGGGAAGTACATAAACAATATATTCCAAAAAAAATTCTTGAAAGTCTCCTTCAGATCAATCTGTTTTGGTAAATTCTGTCTATAAAAGACTCTTCATGTGCCTTGACTATCCAAGATAGGAAAAATGTTAGTCTTCAAACTAGGTGTAATGCATGAAGGGAGGTCTTCTGCTTCAAGACTAAGAGAGGCCAATCTCAACCCCAACAATTAAACAAACACAGAGCATGTAGTCTTTACAAGAATTCCATCCAGTTGACAAATGCTTTTGAAGCGAGAAAATCTGATTGTCTTGTTAATCATTATATAAAATAATGGCTTGGAATGTATCAGGTGCATTGGACATCTACAAAAATAATGTGTTTTTTGTGAGTCAGTCATATAAACCTGATGTAATATATATGCCGCAAGTTTTAGATTGTAAGCATTTATAAATTCATCTAGGGTCACTCAGGGTGGTCAACTGATCATGTGCAAAGAAAATAAAAATCTCTTCATAGCAGCACCTACTAGCTAATTTCCAACACCATTGCTAAAAGGAAGATCATGGTCCCAGGCATCTCTCCTGTACTCTTTTGAGGAGCACAAAGGAAATACTGAGAGAGGTGGGGGTGAATCAGTATTTCAGAATTTTTCAAAAATTAAAAGCATGAAACCAAATGAAACATTGAGAAAACAGTCATCAAAACATAAACACCATGATTTCTCATGGAAAACCCTTTCGGGTAAAAAAACCACAGCATCAAATATCTTTTCTTAACATAAATGGGCACCAACCCAAAAATACAAAAGTGAGCTTCAACTCACAGAGGTCACCAACCCTTCTAAAACTCAAACTTTCAAAACTGAAGCACCAACTTCAAACACCAGTAGCGACAAAACAGAAGCACCAACTCTGTCATATAGAAATTAACTCTCAACACTCGCTGATATATGTTAATCACTTAAAAAAATTATATTTTCAAATTGAACAGATTTTTTCTCAAAGACAAATCACAGACCAACTTCTTATGACATCCAAGCAGCTATTGAAGATTCAAAAGTGACCATTGATCAGGGCCAACACTCAGTCTATTAAATTCATCATAGTAGCACAAATTCTGAAGACCACACCATAAATTGTGCAAATCCGTTGACCTTTAAAAACAAAAAAATCTCCCTTGCAGCCAGCTACATAGAGAAGCACCTCAAAAAACTTGTATAGTATCTACCAAAAAAGGCTCCGTTCAGCACTATTGTAACACGCAGCTTACTCACGTCCTTTTTTTCATTCATACAACCACAGAGCTATATAAGACAGTTTCAAATGCATTTACACCTCTGTCCAATCTGGAAGATATCACACAGCCACACTTTTCACCACCACCCAGTAGCTGACCATAAAAGTGCACGCAGCTACTATTTCAAACGCCCAATCAAAAAAAACTTTATGATGAATTGACACACTTTCTTCATACTGGTCGCACATATCAAGCCGTCTCGTGGCCTTTTTATAGAAACACAGCACCAGATCATACAAACAAAAACATTTTCGGTGATATTGAAAAGTAACACACTTTAATGATATGCATGGCATTGCAAAAACACCCAGCCACAAACAATACTAAATTCTGCCCAGTCCTTTTATAAGAAGGCACAACATAAATTTTCTCATCACACAATAACTTTCAACCACGAATCATATTAAAGCTGGAAATAACATATTCTTCCCAATATTCTTACTGCTTCAAATAGAGTTTGGAACCCACCAACCCTTCAACACTCGACATAAAGGAGAAGACCTTTGAATTAGAATATTTAACTGATGATGTGTCATATTAATTTGACATGGCGCATAAATCTGACTCAGCAGCTGACAAGCAGACAAGCAGCTCAAGCACATCAAGCGGCTCAACCAAGCAAGTAGGCAGCTCAACCAAGAAGATAAACAACTCAATTTGACCATAATGCATAATCAGCAACTTGGCAAGCTCAATTAAACCTTTGACATCAATGACAAAAATTCGAACATTTTTGCAGCTGACCAGACTGTTGGCCTTTGTGCAGTCTATGCTCACTCAATAACCAGAAAGAATATAATAATGGGAATAAAATTGCCAATAGCCTTGCCCTGGAAGAATGAAGATCAACATGGTGGAATAGGATAAAGGTGGGAGGGGCTCTTCTAAGTTATATCAATTTTGTTTGGAATGTTATAGAACTAGTACAGAAAATCTCTACAAATTCAGTCAAGTGAAAAAATGTATATAGAGAAAGGATAAATTGATTTACTTGGACAAAGGAGTAGCAAGGGACTCCAAAATTGTTGCCAGGCTCAATAGATTCCAAGGATACTTTGATAAATTCATTGCTTCAGTTCTTTAAATAAAGTCTTGAAGTTTTTAGAAATCACCTGATTGTATATATATTATACAACCTATCTGAATTTATCTGCTCAGCTAGATAAATCCAAAATTTTCTCGATTTTTTATTATTATTTACTGAGATTTATTGCTCAGCTTGATAAATCCAAAACTTTATTCAAGCTGAAAATTCCATATCTAGCTTTCAAAGACAGTTGGGAGCTTTTGCAGCAGTACAGCAGCTTATACTCAAATCCTAAAGCAAGAGGTGGATTATATGGCAAAATGTAGCAATAACCAACTTTTTGGGACTTGTTATTCATGCATTTACACAGACAATTGCTATTCATCTATAGCATCAGAAACATATTCCTCTCACAGTGAAACGTTTGTGGATGTCTCCGGACATTAGGAAACTAAAGGTGACCTTAACTAGAATTTTATAGGTCTCCCAAAAGCACCCCTTAAAAAATATGCAAGCTTCCTCTAAAAGATTCTTAAATATGTCAATTAAATTGCATTGTTTTTTCCTTGAGTGCTAGTAACTGGTTGACAAGAGTCAGTTGAACTAAATAAAAAACAATGTTAAGGCATGTATTTTTTCAACTTTTGTTTGCAAATATACAATATTCTTTTTATCAGAAACTTACTAATCAATCCCGAATTGGTACTTCTTAATAGTTTTATAATTTATTCGTAGACATTAATATGTATTTTAAAATTTGATGCCTTAATATTTAAAAAATAATATAGGCTAGAAAAAGTTTATCATGCACAGTCTCGACACTGGATGCTTCTTCCTCTGCTGCCACTGTAGGTTACACCTCTCTGCATAATAAGATGCCTTGTGATTTTAATTGGCACAGAAGCTCTACCAATTGATTGTCATAGGAGTGGGATACATCACAGTAGCTACTTTACTGGGAACTTCCCTGGAGGCCCCTGTCCAAGCAGGGCTCCGTACAAACACCGAACACCTGTCCAGGTACCTCCCAAGTTCTTCTATTATCTGGAGTTACTTATCAATAGTGTTTTGTTATATTTTTCATTCATTTTATGCATATAACATTGATATTATGGTTGATTTTGCTTATGTACCCAAGGTACCAAAAGAGTCCAGGAATCTCAGCACATGTACCAATAGAATCAGGGAATCTCTGCAAAAAAGGTCTACCAGTTGATTGAAATAAAAGCGAGATACGTCACGGAAGCTAGATTACCAGGAACTTCCCTAGAGGCCCCTGTACAAGCAGGGTTCTGTACAAACACAGAACACCTGTCCAGGCACCTTTCAAGTTCTTCTATTATCTGGAGTTAATTATCGATAGTGTTTTCAGTTTTGTTATATTTTTCATTTATTTTATGCATATAGCATTGATATTATGGTCAATTTTTCTTATGTACCCAAGGTACCAAAAGAATTGGGGAATCGCAGCACATGTACCAGAACCTTGGTAAATGGGCTGACTTAGATGTATATGACCAAAGCCTACTTCCTTCTGCTGTCTAAATGAAGCATGAGTTTATCTGACGGATTTCATGTTTCTGTTACATAATGTTGATGACATAAATTAGACTGAATTTAACTAGGTATGTGTAAAAAGTTCTACTTTTTTGTGCTAGTTAAAATAATTAGATCAATTTTGTTGGATTGATTGCCTGTTTTTGTCAGGCAATGCTGATAACATGTATGTGCCTGAATTTGACTTACATATCACCAAAGCCTCCTTTTTTCTGCTACTTTGATTAAGCTCAAACTTGTTTGATTAAATTTTTGTATCTTTCAAGCATCTCTGATGGCTTAAATGGGGCTGAAATTGACATAAACCTGAGCTGTTTATGCTTGTTTTAATAAGCTAATTTGAAGATGATTTCATATTTCAAGTTATCGAGGTAATTAAGGTAATAGCTTGTGCTAGTAAAACTATAGTCTATATGTTTAACATAAATGTACAAAAATTCTTGATTTGATAAGTATTGACTCCAAGTAATCCCATACCATATCTTTTGTTATTGAATATAAAGAGTCTTCGTCCCCGTCACCATACCAATACCCAAGATGTCGCATGTCACCAAGTGACAATGGTCAAATGATCCAAAGAGACCAGCACAAAGAAAGAATTTCTAATGTGGATGACCCCAAAAAGATCCCTCGTAGTATGATTCTAAGAAATGCACTTCAAGTGCAGAAAAGATCGTTCTCTAAAGAGGACTCGGTGAAAGAGGGGTGAGACTCAGAACTAAAATGGTATGGATTTTAACCAGGGGATTAATCTTCTAAGCAGTTTTTTACTTCTCACAAATATAGAGAAATAAATTGTATTAATTTCCACAAACGGGACAAAGTAAATCATTGAGTCTACAAGGTGGATACGAACCACAGAATTAAAACATAAAACCAACATGCTGGATATGAACCACAGAAGCAAAAGAACCTAGAAATAGAAAGATTAACCCAAGAAATATATATATTTATAAGGCTATAGAATAAAAAAATACTGCCATGAATGAAATATCCTGTGCTTTGAGTCAGTTAGCAAGAGTAAGAAAGAGAGAAGGGAGCAGGGACCAAGGCTCTCGTCAGGATCTGATTCAGAAGCAGAAGAGAAACCAACATCAGGGAAGATCCTCAAGAAATCAAAGCAGGTTTCTATAATCCCTTTCCCACAATCTTTAACACTCTAAGTCTAAACTTAAACAGGATGTCCCCACAGCGCAACAGCAGTTGTGAGCCCCTGTTAACAGGGGTGTTCCAGGTTCGAAACCCTCACAGAAGGACCAATGGAAAGGAAAGTACGCATGTGATCACGGAGAGACCCGGTTGGCATGCACAAAGAGAGTAGGTAGGACCAGCCACAGTCCCAAAATGATCCGATGTGGAGAGGAGTGCTGAGTCGGATGGTTGCTGCCATTACCCAGGGCATCTGCAGAGGATTAGGAGGTGGGGAGTATGGAGTGATTAGTAGGAGGGAAAATCGGAGAGATAAGGGACTGTTCTGAAGTGATAAGGAAGGTTCGTGGACTGATAAGGATGGTTGGCTCACTGCAGTGGAGAGATAGGAGAGTATGGAGTGATAAGGAGACGGAGCGATAAGGAGGGGAGATATAAGGAGAGTATGGAGTGATAAGTAGTCGGAGCAAGGAAAGAAAAAGATTATTAAAAAAAATCAGCACAAGACAAATCTAGGTGTTAATGCCTCAGCAACGGCCAAATATCACCATGGGGATGGGGTCCCCCAAACGTGACCCCATTGGTTCATAGCTCCAGTCAAAAGCATTCACCAGATCCAAAAAAAGCTAAACTTATTCAAGCTGAATTTTCAACAGGAGATATATTATATAACAGCTTGAAAATCACTATCCTTTGAGGAAATATGAGTTCCTATTTAAGAAATGAAGGATTAATTTGGATCTTTCCAAACAATGAATGTGTCTTAGGCACGTAGTCCTTGGCAGCACAGCCTAATGTATGGATTACTAAATTAAATCCTAAGAGCTTTAATAATTCACATGATAGGAGGTCCAAATACTCTTCTAAATATTGACTGTTAAAGTATCATTAAAGTTCTAGCTAGCAAGCTAAAAAGATGGTTATGATTGTAAAGGATGTGCACAAAGGTTTGTTAAGGAAAGAATCTTATTTCTACATGTGAAGCTAATGAATCAACCAAGAAATCAAGAGAGAGCCTTTTCTCAAGGCATTTTGATAAAGCTTATGATAAGCCTAAGCAGGATTTTATTTGAGCCATGCTGCTTAAGATTGACTTAGGTCCGAAGTTAAGATCTGCTGTGAATAGCCTATTTAGTATTTACTGATATCTCTATCAAGGTTCTAATAATTTTTTATTGTACTTTGTTCAGCTCAAGAGATCTGTCCATTCAGAGTTCTTATTTTAGTTGTTGAAACATTAGACTGCCTACTAATGGCTAGCAAAGTTCAAAATCAATTCAGGGCAAATTAGTTTACTATGGTTAATATTTACCACAGTGAGTGACGTGTAAGAATCAAGAAACAATGAAAATGGAAACATGGTAGGAAACAGGCAGGTTTCTACAAGAATCTGTTTCAAAAACAATGACCTAAAGCTGAGACATTATATATAAAATTATCATGGATCGTGATGTTAAATGCATGTATAACTGCTAAAAATTTTCCCAAAGTTACCACAAACAGCATAAAGCCTGTAAATTGCCCAAAAAGGCCTCTTGAAATGCAAATGATCCAAGCCTTGTGAGGAAATCCGTTCCTTGAGCAAGAGACAAAACAAAGAACCTACAAAATGAGTCACTAAAACGGGAATACATCACTTTCCATGAAAAACAGTAACTGACACCTGAAGTTGTAATTGCCACTAGAAACTTTGACTCTCTTCAAATGTTAATATAAAAACAGTATGGACCACAGTGGAAAGTTTGAAGGTGTTTTTTATAGATTCAGGTGCAAATAGTAGCTAAAAAAGACAACTTTCTAGATCCAATAGTTTAAATGCTATTCCAAGCTAGAATAAATATAACTCAAAGTAGATTGAAATGGAAATATAGTGTGATAACCTAGAATTTAACTTGAAATCGCTTTCTCCATCAATAGTACATGGCAGTGGGGTATACCACGATCAACAATAAAATCCAAATGTCTTCTGGAAATGCACATTATTCTTCTTGCCGATTCCATGTGACACTTATAATCACAAGCTGGAAAAACTCCTTTGGAATTACCTTGGACGATTATAGTAGAGTTGACAACAAGGGGGGATCAGCCCTAGTCTCATGGGATATTTGTGCATAAGATGTAAAACAAGGAGGCTTGATGATTGTTGATGCGAGGAGGCAGGGACTATCAGTAGAATGAATTGTTAAAGCTATTAAAGCCATTAAATTTTCACAGTCATCTTAATAAATTTTGAAAGCTTCTATATTTGACTGTGTAAACATTTTGGATCATACTCTATTACTCATAATTTAATTTGTCAGCTTTAAGAGTATTAATTGCTGGCAAAAAAGAATGTTGCTCTTATTAAGGACCCTTCCACTATTATAGAGATAATTTGCAATAGTTCTGACTTCAAATTCAAAGGAATTCCAAAATGAATTTCGAGATCTTCACAAGGTTTCATCTTCTATAGAAACTTTCAAGGTTTCAGAAATAGATGGGATTTGGATGGTAGAAAATGCTAGCAATAGCTGTTTGAACTTTGAACCGAATGTTGTTACCCTGTATTATTATTTTTATTGTAAACAAAGAACCAGTTGCTCTCAGATAATATGGAGTCTCTACATTTACCCTTGATTGGAGACTGGTGTATGGATAACTGCTTCCCTTTATTTTCGATTGGTGAAAGGGAAGGATAGATAATTAGTCTCCTTCACTAAAATTGATAGGAGAACAAGGGTGGACGAATAATCAGTCTCGTCCTTATACTTTTGATCGGAGTACAAGGGTCGACGGATGTAGACGGATAATCAGTCTCCTTTACTTTCAAATGGAGTACAAGGGTGGATGGATGACCGGTCTCCTACTTTATTTTTGCTATGAGGTGCAAGAATAATCGTCTTTATTAGCTTAGTGCCAAGGTTAGCCAAATTCATAATCTACCCTACATCCTAGTAATGGAACCTTTGATGGACTCAGCATCATCCACCAGTTGGATTTCAACCCATTTCTGCGTCTCTACTTCTAATATATTTTACACGCCCAACTGATTTTATTTTACCAAGGCATCTCGGGGTAGATTAATTCAAATTGTGAGAGTTGGTTCAAGTTTTGCTATCATGATTTCCTTTTCGACGTTGGCTACCTCTAAAAGAAAGAAGTGAAGAGAATATAATAAATAAAGGCAAACTTGGGTACCTTAGGAAGACAATCTTCATAATAGAGAGCAAAGAGCGCAGGAAATATTTTCTTTTTGGCAAGGTCTCCTGAAGCTCCCACCACAGTGATACTGACAGTGGGATCCAACCCCTTCTGAATCAAATCTCCATCAACTTCTTCCTCCGCTGGTGTCAACGGGGGGCCCGTGGGAATGGGCACGGCCATAGATAACTTCTGTTTCCCTGCCTTTGAGGGTGTTGCAACAGTAACAGCTGAAGCCAAACCTGTGCAAATCCAATAACTCATGGTCATATGGATACCCAAAACAGAAACAGAGCTGGGTAACATAAAAGGGTATTGGAGAATTACCATCCTGCATTGGCACTGCTCTAAGAATCCGCCCACTTGAGGAATTGCCCTGGAGCTTTTTTCCATTAAGAGATTCTATGAATCTAGGAGACAAGAGCTTCTGTAATGATTTATTCCTAAAGCTAAATTTGGTGGAGAATTGAGCTGATGATGGAAAACATGGAGATTTTACCATACAAGTCTCCATTGCCCACATTAACAGATATAAATAATATCAATATGAGCAAACAAATGGAGGACCATTGAAGGATTGAAACAAGAGGATGTTCAGAAACAAAACGAGGATTGTAAGCATTGTAAATGTCGACCCCTCCCGATGGTATGTGGAATAAGGACAAAATTCTAAGATGCCAACGAAGTTCGTTTGAATAATAAAAGCAAACGGCTTGTTCTCATGCTTATGTTGACTCCCCATTTTTCCACGGACTTTTGATGATTTTCGTTGTTTACAAGCTAACAGCGTTCTTAGGTTTTTAATGTCACCTACTATGAGTGGCTTGTTCTATTACGTAGTTTTGAAGTGGGTGATTTTAATTTTCGTTGATCATCTTAGGTTGATGTTTTAATGACTTGTTTAGAGGAGCTTTAAATATTTACCTACCTTTTAAATCATAAATATACGGGTTAAAATTAATTAATATTTAATATTATAATTTTTTATTTGAATTTATTTTTTATGATTGTAGCAATTTCTATTAATTGATAATATATTCATAAAAAAAATTTAAAAAGTAGGACCAAAGATCATTCTTGAAAGTCATATGAGAGTGTTCAAAAAGTTAGATCAACAATAAAGTCATTAAGTGGCAAGAGTAACACTAGTGGAAGGTGGAGGAGGGTCTCGATCATCCACTTTACCTCATACATCACGGGGGTTTGAGGTAACATCAAGAAGGAACCACCTCTTATTTGTTTTAATTTCTCTCTCCTCCTTTTTGTCTCCATTCCTTGTCGATGAAATTGTCAAAACCATTTGAGGGATCCACTTGGAGGAATCTAGCCACCCACCACCACCACTAGCTAATAGTTAATTATTGGCACCCCTAGTAGTCGACACCCCACCCAAAGGCACAACCTCAAAACAAAGGTGAGGCAGAGCGTTGTTGAGTAGAGCCACTCTTACTGCCAAAGTGGTAGTGAGGTGCCTAAAACCTAGGTGCTACCAACAACGAGTTGAAAAGCTTCATGTTAGAGCCATCTAAGGGAGCCACCTAAAGGAATCTAGCCAACCATCACCAGCAACTGACAGCCCACTGTTAGCACCCCTAATAGTCGTCCCTACCCCACCCAAAGGCTACCCAAAGGAAAAACCTCAAAACAGAGGCGAGGCATAATGATATTGAACTGAGTTACTCTTGCAGCCAAAGTGGTAATGAAGTGCTTGAGATCTGAGGGACTATGAACAACGCATCGAAAAGCTTCAACCATGCTTATGGTTGTGAAGCGAAGACTGACCACGGGTTGTTGAATTGGTTGGAGGGACCCTAGCCACAATGCATGGGGTCTTACCCTAGTGATCCAATAACTCCTAGAGGTGGTCCATCTCTAGCACCACCTTGTTTTTTTGAATTTAAATCTGGAGTATAGCATTATTACTGTACCGTTGTAAATTATAAGCACCTTATTGGTGTGTACAATATCATGATTGTTTAGCACCCACCTTAGTGTTTTTTTTTTTTCATTTTAACATCCATTATAGGACTTTGTTGTGATGTCCCCTTCTAGCTAGCGGCATCATGCTAGTAAGTGATTAGCCTACCAATAGACCCTCGTAGGCTAGTAGGCATGGATAGGGGGTCTTTTCAAACATAGTGAAGGTATGGTTTTATGATGGTTCAGTATTGGCAAAGCTCAATGTTTTCAGTTGGCTGAAGAGATTGTTTTTGGCTCAGTTATATGGATTTTGCTATTTTTGACAAAGGTTTCTGTATTTGGGTTTATTTTTTGGCCATAGAGATAGACCCTTGCTATTTTTAGAAATATTATTTGATCACATGGGAAATTATTAGGCCAACTCCAGTTCCAGACGGTTAAGTCAGATTCTCATTTTTGAGGAAGTTATTCAGTGTTTAGTGGTTATATATTAATTAAATGGCAAAGGATTTAATATAAAGTTAAATTGACTTTACTTTTAAATCACTTAAGTGATGGGTTTATAACACATCGAATGGGGCCAATTGAGTATTTCATTTTAGAGGAGAATTATTAAAAGCTTTCCCTAAGTTTAATTCAATTAAATGTTAATGATTTTATTTAATGATATTTCATTAAATAAAATCCCAGCCTTGAAGAGGATTTTCGATTAGGGTTTTGGAGGCCTATATTTGCTTGGAAAATGAAGAATGAGCTATCCATTATTATTGTTATTGATTATTGTTTCTTTCTTTGAGCTCTAGACAAGGGTTTTCAGTATTCGCCATTGGAGAAACGTAGTTTTCTTTTGTGTTCGCCATTTGAGCCAGCGAAATACTTGGTGAATTTGGTATTGTGGAGAGGGTCTCATCTAGAGATTCTTATTATGCGTCAACAGAGGGTTTTACTTGCAGTTGTGGAAAGATAATATCGGCTAGCAGTTGGGGATTGACAAAGACAGATTATATCATATAGAGGCTAGCTGAAGCGTGGCTAAAAATCACAAATCACAGCCTATTTATGTTCATGGCGCACATACTGGAAAGTGTGATTTTTGCCTGCAGAAAATAATAGAGTTTTATTAGGATGGCGTAAGGGTTTAGGAGACAGAACGACATCTAAACAACATTTGCTACTTCAGCAAGAATAATTGCAGTAGTCGTGACGGTTTTATTCCAAGTTTTTTTTATGTATGTCATAGTTGCCTTTGGTGAGCATTTTCCAATAAAGGATTGTCTAGATTTTTACTTGTATTTAATTAGAAAATAAATAGAAGTTGCAGTAGTATTTCAAATTGTTTTAGAATTTTGGATTATGATATATTTTCCCTTTTGCTCTAAAACTTGTGAAAACCACAAAAAATTATAAACTTTTTAAAACAAATATTGAGATGAAATAGCTTCAGCAATTAGAGCCTATGAAGGGTTCTTACAGTGGTATCAGAGCTAAATCCTGCCATCTTGAGGGTTTAGTTATTACATGCAGCCAAAGGAGGTTGGTTCACACAAGTATTATACATGCAGGAGAGCCTTATTTGAAGGCAAACAGGTTTTAGAATGATAGTCGGTCACCATGGGTGACAAGTGGGACGGTAGCCCACGTAGGGTAAACATGAATGATGAAGACTGGGAAACCAGAGAGTTTTTTAGAACTATGGCAATAGGGAAACAATAGGTGGCCCAGGCCTTACAGACACTGACTACCATGATGGAGTGGATGAATCCACCTAATAGGCAGAATAGGGATCAGGAGGATAACAAGAGTGTTGTTGGTTCTTCTTGAGGGCCTAGGACACACTCTAGGATGGCTGACAGGCCTAAACATCCTACATTTGTGAGGGAGGATCTGGCACCAGAGCCTAAAGAAGAAGCAGGTGATTTGATGTTCGCAGATGTTCTCATGGTTGTGAATGATGAGTGGGAGATGTTAGCTCCACAGATTAGGGAGTGTCTCACCTTTGAGTGATTTGTCAATCAGAGGAGAGAGCATTACATGGTAGCGAGATAGGATAGAAAACCTTGTGGCCAAAAAAATGAATTAAAGTGTACTACAGGTAAGCTTTCCTTGATTACTTTTGATGGTAGTAGCAGGATGACAATGCGGGCTTGGATTCACAAGCTTGACACTTTCCTAACACTGAGACCTATGACAGAAATGGAAGCAATAAAATATGCCACACTACATTTAGAGGGAGTTGCACATGATTGGTGGTACCATGGGATGGTTACCCTTTAGCATAACCAAGTGACTTCATATCAGGACTTCATGGACAAGTTGGTAGAGAGGTTTGATAAGAAGGATCCAGAAGTCTACTTCAGGGAGTTAGCATAGTTAAGACAGATGTGCAGATTGGAGTATTTCATTAGTGACTTTCAAAGGCTATCCATTATGGTGCTAGATATCTTAGATAGGAGATTGGTTATTTTGTTCACTGAGGGATTATTTGAACCACTAAAGGGTTGGGTAAAAGCTTTTGATCCATTTAATTTGCAAGAAGTAATTAAGAAGGCTATAAGTATGGAACAAGCAGCCCCAATAAATAAATTTCAGTCAAAGGGTGCATCATGTAGCAAAGACAACAAACCATTCTTCAAGAAACCTAAGAGGAATGAAATAAAGGTTGAAAATAAAGATAAATCATTCGCTCCCTTGGATAGAGAGACATTGAATGATTTAAGGAAGAAAAAACTTTATTTTTATTTCAAAGGACACTATGACATGAACCACAATTGTCCTTTGAGACCAAAGGGGAGAGCAAATAGGATTATGTGGGCTTACTATGAGGATTTTGATTCTAAAAATTCAGACCAACAAACTGAAAATGAGGAATCCAGTAAAGAAAAGGAAAGTTTAGATGATGAAAACTCAAGCAAATGTCTACCGATGAAGAGAAGGTTGAAGGTAGGCTTAAGGAAACTGTCTCACTAGTGTGCAATAGGAGGGATCATTTCAGATGAGAGGAGTGTTAGCTAGACAATGAGTTATCACATTGCTAGATACATGTGGTACGCACAATTTCATTGATTCCAGGTTGGTTGAGAGACGTGGGATCCAAACTGAGCAGTTTGAGCGCTTGAGAGTGAGGGTAGCGGATGGCTATGTCCTCAAATGTGATAAAAAGATTATAGGTTTGTCATTGAAAATTAATAACTTTGAATTCAAGATTGAATTCTATGTGGTTAACATGGGTGACATGGATTTAGTTCTTGGCATGACTTGGCTACATGATATTGGAGAGTTCACTCTCAATTTGAGAGAAATGGTGATGAAATTTTAGATTAATGGTAAAACCCACATTCTTATGCCCATCTGAGACAGTGAGTTTAGGATGATGTCTTGCAGGTGCATGGAGAGCTTGTTGCATCATGACCAGGTTGAGTGGGTACCTCATTGCACATTGATGCCATCACAAGGACAACAAGCATCCCAATACCATCCGGACATACAGGAACTGAGAATCAAGCACTACAAGGTTTTCTATTACATACCACCAAGTAGTCCTCCAGATAGAGGTATTGAGCATATTATTGAGTTAGAGGAGGGTGCTAAACCCATCATGATCACACCCTACAGACATCCAAAGAGATTGAAGGATGAGATTGAGAAAATCATCAAGGAACTACTTGCTATGGGGCACATTAGACCAAGTAAGTCTCCTTTTGCTTTTTTTGTGGTTTTTGTGAAGAAGAAGGATGGTACTCTTAGGATGTGTATAGATTACTGGGTCCTAAACATGAAGACTATCAAAAATAGGTACCCCATACCATGGATTGATGAGTTATTAGATGAGTTACACAGAGCATGCTTCTTCTCCAAAATTGATTTGAGATCAGGCTATCATTAGATCCAAGTCAGGGAGCAGGATATAGAGAATACAACATTTTGGTGTCATTGTGGCCATTTTGAGTTTGTAGTTATGCCATTTGGGCTAACTAATGCTCCAGCTACTTTTCAGTCCACAATGAACATAGTTTTTCAACCTCAGTTGAGGAAATTTGTGTTAGTCTTCTTTGATGACATCTTGGTTTATAGTAGGACATGGGATGAGCATGTATGACACTTAGACACTGTGTTGAGCATTCTGAGCAGGGAATCCTTGTATGCAAAGGAATCCAAATGTGATTTGGGGTGATCAGAGTTATTATATCTGGGTCACATTATCAATGCACATGGAGTACGCATGGATCCTAAAAAGATTTGTGCTATTGTTGAGTGGCCTTCTCCAATGAACCTGACACAATTGAGGGGATTTTTGGGGTTGTGTGGGTTCTATAAGAGGTTTGTTAGTGTATATTCTAGGCATGCAGCACCTTTGACGGATTTGATGAGGAAGGGGGATTTCTTGTGGACTCCTAAGGCATAGGAGTGTTTTGATAAATTCAAGGAGTTGATGACTTCATGTCCAGTGTTAGCACTACCACATTTCAATAAACCATTTGAGCTTCATTGTGATGCATTTGGCGAGGGCGTTGGATCAGTGCTTATGCAGGACAAGCACCTGATTGTGTATGAGAGTAGGATCTCAAGGGGCCTAAGAGAAGCTTTAGCATTTATGATAAGGAAATGTTGGCCATAATGCATGCTTTGGCCAAATTAAGGAAGTATTTAGTGGGCAACAAATTCAGCATAACAACGGACCACAATAGTTTGAAACATTTCCTGGAGCAGCGAGATCTTAATGACAGGCAGTAAAAATGGGTAAGTAAATTACATGCATATGACTTTGATATTACTTGTTTCAAGTGGACACAGAATTGACTAGTAGATGCCTTGTCAAGAAGACCCCACTTGAGCTTGATGACAGATATATTTGAGGACTGGAGACATTTGATCCTTGCAGAGTATGCAAAGGATACATGGGCATCAGGATTCATAGACAGATCGGTTCAGGATAGTGATTTCACCCTTGCGATTGAGCTCATTATTTACAAAGGGCGCATTTATTTGGTGCAAGGGTCAGAGGTGAGGAGGATGGTGTTAAGAGTTTATCATGACTCACCTATGGTAGGACATCCAAGTTTTTATAAAACCTACCGACAAATTCATGAGCATTTTTCTTGGAAAGGGCTCAAGGCTGAGGTGTTACAGTATGTTAAAGAGTGTCCTACTTGCCAACAGAATAAACAAGAGCACTCTTATCCAGCTGATTTACTTCAACCACTTCTTATTCCTGATAGGAAGTGGGAGTGTTTATCCATGGACTTTATCACAGGACTATCAAGAGCCCAGGGCAGAGACTGTATATATGTTGTTGTTGATCGGCTTACAAAGTTTACCCACTTCTTCCCAATCACTACTACATACACTGCTACGCAGGTAGTAGATTTTTTCTTCAGAGAGGTATTCAAGTTTCATGGTTTACCTTAGAGTATTTTCAATGATAGGGACAACAGGTTTATGAGTCACTTTTGGTAGGAGTTATTCAGATCGTGTGGGACAAAGCTCACTTTGAGTACTAGCTACCACCCCCAAACGGATAGACATACTGAGATAGTCAACAAATGGGTGAAGGGATACCTCAGGAACTACATAGCAGGGCAGCAGAAGGCTTGGGTTAAGTGGATTTACCTATGTGAGTATTGCTACAATTTTACTTATCGCATGTCTATTTAGATGTCACCTTTCATGGCATTGTATGGGTATGAGGCACCCAATTTCATGGATCTTTTGTTGAGCGACAGTAGAGTGCCTAGTGTTGGAGACTTGTTACAAGAGAGATGGGACATTGTAAAGGCTCTTACAATAGAAGCAGTATGCAGATCAGAAGAGGACTAGGCAGATTTTTGAGGTAGGGGATATGGTGTACTTGATGTTACAACCTTACCACCAGTCCACTCTTAAAAGGAGTGGTGCCGAGAAACTGAACCCACGATACTATGGACCTTTCAGGGTGATCAGGAGAGTTGGAGAGGTGGCGTATGAGTTGGATTTGCTGGCAGAGAGTAAAGTCTTGTAAAGAATAAAATATAATCTTTACCAAAATGTAAAGAAAATAAATGATCTTTAATGTACTGAGGAGTTGGGGAAGGTAAGATTCTCTTCTTAATCCCTAATTACCAAAGGAAAGATCCAAATTGATTAACCAAAAGAAAATGGTCAATGCATAAATGAATCAATCAATTAGTAATAAGAAGAAAGAGGAAAACCTTACATTCCATTTTGGAAGAAACTTTTAAAATTGAAATGAATTGAAGACAAATACTAACCTCAAAGTATAGCAAATTTGGAAATTGCTATTTTCTGGTGTCTATACTAAGTTTTTGGAAATTCTACAAATGAATCTGGAATAGAAACACAGAGATAAAGAAAATCCAAAAATCTTTTTATTTTCTGAACCAGGTCGACCTTGACCCAAATGAAGGTCGACCTTGACCCCTTTATGTCGACCTTGACCTACGCTGCTCTGATGGAAATTATGTTCACGGATCTTGAAAGTTTGCCAAAAAGGGTATCTGAATCTACTGTATAATTCGTTTTTCCGCACCTACACCTGCAAGAAAAATAATTTTGTTGTTTGGATGAGGGGTTTGCCTTGGTCAAACCCTAGTGTTGGAATTAACCTTAAAATAGAATTGAAATTGCAGTAATAAACAAAGTAAATGGAACAATTCACCTTGCTTATGTTGAAACCCTTGTGGAGGATTCAAATCCTTGAATCCACAAGTATGGATGCTCCAAATGGATGTAGAATTGTAGGATGTAGGATGTCTCAAATCAATTAAATTTAGATCTTCAACACCAATTTTGAATGGATCTTGGAATAGGAAGAAGCTTGAATGGATATGGATGGAGAAATCTTCAACAAGAGGGCTCCATAGAGCTTGAATCCTTCAATGGCTACTAATGGATCTCCTTGATGAATTGAATCTTGAATGCTTGAATACATGAATGCTTGAATGCTTGAAAATAGATGATTGCTTCCCTTTTCTTTCTCTCTTCTTGCTTGCTTCTTTTCTTTCTTTTTATGCTTGCAAAATGAGAGGAAAAGGCTTCTTTATACACTAGTCTAGGACACAAACTTCTAGAGAGGATGACATATGAGAAATAAATTCCCATTAGGCCTATGCCCCTAGGAGTGGACCTAAATTAAATATCTTTTGAGAGTTTACCATTTCAAAGCCTAAAACAATCGACTCGGAAGCGGGAAATAATTCTTTCCAAACCCCGACATCCGAAAACCTTTGAAATTTGAAATCTGGACCCTGGGTCAAGGTCGAGGTCGACCTTGACCCAAAAGGTCAACCTTGACCCTAAGGTCAAGAACCTCAAATTCTCAAAGCAAGATGCTAGAAATAGGTAGGAAAGAAGCAGAAAATAGGGTAGGATAGGGGAAAAAGCCAGATCCAAGTCAAAGACTCATTCAAGGTGTTTGACATGACCCCAAACCACTTAATCGGAGGGATAAACCAATCCTAAATGGAAGTGTTCCCATTTTACAAAAATATATTTAGCCCCCACTTTAGAAAGAGTATGGACTCGATGCAAACTCTTGGTAAAGGAGATCACAAAGAAAAATAAAATCTTATTGAAATCAAAAGGACAAAGCAATCCTCAAGCCCCCAGGGACTCAAGCCTTTGTCAACCCCAAGATTACAATAAGAGAGACATCACTAGAAAAAAATAAAAAGAGAAAAGGGTGTGATTACCTCACCCAATAAGAACTTATGTTCCATTTTGAATCACACAAGAAAACAACGCAATTGGAAAGATGGAGTTGAATCGCCTAGTGAATGCGGCAACTCACTAGTCAACCCATCAAGGATTCACCCTCAGGAATATTCTATTCCAAAAGAGCAAAGCAAAAATAAGAGAGATATAGTCTTAAGGACACCTCTGACCTTAAGGGATCAAAACTTTGAAAATTGAAACTGGAGGATCAAAAGATCCTATAAGGTAAAAATTCATGTTTTAAGGATTAGTCTCTAATCCATAAAGGGAGAAAAGTTTTGAAAAATGTTTTGAAAGCGTGTTTGTGAAAAAAGTGAGCAGAGCATATGCTCCCATGTTAAAGTCATTGCTAACACTTTAACAAGAGCAAAGGCTTGAACAGAAACATAAACAACCCCACTGATTACGTTTCCACTACAAGATGCCCCCAAGCGAAGACAAATCAAGGGAAATACCACATAAACATACAGAGAACACAGAAGGGATCTACCTACCGTGGGGTCAGTATGATCATAAGATTATATATATATATATATATATATATATATATATATATATATATATATATATATATATATATATATATATATATATATTGCAAATGAATTGACATCATTTCCCCAAAGAAAGTAGAACTACAATCATAATGGAGGAAAGAAAATGCAAGAGTTACGAATAAGAGTCTTTTCAGACCACAACATGGAGACCAAAAAGAATCAGTGCTACCAAATTGCAAATCCAAGCGGACTACACAAGGAGAACATTTACGAATAATAGCACAGGTACTACATAACATGAAAATAACATATAGAAGAATAGAGATACATATAGAGGAATAGTACAACAAGTTCAATTCATAAAGGGAGAAAAGTTTTGAAAAATGTTTTGAAAGTGTGTGTGCTGCAAAAAGTGAGCAGAGGCATATGCTTCCACGTTAAAGTCATTGCTAACACTTTAACAAGAGCAAAGGCTTGAACAGAAACATAAACAACCCCACTGATTACGTTTCCACTACAAGATGCCCCAAGCGAAGACAAATCAAGGGAAATACCACATAAACATACAGAGAACACAGAAGGGATCGACCTACCGTGGGGTTAGTATGATCATAAGATTATATATATATATATATATATATATATATATATATATATATATATATATATATATGTATATGTATATGTATATATGTGTATATATATGTGTCTATATATGTGTCTATATATATATATGTATATATATTTATATGTATATATATGTATATATATATATATATATATATATATATATAT